>JAVLUZ010000191.1:2467621-3187353 GCA_036768485.1 Mermis nigrescens
GCAGTATGCTGCTCAACCAAGCGATATAACGTTATTTAACGTTTGATCCGTTAATTACGATTTGACGTATTCTGACAAAAATAAAATTACGTTATTCGGAACGCCGATTGAATTGGTTTTTGAGGACAACAAGCTATCATGTAAAGAAACCGCCAAATAATAAGAAAAATTAATTCTGTTATTGCAAGTTGCAGTATGCTGCTCAACCGAGGGATGGAACGTTATTTGGCGCTCAATCTGTTAATTACGACTGACGTATTCCGACAAAAATAAAATTACGTTATTCGGAACGCCAATTGGATTGTCTTTTAAGGACGGTGAGCTATACGTGAAAAAGCCGCCAAAGAATAAGAAAAAATTTATTCCGTTATTGCGAGTGCCGCCTAATTTGCCATTACCGCCGAAGAAGAAAAAGGGACAAATTAGTGATTTTCTTCAATATGCATGTCGACAAAAATGCGCCGGATTGTTTTGGCCAAGCTTGGCAGTATGCCGCTCAACCGAGCGATGGAACGTTATTTAGCGTTCAATCCGTTAATTACAACTGACGTATTCCGACAAAAATAAAATTACGTTATTCGGAATGCCGATTGAATTGGTTTTTGAGGACAACAAGCTATACGTAAAGAAACCGCCAAATAATAAGAAAAAATTAATTCTGTTATTGCAAGTTGCAGTATGCTGCTCAACCGAGGGATGGAACGTTATTTGGCGCTCAATCTGTTAATTACGACTGACGTATTCCGACAAAAATAAAATTACGTTATTCGGAACGCCAATTGGATTGTCTTTTAAGGACGGTGAGCTATACGTGAAAAAGCCGCCAAAGAATAAGAAAAAATTTATTCCGTTATTGCGAGTGCCGCCTAATTTGCCATTACTGCCGAAGAAGAATAAGGGACAAATTAGTGATTTTCTTCAATATGCATGTCGACAAAAATGCACCTGATTGTTTTGGCCCAGCTTGCAGTATGCTGCTCAACCGAGCGATGGAACGTTATTTAACGCTTTAATCTGTTAATTACGACTGACGTATTCCGACAAAAATAAAATTATGTTATTTGGAACGCCGATTGAATTGGTTTTTGAGGACAACAAGCTATACGTAAAGAAACCGCCAAATAATAAGAAAAATTAATTCTGTTATTGCAAGTTGCAGTATGCTGCTCAACCGAGGGATGGAACGTTATTTGGCGCTCAATCTGTTAATTACGACTGACGTATTCCGACAAAAATAAAATTACGTTATTCGGAACGCCAATTGGATTGTCTTTTAAGGACGGTGAGCTATACGTGAAAAAGCCGCCAAAGAATAAGAAAAAATTTATTCCGTTATTGCGAGTGCCGCCTAATTTGCCATTACTGCCGAAGAAGAATAAGGGACAAATTAGTGATTTTCTTCAATATGCATGTCGACAAAAATGCGCCTGATTGTTTTGGCCCAGCTTGCAGTATGCTGCTCAACCGAGCGATGGAACGTTATTTAACGTTTGATCCGTTAATTACAACTGACGTATTCCGACAAAAATAAAATTACGTTATTCGGAACGCCGATTGAATTGGTTTTTGAGGACAACAAGCTATACGTAAAGAAACCGCCAAATAATAAGAAAAAATTAATTCTGTTATTGCAAGTTGCAGTATGCTGCTCAACCGAGCGATGGAACGTTATTTGGCGCTCAATCTGTTAATTACGACTGACGTATTCCGACAAAAATAAAATTACGTTATTTGGAACGCCGATTGGATTGTCTTTTAAGGATGGTGAGCTATACGTGAAAAAGCCGCCAAAGAATAAGAAAAAATTTATTCCGTTATTGCGAGTGCCGCCTAATTTGCCATTACCGCCAAAGAAGAAAAAGGGACAAATTAGTGATTTTCTTCAATATGCATGTCGACAAAAATGCGCCTGATTGTTTTGGCCCAGCTTGCAGTATGCTGCTCAACCGAGCAATGGAACGTTATTTAACGTTTGATCCGTTAATTACAATTGACGTATTCCGACAAAAATAAAATTACGTTATTCGGAATGCCGATTGAATTAGTTTTTGAGGACAACAAGCTATACGTAAAGAAACCGCCAAATAATAAGAAAAATTAATTCTGTTATTGCAAGTTGCAGTATGCTGCTCAACCGAGGGATGGAACGTTATTTGGCGCTCAATCTGTTAATTACGACTGACGTATTCCGACAAAAATAAAATTACATTATTCGGGACGCCAATTGGATTGTCTTTTAAGGACGGTGAGCTATACGTGAATAAGCCGCCAAAGAATAAGAAAAAATTTATTCCGTTATTGCGAGTGCCGCCTAATTTGCCATTACCGCCAAAGAAGAAAAAGATACAAATTAGTGATTTTCTTCAATATGCATGTCGACAAAAATGCGCTTGATTGTTTTGGCCCAGCTTGCAGTATGCTGCTCAACCAAGCAATGGAAAGTTATTTAACGTTAGATCCGTTAATTAACCTGTTAATTACGACTGACGTATTCTGACAAAAATAAAATTAAGTTATTCGGAACGCCGATTGAATTGGTTTTTGAGGACAACAAGCTATACGTAAAGAAACCGCCAAATAATAAGAAAAAATTAATTCTGTTATTGCAAGTTGCAGTATGCTGCTCAACCGAGGGATGGAACGTTATTTGGCGCTCAATCTGTTAATTACGACTGACATATTCCAACAAAAATAAAATTACATTATTCGGGACGCCAATTGGATTGTCTTTTAAGGACGGTGAGCTATACGTGAATAAGCCGCCAAAGAATAAGAAAAAATTTATTCCGTTATTGCGAGTGCCGCCTAATTTGCCATTACCGCCAAAGAAGAAAAAGAGACAAATTAGTGATTTTCTTCAATATGCATGTCGACAAAAATGCGCTTGATTGTTTTGGCCCAGCTTGCAGTATGCTGCTCAACCGAGCGATGGAAAGTTATTTAACGTTAGATCCGTTAATTAATCTGTTAATTACGACTGACGTATTCTGACAAAAATAAAATTAAGTTATTTGGAACGCCGATTGAATTGGTTTTTGAGGACAACAAGCTATACGTAAAGAAACCGCCAAATAATAAGAAAAAATTAATTCTGTTATTGCAAGTTGCAGTATGCTGCTCAACCGAGGGATGGAACGTTATTTGGCGCTCAATCTGTTAATTACGACTGACATATTCCAACAAAAATAAAATTACATTATTTGGGACGCCGATTGGATTGTCTTTTAAGGATGGTGAGCTATACGTGAAAAAGCCGCCAAAGAATAAGAAAAAATTTATTCCGTTATTGCGAGTGCCGCCTAATTTGCCATTACCGCCGAAGAAGAATAAGGGACAAATTAGTGATTTTCTTCAATATGCATGTCGACAAAAATGCGCCTGATTGTTTTGGCCCAGCTTGCAGTATGCTGCTCAACCAAGCGATGGAACGTTATTTAACGTTTGATCCGTTAATTACATTTGACGTATTCCGACAAAAATAAAATTACGTTATTCGGAACGCCGATTGAATTAGTTTTTGAGGACAACAAGCTATACGTAAAGAAACCGCCAAATAATAAGAAAAATTAATTCTGTTATTGCAAGTTGCAGTATGCTGCTCAACCGAGGGATGGAACGTTATTTGGCGCTCAATCTGTTAATTACGACTGACGTATTCCGACAAAAATAAAATTACATTATTCGGGACGCCAATTGGATTGTCTTTTAAGGACGGTGAGCTATACGTGAAAAAGCCGCCAAAGAATAAGAAAAAATTTATTCCGTTATTGCGAGTGCCGCCTAATTTGCCATTACCGCCAAAGAAGAAAAAGGGACAAATTAGTGATTTTCTTCAATATGCATGTCGACAAAAATGCGCCTGATTGTTTTGGCCCAGCTTGCAGTATGCTGCTCAACCAAGCGATGGAACGTTATTTAACGTTAGATCCGTTAATTAACCTGTTAATTACGACTGACGTATTCTGACAAAAATAAAATTACGTTATTCGGAACGCCGATTGAATTGGTTTTTGAGGACAACAAGCTATACGTAAAGAAACTGCCAAATATTAAGAAAAATTAATTCTGTTATTGCAAGTTGCAGTATGCTGCTCAACCGAGGGATGGAACGTTATTTGGCGCTCAATCTGTTAATTACGACTGACGTATTCCGACAAAAATAAAATTACGTTATTTGGGACGTCAATTGGATTGTCTTTTAAGGACGGTGAGCTATACATGAAAAAGCCGCCAAAGAATAAGAAAAAATTTATTCCGTTATTGCGAGTGCCGCCTAATTTGCCATTACCGCCATAAGAAGAAAAAGGGACAAATTAGTGATTTTCTTCAATATGCATGTCAACAAAAATGCGCTTGATTGTTTTGGCCCAGCTTGCAGTATGCTGCTCAACCGAGCGATGGAACAGTTATTTAACGTTAGATCCGTTAATTAATCTGTTAATTACGACTGACGTATTCTGACAAAAATAAAATTACGTTATTCGGAATGCCGATTGAATTGGTTTTTGAGGACAACAAGCTATACGTAAAGAAACTGCCAAATAATAAGAAAAATTAATTCTGTTATTGCAAGTTGCAGTATGCTGCTCAACCGAGGGATGGAACGTTATTTGGCGCTCAATCTGTTAATTACGACTGACGTATTCCGACAAAAATAAAATTACATTATTCGGGACGCCGATTGGATTGTCTTTTAAGGACGGTGAGCTATACGTGAAAAAGCCGCCAAAGAATAAGAAAAAATTTATTCCGTTATTGCGAGTGCCGCCTAATTTGCCATTACCGCCAAAGAAGAAAAAGGGACAAATTAGTGATTTTCTTCAATATGCATGTCGACAAAAATGCGCCTGATTGTTTTGGCCCAGCTTGCAGTATGCTGCTCAACCAAGCGATGGAACGTTATTTAGCGTTTGATCCGTTAATTACATTTGACGTATTCCGACAAAAATAAAATTACGTTATTCGGAACGCCAATTGAATTAGTTTTTGAGGACAACAAGATATACGTAAAGAAACCGCCAAATAATAAGAAAAATTAATTCTGTTATTGCAAGTTGCAGTATGCTGCTCAACCGAGCGATGGAACGTTATTTGGCGCTCAATCTGTTAATTACGACTGACGTATTCCGACAAAAATAAAATTACGCTATTCGGAATGCCGATTGGATTCTTTTAAGGACGGCGAGCTATGCGCCTGATTGTTTTGGCCAAGCTTAGAGTATGCCGCTCAACTGAGCAATAAAACGTTTGCTTGATTGATTTGGCCAAGCTTGGAGTATGCCGCTCAACCGAGCGATGGAACGTTAATTGGCGCTCAATCTGTTAATTACGACTGACGTATTCTGACAAAAATAAAATTACATTATTCGGAACGCCAATTGGATTGTCTTTTAAGGACAGTGAGCTATACGTGAAAAAGCCGCCAAAGAATAAGAAAAAATTTATTCCGTTATTGTGAGTGCCGCCTAATTTGCCATTACCGCCGAAGAAGAATAAGGGACAAATTAGTGATTTTCTTCAATATGCATGTCGACAAAAATGCGCTTGATTGTTTTGGCCCAGCTTGCAGTATGCTGCTCAACCGAGCGATGGAAAGTTATTTAACGTTAGATCCGTTAATTAATCTGTTAATTACGACTGACGTATTCTGACAAAAATAAAATTACGTTATTCAGAATGCCGATTGAATTGGTTTTTGAGGACAACAAGATATACGTAAAGAAACCGCCAAATAATAAGAAAAAATTAATTCTGTTATTGCAAGTTGCAGTATGCTGCTCAACCGAGCGATGGAACGTTATTTGGCGCTCAATCTGTTAATTACAACTGACGTATTCCGACAAAAATAAAATTACGTTATTTGGAACGCCAATTGGATTGTCTTTTAAGGACGGTGAGCTATACGTGAAAAAGCCGCCAAAGAATAAGAAAAATTTATTCCGTTATTGCGAGTGCCGCCTAATTTGCCATTACTGCCGAAGAAGAATAAGGGACAAATTAGTGATTTTCTTCAATATGCATGTCGACAAAAATGCGCCTGATTGTTTTGGCCCAGCTTGCAGTATGCTGCTCAACCGAGCGATGGAACGTTATTTAACGTTTGATCCGTTAATTACATTTGACGTATTCCGACAAAAATAAAATTACATTATTCGGAACGCCAATTGAATTAGTTTTTGAGGACAACAAGATATACGTAAAGAAACCGCCGAATAATAAGAAAAATTAATTCTGTTATTGCAAGTTGCAGTATGCTGCTCAACCGAGCGATGGAACGTTATTTGGCGCTCAATCTGTTAATTACGACTGACGTATTCCGACAAAAATAAAATTATGTTATTCGGAATGCCGATTGGATTCTTTTAAGGATGGCAAGCTATGCGCCTGATTGTTTTGGCCAAGCTTAGCAGTATGCTGCTCAACTGAGCAATAAAACGTTTGCTTGATTGGTTTGACCAAGCTTGGAGTATGCCGCTCAACCGAGCGATGGAATGTTAATTGGCATCAATCTGTTAATTACGACTGACGTATTCCGACAAAAATAAAATTACGTTATTCGGAACGCCGATTGAATTAGTTCTTGAGGACAACAAGATATACGTAAAGAAACTGCCAAATAATAAGAAAAATTAATTCTGTTATTGCAAGTTGCAGTATGCTGCTCAACCGAGCGATGGAACGTTATTTGGCGCTCAATCTGTTAATTACAACTGACGTATTCTGACAAAAATAAAATTACGTTATTCGGAACGTCAATTAGATTGTCTTTTAAGGACGGCGAGCTATACGTGAAAAAGCCGCCAAAGAATAAGCAAAAATTTATTCCGTTATTGCAAGTGCCGCCAAATTTGCCATTACTGCCGAAGAAGAAAAAGGGACAAATTAGTGATTTTCTTCGATATGCATGTCAACAAAAATGCGCCGGATTGTTTTGACCAAGCTGGGAGTAAGCCGCTCAACTGAGCAACGGAACGTTATTTGGCGTTCAATCCGTTAATTACAACTGACGTATACCAACAAAAATAAAATTATGATATTTGGAACGTCAATTGGATTGTCTTTTAAGGACGGTGAGCTATACGTGAAAAAGCCGCCAAAGAATAAGAAAAAATTTATTCCGTTATTGTGAGTGCCGCCTAATTTGCCATTACTGCCAAAGAAGAATAAGGGACAAATTAGTGATTTTCTTCAATATGCATGTCGACAAAAATGCGCCTGATTGTTTTGGCCCAGCTTGCAGTATGCTGCTCAACCGAGCGATGGAACATTATTTAACGTTTGATCCATTAATTACATTTGACGTATTCCGACAAAAATAAAATTACATTATTTGGAACGCCAATTGAATTAGTTTTTGAGGACAACAAGATATACGTGAAGAAACCGCCAAATAATAAGAAAAATTAATTCTGTTATTGCAAGTTGCAGTATGCTGCTCAACCAAGGGATGGAACGTTATTTGGCGCTCAATCTGTTAATTACAACTGACGTATTCTGACAAAAATAAAATTATGTTATTCGGAATGCCGATTGGATTCTTTTAAGGACGGCAAGCTATGCGCCTGATTGTTTTGGCCAAGCTTGCAGTATGCTGCTCAACCAAGCGATATAACGTTATTTAACGTTTGATCCGTTAATTACATTTGAAGTATTCCGACAAAAATAAAATTACGTTATTCGGAACGCCGATTGAATTAGTTTTTGAGGACAACAAGATATATGTAAAGAAACTGCCAAATAATAAGAAAAAATTAATTCTGTTATTGCAAGTTGCAGTATGCTGCTCAACCGAGCAATAGAACGTTATTTGGCGCTCAATCTGTTAATTACAACTGACGTATTCCGACAAAAATAAAATTACGTTATTCGGAACGTCAATTGGATTGTCTTTTAAGGACGGTGAGCTATACGTGAAAAAGCCGCCAAAGAATAAGAAAAAATTTATTCCGTTATTGCGAGTGCCGCCTAATTTGCCATTACTGCCAAAGAAGAATAAGGGACAAATTAGTGATTTTCTTCAATATGCATGTCGACAAAAATGCGCCTGATTGTTTTGGCCCAGCTTGCAGTATGCTGCTCAACCAAGCGATGGAACGTTATTTAACGTTTGATCTGTTAATTATATTTGACGTATTCCGACAAAAATAAAATTACTTTATTCGGAACGCCAATTGAATCAGTTTTTGAGGACAACAAGATATATTGTAAAGAAACCGCCAAATAATAAGAAAAATTAATTCTGTTATTGCAAGTTGCAGTATGCTGCTCAATCAAGCGATGGAACGTTATTTAGCACTCAATCTCTTAATTACGACTGACGTATTCCGACAAAAATAAAATTATGTTATTCGGAATGCCGATTGAATTGGTTTTTGAGGACAATGAAGCTATACGTAAAGAAACCGCCAAATAATAAGAAAAAATTAATTCTGTTATTGCAAGTTGCAGTATGCTGCTCAACCGAGGGATGGAACGTTATTTGGCGCTCAATCTGTTAATTACGACTGACGTCTTCCGACAAAAATAAAATTACGTTATTTGGAACGCCGATTGGATTGTCTTTTAAGGATGGTGAGCAATACGTGAAAAAGCTGCCAAAGAATAAGAAAAAATTTATTCCGTTATTGTGAGTGCCGCCTAATTTGCCATAACTACCGAAGAAGAATAAGGGACAAATTAGTGATTTTCTTCAATATGCATGTCAACAAAAATGCGCCTGATTGTTTTGGCTCAGCTAGCTGTATGCTGCTCACCAAGCCATATAACGTTATTTAACATTTGATCCGTTAATTACATTTGATGTATTCCGACAAAAATAAAATTACGTTATTCGGAACGCCAATTGAATTAGTTCTTGAGGGCAACAAGATATACGTAAAGAAACTGCCAAATAATAAGAAAAATTAATTCTGTTATTGCAAGTTGCAGTATGCTGCTCAACCGAGGGATGGAACGTTATTTGGCGCTCAATCTGTTAATTACGACTGACATATTCCGACAAAAATAAAATTACGTTATTCGGAACGCCGATTGGATTGTCTTTTAAGGATGGTGAGCTATACATGAAAAAGCCGCCAAAGAATAAGAAAAAATTTATTCCGTTATTGTGAGTGCCGCCTAATTTGCCATAACCGCCAAAGAAGAATAAGGGACAAATTAGTGATTTTCTTCAATATGCATGTCGACAGAAATGCGCCTGATTGTTTTGACCCAGCTTGCAGTATGCTGCTCAACCAAGCGATGGAACATTATTTAACGTTTGATCCGTTAATTACATTTGATGTATTCCAACAAAAATAAAATTACGTTATTTGGAACGCCAATTGGCTTAGTTTTTGAGGACAACAAGATATATGTAAAGAAACCAACAAATAATAAGAAAAATTAATTCTGCTCAAGCAAGCGATGGAACGTTATTTGGCGCTCAATCTGTTAATTACGACCGATGTATTCCTACAAAAATAAAATTACGTTATTTGGAATGCCGATTGGATTCTTTTAAGGATGGCAAGCTATGCGCCTGATTGTTTTGGCCAAGCTTAGAGTATGCCGCTCAACTGAGCGATAAAATGTTTGCTTGATTGGTTTGGCCAAGCTTGGAGTATGCCGCTCAACCGAGCAATGGAACGTTATTTGGCGCTCAATCTGTTAATTATGACTGACGTATTCCGACAAAAATAAAATTACGTTATTCGGAACGCCGATTGGATTGTCTCTTAAGGACGGTGAGCTATACATGAAAAAGCCGCCAAAGAATAAGAAAAAATTTATTCCGTTATTGCGACTGCTGCCTAATTTGCCATTACCACCGAAGAAGAAAAAGGGACGAATTAGTGATTTTCTTCAATATGCATGTCAACAAAAATGCGCCTGATTGTTTTGGCCCAGCTTGCAGTATGCTGCTCAACCAAGCAATGGAACGTTATTTAACGTTTGATCCGTTAATTACAATTGACGTATTCCAACAAAAATAAAATTACGTTATTTGGAACGCCGATTGAATTGGATTTTTGAGGACAACAAGCTATACATAAAGAAACCGCCAAATAATAAGAAAAAATTAATTCTGTTATTGCAAGTTGCAGTATGCTGCTCAACCGAGCAATGGAACGTTATTTGGCGCTCAATCTGTTAATTACGACTGACGTATTCCGACAAAAATAAAATTACGTTATTTGAAACGCCGATTGGATTGTCTTTTAAGGACGGTGAGCTATACGTGAAAAAGCAGCCAAAGAATAAGAAAAATTTATTCCGTTATTGCGAGGGCCGCCTAATTTGCCATTACCGCCAAAGAATAAAGAGGGACAAATTAGTGATTTTCTTCAATATGCATGTCAACAAAAATGCGCCGGATTGTTTTGACCAAGCTGGGAGCATGCTGCTCAACTGAGCAATGGAACGTTATTTGGTGTTCAATTTGTTAATTACAACTGACGTATTCCGACAAAAAAAATTACGTTATTCGGAACGCCGATTAGATTGTCTCTTAAGGACGGTGAGCTATACGTGAAAAAGCCGACAAAGAATAAGAAAAAATTTATTCCATTATTGCAAGTGCCGCCTAATTTGCCATTACCGCCAAAGAAGAAAAAGGGACAAATTAGTGATTTTCTTCAATATGCATGTCGACAAAAATGCGCCGGATTGTTTTGACCAAGCTGGGAGTAAGCCGCTCAACTGAGCAATGGAACGTTATTTGGCGTTCAATCCGTTAATTACAACTGACGTATTCCGACAAAAATAAAATTACGTTATTTGGAATACCGATTGGATTGTCTTTTAAGGACGGCGAGCTATGCACCTGATTGTTTTGGCCAAGCTTAGAGTATGCCGCTCAACTGAGCGATAAAACGTTTGCTTGATTGTTTTGGCCAAGCTGCAACATTATTTTGTGTGTTTGTATTTTCTTCTTGTATTGGTAGCCTGGAAAGAGCATCTGCGTTTCCATTTTCACTGCCTTTTCTGTAAACAATGTCAAAGTTATATTCTTGCAAAGATAAAACCCAGCAAACTAATCGGGGAGAATCCTGTTTCATTTATTTTCAGGAGCCGGATAGGTGCATGATCTGTGTATAGAGCAAAATTTTGACCATATAAGTAAGGTCTGAACTGTTTGATTGTCCATATTATTGCTAAAGCCTCTTTTTCTATTGTTGAATAGTTTCTTTCTGCTTTGGATAAGGTTTGTGAGACAAAAGCTATGGGATATTCAACATTGTTTGTTTTCTGAGATAGAACACCGCCTATTCCCATTCCACTTGTATCTGTTTGGACAATGAAGGGCTGTGTAAAGTTGGGAAAGGCTATGGTTGTAGCACATTTTAAGTTGTCTTTGATTTGATTGAACTTAGCATCACAATCTTTAGTCCAATTGAAGGCTACTCCTTTATTCAGTAGCTTATTCAGAGCTGATGTTTTCATTGCAAAGTTCTTAACAAATCGTCTGTAGTAACTTGCTAATCCTAAAAAGCTTTTCAATGCAGTTACTGTTTTAGGTTGAGGCATGTTGCTCATAGCAGTTACCTTTGCAGGGTTAACATGAAGTCCATGTTCATCGAATACATGTCCTAAATAATTCACTTTTGGCAATGCAAATTCACATTTATTTAATTTTAGCGTTAATCCTGCTGTTATAAAGCGGTCAAACACTTTCTGTAGGTCGTTCAAGTGTGATTCTAAGTCTTTGCCGCATATTAGTATATCATCTAGATATACCAAGCAGTTGTGCCAGTTCAAGTCATGTAGAACTCTTTCCATTGTACATTCGAATGTTGCAGGTCCATTTGAAAGTCCAAAAGGCAGGACATTGAATTCATACAAACCTAAAAAGCTATTAAAGGCTGTCTTGTTTTTATCTTCTTCAACCAACTCTATTTGATGGTAACCCTGTTCAAGGTCTAAAGTTGTGAAATAGATAATGAAAATTGTGAAGATTGTAGATCCATTGAGTTGTCCAAATATATCATCTATCCGTGGCAGTGGATAGGAATCACGTATGGTTCTTTCATTTAATTTCCTATAATCAACACAAAATCGTGTTGTTCCATCCTTTTTGTTAGCAATCACTACGGGTGAACTCCAAGGACTTTGTGATGGTCTTATGATATCGTTCTTTAGCATTCTATCAATATGATCTTGTATCAATTGTCGTTTTGCAAATGGTACGCGATAAGGTGGCTGAGATACAGGTCTATAATTTCCAGTGTCAATACCATGCTTTACAATGGTATTGTGATCCAATGGTTTATCAACGCCAAATACTTTACAGTTTTTCTCAAGAAAGCTGGCTAGCTTCTGACGATATTCTGAGTTTGGTATATGAGCTAATTTTTCATTTAGCAATTTCTTGAAATCTTGCTGGCTTAATTACTGCAATTCTGCTTCCTTCATAGATCTTTATTGGCTGCTTGGACATATTAATGATTGGAAGGCTGCTCATTATTTCTTTATTGCTTATTTGTAGTCGGACATTAGGCACATACAAATTCTGCACTTCACAAAACTTTGGATGTGCTTGAATATTTATCCATTGATTTGTCCATGGCATAGTGGACAATTCAAGAGTGATTGGCACTACTTGAACTGAACTTGGTGAAATAGATATTGTTTTACTAACAAATGCGATCAACTCTTCTGAGTGATCAAAGTTTTCCTTGTTAGTCACTAATGGGATTTCATGAGGTCCAAAAGTAACAGTATCTTTCTCAAAATTCACTGTTATTTTGGCTGAGGCACCACTGAGTGCTGTAATGCTGTCCCAACCAAGGACAACCGGATAGGGGCTGTTCTTCATTATGAGGAAGTTCAGCTGTTTTTGTATATTCCCTATTTGTACTACAGCTTCAAGTTCACCTTCTAATTTGACTGGATGTCCTGTAATTGATATCGGTGTTGCTTTTGGTTTTGAATAATTTCTTGCACTTTTGTGCATTTCTTTATAAACTTTTGCATCCATGATTGTAACTGAGGCACCTGTATCAATTAGGGCTTCATACTGATGTCCTGATGTGAAATGTAACAAAATTTGTGGCTGTGGTCCATTTGTTGATTTGTGCTTAATGTTAGTGACATAAATGGAATTCGATTACATCGTCTTAGAACTACTCTTTCTGAAAGGTTAGCTGCATATTCAGCAACGTGTCCTTGTTGTCAAAATCGTCATCTTCTAGGACAGATGCCAGTTAAGCATTGGCACAAGGCTGCAAATGTTCCATATATCCATTCAAAACAAATGCAACAAAAACCATATCTTATTCCACAGTATAATGTACCTAGTACTAATGCTATTACAAGGATCCAAACTAATGTGCTAGTTAGCTGATGCATGAATCCTCCTGTCAAGGAAGAAAAGACTTGACCAGATCCTGTAGCTATTCCTTGTATTGCTTGCTTCATTTGAAAGACTGACATGCCATTTACGTCTTTCATGCCATTGCCTATTTCCTCCACAGTTTGTTTGAAAATTGTGGGATCAGCATGTAATTCTGATGTGAAGTTGACTAAATTTCTCATTTGTTGTTGTAGGCGCCATGCTTCTAACCACATGATTTCTAATGAACCTTGAAAAGGTATGTGTTCTTGGTGATCTTTAAATAAGGGTGGTGCATCTAAAACAATATGTGGTGTTTCATTTGAGAAGTTTAAGCTTTGAAGTAAGGGTTTAACATTGACAATGCCTTTTTGGCTTAACCATGTGTTAGTTGCATTATCATAATGCACACCAACTGGTGCTTCAAAGCAAGGAATCTTTGGGGAAGTTGTTACTAAATCATTGGAACCTGGCAGTGCAAAGTATACAGTTTCATTGACCACAACTGGAAGTAATGCAAAGCAGTCTATCCCTACTTTGTAATTCCAGAATATGAAATGTTCCTTGATTTCTGTGCAAGGCCAAACTAGCAAAGCTTCACCTACTATTCTTGCGGCAATATCTGTTCTTTTTAGCCATAGACGCGCTGCTATGGTAGCATCTAGACGTATCAATTGTCAAACAGTTTGTAGTTGTGTTTCTGCTAGCTTGCATATCTGCATCCATATTTGTCAAAACCTTACTGTTTCAAAAAGTCGGATACTTCTTTCAAGATATTGTAGTCGTGTATTTATTTGTGTATTTATTTCATCCATTTGTGGATAATTTTGTGGTGCTCTTTCTAGTGTCTTATTTGGTGATTGACGCTTTTGCTTGCTTAAGTCAGGTGCTGCAATGTAAAGAGTTTGCAAATCATACAGCTGCAAAATGATTTTCTGATCCATCATAATCAGATGCTGAGGCAAACAACTGTATGTGGGTGATTTCAATTTTTTAGTTCTCGTGAATGCTTGTTGAAGTGCTCCAACTACAAAATACTCATCAGATGACTGTATGACTAAATCACGACCTTCTGTTACATAAGGACATGGAACTTTGAGTTCTTCCTTGTTCCATATAACAATGCCTTCTTCTTCTAACAAGCATTGCCCCATATGCATGTTGCATGCTGAGATATCACCTAGATTTGATGAAACAATTTGACCATCATAGGTGGCCACATACCCTTGTTGGATAATTGCATTTTCAGCTTCAGCGCATATATCTTTGCAACAGTATTGATACTCTACATTTAAAGATATATTTGTGCGCCAAACATTTGGCTTAACATTCCATAATTTTGATCCACGGTAAAATTCTGTGATTATCATACGCTTACAGCGATGCTGAGAGAGTGACACCATTTTCTCGTCATTCTTGACTATGCCTCTGGAACCGAAAAAACCTGTGTTTGTACAGATTGTTCTTTTCATGGCCATACACTTATAAGCTTGTACCTATTTCAGGTTGTAAGTTTGGTACCCAAATTCGGCCAGAAAAATGCTTAATCACTGCTTGCTGTGGTATATTACAGATAATGCTTTCAGGTATTTCAAAATGTGAACCTGATATGTGCTGTTCACAAAGTTGATAAGCTGTAATTCCTGATGTACATAAGTTTAATGCAAGCAATGTTATGAAGAAGATGATACATTTGTATGTAAACATCAGCATATTTTGCTTTAGTGATGCTGACGAATTTGACTTTGTTTCAGCAGGTGAGTGTAAAGTAGTTATTGTGTCTTGAATTGAGTCATCAAATAACTTAAGAGTGCAAATGATATCCATGTTTTCATTTGAACTTGTGGTAGCTTTTGTATTTCGATTTTCTTGGAGTTAGAGGCTCGTATGTTTTCATTTGAACTTGTGGTAGTTTCTGTATTTCGATTTTCTCGAGTGTTAGAGGCTCATATATTTGTTACAAAGATAGTATCATCAGGCTCATCATGTTTTTCATGATTTTGTTCATAAGCAATTCTCGAAGAACCTGTAGCAGCATCTCTAACATTAGCATGGCTATAATTTGGTCTAGGCGTTGAAGAATGCTGATAGCTTTCTGAATTATCATAGTCATTATAGACGTTATCATCACTGTTATAATTATTTCTTTCAAAGTGATGATTTTCATGCTCTATTGATTCAGTGACAGCATATGCCTGAGGACTTCTGTATCCTCTAAAATAATTTTGTTGTATTGGTCTTCCTCTGTTATTTTTAAAATTTCCTCTGTCTTGCATAGACATTGTGTTAGGAACATTTTGTGTGTACGTTCTGCCATAGTAGCTTGCTGGCCTTTCTGCATGCTTAGGCTGGAATCTACAATATAGGATGTCGTTAAGCATGAAAAATTTGTCGCGATATTTATGTGTCATCAGCATACGTGGGCAGCAAGAAATTTCTGGGGGGTGCAAGATTTTTTTGAAGGTCAAAAAATGGCCTTAAAAACGATGGTATGGTGATAAAAACACCATTTTTCGACGTTTCTCATCAAGCACTATCCATTGGCATCAAAAAATTGCGAAAAAAGCGAAAAAAAATTTCAAAAATTGAATTCTAGGGGGGTATTTTGATTTCTGGGGGGGTATTTTGGTTTCTGGGGGGTGCATACCCCCAAAACCCCCCACGCCCAGGTGTGGTCGTCAGATCATTCAGCGATTCACAAATTTTACTTAATTCTTCATCTTGACGTTGTTCAGTGAGAAGTTTCACAGGCGACAGAATTTCTGCTTTTTTGGCATCTGAAAGCATGATTTGTTTGTAGAAAATCGGTGGATGATCTTTCGGCGCAATTTGCGGTTTTGGCGCAATCGTTGGTTGTCTTATATTGGGGGGTTCATTTTTGTCATCAGATTCGAACGCTTCGGATTCGAGGTTAGTGACATTAGCAACGGGTTTATGTTTGAGTTTATAGCGTTGCTCATCACAATCGTACTTAGGATGACGCAATAATAAGTCCGCCAGCACGCGCCTGGAAAATACACAACCTATTACTTGTATTCTTGTAGTTTGAGACCCCATTGTCTTAGACAACTCGACGGATCTTTTACATTTACAAGCCATGTAAGCGCCTGATGGTCAGTTTCTACGATGAATGTTTTACCATAAAGATAATGACGATAGTGCTTAATTGCCCAGACAACTGCCAAAGCCTCCTTCTCAGAAGTGGCATAGTTGCATTTGGCCAAGTTTAAAACAAGGCTAGCATAACCAAGAATGAAACCATTTTTAGACGGAAGATGTTTTTGCGTAAGAATTGCACCTAGCGCATAACTACTTGCATCAGTTGCCAAAATGAATTGATGATCGTTATCAAACTTGGGCAATTGCAAAATCAGGGGTGACATAAAAGCATCTTTTAACGATTGAAAAGCTTTTTGATGTTCCTCGGTCCAAATAAATTCAGTATCTTTTCATAATAAACGGAAAAGAGGTTTCATAATTTTAGCAAGATCTTTCACAAATTTTTTGAACCATTGTACAAGACCAAGATATTTTTGTAAAGCTTTCACCGTTTTTGGCACTGGAAAATTGACTAAATCGGCAATTTTGGATAAGTCTACGAGCAATACGTAGCAAACTTATGTCATGGCCCAAAAAATAGACTTCCGCATGCGCTAAATGGCATTTTTCTGGTTAAGTTTTTAACCCTTAAGTTTGCGTTTTGTAATGCATGAAAAACATTTTCTAAATCTTTAAGATGATCGGAAAACGTGCGCAAGAACACAATTATGTCATCAATATATACTAGGCATGTTTTCCAATTTAAACCAGCGAGAACAAGCTCCATAAGATGTTGAAAATCGGCGGATGCGTTTTTTAAAGCAAAAGGTAACACGTCGAATTCGTAGTGACCTACGGGGCAGATAAAAGCGGTTTTTTCACGCAATTTTTCATCAAGGGGGATCTGCCAATACTCAGATTTTAAGTCTAGCATACTAAAGTAGGCTGCAGACCAAAGGGCATCAAAATAATCATCAATTTGGATAAGGGGTAAATTTGAGTTTTTGTCACATCATTTAATCGGCGATAATCCACAACTGGGCGGAGGGAACCATCTTTTTTCCCAATTAAAAACAAAGGACTGGCCCAGGGGCTTGTTGTTGGTCTTATGACTTTTTCCGCAAGTATGTCGTTAATCACTCTTTGCATAGCTTGTCTGTGCGCATGTTTGACATGGTAAGTTTTGCCTACAACAGGGGGATTATCCCCTGTGTCAATATGATACTTAACAAGTGGAGTACGACCAAGTGGTTTGCCTTTTAATGCGAATATCGAATTATATTTTTGACATAGATCGCGAATTTGCTGCTGTTCCTTAGAATTAACAATGCAACCTTGCAGAGCTTTATTTATGGAAGAAAAGAGTTCGGGTGACCTATCGTCGGAAACAGTGATATGGGACACTACATCTACGTCAGGCGTTAGCGAGCCAATTAATTCTCCAGTGTCGACTTGAATGGGCAATTTAGAGATGTTTCATAATCACAAAGAAAAAACAGAGAGCGAAGTATCGACAAAAGCAGGGGCAACAAAAGGTGAACTTTTGCGCATAAAGTCAGGATCAGGCTCAAAAGTGCAATGTTGGCGTTGTAAGACCCATGGCTAATATAAGCTGGTGTTATCAGCTCATGATGTGGCAAAATGGTGATTGGTTCCGAAATCGAAAGATGCACACAGATAGGACATGCAATTTTTGCATTAGGATTGGTGCAAAAATGCAATTTTCCATTAGGCGATAAAAGATCTAATTTTATACCATTTATAAATGCGCAATGTTCCATCGGATTTACCCAAAGCAATGCAGAACAGCAAAAATCAAAACCAAGAAGTAGGTTTTCAGGCAATTTATCAATAATAGAAACCATCGTAGAGGTAGTATGATCGGCAATAGTTATGGCCATATTGAATTTAAAACGAACGATTGCTGTCATGTCACCTACACCGTGCACTACATTAGATGTTTGTTTCAGAGGTAATTTGAAACCTAGTCTTAAAAATGCTGCAGTAGTCATCATTGTGACTTGCGAGCCTGTATCAATTAGTGCCGGCATTTTAACACCTTGAATTTCAGCCAAAATGGTGGGTAAATTAGTACCTGCATGACTGACAATCAGAATTTCGGAGTCCTAATTTAAGGTGGGGGATGACGCCAAATTTTCATAAACTGCTAATTTTCATTGCAATCTATCATATTCTTCCAAAAATGGTTGAGATGCAAAATTTTCTTCACGCTTATTTGCCTCAGTTGATTTATTTTAAGGGTGGTTGCGGAGGGGGTAAAGCTCCGGCGGGTTGGTAATCTGCTATGTGCATGATATTAGGGGGATAATTTTGTGGCACACAATGATAATTAGTATTATAATAGGTATTACATTGTTCTGGCGGATAAGTCACGTAAGGATTATGTTGAAGATGATCATAAGATTGAACGCAATTATCATCGGGTTGATTTTGAAAATTTTGGCGATAGTTTGGTGTATAGTTGTTATAGTTTTGTCTAAATGTTGGGCGCAAGCGTCTTGATTCAAAGCGTGCATCAGAATTTTGCGATATAGGTTGGCGATTTTGGCTTTGGTCACAATTTCTAGGCTTGAATGATTGGTGATTATTTTAGTTTGGGCACAACAAAGAGCGATTACAATTATTCCATGAATGCCTGACTACGCTGACGCGGCGACGGAATCATTTCTCTCTTTTTGTTGGTTTTCATCTGATTTGCGCTGTCTTAGCCTTTTAAAACAATCTTCTTGAACATAACCAGTACGCTTACAAAATGCACAATATTTATGCAATGAAGATTCCTCATTTTTGGGGTGTCTTGAGCACACATGGGCGTGGGGGGTTTGGGGGGTATGCATCCCCCAGAAGTTGAAATACCCCCACTCAGAAATCAAAATACCCCCCAGAAAATTTTTTTTTGCTTTTTTAGCAATTTTTTGATGCCATTGGATAGTGCTCGATGAGAAACGTCGAAAAATGGTGTCTTTTTCGCCATACAACCACTTTTAAGACAATTTTTTGACCTTTAAAAATTTTTTCATCCCCCAGAATTTTGGTGCTGCCTACTTATGGTCTCGAGCGATGAAACGTTTTGCTGTGCGAGCGATCAGAATCTACATTATTAGAAAAACGTACAGATTCCTTAGGAAATGCGCCTCTAGAAGGGGTAGCAATTGTCAAAACGTAAGGTGTTGGCGGTTTTTTGTTGCGAGTTGGTGGTTAGCTTACTCTGCACATTTAGCATTATGCAAAAACTCATGCAGAAGCGCTTGCGCTGATACGCTGCCATTGAAATTTCGGGTAACATGCTGCACTTTAGCTGATGTCTAAACATTTTGTTAAATTGCTCTGAGTCAACTTCGATATGAGGTCTAGCACGCCTTAATTCCTTGTGAAGCGAGAGATAATAAGCTTGGACAGATTCATTAGGCTGCTGCTTATAGTCAAGAAAGTGATCAAATAAAGTATCATGATCAAGTAGGCGAAATTCAGCAATCATAGCATACTTAGTCTTAGTATATGATTTATGCTCTTCTTCAGGTAATGCTTCATATAAATTTAAGGCATAGTCGGAAAAAATGATGAAACAAATTCAGCTCTGTCTTGTTTATCAATTTTGTACATTTTTACCAATCTTTCGAATTCATTGAAAAATTTTGAAGATCGGTTTTTTCACCCTGAAAAGATTTCCTATTTGCTACTGCTATATTCATTTCTCGTATAAACGGATCACAATTGATGGCTTCAGCAATGGATGATTTATCATGAGAGGATGATGATGAATCCGAATCATGGCACAAGTGACGCAATATGAGACTGTGACGCGGGTGATGCGAATATTCAGGCTGCAAATTACTCATGTCCTAATCTGAAAATGTGACGCTACGCTGATTCGGTGCTGGTGCGATTACATTATCCCTTATAGGCATGGACTCGTCATTAGGATTTGCTAAATTACCTTGCGCAGGAAAATTATCGCCTCCTCTGATGCAACACGTGTTTCATGGGCGCACTTTCAGCATTAGGAGGAAAATAATGCAAAGGCAACGGATTTAAAAAGGGTTCTGCCATATTATTTACAGCATTAGGCACAAATTCAGGTGCTAGCTGATTTAAAGGCCGCTGCAAAAATTTTGAAAGGTTAGGCGCATTTTCAGCAATTTGCTGGTTTAACGCTTGCTGCAAAGGATGCACAGAATTAGGTAAATTATCCGCAAAAATTGGGTTTGCGTGTGCTGCTCGCAAATATGCGAAGACATAAAATCAACAGCCGGCACTCACTCATAGGTATAATAGGCACAAATGTCCTTTCCGACGCGAATAAAACCTTAGGCTTAGGATTATTAATCATAGATCAAATGACGAGTGGTGAATTATCAAACTCGGTTTCAATATTTACTGCCTGTTTGACACGATGTGTCGGTAATTTGATAGGTACGTGATTAATTACATTTTTGTCATTATGTGATCGCCAAAAACTGATTAGTCTCAGGGCGACCAGAAAGTGAAGCCATAAGCCTTAGGTTATTAATTTTGTCACGAATTTGGTGCATTTGTTGCGCATGTTGAGAATTCATTTTTTGGATACTTTCAAGAATAGTCGAAAACATTTGATCAGAATTTGTCGAATTAGGGCAAATTTTGTCCTAATTTTGCTTTTCAGAAGCATTACTTTCCATATCAAAAGTTCGAACGGGTAAAACGGCTTCATTTTCCATTTGGTTATTGTTATTATTTGTGCAAAAGTTATGATCATTATTAACAATTGTTGCGTCAGAAGGTTTGTCATTTAGCGCATTGGTATGATTTACGGTTCCTGAATGGATACTGCCAGTAGTCAATTCATTATCAGAAGATTGCAGAGAGGCAGCCTCTCCTGTGTTATAGCATAGGCGGAGGAGCGCCCTGCTTGTGCCCTGGCTTTCCTCTCAGGGCGCAATGATGAGGGATGGGGACCCAGGGAAACCAAGGAATAAATTCCTACATATAGGAAGAAGAATATTGCGCATTGGCCAAGCATTTTTTATGATCGACGTTTTTTTAAAGATACAAGTAATATCGCGCATTGACAGTGAATTTATAATAAGCGCATTGGCCAAGCATTTTTTGCAGCTGGTAATATCGCACATTGGCAGCGAATTTATAATAAGCGCACTGGCGAAGACAAGTTATATCGCGCATTGGCAGCCGAATTTATAATAAGTGCATTTTTTATGATTGACGCATTGCTCAAATATGCAATGACTATATTGCTATTTTGACTGCTGCATGATGTTTTAAAATATCATTTTAAATAAAGCGAATAATGTAGAGGATGGTTAGAGTGCATAACATTGCAATACAACTCAAAATCTTATTTGAAATGATATTCAAATCTTCTTTATGTCTGCATTTTATATCACTTTCCAAAAACCTGCCTTCAATTTTAATTCCATTAAAATGCTCATCAATTTTCAAACAGCTTTTACATTTAGGCACAAATTTCACAGACTCAAGTTTTGGTAAGCATGTTGTCAAATTTTTCCAATCGGAAACTTGAAAATCACAGCTGTCTCTCAAAATCATGTTTTGGACTGATCTTGGAAGCCTACTATAGTCTGCTAAATTATGACACACCACCATAGACTCATTCGCATAATGATCACAGTATGCGTCAATCCCATATGTAAAATGTAAAACCACTAGCAAGAAAATCATTTTTTATATTTTCTGATCACTGGTTTGTATTTATAACCTACTGGCGTCTAAAATGCAATTTAACTAAAGTTTTGCCAAATTCAAAAGGCACAGGTTTATCTTGATCACTTTTAATGTTCACTCCAATGGTATTGAATGGTGGACTAATATATGCATGATTAACAATATCCATATATTTTCCTTCTATATTCACAACCTGCAGAAGCGGTGCAAAAACATTTCCAACGATTTGAGGTTCAACTATATCACAATACATGTAAAAATTATGCATTCCATCCAGCATTTCAGGAGAATGATGGGCAGCTATGATTATTCTTGTGCGACCGTATAATTTATATC
This sequence comes from Mermis nigrescens, assembly GCA_036768485.1. Classification (NCBI taxonomy): domain Eukaryota; kingdom Metazoa; phylum Nematoda; class Enoplea; order Mermithida; family Mermithidae; genus Mermis; species Mermis nigrescens. The sequence goes on from JAVLUZ010000191.1 coordinate 2,490,009, forward strand.
ACTAAGCTGACTTTCTAGATATCCTAGCATATACATTAAATGCTTTGTCAGCTTTACACTTCGAATATATTTGGTATTGATTGTTGAGTGACAAAATTTTCCATTTTCATCATACTTTATACCAAAATATTGCATGTATTCAAATTTTTCTTTCAAACTAACCATTTTTATTCCCTCACTGATTGTTTTAACAAGATCATGTATATTTAGGTATCTTGCTCGAGGAATAAGCATTTTTATTCGAACATTATTTTTTAAATCGTAAAATTGTATCATATTCTGCTCCTTGGCAACATTGTGCCATGTATTTGCATAAATTATTGCAGATAACCCAACATCCCAGTCACCAGTTAATGCGATTTGTCTAGGCAGATTGGTAACAAATGTGGCTGCAGTATTTGTTTCTTGGGAATTGCTCGGAAGCGTTATGTAAAACTGTTTTAAATCCATGTTTATAATTCTAGTTTATTAAAGTAATTATTAATTTTTTTACTGAGCATAGACAGAACAATGTTTGTGAAACTTATGCCTTGGCTCATGCAGACCAAAAAGTAGATACACATATGACTACAGCTAATTGAAAAAAGCCCTTCTACTTGCATTTTATTGTATGTAAATGAGAGCGCATTATCAGAAATATATTGATGTAATTGAATATTTGGTTCTAACCCATAGCTGTCAAAATAGTCACAATGCTTCTTATTTTGGAAATAAATTGCGACCCAGTGCGATCCTAGTTCCTTACTGGAGTCCAAAGTTACAACCAGAGCTGCAGGGTAATTTTTTATAGGTGGCAGAAGATCTATGGGGAAAACGCCTGCAAATATATTATTATGTCTGAGAATTTTGAATATTTCAATAGTGTTCATGTTTATGCATCATAGTCATGAAACGTGTTTCGACTTTTATCAATCATTATTAAGTTATCAAATTCAGCATATATAATGATTTCAACGCCAGAATCTGGCAAAATTTCAGAAAACCTAACAGCGATGCTCGTTGTTCCTTCACAAACTAGGTCCCAGTGTCCTCCATCATCTGCATCAGGGTTCAAATCGAACACAAAGAAGCAGTGACTTGTTTTAAAATCTTCTCTGCTAATAAAATTACCTTCGTGCCCAATATCTAATGCATCAAACATCTGAGTATAAGCTTGCAAGTACCTGTCATGTTTAAATGAAATGCTGAGTGGGTAAGCAGGATATGTTAAACCTCCACACGTTTTACTTTTACATCATTTATGCTGAACGGTTTGAAGTTGAATGGCGATTTTGCCAAGTTGCCTCGATAAGCACTGCCTTCAACACAGGCAAACACTATATGCCTAGGCAGCTGACCAGTGAACAATGTATAATTGGGCGTTTCTCTCGCAGGATTTGAAATGTGCAAATTAGTCAAAGCTACACGCCTTATGGGATATTTTGCTGTATATGAAAGCATTGTTTGCTCAAGAGCTAAATTCACAGTGTCCAAAACCTCAACTTTTTGAATAAATAATTTCATTTGGGGAGACTTTTAAGTCAAGGCTGACATCCTCAAAGCACTGCAAAACAAATGCATTATTTTTTCTGTGTAATTCTAGGCGGAAATCAGTAATATTAACTAAATATCTGTCTTGCAAGAACATGTCAATGTGCAGTGGGGCCGCGACTTCCACAACATTTTCATCTTTGAACATTTTTGAACGTTTCTTGAAAGCTTCATTCTCTTTTGTGTCAACATCGCCTCCACCTTCATGAAAGTACAGCACAGATTGCAAGTGTGAATGTTTGGCATCGTACCCATAATTCAATTCAGTTTCAAAATATGATCTATATGCATATTTATCAGAGCTGTCAAAAACTAATTTGCCTCCTAAAAAGCATTTTACTTGCTTGAAGAAAGTCTTACCAATAAGATTGGTAGGCGCATAGTCAGGCACTGCTGCTCCAGCAGCAACAACTGGTCTTTTGATTCTCAGTAGCATATAAATGTAGTTTTTATTGAGCTGAATATAATGTGGATCAGGAGGTACTCTAAACTCACAGGGCCCCTCATTAGTAATAGGATTTGTAGGTTGAATTTCATGCTAAAAACCACGCTTTATCACTACTTGAGTAGGAGGGACCGTGAAAAGGTCCAATTCAGTTTTAGTACTGGGAATAGATTTTCCATTTACAAGAGCCATTTTTTTGTTTCGAAAAAGCATCTATCATGCTAGTATTTATAGACTTTGGGCGACTACCAAGACTCTCTCCTTGCTGCTGCTGAAGGGCATGAGAGGCTTCATCAAAAAGTTGTGCAGCTTCTCGCTTTGAGTGTTCTTTAGTAGATTCAAAAAGCGGTTTTCCTTGGGCCAAGTCAGACACTATGTTTAAACCTGCAACTAGAGCATGTTTTCCAACTTGCTTACCAATTGACTGCAAAACTGGGACTGCCATTCTGAAAAGCGAACGGAAAAAGCTGCCAAGACCCACGCCCCGCTGGTATGGGATGCCTTTATACCCCTCCAACCCATAACCTGTTTGGGCAGCCTGCCCTGTGTAATAGTCCAACCAAATGTTGTAGTCGTTAGGATTGAATTGAACGTGCATTTTTGTAATTTTATTTGAAGGAATTAAATATGATAAGTATTTATAGACTTTCATCCCAGACGAATTCACTACCTGCAGCAAAAATCTCCGTAACTTGTCTGTTTGCTATACTTTCCAGTGGAACATTTGTGTGATTAAACACTTTCAGCAATTCTTTTGTGCCAGGATGCCTACTTATTTTCTTACGCTCATGTGCAAGATCATTAACTAAATCTGTAATGTTTGAACCTTCAATTTTATTGCCATCTATCACAAGCTCGCCATTAGGCTCAATTTCAATAAATATTTGTACGAATGTAGTGAAGAAAGAGTTTGGCCTTTGGAATCTGATTTTTTGGCATAATAACCATACGTGGGCAGCAAGAAAATTCTGGGGGGTGCAAGATTTTTTTGAAGGTCGAAAAATGGCCTTAAAAATGGTGGTATGGCAATAAAAACACCATTTTTCGACGTTTCTCATCAAGCACTATCCATTGGCATCAAAAAAATTGCGAAAAAAACGAAAAAAATTTTCAAAAATTGAATTCTGGGGGGGGTTTTGATTTCTGGGGGGGGTATTTTGGTTTCTGGGGGGGGGGGTGCATACCCCCCAAACCCCCTCCCCAAGCCCAGGTGTGATAATAACGAGCACATCTTCATCACTCAAAGCATTTTTTGCATCTTAAAGTATACTAGCTCTATATGGCTGCTGCTTTTGTTCATATAGTCGTTTAAATCTGTTAAGTGCCTGATTGTATTTCATGAGTTTTATTTTAGGAGCTACACTTTTGCTATGCAAAACTTTTCGCATTTTATTATCCAAGGAATCTAGCACAACATCAATAGGTTTAGTCCGCTCACTGATTTCACTGGCTATAAGAATCATCTTTTCAGTATGTTTCATTTTCTACCAACTATTGCATCAGCTAACAAACTAACAGCTATTGTAAGTATAGGGTAGTAAGAAGAGGAAGGAAACCACATTCTTGTATTATAATATCTTTCTTTTGTTTTGTAGTTGCCTGCCTATTCTTCTGCCAGGTATCTTATTTTAATTCTGATATCTTTGAAGTTTATTTATATCCTTCTCAGCAAAAGGAATATTACCATTCAGAAAGTTGTTTGCACAGTCACAGAGGCAAAGGATTTGATCTTTGCTGGCAGTATTTATCATAGTGGTTCTTTGAGGTTTTTTGCTTGACTTAGTAGATGTAAAAAACCAATATTGCATGTTAATCGTTCTTCACCCATTTTTTGTTGCAATGTCTCTACTAGTATTTATAGATTTCTGCACATAAACAGTTGGATGAGGGCTGAAAATATTTGTTTTAAGCCTCAGCTCATCTCTAGCATTTTGAGTTAGATCAATTAAAAGGTAACCATGTGGCTGAGAAGTAGCGTCTGAATAAGCTTCTAGAAATATTTAGCGTTGGCAGGATAGAGCTGTCTGGAAAGCATTTGTGCCTGTAGCTGATCAGCAGGGTGTTTGAATAAAACTATATAATCAGAGTTGATGCGTGAAGTTCTTAGACCATTGAAGAAAACGTCTTGAACAATGTGTATAATGCTAATGTTCCAATGATGACAACTCGTAAAAGTTGAACAATCTGGGCATTACCCTTGCTCTGTTGCATAAGATCATCGAGAATCAACAGTTGTGGCACATGACTAAATTGTTTTAAGTAATTAAAATCACGAAGTCCTTCTTTGAATAAAACATCATTTAATTTTTTATAAAGAGGCTGATTTGCTGCAAAGCACCACCAAATCTTTTTGATTTTAATATCAATCAAGTGTGCTCAATTTTCGATTAATTGCGTGACAAATGTTGTTTTGCCAGACTTGGTTGGTCCTGAAACAAGGCAGGTGAAAGGATGTTGGAACATCATGGTTATAGGTATAAATATAAGTTTATCATGAAGTATTTATGGAAAATGGTGACTATACAGAACATTGTGCTGACTACAGCACTACCAAATACGCTGAATCTAGTATGATATCTACCCTAAATTGCCAAATACTGCCCAATACAATCACTAAAAATTTCCAGGCATCATATTTTGATTACCTCAGGCAACATTGCTGATTTTCAAGTCGTGTAAAATTGTATGTGTTGGAGCAAAAACTATGCAAGAAGGCGAAAATACGATGAAGACATTCATTGACACACTGAAGATGGAGAATTTCATGTTGAAAATAAAGCCAGTGCTGTTTGTTGGCTCAGCTAACTTGGGATTCCGCATTGATCTTTGTAAGTTTTATGAGCTGGTGAAAAGAAAATGCATGTATGAAGTAGAATTATTTCCCGGATTAAAATACAAATTTAGAAAAGAGACCTTTTTTACTCTTTACAAGTGGGAAAATGATTCTCACGGGTGCAAAACACAAGCATGAGTTGCATTTAGCATATAAAATAGTTTCAACAATGCTTGAAAAATGCAACTTAGATACGAAATATTCCAAATTTTACAAAAAAATTTGCAAACTTTACAAAAAATATTCCAAACTTTACAAAAATATTCCAATTTTTACAAAAAATAGTCCATACTTTGCAAAAGTACTATGCTTAAGCACGTAAAATTAATTCCAAACTTTACAAAAAATATTCCAAATTTTACAAAAAAATTTCCAAACTGTACAAAAAATATTCCAAACTTCACAAAAAATATTCCAAAGCTTTACAAAAAATATTGCAAAGTGTAAAAATCTGGCCTTTAGGCGCCCTTTTTTAGACGTTTATAACTTTATCAGGTTTGATGACCCAGGAATTAAACTTTTCTGGGTACCCTCGCCAGCACACTACATTATCAGTTTTATTGCCTTTCTTACACATTTTCAAAATCTTTTCAACAATAAACAAGTCATCCGAGGATATATCAATTTTTTGCAGTTCAGGTTCGTAAAAAATACCCTTGACTTTTTTGCCCATTTGGTCTTCTAAAACGTAAACCGGGCGGTGTGCGAGCAAACCTCTCTTTAATTATGAAAAACTCCTCTGTCCAGTTAGGCCAAAATCCTTTTTCAAAAGCGTGCTTAACTTTACTCAGTCGGACTCTATCACCAATATTAAATTTTAAAACGACATTCTGTTTATCAATCCTAAATGCTTTATTTAAAATTTCTGTCTCATTTTTAACTGTAACATTAGCTGGCGAGGTACCTATCGTACGATGCTTGGAGTGATAATAGTTTTTCATCAAGTCGGGTAATACATCAATAAATTTATATGAATTGCTCTTGGTGAAGTACCGCCACGTACGTTCTTTAAGTGTGTGATTAAAACATTCAACTATGCTAGCCTTCATTTCCGCTTTTAGTTGTGAAAAAATCGATAAATTCAGATTTAAGAAATTTTGGAATTCTTTGTTTGTAAATTCGGTCCCTGCATCTGTTTGCAGCTTGTACGGTTTTCGATTTCATGAATGCAAAATTCTTTGAAAAGCAGTCAGAGCCATACGTGGGCAGCAAGAAAATTCTGGGGGGTCCAAGATTTTTTGAAAGGTCAAAAAATGGCCTTAAAAATGGTGATATGGCGATAAAAACACCATTTTTCGACGTTTCTCATCAAGCACTATCTATTGGCATCAAAAAATTGCGAAAAAAACGAAAAAAATTTTCAAAAATTGATTTCTGGGGGGGGGGCCTTTTTGATTTCTGGGGGGGTCTTTTGGTTTCTGGGGGGTCCAGGCCCCCCCCCAGAATCCCCCCTACGCCCATGTGTGGTCAGAACATCTTTTGAACTTTTTGATTTCAAAGGGATGGACCATGCATACTTTGAAAATATGTCTATGCAATTCAAGAGATACTTAAAATTATCGTTAAACTTGCTTAAGGACTGCATCTACGATATCACATTGCCATTGCTCATCAATGCTACTTTCTAACACTTTATTTCGAGAATACCTCTTAAGGGGCGGGTTTGTGTAACGTGTAGGTGAGCTGCTTTTCCAACCATTGTTTCACGTAGGACCGGTCTATTTTTGGCTTTACTTTTAGCCCTCTCATATAGCTGTTCCACACTACTATACCCCATTTTAGGGTCGTGATATATGTGCTTTCAACACTTTTTCCATTTTTTAAAATTTTATAACAGTCCATCTATTTATTAACATCATTCTGTCTATAAATAACGATTAGTATGTATGTAGTTTTAATTTGAAAATGAAGCAGTACTTTGAAGTACATGAGCTCCCACACATTTCTGTTCATAGGTTTAGGACAACCGCTAAGGCATTTTTGTTGCGTTTTAAGAAATGCACTAATCTCTTTGAGATTTTCGAACAGATTTTTGAAAAATCTATTAAACTGATGTTGCATGGCTGTCCTTATGACAGTATGGTAGGCATTGAAATTAGACAGCCAAGCCTTTATACACCTGTGTTAGTACCATTCACCCAACGTCAATACATAAATGCTGACAAGGTTTTGAGTATTATAGAAAAGGTGGCTCAGTCCCAAAAAGGCTTTTGTTTAAGTGAAGACTTGACTTTCAAAGTAGTTCTGGTGGACAAAAAACCCCAAATGGGTACTGGTTATGAATTTGAAGTAGGTGACTTTTGCGAAAATGGTGGGGCATATATTAAAATCACATCAAACGATAATTTATCATTAGCCAGAGCTGTTGTAACAGGTATAGCAAAGCTATAGTCTGTTTCATTTATTCGGGAGCTTTCTAGTCAATTCTTTTAAGGGCTACAGTAAGCTAAACAAGACGAATTACTGTACTCCAGCAGATCAGCTCAGTGAGGGCGAGTAGTTAGAATGATTCCATTTTTAATCTTTATAATACGCCCAAGTAAATTTGATTTAGGCATTTAATCAGTGCTGGGACATACTACAGTAAGTGCGCTAAACAAAAAGCTATCAGCTAGAATCGAACCCGGATTGCTTTGACTACAAGCAAGAGGTTTTACCACTGAGCTATGCGGGAGTTCGCGGCGTTTCTTAGCATCTTAGTCGATTGTGTTTGAAGTGTCGACTCAGGATATGATGAATGCGCGATTTTTATCAGTAAGTTAATTGATCTGCTGTAAGACGAGAATAAATTATTCCGCAAAAATGTTGTTGAAAAACCCGTCTTTACTACATAGCTATAGTGAGATGTAGCGACCTACAGTAAATAAGAAAGAAGGGGTTACTGTAAGCTCCAAAAACATTTGCTGAAAAAGCTCTCGGATAAATGAAACAGACTATAGACAACTGCCCTAAGTGGGAATCTGTTCGGAAAGGTGACAAAGGACGGCACACTCTGCAAAAGCAACTTGCATTAGAGCTGATGCACAAAGCTGATCTAAGCATTAATGACGAGAAATATGGACTTGAAGCTGTAGACAAAATTCAGAAGAGTCTGGTGCCAGACTAACAAATAAAAGTTTATCATAGCAATATTTTGTACTTTCAAGGGCCTGAGGCTGAGAAAGTAATTCACTTGCACGCTGCTAATAATCATTATGATCTAATTCCAAAAATGCCTGAGAAGCCCTAGGCTTGGCTGGCATCAATACTGTAGGAAAATTGTCTCGCCAATGCGCTAGCAGGCTATTAGTGGTGGGCTGGGCAACCACCATTTCTTTACATACACAATAGGTACATGATGCCTCTGAGAGGCGCTAATTTTTTTGGTTTTTTCATTTTTCAATTCAATAAAATCGTTTATAATACGCGACTAACTAGCTTGTTTAAGCAATTTTCATACATGCTTTCCCATGTATTTTTGCCATTTTGATCGAAATCTTGCCATAAATCTAAAATAGGCTCAATTTCACAATTTATTAGACATTCTTTCACATAAAGTGCAAAATTCCAAAATGCTTTCGATTATCGAGGCTTTTGCGATTTTCTTTGTATTCTTCAGAAAGCAAACTCCGTAAGCAGGAGCCAATGCTTTGTACATCGTGAGAAGTGATGTACCTCGTCCAGGCTTTATCAGCCAACTTGGTCACAAAATGATTAAAACTCAATTCACCTTGAGAACTCATTTTGTAGATAATTTTTGTCAGATATTGCTCATATTTATAACTTTACAAGCCATTTTTCACTTCTTCAACCTGTTGAGCAATATATTTCTTAATCACCATGTTCCCAGCCTCCTGGGATGCCCGATTATACTCACAACATCTTGGGCACATTTGAACATTAAAATACCATTTTCCTGAATTTGTTTCAAAAACGTCTTTTTCAGACAAATTTTTCTGACAAAAATGACATAAATGTATCATGAGAGGGTACATGGGACGCTCCAGATTTCTCCCACATAACTCAATAGGCGGTCGTATTGTCCGCCCATAAGGTTTCTTCTCCTCATCCATAAAAGGACGTTTTTTCAATTCCATATTTTCCTCCATTTTTAAAGATTTAAATTGCTGAAAGAATTATAAGTATTTATAGATTTTGCAAGACCAAAACGGCTTGGAAATTGGGGTTTGAACTTCTAATCTAGAGAAGCGGTCTACCCCTTGAATGATTAAGATGCAGTAGACAATGGACCTAGACTATAAATAAATATTTCATCACATGCACTTAAAATGGTTTGCCTCGTTCAAAAAAATTGGGCAAAATCCATCCATCCTGGCGCGAGAATTATCAATTTAACGCTATTGCCTCTCCAGTCAACAAAATGCGCTTATTATAAATTCCGCTGCCAATGCGCGATATAACTTGTCTTCACCAGTGTGCTTATTATATTCATTGTGCTTCAATCAATGTTACTTTGCCAATGCGCAATATTCTTCTTCCTATATGTAGGTATCTCATTCCTTGGCTTACCTGGGCCCTCATCATTGCGCCCTGAGAGAAAAGCCAGGGCGCAAGCAGGGCGCTCCTCCGCCTATGCTATAACACAGGAGAGGCTGCTTCTCTACGATTGGGTGGGCGGGGCCTATAACACAAAACATAGCCGTATATACTTTGTGTTGCGGCCTAGGGACGCACGGCTATACTATTACAATGCTATAAGATATGACGTGATACTTCATACCCAATGCTATAAGATAGGATGTGCTATAACATACCGAGTATTACAAGATAGGATATGATATAATATACCCAATGCTGTAAGATAGGACGTAATATAACATACCCAATGCTGTAAGATAGGACGTAATATAACATAACCCATGTTATAAGATAGAACGTGATACAACATACCCAACACTATAAGATAGGACGTGATACAACATACTCAATGCTACACAATAGGACGTGATATAACATACCCCATGCTATAGGATGGGACGTGATATAACATACCCAGGTTTACAAGATAGGACGTGATATAATGTACCCCATGCTACAAGATAGTACGTGATATACCATATCCTGTGCTGTAAGATAGGTGTCCCAAAACATCAAAAATATGTTTCACCAAAAAAATTTCCAAAACATCTCAAAACATCAAAAATATAGGTTTGACCGAAAAAATTTTCCAAAACATCTCAAAACATCAAAAATATAGGTGACCAAAAACATTCCCAGAATATCTCAAAACATCAAAAATATGATTTTAGCTAAAGAATTTTCAAAACCATTCTGTAACGTCAAAAATATGGATTTGATTAAAAAAATGGTCGACAAAAAACATTTTAAGAAAATCCGGAAAATAAAATATGGTTTTTACCAACAATTTTATAGAAATATCCCAAAAACATCAAAAGTCCCGAAAAATAAAAATACAAGATACAACTTAATTCCATATAGCTATCAGGCCTAGGTTCAGCCCGGGCAACGCCGGACAGCTCAGCTAGTTACTTATATTAGCCGTAGCACACATATACCAATAAGTCCGGGTAACAATTGAATACTGCTTAAAATGATGGGAAGCCTTTGCAGAATTTAGCCCAAATTTGTTAGAACGTTGTTCCGTAACATGGAGACCAATTTCAGATTTCTTTTGTAACAGGACCACTCACTATACTGTGAGAAATACAGAGGTTAACTCTGTGCGCACTATATGTGTTTTTCAAGCGTGAAGCTAGCGGTTGTAGTCTCACAGCTCTTAGAAGTAATCCAAATAATGCGTAATAGATTATAGCCAACTGGATGAAAGCCCTCACGATGACTTGCCTTTATTCTTACTGCCTTCTAATCACCATACTGTATAAAAGTCAGAATTTTGAAACAGACATGAACCTCCTACGTGTTTAAGCTACTTTAATTGGTGTACAAGAATTTTCACGATCCCATAAAAATGTTGGTGCTAGTTTAAACAGCTGACATGGTACAGTCCGTTGCATTTAACTTTGCGGTTTTCTACTTAATTTATCCGAAAGAATCAGGCTATAAAAGTGGTTTAAAATCTTGGTGTATGAATGCGGCTTACCATACACCCCAGTATACTTTAGAAAACCACATCCTATCCATCAGTTTAAAACACTTTTGTAGTCACATTAATGTTTCCAAAAACCTCGTGTTAAGAAGCAAAAAATAAGAATTGCCCGAATTACAGGTACATGACAAAGGATTTATTTTGAATACATATCACCATATCATCAGATTAACATCCTTCAATAGCCAATACGATGACCATTTGTTTGCTTGTCACAGCTGCTTTGGAAGTGAGCACCTAAAATTGAATACCAAAGGCAGACACGTACAGGAGGAGATGGGCCCCCACCCATAGTCGGTCATCCCCGATCCCCCAATCCAAAGTAAGAAAATCTATGACTACGGACTTCCGGCATTAATTTGCTTTGATTCGCCAATTTCAGGTGCTTTTTGCCACTTTCGGCCAAAATCGAGGACATGTGGGGGGTTTGGGGGTCTGGATCATACCTCCACACGTAGGCATGGGGGTTTGGGGGAGGGTATGCACCCCCCAGAAGTTGAAATACCCCCAGAAATCAAAATACCCCCCCCAGAAAAATTTTTTGTTGTTGCTTTTTTAGCAATTTTTTGATGCCATTGGATAGTGCTCGATGAGAAACGTCGAAAAATTGTGTTTTCTTTGCCATACAATCACTTTTAAGACCATTTTTGACCTTTAAGAATTTTTTCAGCCCCCCCCCGAAATTTTTTCGACCCCCCAAATTTCGGTGCTGCCCACCTATGGTCTGAACCATACCTGGGCGTGGAAGGGGGAATTTGGAGGGTATGCACCTCCCCCGAGAAACCAAAATACCCCATCCCAGAATTCAATTTTTGAAATTTTGTTTTTTTTCGCAATTTTTTGATGTCAATGGATAGTACTTGATTAGAAACGTTGAAAACTAATGTTTTTCGCCGTACCACCATTTTTAAGGCCATTTTTTGACGTTTGAAAAAATCTTGCATCACCTCCCTTCCTCAGAACTTTGGTGCCGCCCACCCATGGTCTAGTAGACCAGTGATGCCAGATTTAAAATGGAAACCAACCAGAAGTTCACTAAACACTGGCAAAAGACCCCAAAATGACCGACCAATCCAGATTTTCTGGAAAACTACATTTAAAAGAATGTTTCGATATTAAATGATTTAATAAAGCTAAGTATGTATGCAAACATAAGGTAAACTATACAGGTATTTGACAGGAGTAAAACAAGAAAGATTTTATTTCGCATCTACAATGACCTCAATCGGGTATACAATCCAGAACTTCTTCGACATAATCCGTTACATCATCATTTTCATCTTCATCTTAGATACTTAATTCAACATTGTCATCATGCTGATAAATTTTCGATGTAAACAGTTCCATCAAACATTTGCTAAAAAACAATAAAACTAAAACCATTTTCATTTAGCCAGGTAAACATAAATCTAATTAACAATAAGGCACAAAAAGTTTTTAGGGGTAAACGACTGGCGAAGCTGTTTTAAAAAACGTTCAACAAGGAACAAGCACAATCTACGCTCGCATTTGAAAAATGGCATGCTCAGAGAGAAACTCAGAGGCAAAAGAGAAACCATTTTTAAAACGAGGCAAAACTCCATTTGACATATCATCTTGTAAAACTTCTGTCCAAGTCTTTGTTACTGATGGAAAAAGTGATGAAAAATACAATTTCAGTTCATCCCAATGCTGTAAAATTTGTGAAAAACATTTGAAGCGACTCAGCCATCGTCTTGATGCATAGACTGTGTTCTGTCCGTTTGACCATCAGTATACAGCATCCAGGTCGCCAAAAAAGTAAATAAATATTGTTAATAGGTATTATGCGGCGCGAAGCGCGGGGAAAAAATTTAGAAATTATGATTGCTAACGGCCGAAAATCATTGCAAACACACATGGGCGTGGGGGGGGTTTGGGGGGGTATACACCCCCCAGAAGTTGTAATACCCCCCCCTTAGAAATCGAAATACCCCCCCCCCCCAGAAAATTTTTTTTTGCCTTTTCAGCAATTTTTTGATGCCATTGGATAGAGCTTGATGAGAAACGTCGAAAAATGGTGTTTTTTTGCCATACGACCACTTTTAAGACCATTTTTTGACCTTTAAAAATTTTTTCACCCCCCCCCCCCCCCCGGAAATTTTTTTCACCCCCCCCAGAATTTCGGTGCTGCCCACCTATGATTGCAAATTACATATCCATTCTTTATCTCGCCAACTATTTTGGGACAACTTCATTCAAATTCACCTGCTGCACGCAAGTCATAACACTGTGATTGAAATATCTTAGACACGTGCAAATTGTTTAAAATTAGTAGGCTATCTATTGACATTTTGCATAATAACCAAGAGATTCAGTTGCAACCATACGTGGGCAGCAAGGGGGTTCTGGGGGTATGCACGCTTTTAGAAGGCCAAAATATGGCCTTCAGAAATGGTGATACTGCCCAGAATTCAATTTTTGAAACACTTTTTTCGTCGTTTTTCATCAAGTTTTTGATGCCAATGGCATCAGAAGCTTGATGAGAAACGTCGAAAAATGGTGTTCATAAATTGATTTCTGCCAGTACCACCGATTTCTAAGGCCGATTTTTCGACTTTCTAGGGAGTCTAGCACCTCCCCCAGAATTTTCTTGCTGCCCACGTATGGTTGCAACTCCGCCATCGAACATTATATGTGAAAACATGTTCATTGATAGCTAAGCTGAAGGTTTTCTTGAAATGTTAGCGCTTAAAATTATTAAATTTATAAACATTCAATTTATGCTTACAAAATAAGATATTCTGCTTGCAATTTTTTGAAAATGTTTTTCTGATTCAGATGTAGAAAAATAGATATGTAGTCCATAGGCTATTTCATGAAGTATTAAATCCATGATTGAAGTCGGTGCGCTTAATCAATTTCTGAAAGCAGAAGCTTTCAGAGTGCAACTCTAGCACTCACCAATCTATTAGAATCTTAGTGATTTCCATGTTCTTTTCACGTAAAAGGGTAAAATCAAAGTGTTTTGCTGCATGATGCTTTAATTCGTTTTGTTTTCGTTCAGAAATCACCGAAGAAGAAAATCTTTGTCGACTTCATTCATGTAAAATCACTAGTTTTAGACCAAAACACCTTGCTATTATCAATTCACTCTAAAACGCAAACTCATGTACACTGCCTCTGCATTTCTTTACTCTGCAGAAATATGTGTCCATCATGGGGTTTGCACCAGAACTGAATATTTGCTATATGTGCCGAACATTTCTAAAACATTTTCCGCACAAAAATGGATAACCATGTGCAAACAAAGAAAGGCTGGAAGCGCTTACTGATGCAAAGCGCACTGAGCAATAGCAGCCAACAGAAGGAAAACGACGCAACATAGGAAAATGATAACCATCGGCAGATTTTGAACTAGTATCACAACGACTATTAAATTCAATGGAATACGAAAGAAATTCATCACAGTAGACCGCGCTGAAAGAAAACAATGCTTGTGAAGAACTAAATAAATCAGCCAATGAAAAATATCAAAATGCAGCATGAGAAAAACTTAGGTCCTATAAGTGGATAAAAGGCAGGGGCGGCCGCCAGTGATCGACCAGGCCTGAAAATCCGACTCGGCCGGGGCCGGGTCTAACGTAAAAAGACCAGGGCCGGTCTCATGTATTATATTATAAGTAGCGCGTTAGCGCGTACCTATAATATACTTAGGTATCCCCAACATATGTCAATCGTCCTACAGCTATAATGGGACACATCTGGGAGGTACGGTTATTTAAAAGATGGATAATAAAAAAAGATTTTGCAGGCTTTTTTGTTTACACTCAATACTGAGTGTGTAATAAGCGTGTAAAGTTTTGGCGTAATGTTATAACATACAAATCGTTGACGTTTTTTAGCCACCTTTTACACAACTCAGCATACAGGCTTCATACAACTTAATGGTATTGAATTGTAGAAATTAAATTCTCTAAATTGTTTTTTGAATTTTGCATTAGTTCCCAAGGGGAATGTAAAGAGTATAAAAGTTTGCTATTGTAAAGACAGATTTTGGCCTTCTGGGATATCTGCCAACAACTTCAGTTGTCCCAAGAAACTTTTTCTCATAGAAATGTACTACGGCTTTAGGGCTAATTTCTGCTCACCAGCAAACTTTTAGACATTCAATATGGAGTTAGATCTAAGGGTTTAAACTTTACACACAAGTGAACGGTGTAAAAAGACAGGTTTTGTCTAAGATTTCTCCATCAACTTCTACGGTTACAAGTCACGATAAATTAAATAAAAATAAAGTACGTTTCAAGGGCTAAACGTCGCAGCAAACCGTGTTATAAAAAACGCATGAGTTATTTATGATAGCGTAAAGTTCAAAATCAAGTGTGTAAAATGGACGAAAAAACACGTTTTTTAACTGTTTTCATTAGTAAATATGTCAAATATTTTGCGGAACGGAAGGATTTCCACTTACCAATATACTAAGAGTCAAGGTCTACGAACTGACCCACCCGAATTTCTTTACACTCAATCGGAAATTAGGTTCAGATTTTTAAGGTTTACAAATACAATGTGTTGTATGGTGGAAAAAACGTTTTTGTCCGTTTTTCTGTTCGCCACTCTCTCCATTTAGAAGTCGGGATAGGTCGAATAGAATAAAAATAAAATACTTTTTAAGGGGTACGTGTCGCATAGCTTTTTCAGTGACGGTGAGGTCTGGTTTTTTCTGCCATTTTTTCAGGGAGGTCTTGTTTTTTCTGCCATCTTCCCCGGTCATGAGTCTGGATGACATGATATCAAGTCTAAAAATGTACCAGAAATGAAGAGCGATTTTTCCTCAACAGTGTAAAGTGGTTTACATCTAACATTTATTTGTCGTCAAACCATCGTGGAGACTTGATTTTTCATAAATGTTGATCGTAATATCAAATACCTGAATTACGAAACCGACTAAAATCTTCTTTACACTTTGTGGTTCTATAAAGTTTACACTGCAAATTAACATTATTCTCAAAACCTTACGTAAGCTTAATTTTTTCAAAATTATTTACGTAAGGTCAGAATTACGGATCTGATTTTTATTTTCCTCCAAAAGCGGGCAGCACAAAAATTCTGAAGAAGTTGCAAAATTTTTTATAAAGTCAAAAAATGGTCGTATGCCTCAAAAACGTCTCTACGTTTGTCATTAAGCACTATCCGTCGGAATCAAAGAAAAATCGCGAGAAAAACAAAAAAATTTCAAAAATTGAATTCTGGGGGGATATTTTGTTTTTTTTGGGGACGGGGTGTTCGGCCTTCTGGGGGTGCATATTCCCCTCCCACGCCCATGTGTAGTTTTCTCTACACCCAGTATTTGTGTAAAGTTAGCGCTGTTCATTTATTGTTAATGTGTAGTTTACACTACAAATTTATTTTACTTCCAGAGCGTTGCGAAACGCTAAAATGTTCCAAATTATGTTCCGTAAGGTCAGGATTACGAATTTGACTGTATGTTTTCTATAAACTCAGTAGTTATCCAAAGTTTACATTGAAAATTAAACTTAGTTTGAGAGCGTTGTAAAAGCTTAATTTTTTCTCAAAATGTTCCATCTAACGTCAGGATTTTGAATCTGAGCGTAAGTGTTCTTTAGACCAAAAATTTGCATAAAGTTTATGTTGAAAACCTTTGATCTGTTTAAATAAGGTAAGGTTGTCTCGTTTAAAAAATATAATGCTGATGTTCAGAAGGATATTGTTTTCCGCATTCTTGGACTGCTGTCATTATTGTGGCATATTACCGTATGTATTTACTGACTGATTTACTCAAATTATGCCCAATTAAAAGTAAGGTACTAGCAAAAAAATGCACCAATGGAACAAAAAAGTCGAATATACTCTGGATTGTGGATTAAAAAGGAGGGGACTAGGAAAGCTATGTATGTATATGCCTCAAGTCGCAAAATCTTCTAAAAATCACACTTTCTCTAAACAAGGCAAAAAATCGAAGTATATTCTGCGACCCGTGAATAAAACCTTCTTCAAATAATTTTCAATGATTCGCATAAGAGTGTATAAACATAATCTAAAATTTTAGTCTTTCGTAAATTGCTAGCTAGTTGCAACGCTGACTTGCTTTGTATCGTCAAAAATAGAAAACTAACTGCAATTGTATTTAGAGGTGTTTTATTTTGTCATCATGAGCATTATACCAAGCAAACCTGGCGTCATTGATTAGTGCACACAAACGTTGCGGGCATGCAAGTGTACCTACATGTAGTCTGTTTCACGTAACCCTACGCGTTTCCTGCTGCTTTAAACCAACAAGTTCTTTGATTGTCTTGAATGCAGAGATGTTTGCTATTTCATTCAACTGGCCTGCAAAGTCGCTCCTAGCTTACTCCATCTAATTTCCCATAGCTACTGCATAGCTACCTTGCTGCTTTTTGAATCGTTTTTGGTTCAACAGTTGATTTAAATCTGCAGGCCGCAGAATATACTTCGATTTGTTTGCGTGGTAATTTTTAACAGATTTTGTGACTTTAGGCGTACACATAGGTAGCTTTTTCCAAGCCCCCTCCTTTTGCATCCTTAATAATCCACAATCCCAAGTATATTCGTCTTTTTTGTTCATATGAGCATTTTTCTTTGCAAGTAATATATACTCGTGTTTCCCATTTAACGTGTCAATAAAGTATACCATGTAAAACACCGAAAAAACACTATTTTGCGCATTAAGGGCAAATTTGTTCGACCTATTTTTGACTATTTTTGGAAAAGTTGGGACACCGCTCCCCTTAGGAAAATCTTAGATCCGCCACTGGACGACAGCGTCTCAAATTGCTGCATAAATGATATAGAAATAGGTGGGTACGATCAATGAATGTTTTTCACGTTTTATTACTCATACACGCTGATATAATAGTGCCATTTTTGATGTAACTAGCTGGTATGCAGTCGAGATGCAAGTGCACTATGGTCTAGGTCTTGGTCACAAAGATGTCCTATCCTATCCACACGTGTAAAATAATATTTCTCCAGCTGCGGCCTCCGGCTCCGGCCGGAGCAACATGGTCCAATCCGGCTCCGGCCGGATCTCCGCCTCCGGCCATTTTGGCCGCTCCAGTCGATCACTAAGTCCTATATATTGAGAACCGTCAGGAGACGCAAAAATAATGGCATTTTTCAGTGCTTCTCGACGAGATCTATGCCATGGTGAAGAAAAAAATTTAAAAATTTTCTTTTGTGATTCTAAACTTGGAAATCAAAAATCTATCCTTCAAGCCATCTGCGCGACTTATTTCTCGAAATCAAATTAAGGCTTGACCCCAAAACATTTCGAAATACTTGTCTTTGCATTTAATTTTGCGGTTTTGCAAGGAAAACTAATGAAGAGAAAGTAATTCGGCGCGACGCGCCAATTTTTTAGACATAGTCGTCATTTTTAAGTCAAATCTGGGCTGCTAAGGTACGAAACAAGATAGAAAATAGGAAATCCGGCGCGAAGCGCCGAAAAATTATGAGTTTAGTAGCTCAAAAGTGATTGGGGAACCCTTGTGAGAAATAAAAATATTTGTTTAATCTCGAGGAATTGTAGGGTGAATTAATGGTGACAGAGGGAGATGGGCGCCCCTCCCTCCTCGTCAAGAAATGCTTGACGCACTAGAGAAAATATGCTCATTTTCTAACGATGTTAATGATTTTCAACATCACCTTTCGCTTTCCTGACGCTCCTAAAACCTTTGTTTTTACGTCAGACACGGGCGGATTAAAGGAGAAGCGAGGCCGTGCCCCTTTGTCAAAGAATAGTTAAGCTCACAATGAATAGATGTGTATTTTCTGATGATTTTGGCCATTTTTATCACGATTTTTAAATTTTCCGTAAGAGAGATTTAATGACGTTCTTTAGCGCTCTAAAGACCTTATTCCCACGACAGAAAAGTATATTTTGTACAAGAGAAAAATTTTGAAGTTCTTACAATGATTTCTCGAGTATTTTTTGGCGCTTTGTGCTGATTTTTTGCGCTAATTTTGCGTGTTATTCCGCACATGAGAATTGATTCTGCCGGGAAAAACATCACTTTTTAAGCATATCGGACGCGTAGGTACGCAAGGTCAATTTTCAGGGAGGGGTAAAAATCAAAAACTTGAAGATAGCTACTTAAGTGCTTTCAAAAAATTCATGGCGAAAAGACGATTATATTGCCTTGAAGCCATCGTTTTTGAGCATTTGCGACAAAGATATAGCCATCTTGGATTAAAGACAGGTATCTAGGAGGGAAAAGTTTAGAAAACCCTTTTTGAAGTCGGGAAACAGTTATAAATGCTTTTGAAAGTCAGAAAAACACATTCAAAGCCTTTCTTAACAAACACAATATGTTTCTGCGTCCGAAAAGGACTACATAGGTAGTTTTCTCAGTCGAAAAATGCAAGCAATGTTTTTCGGCCAAAATGGCTATATAGCTATCAGTTTTTAGAAGCTCAGGGGGTTATACCCATATGTGGGCAGCAAGAAAATTCTGGGGAAGGGCGTAAGATTTTTTGAAGGTCAAAAAATGGCCTTAAAAATGGTGGTATGGCGAAAAACAACATCTTTCGACGTTTCTCATCAAGAACTATCCATTGGCATCAAAAAATTGCGAAAAAAGAAAAAATTTTCAAAAATTGAATTCTGGAGGGGGGGGGTATTTTGATTTATGCGTGGGGTATTTTGGTTTCTGGGGGAGCATAACCCCCAGAACCCCCCCCCCGACGCCCAGGTGTGGTTATACCGCCCTCTCGCCCCTCCCCATCCGGCATGTAGCTGGCCGTCCGATTTTTTGGGGCGGGGGACCAACACCAATTTTGGGGGGTCCGGGGTCCAAAAAGGCCAAAAATAACACAAAATAACGTTTAAAAAGTCCTATTTTTCCGGTTTTTTTCTGAATTTTGGGGGGTCCGGACCCCCCATTCCCCCCAGAGCTACGTGGCTGCGCCCCATGCCCATATATTATTGACGGGTGATCCGGACAATTTTCGACAATATAATGTAGACTTTGGGTTCTGTCCATACATGAGCAGCAAGAAAATTCTGGAGGGGGGTGCAAGATTTTTTTAAGGTCAAAAAATGGCCTTAAAAATGGTGGTATGGCGATAAAAACACCATTTTTCGACGTTTCTCATCAAGCACTATCCATTGGCATCAAAAAATTGCGAAAAAAACGAAAAAAAATTTTCAAAAATTGAATTCTGGGGGAGTATTTTGAATTCTGGGGGGTATTTGGTTTCTGGGAGAGGTGCATAACCCCCCAAAGCCCCCACGCCCAGGTGTGGTTCTGTCCCTCTTCCTCTGCCACAGTTTTATTGGTAAAAGGTACCTTTGTACATGTACAAAGATGGTCCCCAAAAGCCTTTGTACATCTTGTCAATGCAAATTTTTGGGTACTATATGGTACACTAACGATTTTACTGGGGTAAAACAGGGAGTTTTCGACCTTTGTTACTTGTATTTTAGCAAATTTCTGGGTTTGTGACGCCAAAAATGTCAGAAAATTATCTCAAAAGGGTGCGGAGCGCCAAAGAACTTGACATTTTTCTATTCAAAATGCAAATTCTGCCATTATACAGACATATAGGACAGACAATTACTCATTTTGGCGCGAAGCACTGAAGATTTTTAGGAATTTCCGACCTTTTTACAGTTTTTGTCTTCCCAAAAATCTTTGTACACGGTCCCGGAAAGTCTTTGTATATCAGAGAAATGTTTGCCGAATATAAAAAAACCGTGCACTGTCAAAAAAATTTTTGGTCCGCCACTAACGCCAAAACATTAGATTTTGTACTACAGAATAGAGATTTTGTGATTTTGCGATAAATGATGTTCTGAGTGAAGACAAAAGTAATTTGAACAGTCTTCAAATCCTTAAATTTCGCGCCAGAAATTTCTGCATGTCAAATTTTGCAAAAATAGACGCTACTTTACCACATATTCGAAGGATTTTTTGGACTTTCACCAGCTCCATTACTTATCGCAAAAAAGGTACTCAATGTTCTAATCATAACTATTGCTGCATTAAACATATTGCAAAACTGGAAACAGTTTCTTGAAAGTAGAAATATAAGGCTACCTCGATTGAATTAATTTTGTTATACAATTTTTAATTCACACTGTTGTAAACATCACTGTTTTAGTAAGTTACAAAATAAAAGGTAGTAATTAAGAGTGCTAATTAGTAAACCACCGCTCGAAAGGTCAATATAAATTTTATCTGTTAGAAAAACCATTAAAGCATTTTGACACTATTGTTTGAACTTCTCAGTTTTTAGAATTGTCAATTGTATGGTTCATTTTAGTTCAGTTTCGTGAGTGTTTCATCATATTACATATACTTCAATTAAGTATGTTTTCAACAAAAAGTGGGGTTTGCTAAAAATGCATCGCACTAGACGAATCCCAACAATCAGAAACCATTAGTTAAAGGCTTTGCAGCCAAAAATTTTTTCTATCAAATGATATAAGTCGCATTGCCCTAAGTTAAACAGAAACAATTTAAAATGAGGAGTTTAAGTACCGTTTGAGGAACCGTTAAAAATTCTTTTGTCGTAACTTTCTAAAAATTAATGCTTACAAAAGCGTAAAGCAAAAACTAAATAACGAACGTAAAAGATCAATCTTTGCATTTTTGTTGCCCTATATTTGCGCTTTTAAAAAATTATCAGTTTTACAATTTGTTCAATGCAGCAATAAGTATAATTAGAACATCGGGTTTTTTTTGAGGCCTACCTGTAGAGAGCAAAAATAATAGTTTTTGAGCGTGTTGTCAGCGAACTTCACGCATTGAAGGTAGAAAATTTTTAAAAATAAAGAATTACCCAAGTTTCAATCATACGTAAAATTGATGCGTCGAATGATTCGAATGCGCAAGCGCCGACGTGCACAAAACCTTTAAGTCGCGCGCAACCGCTAAGTAGTACACAACTAACGTACACTACCTACTGCTAACTGTATCAACTTGCTCAGGTTACATCACACATTCACGCACGTAGCACTGGAAGGAATGGGAGAGTACGGGCCTCCCCCAAAAATTCAGAACAATCGGAAAATATGACTTTTTAAACGTTATTTTGTGCTATTTTTTGGGCTTAGTCCCCCAAAATTGGTGTTGGTCCTCCCAAAATAGGACGGCCAGCTACGTGCCCGCACACATTCGCGTTCAGTACATCAAACATATAGGATACATCGTATATTCGCGTCCTGAACCGCAACGCTCATTCGTTTGCTCACTAAACGTTGTTTATAACGCAAGTAAGTACTAATGAATCTCGAACATACGTGGGCAGCAAGAAAATTCTGAGGGGGTGCAAGATTTTTTGAGGGTCAAAAAATGGCCCTAAAAATGGTGGTATGGCGATAAAAACACCATTTTTTGACGTTTCTCATCAAGCACTATCCATTGGCATCAAAAATTGTGAAAAACGAAAAAATTTTAAAAATTGAATTCTGGGGGAGGGGTTTTTTGATTTCTGGGGAAGGGGGTATTTTGGTTTCTGGAGGGTGCATACCCCCCAACCCCCACGCCCAGGTGTGATCTCGGCTATCAACGAGTGAAAAACGATCGCAATTTTCATTTCCTTATTTCTCAATATAGAACGAGAGCTCAAGAAAACACTACACGCGCATCATGCATTTGGTGAGCTTAAAGCAATTAAAGTCTAACCCTATTCGGTAATTTCGAAAAACATCAGATCTTTTTCTTGCGGAATTAATGAATTTTTCGATCATGGATTCGTCGTGAAAAATACCAAATGACAGATTTTTCGTTTTAGCTTTAAACGACGCCAGCTACACCGAAACCTATTATAGAAAAGACGAAATCAATGAATTTCAAGTACAAAATGAATGCTAGCGGCCAATGAATCCTCTCGCAGTCGAACAGTTTGCGATATTATCCCACGAAAAGGGACGGAATTCGTCAGTAGATCCATTTTTTAGATAAAAATCCATTTTTTTGCGTAGCTAAAACATTTCAAGAGAAAGGAATGGCTAATGAGCTGCTTTTGATAGTTCGTGTATATATACCTCGCACGCATGAGTATCAGGCACGTAGCTGGTCATCCAGTTTTAGGGGAACCAACACCAATTTTGGGGGGACTAAGCCCAAAAAAGGCCAAAAATAGCACAAAATAACGTTATAAAAGTCCTATTTTTTCCGATTTTTCTGAATTTGAGGGGTCCGACCCCCAAATCCGACCCCCCCTAGTTAGCGGTTGCGCGCCTCAGCTTGCGGCTGCGCCAACAACGGCTATAAAATAGCCACAAAAGTGATTTCTAAACATCATTTCCAAACCTGATCCTGCTGAGAAAATTGTGGTTTTTTTTACAAAAAAATCTGAAAAAATTTACTTTAGACAAAACAATAAATGAATAATGGCGTGTGGAGCTCCAGAAAATTCAGAGTTAGCTTCAACCTCGAGCTTTTGCGAGACAAAAAGATCTACAAAAACAAAAACGATAAATATGGCACAAAGCGCCAAAAAATTGAGGGCTTATTTTGATCAAAGGTTTGCCGAAATCTATTTTTGAAACCGCTGTCAGGACAATTTGCTAGTTCAGTAGTGTTGGCTCGCACCATTGACAGTTTTTTTACAAGGTCCATTCGTACGTGTACAAAGATGGTCTCTAAACGTCTTTGTACGTTTTGTACAAGAAAATTTTTTGGTTAGTATAAATGGTACAGTAGCAATTTTAGTGTGGCAAAAACAGAGTCGTTCGACTTTGGTAGTGTATTTTAGCTTAATTTCTGGGTTTCCGAGGACAAAAAATTCGACATTTTTCCTTTGAAAGTGCAATTTCTGACACACAATTATCTCATTTCGTGCGCGAAGCGCGGAAAATTTTTGCCAATTTCGAACCTTTTTTGCAGTTTTTATCTTCCCAATAAAAAGGTCCCAAAAAAGCCATTGTACATCGGGGAAAATCTTTGCCGAATACAAAAAAATTCCTACTAGATAAAAGAATTTTTTCACTACCGAACCACTGAATTAATAGACTAGTTCAGTACCTAGTCGTTGGTGCTAGCAGCCCCAGGCGGAATTTCAACTTTGCTTCGGCAATTTTCAGTTTTTCCCACAAAGATTTCGAGGCTCGTACAAAACTTTTTAAAGCCATCTTTGTAGATATGCAAAGACTTTTAGCGGCGAAATAACGGTGTTATTGACGCTTTTTTGAGTATTTTTCAGTAAAATTTGAAAAGTTTTACAGCTTCACGCGGAATGTTGTAATTGCACTCTATAGCTCAAACCGCGGGCATTAAACATTCCAAAATAAATCTCTTGTATAATTTCAAGCTTCGTTGTGCAGAACTAACATCTAAATTTAGGACGAAGTAAGACTATCTGGACATTATGTGGGCCGAAGATCATGGACTGATAGTATGTACATTTAATAATACGTCTATATACGTTATACGTACAAATAATTTTCCGGTCGTACAAATGATTTTCCGGTCGTACTAAGACTTTTCCGGAGATCTTTGTACATATACAACGGGGCTCCTACAAAAAACTTTGCTCGTATTCATATCCCCCTGGCTATGCGCCGGTCCCAAACCCCCATCAAGAAATCCCGCATCCTCCGCCAAAGCGCGAGCGTAAGCGCGGCGGAACTGTAAAATCTGTAACACCGCCCGGTTGCGCCAATTTTACTACAATTTCTATAGTTTCGCGTAAAAGATTATTAAAAATGGAGAAGGTAAGATGCGAGACGGGAAATTGGTCAAAAATCGTTGTGCGGATGATCAGAATTTCGCAAATGATAAACTTAACTTAAGGTATAGCGTGCGAGTTAACAAAATATCTTCAGTTTTTGCTTATTTTGCAAAATGCGTATCACCTGCTTCTGGTAAATAAATGCCACGCATGAAACCGATTGATGGCCAAAAAAGTCCAACGCAAATTTCAAAGCCGATGAATCCAGCGTAGATTATCCAGCGATGATGGGGAAGAAACACGGGCGGCAACAAGCAAATTGCGGACGCAATCAAAACGAATCTGTAGAAATACGTGAAATGCTAACAGAACGTATTGCGCGGTAAAGGAAAAACTTGACGAGGAAAAGTATTATGTTAGTCATATAATACAGAGTCAGCTCCGTCATCTCGCTACCGCGAGGTACACTCATTCATCTAGGCGGTAGGGTCTGCTGGGCTGGTACGTTCGAGCGACCCTGTAAAATTATGCAAAAAGAGCGCAATAACGCCGAATCGTAATGTTAAAATTATCACAAAATCAAGCGACCCTTGGTTAAGAATAGAGCTTATGGAATATTCAAAGTCATCAACTCCTACGTACTGTTTTTAATTCTGAAATGCGTCTTTCGACCTCTACTAACGCGTATAGCAAAAAACTAGCACAAAATTTATTTTCGCATCTTTACCACGATGCTCAACGAGCAAGCGCTCAGAGATTCAACAGATAAATAGCACTCAAATATATTATAGCCGATGAGCTTTCCAACTCAATATTGGCGCTGCACTACATAACGAAAAATAACAATGCCTCAAAATTTTGACATTTTTTTAACTCAATTTTGGGCATAACTTTATACCAACTTACTTGCTCCTGAAAAATTTAGCGCCTGAATCTAATAATATTGCATTAAATAATCGCATTACGGCATTATGTATGAAAACTATAGGTGCGCAAAGTAAAACTTTTAGGGGCTTGAAAATCAAAAATTGCTATATAGCTATGTGCTCCGTAAAAACGGCTCTATAGTCCTATTGAGGTCAGAAAATAAGTCTATATAGCCTTTTGGTTTCAGAAAACTAACTATATAGACTTTCTGGATTCACAAGCATAGCTATATAGCCTTTTCGGACTATAAATAGCTATTAATCGCTTTTTGGAGTCGAGGTCGAGAAAATAGCTACATATCCTGTTGAAACTCAGAAAAGACAACTAAATAGCATTTCTGAGCTCAAAAAAGACTATAAGGCCAGTTTTTGAGCTCAAAAAGGCTTTATAGCTAATTTTCATAGCCACAGAAATGATTTTTCGGCCGGAATCGCTGCATACCTATCAGTTCCTACAGCGCTCAGGGGTTACCTCCTCACCCCACAAGCTCATGTATGATGAAACTGGTGATACAATAAAACTAAACTGATTAAATCGATTTTGTCCATGTAAATTAGGCTAAATGCATAAATTGATAACAACGTAATATCGAGACAATCTATTTTTA
This sequence comes from Mermis nigrescens, assembly GCA_036768485.1. Taxonomy (NCBI): domain Eukaryota; kingdom Metazoa; phylum Nematoda; class Enoplea; order Mermithida; family Mermithidae; genus Mermis; species Mermis nigrescens. Next base: position 2,516,038 of record JAVLUZ010000191.1, read on the forward strand.
CTGCATCCTGACTAGATATCACGTAATGTCGCCGATATTTCTCAGAAAGTTCGTTGAAATTTACTGCCAACTTTGACAAACGAGTATGATCTGCTATCGTCTATTTTGATGGCAATAATGTTGTTTATTCATAACGACAGGTTGTTCATCAGAAATATTTAGAGCTTTGATGGATCATTAAATCTGAATATCTTGACGGGCAGATTAGCAAACGATAGTACATAAATTCTTCAATCCCCTATCTGATATAAGCGCATAACAAAACAAGTTTTGGATGAGTGAGCTGTATCCATGCACCCGCAAAAACAGGTAAAGTTTTGCCGTGAAATATGAACTTTGACGGCGCAATACTTCACTGAATGGAACTTATAAAACATCGTAGGGGATTAGATACGTGATCGGGGTAGGTTACTATCCGCGCATGTAAACGATACAATTTTATTTAACCCGATATCAATGGGAGGTTCGGAATCCATGAGTAGACCAGTATCCAGTAGCGGATCTAGGATTTTCTTAAGCGGGGGGTAATATTATTAAAAATAATCTAGTCCATTTTTTTAATTTTCCCGAATCGTCAAAAACAATGTTTCAAATTTTTGGGCCTGGGCCTCCTGAGAATTCCCGCGCTTTACATGTATATATACCTCGGGCCATTTTCGGACCAAAAATCTATCGCTTGAACTATCAAAAAGCGTCAAACAACGTCTAAGAGTATAATTTCAAGTAGGTCCATCTAGCACCGGCGCTAGAGGCGCGCCGGTGCCACTTTTTACCGGTGCCAGCATAGCGCTATACGTATGAAATTTTGGAAAGCAGCGGCGCGTCACTAATGCGGATCCACGTAAGATACGTCGAATAATATTTCCCTTCGTCGCATTATATTTTTTAACTACTCTAATTTTCTACAGGAAATTTATAATTTGTTCATAGACATAACATGCGACTTAATGCAACAGATTCGTTAAATGCGGACGTTTACCTCGTAAAAATTCTTGGGGCTGGTCGGCTAAATAGCTTTTCAAATGACTTATTTGGGCTTAAAACGATGCGCTTGCGACAAAGATTTTTTCCTTCTAAATGTAAAAACCACGCATAATTTCGAATAATATAACAACATCGAGAGAAATATTATCTATAAATAGCTATTCCGCGCGAAGCGCCGAAAAATTGACACTAGGAGCCAGAATATCAATAAAAGCGCTTAAATCAACCTGTTTATTTTGGAAAATTTTTTGGAAAATTGAAAATTGTTAAAAGTAAGCCACATCTGGAACGGGTTAACACCAGCGGCTATTTTTCGGGAGTTAAATGCCGCAAGAACCTCCACGAAAGAACGTACGCTTATACGCGCATCGATATTCTATCGGTCGCGGTGTTCGCAATGTCCTTGTTAGAGACCGTGGCAACCTAGAATATTGTTTTAAGAACCTAATTTGACTTTTATTACATCGTGGGTGACCCTAATTCCCGCCTTGATTAAGGAATATTTACGATTCGCTCAAATGAAGAATCAAACCATTGCGAGAAATATAAATTGGTTGAGCGTAACGAGTCTTAGTCTCGATAAGAATCTTAGCGATTTAATAATCAAAAAGAGTTGAATCGTGAAAAAAAACGATCGAGATGATCGGCTTAAATCTACTTCCGCATTTCTAATAAGAACCGGCGTCAGTACCACCCTGGCACCGGCGCCGGCTTTAGTTCCATCCCTTTTTGCGGTTTTCCATAAATTCTAAAATTTTTCAGCGCTTCGCTTTAATGGCTTCGAAAGGCCTTGATCAAATAAACAAACGCGTGAAATATCGAAGTAATTCGAGTCCATCAACCAGTGGCGGATCTAGGATTTTCCTAAGGGGGGCGGTACCCCTAAGGGGGGCGGAACCCCGACTGGGGCGGAAAAATTAGCCGTTTTAACCCAAAAATCGCTAAAAAATCGCTCAAAAATGCTTAATTTTGCGCACTATTTTACTAGTCAGGGGCGGCCCCCCCGCCCCCCTAAATCCGCCCCTGCTATCAACGTCTTCTGCCCGAATTTTACGAGTTAAAGAAATTTACGCGATATTTTGCGGAAAATTGATCGAAATTGTGAAACTTTCTGTAAAAATTTCATTCTGGAATTCATTGCGAAATTGCGACCAATAATCGACAATTTTAGACGCGAAAAATGCTACTTCTCCAACCAAATAGCGGGTTCTTGGACCTATTTTTGAATGTCTTGCGAAATGTCTGGGCGCCGCTCCCGTTACGAAAATCCTAGATCCGCTACCGCTTCTACCGTTTCCTACGAGGCAGGGTCGCGCTATGAAATTTTCAATGCGATGCGGCTAAATTTGGAGAACGAACACACATGCACATAGGGGGTGAGGGGGCATTACCCCCCCCCCCTGAGGGGTCAGCTAGACCGGTACTGTCCGGCGATTTTGAGCAAACAGGTCTTGTTCTGCATCATGTTTGACATCAAAATCAGTAAAAATGTCAAAATTTTTCCGGCGCTCCGCCACTGATTAGTACTTTTATATACTTTTTACCCAAAAAACGCTGAAAATTGATTAATTTCTGTATTTTTTAGTGTTAAAAGAGATGTAATGCAGTCAACATGGACTACAAATGCTTTAAAAATGCTAAATTACTACGAAAAAACGTTTTATAGGCTATTTTGACTATTTTGGTCGTTGAAACAACAGAAAATTTGTAAACGTTAAATTTACTGTTTTGGAATTCTGAGATTTTACCCCCTGCCGACCCTGACCTTGTGCACCTATGAGAACGAAGCGTACCTCATAAATGACTCGGGTCTCGCAGCGGCGCTCAGCAAGCGGAACAAAGAAGATCCAACCATAACGGCGACCATAAAAGTGGCGAAGATGTATCCGTGCGGGATTAAGTCCGGCGATACGTCCGACTCGGACAGGGAAGCGTTGGCGCTAAGGGCGCCGTTGAGGGCCGGCGTCCACTCCAACACGAAAGTATACATTGACCCCTCGAACAGCGACTGAATGACGCCAAGCAACAGCACTTTCTTGTCTGTCGGTATTTAATTTTTAACGCGATACGCTTTGACAAATTTTTAAACGCATAACGAGGAGTGGCGAGAGGGGTTAACCGAATACCTCATAAAATTGCGTAGTCGGATAATGTCGGAAGATCGTAGAATAGAATACGATAGAATCGTAGAATTAAATATAGAATAAATTATAGATCAAATTAATAAATTATAAGCTATTTTAATCGAAATTTATAAATTATAGAATCCAAGAGACAAATGTGAGACTTACCCAGATTTTTAGGTAATTTAATCCATTTGCTTCGAAAATGATATTCTTTTTGAAAACCAAGCAATTTTCATAGACGCTATCCGCATAAATGTGACATACGACGCGCGCAACGCCTGTTTCGTTCGATACACCGTCAAAAACGAATAAACAAAAAATAAATATAAAAATAAATATAGTCAAAGCATGATTATGTGGCGAGTTTGACACTTTTAAGCAAATAGACACTTAACAACGCTTAAAAATCACATTTTCTGCTAATCTTTCGGAAATTTTTGCATACTTTCAAAAAATGGCGAATTCTTGGGGGTGGAAAAATTTTTAAAGGGGTTGGGAATTTTCGGGGCCCCTAAACCCACTCCCGAGATCATGTACGGTCATGAGCGTACCTGGGCAATAGCCAAACCTTTAGCCCGTCCAACTTTGTCTTTCAGAGGTTGGTTGGTCCCTAGTAGGGCTGAAAATGGGTTAATACGACAGTTTCTTTGATGTTCACGGTTTTCTAACATTTTTTCAAAATCGGTCTATCCAAATGGACCCTTCGGCCCGTCCAGCTTTTGCGACAGCCCTTTCCATAAACGGGCTGGGATGGGCTATTGCCAAAGTGAAACATTTGTAATTAATCGCAGAACTCTAAGGATTTCTTTCAAAATTAATCTAGGAAATTATGAAGAACCGAAGAAATGGCATATTTCAGAATACTGACGGACTCAAATGGTAAAATTTGATATATATATATATATATATATATATATATATATATATATATATATATATATATATATATATATATATATATATATATATATATATATATATTATATATATATATATATATATATATATATATATATATATATATATATATATATATATATATATATATATATATATATATATATATATATATATATATACTTCAAGATGAGCAAAAAATCTTGCTTTTGAACGAACGTTGGTCAGCAAACATTGCGCATTAAAGGTAAAAATTTTTGTTTTAAATTCAAAAATTTGACTTCTTTTCAAAGATATCCAAACGAAAATATATATAAAATGGCACGCAGACATGAAAGTGCCGACATTAAATTGAAGTTACAATGGTGCGTCATAGAGGCAGACAGACTTTTCCTTTCCCATGAAAAAAATTTGAAACTTTTTGTTTCTAAAAATTGGTTTACAAAAATATAGCTACTAGTATACATTACGAAAATCAGTTAAAGTTTTTTGTTTGCTTAAGAAGTGGCTGGTAACTATTTTTTTATAACTTTAACTTTAAAAATGAATGATGTGTTACTGCAATCACTGAAAGAGGAAGCGAAAGCTAACTCACGAGTTTAATTCATCGATAGGTATTATTGACTATTTAAGAGACAATGTCTGGGAAAAATTTGACCAAAAAATTTTGTGTAACGCCATTAAAGCCTTTTGACTTATTTCCTTGACACAGATTACGGTATTCGTATTGCACAATTTTCTTTTAAATTGTACGCATTTACTGTAAGTTGTGCAAATCAATCGTGAAATTTATTGCTGCAGTAAACAATCATAAAACTGCAGTAAATAAACAAAAGATCAAAATTTGTGTAAACTTATCCTGCATTTCTGTGTCGAAAAACAAGTGAAAAGGGTATAATGGCGTTACACAAAACCTACTGCTTCAAACACTTACTGTCCTTTTTGCAAAGGTAAGTTAAAAAGTCGAAATTTCTACTTTCGTACATCCACCAATTCAACCAGTGTATAACTCAACCAGAAGTTGGAGAAAGAATTCAAGACTCTGTTCATTGCTTTACAAAACAAAAGAAACCGCATGCATTCAATTCTGAATCGAAAACGATATGATTCGTTGCAGAGAGTCTCGAGTGTAAGATACAGTAGGATTCTTTTCAAAGGCATGCTCGTTTTGTCCGCGAAACTTAAACCTGCGAATTCTTTCATTTATCGGCATAGAACGTTTTGTGAAGTTCCGTGAAAAACATCCATTACGGCTGCGCTCTAATGTCGCGGTGCTCCGATGTCGTGCGTTTTAATATCGGCTTACGGTATAAAATGGCCTGAAAAATAATAATTAATCTTCTGTGAAATTCGGCGCGAACGCGCAAAATGTTTAGACGTATTAACTCTAAGAGTATACTAAAATCTAGTCTAAACGGTCTATCAGATACGGTTCAGAAATTTATATTTCTTTTCTTCAGGTGACCCTCGCGCATAATACTTCTACTTCCAAAAATTCGAGCTAATAGTCCCCCTGCACCCATCAGTTCCGCGCTCTGAATCAGGATCACTAACTGGATGTTTTAAAAATCAGAATCCATATCCGGATCCGGACAAATCGAAATTGAAGATATGGTTTATCACTAATAAAAACTATGAAAAATCGCAAATACAACCAGAATGACAGGAAAACTGACAAGGTGGCAAACGGAAATAAAAGAAGTACCTATGTATCGTAATAATAGTAAGCGTTAAACAAGTTCATCGGATAACCAAGCACGTAGCTGTGTGGGGTGGGGGACCCCTCAAAATTGGTGTTGGTCCTCCACCCCCAAATAGGAAGACCAGCTACGTACCTGCCGATAACTTCTCCGGAGAAGTTCAGGCGACGCATCGTTTCATAAAACCCAAAAAAAACTCTCCGGAGTTAGTGAGGATAAGTGAGCCCGAAGAAGTTGAAAAACTTTTCCGGAGAAACTTCTCCCGTCTGATAAAAGTAAGCTCAAGGGCAAAAAAATCTAGAAGCGTGGGTCGTTCACCTTCTCTTAGCGTATTCCAAGCTTCGTGGAACGAATGCGAAAAGTCGGCCTTGGCGTCGCCGTAGTTTTCGGTCCAAGTAGACGCGATATAGAGACACATGATAAGCAAAACGCCCATTGATGCGTCGAACGGCGCCCTATTTTAATCAGATTTTACAAAACATTTTCAACCGCTTTGGCAGAATTGTCAAGGTTTAGCGAGAACGTCCGCTAAGTGAAAAAAATTTTGTCATTTGACGAATTTTATCATTAAACCACGGTTTAAGACAACATAATGTTATTTAGAAATAATCTGAACTTCACGGATAGATTAGTATCTTAGGAAAATGCGGGACTAATTGCGCTTACACGTATCCAAATGTGTCGGCGGCAAACTGCGCTACCACGCCGGCTAAAATAGCGACCAGCGAGTTGCCCAACGTGGCATTCGAAAAGATTAAGCTTAGCAAATCAGAATTGAACGCACGCTACAACAAACGAGAGAACTAACGCCATATATGCGCGGCATGCCCCATCTGCGGGGGAGAGGGTCAAAAATTGAGCTTTTTCGGGGGAGATGACCTCATAAACTGGCATAAGCGCTAAATTACTTCAAACTACGTCATTAGGTACACAGCTTCTAGTCAATTTGAAGCTTTTTCGAAGAAACTGATTTATTTTCATTCTTTTTTGGCCTCCATTTTGACTTCCCAACCCCCTTCCCCCGAGCATGTCCGGCGGCGACCAGTGACGGGTCCAGGATTTCCGGGAAAATGCGACGTATCTCCAGATTTACACAATACAATCAAAAATAGGGTATTCCTCTTATCACATACGTTTTGATACTTAATTATAATTGCTTATTGGCGTGAGTTTTCCACAAGTTTATGTGTATTACGTATTGTAAATTAGGGCTGTATAGGGTACCCGGACCCGTTAAGCCGGGTACCTGGATAAAATTCTGGAACCGGACCCGACGTTCCTAAAATTTTGGACCCACCCGGACCCGATTGTGTTGCCATAAAGTTGTAACCGGACCCGGTTTCAAAATGGTGTCGGGTCCGGGTCCAAATATGTAATGCTAAATGATAAAATAATAATATTAAATTAGAACTTTGTCAAGAAATAAAAAGGTATTAAGTACCTCATGATTGTATTTAGCCAAACGAAATTGAAACGCATCAATTAAACTCTTTAACTTTGTTTGGACGTAATGATTCTTTGCAGAACAAAAATAAATCCAGTTTCAAATGGAAAAATGGATTATGGACGGAATTCCTAGAAATTATTGATTGGTTGGCAACATACGCGTACAGCACGGGAATTCTGGGGGAGGGGTAAGGCCCAAAAATTTTTTAAAAGCGCCGTTTTGGCTAAAAACGATGGGGACGCGTCAAAAACATTGTTCTTTGACGTTTCAGACAATGCTCGTTCTTTTTAAGATATAAATACGTAAAAATTATTTCTGAAAAATTCGAAAAATTGAGTAAATTGAACAACATATGGTCACAAAATGCGTGTATGGCGCGAAGCGACAAAAATTCGAGATTTCTGAGCTAAAAACGCCTGAAAAGGCATACTTTTTACAACTTTTACCAATTTTTACAAAAAAACGATAACTCCGGCGGGGTGGAAGGTCGCAGCCATTTTTGCGGAAGGTCAGTTGCTATTCCGGGGGTAAGGTCAAACCCCTTCCCACAAGAATACGTTTGGTTGGCAAGAGGAATAATAGTAATTTAGCTAGGTAATACGAAAAAGAGAATATCTATGCCGATAAAAACTGACAACGACGGGGAAGGGCGGCCGCCCGCGTAAGTAAAGATATTTGAGTGCAATAAAAGATAGATGAGTGGTTTTTTTGATGATTTTTGCCATTCTTATCATTTTTTGAATTTTTCTGACGCTTCGCGCCAGAGTAGTGCTCATAAATGACATTTACTGACTTTTTGTCACTCCAAAAGCCTTCTTTTACGTCAAAAGAGTAGTTTTTGTGCAAAACAAAGATTTGATAGTTGGTGCAATGATTTATCCAGTATTTATTCGGCGCTTTATGTCGATTTTCGCACTTATCTTGTCGACTTTTGCGGTCATCTTGCAAATTTTTCAATACTCGACAAGTTTGAAATTTTTTGGACTTTTTCTCGCGTCAGAAATGATTCTGCCTATCAAAAGACAGTAAAAATCGCTAATTAAGCGCAATGGACGGATTTTCGGACGAATTTTTGACACCGCTGATATTATCACAACTTCCTTATTTGGGCGCGTTGTAGCGGTAAACCGAGCGCACATTCACAAAGGGGTGTACAAAATTTTGTACGTGATTTTCGGGAACGAAGGTAGCGAATAAATATTTCGGCGGTTAGTTACTGACTAATGCAGTTTTGTTCTATTTATCCAAAAAAGGCTTAGACTCAAGTTTAAATGATAGGGAAAAGTCGAGAATTTTCGATGAGTTCCTGTATTTTTAACCGATAAAAGTGAGTCGAATGGACTAAAGAGCAATAGTATAAACAAAAAAGCTATTAACTCAGTAGTCTTTCCTATATGTAAGCTGATTTGGTCACTTACGCACTTGACTAGAAAAAGCGCTAACCCTAAATTTGATTGTCCTAAATTTCGAAATTTGTTCTTCATTCAATATGGACCCTGGGAACTATAATTAGCAAGTTGCCGTCATTAAAGGTAAAGTTTAGTCTAAATGGCAATGACTTCAAAATTTGTAAATGCTTATTTCACTGCATAGAACTCCACCATCTAGTTAAAAAACTTACGTCAGTCGAAACCTTTTAGTGCTTCGAACTAATTTATGAATTTAAGGCACCTACATACATTCCTCTATTGAATTGGAAATTGAAAATTCCACACCCCCTCCACACAATTCGCTCGCTGTGCGTGTCTGCCTGTCTGCCTATAAACATCTATAAACTATTTAGGTTGAGCGACTCAGCATATATACTCTCTCCTAAATCATCATAAACCGCTAATTATTGAAACCTGCGTAATACCGGTGACAGGGCTGTTAGTTATGGAGGTGGACGCATGCTAGAGAAAGGGGGGTACATTTTTGTCGAGCTGGAGAAATGCTAGAGAATGAATACCTGAAGATAGCCCGGAAAATCTATCGATTTTGCATAATTTCAAAATTTGCAAAATTTCGCGTGAAAGTAGGGCTAAAATCGGCACGAAGCGCAGAGAAAAAACACAAAAAGCGGCTCAGAGCTCCCTTCCGCGTTAACTAATGCTTAGAGTAAATAAAAATGAGATGCAACCACTGTTTTTTTTTTGTACGAGACAAATATTTTGAGGCTCGTACAGAGATTTTCAGAGCCATCTTTGTACAACGTACAAAGACATTTTGGGGCAAAGTAATAGTGATTTTAAAACTTTTTTTCAGTATTTTTTAGCAAAATTTGAAAAATTTTTGGCGCTTCGAGCCGAATATCATAATTACATTGTATTTAGCTCCAAGCGCTGGCATTAAACACTCCAAAATCTATCTTTAAGCATCTTTGTACAGATTTCAGCATCTTTTACATCTATTTCTACTGTTTTATAAAGATTTTATGCAGAAAAAAGAACTATTAAACAACTTTGCACTGTTTTCTGCCGTTTGAAGATAAAATTGACTCTTTTATCTTTGCGTTGCATTAAATTCATAAGCAAATTGGTGTCTATTATGAGATTCACTCAGCACATTGCAATCGCTTTATTATTTATAATTGTGTAACAAGTTATTTTAACTTACTGAGTCGAATTTTATGTGTAATTTCAACCTAAGGCTCATGAAAATTTTGGCGTTTCGGGCCGAACTAATATAACCGGCTGAATTTAGCAGAAAGATACACCTTTCGCGAAGCGTGCGGGTCACGGATAACAATCTAGTAGTATGAAAAAATGCGTGCACTCAATAGCATATCTATACGTTATATGTACAAAAAACTTTTCGCTCGTACAAAGAATTTTCCGGAGATTTTTGTACATGTACAAAGAGGCTCGTACAAAAAAAGCATTGAATGCAACTAACGTATATGCGCAAAAAAAATCAAAATTTCGCTAAAAAAATCGGATAAACATCCTCAAATTATCACGCTTATGCTCAAAAACTCATTGTAAAAACCATAAAATTTTATTCTGCGATATAAACACTGCTTTTCCGACATAAAGATTTTAGAGCATCGACAAAGTCAATAAATGCCATTAATGAATACTGCCGCGGTGCTAAGCGCCGAGAAAATTCGAAAAATTATGATAAAAATGGCTATAATAAGAAAATACGGGTCGCGTATTTATTGAGCTTGAATGTTTTTAAAGACGGGGAGGAGGCCGTCCCCGACGCCCCGAATTTCGTCCTGGGCTGTGACGTGCTATGTTTGTATCTCCCTTGAAATGAAAATTGTTAAATTTGTTCGATTAAACGAGCGTTTCTTATAATCACGAATTTCTGATTAGCCAACGCTTTATAAAATCTGAACGCGTATTCACGACATTCCGACCTTTTTTAGAAGAAAAACAAAGTTTAATTTTAATAAAGACTAAAATGTTAACAAAAAACATTTCTGAAAATTGCTAACGATGTCCTCACTTTATTATGTTCAAATACGAGCCATGACTCAAACGCGCTGAACAAAATTGACGTAGCGATACCGCCGAAAAATCGACCGACCAACAGGATGTAAAAATTAGGGAAATGCTAGAAAAACCGCTCGAAATAATTGTTAGAATATATCCTAGGAAAGAACGCGCAAAGTATACGGCCAGATAGATTAGAAAACTCAGTCGGACGGGTTCTCTCGGGCGATCTTAAGCCGATGGAACATTTTGAGGGCAGAAGCTAATCGATTGTACCACCGAGCACGTAATTCTGGGTGGATTGGGGGCGGCTAGTCCCTCCAAACTTTAGAAGGTTGCGGGGGACCCATAGCGGGACAATAGAAAATTATCAAAGCGTATTTGAAAGGCCGTCAAATAGAATCTTGCGCGCTTTCGATCTAATAAACTCTAAATTTTAGGGGCTCTGCACCGGATTTATTATTTTTCCGAATCTTCAAAACGGTCCGAATTTCAGTAGACATAATGAAAAGGTCAAAATTTTCTAACGTTTCACGCAGAATTATTTATTTTCCGTATAGCTTTGCTTTGCAATGTGCCAGAATTGAGTATAAAATAAGTTCAACAATTTTTCAGCGAGGTCGAGCTTGGATATAATGTTGAGAACGAATTATGTGGTCATTTTATACGACATACTTTTTGAATATGATTAAAATCACTGAATCAGCTCAGAAATTTTACATTTTTTTAATTTTTTCTTTTTAAAAACTTGAGCTCGATGAGAAACACTCAAAAAACACCACTATTTTTGTCTAAGCAATTGTTGAGATATCATTCCTCATTCGGAAGGCCAACTACGTGCCCGTCTGCTACACGGAACAGTTCTTTAAATGACCATGTTAATCATTTGATAATAGAGGTGGTATTATTATTATTATTCTGATTATTATTATTATTATTATTATTATTATCATTATTATTGTTATTTATTATCATTATAGTTTGCGAAATTGTATCCATTTGAATTTTCAACCAATCACATTGCAATTTTGTTTACTGGCACAACTTTTTATGCGATTTCCGATCCGAAAATTGCATCGCCAGTAGTACAAACAGGCCCGTCGTATCCATGATGTTATTTAGGGTGTGGGCCGAAATTTTGAGGTCAGATATCTCGATAACCATTGGGAGATGAGCAAAAATAAAGGCATTCTTGAGCGTATCTAGACAAGCTCTATGCAACGGTAACTAAAAATTTCGAAAATTTTCACTTTTTTCAGTTATATTACACAAATTTGTCGTTTAGATAATTTAAACAGCTGATTTCTCATCATTTGAACGATGAATAATTTCCTAGCTTCTATCTCTGTTTTTCATCTTTGTGATTTTCAAAGAAAAAGAATATAAAAAATGAATTTTTCGGCGCTAAGCGCGGAAAAAATTTGACAACTCATATTTGAGCTGTTTTGGGCGGGCTAGAAGACAAAAACAATAGATAACGATAAATCCGACGCGAAGCGCCGGAAAATTTCGAGTTCACTAGCTCAAAAATACGCTAAAAAGCTGTTTTGGTGGTGTTTTAGCTCAACTTCGTAAATTTTCATTTTTCCCTGGAACCCTTGTGTTTCAAGAATTATTTTTCATTTCGGAGGCGCCCCCGCCCCCTGAATACGGGCCTGAGTACAAATCTCTTTCTATTTTATATTATATATATATATATATATATATATATATATATATATATATATATATATATATATATATATATTCAAACGTGCTCAAAACCCGTGTCGCAACAAAATTTTGTCCAAGTTTACAAGCACATGGCGCCATCAAGAAAAGCTTTTAAATGCTGCCACTTTATCAGAATGTTAGCATCTCAATGGAACGCCAGAACGGAAAGAACAAAGTATAAGTTTATAAGGCATTTATTGAAGTAGTTGCTGCTCGCTTAAATACGCATTAAATAAAAAGTAAAAAATTCAATTTCGAATCGCCCAATAAGTAAACATAATTTTAAGGAACCAAAATTTTGTGTTTCTGCGCGTTTCATTCATCTGGTGCAGAGCGGCCAAAAGAATAATAATAACTCTAGATGAAAGCAGTTTATTTTCCTTTACTTCCCTCCACATCTTTTTCTATGATGATCCAATTCTAAGACATATACACATGCACATAGGGCAGACATGTAACAGGGCGGATGACAGGGATACGCCCATCCAAAGTTGCTAGTCTCCCCGTCCTAAGTTAGATAACCCCATCTCCACAAAACCAGCAAAATTTTTGATCCCCCACCAATCTTGGTAAAAAATTGAAATTTTCGGTCGTTTTAAGGTGTTCTTTGACCGTTTTTAACCAAAAATTGCAGGTCTTTCACCCCCCCCTACGAATGCTCGGGCCCCCCACCAAAAATTTCGAGCTGTTATACTTCTGCATAGGGGTGTGGGGGTATTTTCCACTTAAGAACAGCATGAGACTTATGGGGTTCAAGGCCCAAAATTTTTTCAAACAAAAAATTTTTTGGCTGAGAAAAATATGGTTACACGTCAAAACATTGTTTTTTTACGTTTTGGACAATGCCCGTTCATTCTAGATCATAAAGAGAAAAATACCAAACAAATTAAAATGATGGGTAAACTGAAGAGTCAAAAAATGTGTATATGGCGCGGAAGCGCCGAAAATTTGACATTTGAGCCAAAAATGAGCTAAAGCGCTAAAAAGGCACACTTTTTACCATTTTTAGGCCCCACAACTCAGAATGGCTACAGACCCTCTGCGAAATGGCTGCAACCTTCTTGAAGGTCGCAGCCATCTTGCAGGGAGTCAGCAGCCATTCTGAGTGGTGGGAGAACTTATTAAACCCCTAAGAATGCGTATGGCATTACCCCATCCCCCCGCTGAAGGGTCAGCCAGCAAGACACTGTCCAGCGATTTCTAGTCAACGAACCTTATCTGCTTCATTTTTGAGGACACGAGCAGTAATAATGTCAAAATTTTTCCCGCCCTTCGCAACGGATTACCACTTTACCACGAAACAGTGTTTTATACGCTATTTTGATCAGTTTCGTCGTTTAAATGGCAGAAAAATCGTGAAAACTTAATTTACTGTTTTGGATTTCTGGGATTTCACTACCCTTGACGACCCTGACCTCGCGTACTTATGTCTGGCGAAATCAAAAGGCCCCACTAACATGAAGACGGGCATTTCATTTTATTACAGACCAATCGGCATTGAATGACCCAATTCAGAAAGTAATCTCCCTTTCCCACGACAATAAATAATTTCAAATTTACAACAGAGGCGTAGCCAGGATTTTGGTTTGGAGGGGGCATGCACAAGAATTTTTAAAGACCACTTTTGCATCGAATGCTCTGATGTGGTACAGTGGCACGATGTATTGTAAAATTGAGTTTTTCGACCATTAGTTGTGTAGCCTGGCTGATTTATGGGTTTCTGACGATCAGCAATACAAAAAGTGTGAAGCCGGTGCAAAGCGCCGAAATTTTTAATTTTTTTACCGTTTTCGTGTAGAATTTACGGCTTTTTTTATAGACAGACAGATCGGAAATCATGAGTGACTCAAAATGCCCAAAAATTAAATCATTTTTACCGCCGTTAACATTTTGTAGCCCTGTATTTGTGCAAAACAATTTTGACATAATGCCGTAAGTTCAGGCTTTTCTAAGAGGAAAACTGCGCATTAATAACTTAGTATGAAGCACTAGAATATTTTGACTAATTCACGCTTCTAAACGCAATGCTGGAGCTTTAAAAAGAGAAACAACTGTAACCGGCGGAGCTATACACCAGAAAATTTTGACGCTTTTGCTCTTTAAACTTAATTTATACCTTTACATCATACAGAACAGACAAACTTCCCAGCGCCGCCGAAAACTTTAGGAAATTTCTAACCCTTTTACCCCTTTTTGTCCTACCAAAATTTTTTTACACGTGAAGTAGGTTTTACGGCTGGCAACAGCGGGGTCCGTTGCCGTGCCCCGTAAAATTTTGTAAACAATGCACTTCAAGGTTGAATACTAGTGTTAAAATTTTTGCAGAATCGGCCAAATCGTAGTTCTGAATTAAGCCCGAAAACAGTTAAAATTGAACGACTCACACGAGACTTCTCAGCTGAAATGCGTTTTTCGACCTCTGCTAAGTATGCAGCAAAGGGTCCCTGGAAAATGTATCCATGAAAATTTTATTCTTACCGTTTTCAGACCCATTTGCAGCCTTCTTATTAACAGGATGTAGTTCAGAAAAACAGAAAATGCCTAAGAACACAAGAAAATGCGGATATTCTTTTCGATTACAGTAGAATTATGTGTCCTTGTAAAGAAAGACAAACAAAGCAGAGAATAAGCAAACTAGTACGCAACCATTTTCACACTTTTACTATTATGCTCCATAAGCATGCGCAGTTTCATTCAACGAACAAAGAGTGGATTAAATCATTAAAGTGATCTGAAGCGCTGGATTATTTTAGCTTATTCAAGCTTCTAAACTCACGGATCTATATAACAATAAATAATAATTACTCGGTGCTAAGCGCCGGAAGATTTTGACGTTTTTTGCCTCTTTGAACTCAATTTTCTGATCACAATTATTGCACCAGAAAAATCAACAAAATTTTAGAAAAATTTTCGGAGGGGGCATATGCCCCCTATGCCCCCCCCTGGCTACGCCCTTGATTTACAAAAAGCGCCTTTTTACTAAACGTTAGCAGCGTTTAGTTTAAACAAAAATTTATCGTTTACTTTTGTAACACAAGCAGCTCCATATATTACGCCGTAAAGCAAGCAATTTTTTCTCCGTCCGCTGAATCAGTAAATTGAAATTTAAAGCAGATAGAAATTATATACTGACTGAACAACTCACAGTTTATCGGCAACGGAACCAACGAATGTACCGAAAACTACGCTGGATCCAAATCCAGCAACAAAAAGTAATTCTATGTCATGCTTTGACATATTGTAACTGTCGTACAAAGCATATACATGCGGACCTTGTAACCAATCGCTGCCTGAATTTACAGTCTACATAGCTACTTAGCAATTGACCACATGTATATATGAAATTCGACAAATTAGATGTATATTAGTCAAAAATAACGTACGTAAAATATGGTGCATGGGGTTACTGTAGGTATGCTAGTACCAGTGTTTTTTTTACAAGGTCCGTTTGAACATGTACAAAGATGGTCCCTAAAAGTCTTTGTACATTTCGTACACACAAATTTTTGGGTACTATAATATGGTACCGTAGCGATTTTAGTGTGGCAAAAACAGTTGTTCGACCTTTGGTTACGTATTTTAGCAATTTCTATGTTTCTGAGGGCAAAAATCAGTAATAATCGTCTCAAAACGGCGCGAAGCGCCAAAAAATTTAGCATTTTTCCTTTCAAAATGCAATTTCTGAAATTATAAAGATATATCGAACACACAATTTCTCATTTTCGGCGCGGAGCGCCGAGAATTTTGGCGAATTTCGAACCTTTTTTGCAGTTTTTGTCTTCCAAAAAATCTTTGTACATGTACAAAGACGGTCCCCAAAAGTCTTTGTACATCGCGAAAAATCTTTGCCGAATACAAAAAAAACCGTGGCAAGTACACGTATCTTTTGATTCGCTGAGCGGAAATTTAAAGGATTCAACAAACACGATAGAACAGTGAACCAGAACTACTACAGACAACATTGTACAACCCCTAGTGAAGAAACCGTGATTTGCAAGGCTACAAAGGGTCTACAGTCTCGCACAGATCGCCTCCAAATAAAGCTAGAGGATCACTATGTAGACTGCAGATCTTTTGTATGAAACACATCGAAAACGTGCATAATACTTCATAAAATTATGAGACAATAAAACATGAAAATACGGGTTCAACAAAAAATAAGAGACATGCTTTGCAGAATTTGGAAATTATTTTGTAAAGTTTCAAACCAGTTTTGTAAAATTTGGAAATTATTTTGTAAAGTTTCGAACCAATTTCGTAAAATTTGAAAATTATTTTGTAAACTTTGGAAATTATTTTGTAGAATTTGGAAATTATTTTGTAAAATTTGGAAATTATTTTGTAAAATTTGGAAATTATTTTGTAAAGTTTGGAAACGTTTTCTGTAAAGTTTAAAAATTATTTTGTAAAGTTTGAAAATTAAAAAAAACACAAAAGTTTGTTATACAATTTGACTACCGTGGAAACCTGAGTCAAATTTTTCAGGGTACCCCGCCAGTGAAGGAGATATTCGGTCTAATCATTCCTCCTACGTGTATTTAGAACTTTCACTCTATTTTTATGCAGTACATCTCCTACTACTTTTTTCTCAATGGCCAAAACTATGCATGAGATACAATGCATTGATTTTTTCTTTTGCAATATTTCAGCTTTGATGAAACGAATAACATACAGAAGAGTGAATGTAATCATCAGTGCAATACAACCCACAATTTCATTTGTTATAATACCTACATCATTTATTTCTTCACATTTCATACTATTTTCTAAACAACGACCCTCAACTCTGACGCCTTTGAAGTTTTCACCAATTTTCAAACAATTAGTGCAATAAGGCAAAAACTTTATTGATTCTAATTTGGGGTACTTTTCAGTCAGCTCTTTCCAATCGAAAACCTGAAGATTGCAGCTATCTCTGAGAAAATATGAATACGGGTAGAAATACTGACCCTCAAAAATGCTTCAAAAAAATCATAAAAATGGCAATTTTTAGGAACTTTTCGACAAATTTATATCTCAAGTTTCTGAATGATCCGGAAAGCGACCAGGGGTCAATTGTAATCCTCACGGCATAGTATAATATCATCAGTCATCTCCTTTTGGTTATGGAAAAAAGTGGTGGTTTCTTCACACCGAAATGAGTAATCGTGTGTTCTATATCTTTATAATGGCAGAAATTGCATTTCAAAAGGAAAATGTCTCGATTTTTCGGCGCTTCGCACCGTTTTAGGACGATTCTTATTGATTTTTGCACTTAGAGACCCAGAAATTAGGTAAAATACACTATCAAAAGTTGAAAAACTCTGTTTTTACCACACTGAAATCGCTACTAGTACCCAAAAATTTGTGTGTACAAAATGTGTAGACTTTTGGGGACCATCATTGTAAATGTATATACAAACGTACCTTATACAAAAAACTGTGCTTCACATCATTATATTCATGTTTTGACTAAGTTTTGTTCAATTTGTTACGACTTTTTTGATCTCTTTTCGAAATATTATGTTTTTTTGCTGTAGAAAGATAGAGCATCGCCAGAAGCGCCGAAGAAAGATGTTTTTACGTGTACCTACGATTTTTGTACCCAAAAAAGGCACTTTATTATGTCAGCCCAGTTTTTTTTGTACAAGGTGCGTTTGTACATGTACAAAGATATTCCCCAAAAGTCTTTGTATTTTTTGTATACATAAATTTTTGAATACTAAAATATGGTATATCAGCGATTTTAGTGTGGTAAAAAACAGAGTTGTTTGACCTTTTGTAGTGTATTTCAGCTAATTTCTGGGTTTCTGAGGGCAAAAATCACTAGAAATCATCTTAAAATGGCGCGAAGCGCCAAAAAATTTTAAAGTTTTCCTTTTGAATGCAATATACCATAATGAAGATATATAGAACACACAATTAGTCATTTTGGCGCGAAGCGCCAAAAAGTTTAACAAGTTTTTGACCTTTTTTGCAATTTTTGTCTTCCCGAAAATCTTTGTACATACATGTACAAAGACGGTATCAAAAAGTCTTTGTATATCAGGGAAATTCTTTGCCAATCACAAAAAAACCTTGCGTCGCCCACCCCTTTTAGAATTCGTTGCTGTGCATGCATAAGTATTTGTCCTTTTTGTTCCATGGGAGCACTTTTTCGCTACCAAGTAATAAATAAATAAATACGACCAATATAAAGATGCAAGAATATAGATAAGACTTGCAAATGACAAACAATGCCAGTATCGTAAATTACGAGCTGTGTATTACCTGCAGCAAGCAAATAACCAATTAGATAAGTAGCCTGAAATTTGATAAACTCAGGATTCTGCACGACGGATATGCGAGTCCGAGTATAGAAATACAAGGCGGCACAAAAAATGCACGAACCAATCAATACGAACAAAAACATATTTTGCCTAAAAAATCGTATTCAAGACACTCACACGCAATTCTGGTTAGATTATAGCGAGGGATATAAAGTAATCCGCCTGTAGATATGTGCCTGTTTATGCACAAATTTTAAGAATTTTAGGTACTATTTGCTTAATCACCCATCCGGATTTTAAACGTTTTCCGACTCAAATATTGCCTTTTTGCGCAAAGTTTTTTAGAGTCACTGGAATGCATGCACAGTATGGGAATTGAGGGGGTGAAAACCTAAAGTGCCTTTTTTGGGCTCAAAAAGGGCCGGTAGGCGTTAAAAAAACATCGTTTTTTGGCGTTTCTGACGATACTCTATCCTTCTAGAGCATGAAATCATGAAAAAAATTTCGAAAAAGTCGAATAAATTGACCAATATATCGCTTAAAACATGAATATATGGCGCGAAGCGCCGAAAATTTGGCGATTTTGAGTAAATAGATAGCCAAAAACCCTTAAAAAGACACTTTTTCTACTAATTTTCAGGTAAGTTTAGGAAACTTTTGAAAAATCGCCAATTCTAGGGGTGTGAAAAATTTTTTGTGGGGGGTGAAAACCCCCCCCAAACCCCCTCCCCCAAGATCATGTATGGTCACTGGGCTCGAATACCTTTTGATTGGTATTCAGTCAATCTAGCCAATAAGCCACCTGTCAGAAAATTCAAATTAGAAATTGTTAGATAGGCTACTTTTAAGGGCACTTCATTCTGACGGCAAAGGCATTGCAGTCTGTGTAAGTTACAATCAGAGCTTTCTATGCTTCAGTGGCGCGGATGTCAAGTTGCTCGAGGATCCATCTTTTTGTTAGACATAACCTAAGACCAGGCAGTAAAAACCAGTGCTGATACCACGATGAATGCTCAAAACTAAGCCTGGGTCTATGCCTGAATTATTGACAGATCAAAATTTTTTTTGGGGGGGCGGGGGTGGTAAATGACGTTCAATTTTTGGCCAAGCCAAAAAACGCCTGAAAAAAGCCAAAAAATTAAATTTTTTACAAAAATCGGGGTGGAGATGTCAAAACTTTTCTGGCTTTTGGAGGGGGTGGGGAAGACCGTCCTACTTTCGGTAGGGGCATCCCCCATCCCTACTGTTACATGTGAGGGCCTAGGAATAAGCTACCTATGTATAGGCCTAAAGTCGCAAAATTTGATATTTAAAAAAAATTCCAGCGATTTTCAATCTAGGCCATAAAACGGGTCCAGGTCCAGGATTTTACATCAGAACCTAACCAAACTTAGTCCGAAACAAATGGAAGGACCAAAGAACCATTAGGAAATAGGCGAGAATAAAGGCAGTTTTGAACATATCTCGTCAAATTCTATACGATGGTGAAGGAAAATCTTCAAAAAATTTCATATACAACAACTTTATAGTTCAAATATAAGTATATAATGTAAAGGTAGACTCTAGTTCAGAATCTGTATCAGATACAATTCAAAATCTTCAAATGTACAAGCGGACCTTGTACAAAAAAAACACTGGGGGCCGACCTTTTTTAGAGGATGAAGGCAGTGATCGGACCGAGGTCTCGGCCTCGGCAAGGCTCGGCGTTTTTTGGAGCCTTGGCGCCGAGGTCGAAGCTGAAAAGTGCTGAGGCGCCGATGGTTCAAACCAAATTTGAATAAGTTCAATATATCCACTGAATATTAACAATTTGTGCACTTTAAGTTGCTTTTTAGCCCTTTTGACTCACCTTATCACTTTATCAATTAAATATGCAAGACTTCGTCGAAAATTTCAACGCTTTTAGATCATTTTGACTTCATTCAAGGCATTAAGTGGGTGAACGGGACAAAAATGTATTATGTTTGCTGGCTACACGCAAGATGTGGAAGACACAAGTAAAGTCGGTAATTAGCCCACTATCGAAAGTCAGAAAGTTTTTCTTCCCCAATTTTCGAAAAAAACCTTGCTTTTAGCCATTTATAGTTATTTTTGCCAGATATGACCAAAGACTGAAGCTCAATGATCGCACCCTACAGCCTTGAAAGGGCCGACTTCTCCCTAGTGTTTTTTACAAGGTCCGTTTGTACATGTACAAAGATGGTCCCTAAAAGTCTTTGTAAATTTTATACACCCAAATATTTTTTATTTGACGACATTTGGAATCACGTAGATTTCTACTCCATGAAGTGAGAGGCATCTTGAAAAATAATAAACCGATGCATTAATGTTTCAGATGCGTGATGAACAAATTTTATGAGACTATTAAGTTGTTAGATAAAAAACTGTTTAAACTCTTATGTAGAGTAGACTAAAATAAAATTTTGCAAATTCCAAAGAAAGAATGACAGACAAAATTTCCGCTAATGACATATTGTGGCGATTTGCTACTCTTCAATTGCTTTACAGTACATCGACACTCTCACCCCTCTCAAATTAGTCAACCTTACACCACACGCAAAAAGCGAACATAAAACGTTAGATTTTGGAAAAGAACGCATGTAATCAATTTACACTGCTCTTTCAACATTCTGTTCACACCAAACGAGATGCACAATCACCGAAATGGTATCACACTTTACTTTACAACCATTTATTCCACGCTCTAATTGGTCGAATGTAGTCTAAGCCACACGTGCACATTGGGGGGTATGGGTATCTCCTACTAGGACTTTTGGATGGCATACCCCTCAGGCAGGGGCGTACGCAGGATTTTTTAAGAGGGGGGGGCTTTTCAAAATTGGTGACTCTATATTTAGATATACCTTCGCCGGGGCACCAAATAAAAAGCATTTTCTGACGTTTTTGAAAAAGCTCTATCCGTTAAGCTAATAAAATTCAAACATTTTGATAAAATTTTATTTTTGCTCAATAAGCTATGAAAAATGACATTTTTTGGATGCGCTTGGGCCTAAATTAATGAGAATCATTATTCTATGGCAAGCAGCGCCGAAAATTTTGGGATTTTAAGATAAGAAGGTGTCAATTTTCATGCATTTTCTTACCATCACCCCTGTGTACGCCCATGCCCTCAGGCGATTCCGGACGAAAACCGATTGCTTGAACCATAAAAAAGCGTCAAATGACGTCTGATAGTGTAATTTCAAGTACATTTATGTGATTATTTTTGAAGCAGTAGACTGTTCAATTTATTCATCCAGACATGTTTCTTTTATTTTGAATAAATTTGATGTTAAAGGTCATTCCATTGCCCTTATCGCTATTGTTTTCATCAAAGATAACCATAAATATTCATAAAAAATGTAATACTATTAATTCATTAATTAATGCACTCGTCTGCTACCATCAAATGTTCAAAAATTCCTTTTTGTAAAGTACAATCTTAAAGCAGTTGGTTATAATAGTGTGACTTTGAAGAATCTGATAAAGGACAATGACGACTATGACGCGATAGCACAACAATGTGAAATAGATGACGCTAAGTCTGATTCAGATGATCTAGATTTTAATGATGAATTATCTGCTTCATCAAATTGAAATAAGAATTCTGGCTAACAGCAATAAACATTTGTTTCAGTTCGATAAATTGTTTAATATTACGATTATTCTCTAGCTCATGTGCATACAAAATATTCCAAGAGTCTATTTATGGGTATATATAGGTATATAAGTTTGACCCTCGGCATTACCATCGGCCTCGACCTCGGCCTCGGCAAGGATTTCAAGTCGCCTCGGCCTTAGGGTCCAAAAAGTCAGGCACGTAGCTGGCCCTCCTATTTTGGGGGGACCAACACCAATTTCGAGGGGTCTAAGCCTAAAATAGAACAAAATAACGGGTAAAAAGTCCTATTTTTCCGGTTTTTTCTGAATTTCAGGGGGAGGGCCGGACCATAGGTGGGCAGCACCAAAATTCTGTGGGGTGAAAAAATTTTAAGGTCAAAACTGGTCTTAAAATTGGTCGTATAGCAAACAAAACACCATTTTTCGACGTTTCTCATCGAGCACTATCCAATGGCAAAAAAAATCGCTAAAGAAAAAAATTTCTAAATTTGAATTCTGGAGGGGGTATTTTGATTCTTGGGGGGGTATTTCAACTTCTGGGGGTGCATACCCCCAACCCCCACGCCCATGCGTGGTCTGGACCATACTGTAGGCAGCAAGGCAGCAAGAAAATTCTGGGGGTGCAAGATTTTTCAAAGGTCAAAAAATGGCCTTAAAAGTCCATGGCACCGGGGCCAGGGCTAAGAAACATCACAATCATATACCCCATATTTTCTAAACTATGTGCCTTGAAGAAAATTTTATAAATGCAAAACGTTTAAATTTGTTAGTGCTTTGTGCCGAATTGGTGAGCCACTGTTGTTTCACCTTTTAAAGTCCGAACATTAAATTTAAAAGCTTGTATCGGCCGGAGAATTCATATGAATTCATTGATTTACCTTCTTTCTCTTGAAACTCTAACCTCAATTTGACTGACGTCCAAAAATCATTGCAAATTGCATATCCATTCTTTATCTCATCAAATATTTTTGGCCAAGCTGGGGGCGGCCACCCCCGCTCTCCCCTCAAATCTGCCCCTGCATTCTTTATCTCGCCAAATATTTTTGGCCAATGGGAGATGGCCGCCCCCCCCGCCATCCCCCTTAAATCCGCCCCTGTATTTCGTATAACTAACTAGCTGATATGCACTTAAGATGCATGTGAACTATACAGTGATTGTAATGAAAGATGACGCACTATCATCCTCAGAATTATAATAGAGGATGTGTCGCGAGAGCTGCATTTTGTCTATCATGCGCTATCATCTCTTTTTTATAATTATACGCTAATAATCTGTATCATTCCTTTAATCTGGCAATGTGGACGGCGCAATTTTGCTATTAATAGCGCCAACAAGAAAGAAGCGAGCACGTGAATGTCATTCTATAATTAGGCGAGCCGACATTAAAATCAATATTTTTGCCAGCCGGCGACAGACAACGAAGAATTTTGCAGAAAGATACACAATACAGAGCAACTCGCCTAAATATAGAACGACGTTCATGTGCGCGCTTCCTTCCTGTTGGCGCTATTAATAGCAAAATTGCACCGTCCGCATCGCCAGATTAACAGAATGATACAGATTAATAGCGTATAATAATAAAAAAGAGATGATACCGCATGATAGACAAAACGCAGCACTCGCAACGCATCATCTATTATAATTCGGAGGATGATAGTGCATCATATTTCATGACGATCACTGTAGTCTAGGTCTTGATCAAAAAGATGTCCTATTATCCGCATGTGTGAAATTATATTTCTCCGGCTCCGGCCTCCGGCTCCGGCCTCTGGCTCTGGCTCTCGGCGGAGCAACATGGTTCAATCCGGCTCCGGCCAGATCTCCGGCTCCAGCCATTTTGGCCGCTCCGGTCGATCACTATGCTGGGGTCTAAAAGTCGGTTGCTGGGGTCTAAAACCAGTTGATGGGCTCTCTGAAAATTGGTTGACCCCAGCAACAGATTTTTGGACCCCAGCAACCGATTTTTGGACACAATCAATCAATTCTTAGACCCCAGCAACCGATTTTTGGAGCCCAGTAGCCGAATTACGACACCATTAATCGATTTTTGGATCCCACCAACTCCAGACCGCAGCAACTGATTTTTAGACCCCATCATCTGATTTTTTAGGCCCAAGCAACAGATTTGTAGACCTGAGCAACCGATTTTTGAAGCCCAGCAACTGATTTTTGGATCTCAGCAACCAGTTTTTGGACCCCAGCAACCGATTTCGGCTGCACTGTTGGTGGGATCTCATCTTTTAAAGTGCCAGAAAAGTTTTTGTACAAAACATAGGGTGCAACTGGTGGACGCTTCAGCTGGCACTGAACCTGGTTTGGCTGGTACCCGGTTGAACCTGGTTGAACCCTTGCCCAGGTGTGCTGCCCACATTGTTTGGCAGCAACAGAAGATACACGACACATCTTCAACTGTCAGTTCCAACCAACAAAAGCCCATCTCAGTGACCTATAGAAAAGGCCGCAGTTGGTAGTGGCCTCTCTGGACCTTTGATTGATTGATGAATGTCATCATATGCCAGCTTTTACTACAACAACTACACACTGCCAAAATTTCTAAAATCTAGTTGGCCTAAAAATTCCAACCATCCATGAATTTTCTATGATAAAAATCTGATTCTAGTAAGCCAGGTGGGACAGTCAGTGATATAATATAGTCGGTCCGAAAGATTTTCAAAAATCTGGTCGGCCCAAACATATTCCTACCAGCAATGAATTTTCTGTGACAAAAGCAAAATTTTAGTGTGACAAACATAATAGTTTAGAGGGCAAGAACAGCAACAGCAACTGAATATCTTATCTATTAAGAAAAATCAGAGCTTTGCTGACTCATAAAAATGTGCTGATAGGTGGTTTTATATTCACTACCTAAAGGATTACACACTCACAAAAGTAAAGCAATTAAGAAGCTTTCTAATTTTTCCCTAAATTGTAATTTATTGCAAGAAGATTTAGATAAGCTGGTTTTCTGGTCTGAAGAGAGTCAGTTACGCATATCTCTCTCTAAATGCTCTGTCTTATATCTAGGGTATGCAAATCTTACAGTTACAGTTCCTGTCACAGAAATTGCAAATGCAGCACCGCTGTGATCTACTACAGTTGCCAACTGCAGTAGAACGTAAGCGCTTCAACCATAGCCATGCGTATTTGGCCTTAGCAAGATTGTGCGCGGTCGTAGTAAGATAGTGTGCAGTCGTAGTAAGATTGTGTTTGGCCTTAGTAGATCACAGCTAGTGGAATGAGGTGACCTTCTTAATGCGTATCAATACAAGCATATAGTATGTGTGTGTCTTTCCCTTAATTCAATCGGAGAGTAATACGACCACACTGTTAATCCATAAATTGATGACTGTTTTATGCAAGTTGAAGGTCTAATGCGTGCTGCATGCAGCATGGAAGGTTCCCAGTACGCCTAAGTATGTGCTTTGTGCCTGTTGTATGCAGCGTGGATCGGAAAGATAAAAATGGCCAGACTGGCTGTTCTTTTGACAGAGGCATGGAAGAATGAAAATATATTTTGATGAAAAAATTCAACTAAATAAGCATCTGAAGTGATTGGAAAAAATAATTATACTTTCATTACATAATTTTATATTAATATTTAGATGATAAAGTTAGTAATATTAGAGGGGAACTGACATGGAATACGACCAGGCAGGAATTCGAAAATTGATATTTAAAATTAATTTTAAAATGAATGAATTGATTAATTAATCATAAATCTTTATTTGATTCTTCTATAAATGCTGAAAAGAACAATAAAATTAATCATCTGTCATATCAGCACAGCATGGGGATTCTGAAGGGATGAAACCTAAAAAATTTTGTATTGAAAACATTGTTGATGCTCCTTCCTTCAAGCCACACATGGCCATGGGGGACTTGTGACCCCAGAAGTTGATATACCCCTGCAAATTACTGTAGACCCCAGAATTCTATATTTAGTAATATTTTTGGCGATTTAACCCATCCTAAACCCCTGGAATTCAGGTGCTGCATATTAAAATCTTTGTTAAAATGAACTAAATAATAAATGTCATAATACCTTTAAAATACAAAATTTATAAAAAGCTCCTCATTATCCACTCTCAAAAATATTTTCTATTTTCGCTTTTTTCATTTATTTACAAAATATGCATCAATAATGAATTCAGTTCAGAAGTGAAATACATCACATGGTGTCTATCTCCTCAGGCAAGCATATAGTTCAAGAAATATTGCCCGTTCTATTATTTTGCGCAAATTTTATTCTGACCAGCCCCTTCACAATTTTTCTTGTTCAATTAGAGTACTTAAATATGTGTATCTACCATTTTGTATTTGTTCTATTCAGCAGACATACATATGCTTACACATGTATTCAATGCGAAACTTGAAAACACAACATCAAATTATTATGTCCTGATATTTTAATACACAAGCTCACAGAGATTTCACTCGCGTACCAAGCTCTCTGTTTGACTAAGGATGCATAAATTATGCTAATTAGATAGCAAATTGGCTCGCATGTGCAACAGGCTGCGTCGTAAAAATTGAATCTTCTGTGTAAAAAGTGTAGTAATCTAGCGTTGAATTTTGACTTGACTAACCTGTGAATAAATCGAAATATTGCAACCAAAATAACTCAGTGCACTATGCATGATGATCAATTAATTTGCAAAAGTATGTGTCATCTATATTTCACTATTTTGTTAATTTTTCTGTTTAGCTTAGACCTTACAGTCACTATTCATTCCTCTTCCCAATTTTGCAATATAATAGTGAAAAATTTGGTTTGCACAAGAAGGAAAATACCTTTTTAAAAATCATTTTCTTCAAAAGATAAGAGCAATTTGCCTTGATTTTATTTCTAATTTTGATTTAGTCGAAAAGATGCGCTTTTTAAAATCATATAACTAATGACAAAAGAAATTTTGGGCCTATATGATTTTTAAATCTTTTGCTCTTTATTAGCCATGAATTTGTTTCAAAACGCGAAACGCTCTCAGCCTGAAATTAATTTTAAAATACTTTTTGCTGCAGAGCAATATGCAATTGATCGCACACAGAAAATACTATTTTATTCCATTTTTATGCTCATTATCTCTTAGATGAGATTCTAATGGAGGAAACGAGAATCATAATGACATGCACAAAAATGCCTATCAATTTTTACCTTTCTTTTCTCAAATTAAACCTGCAACATGCACACAATTTTGAAATGCATGCACGCAAAAATCAAAGCAGATTGAGAAGGATTTTCTTTTCCATTAGTGTGGCAAATAATGCAATATGCTAGCTGTGATCTACTAAGGCCGAATGCAATCTTACTACGACTGCGCGCAATCTTACTGCGACTGCGCACAATCTTACTGTGACTGCGTGCAATCTTACTGTGACTGCGCGCAATCTTATTACGGCCAAATACGCATGGCTATGGTTGAAGCACTTACCTTCTACTACGGTTATCAACCATGTAGTAGATCACAGGGCTGCTGCATTTGCAATTTCCATGGCAGGAACTGTACATCTTACATGAAACTTTTTTGATTATCTGAAGCAGGTTCTTCAGTTCGAGATCTAGGTGTTCCCTTGACAACAAACTTATCATCTAGTTGTCATTTGCATAAGATATCAGCAAAAACTTCAAAAATGGGTGCTTTGATTTTCGAATGTTCTAAACCATGTGATCTAAAAATGTTGGTTCTTGCTTTTAAGATATATATTCGGTCTATAGTAGAGTATACTCCAACTGTATGCAGCTCTCATTCGCTTTCTGATATCAACAGGGTAGAATGGGTGCAGCAGAAATTTACTAGAAGGTTATTTGGATATAGGGGACTTTCTGACTTTCATATGATGAAGGGCTAAAGGGCTCAAATTTAGAGAGGCTTGAACTCTCTAGTATTTATTTTGATTTAATTGTTGTTGTGTATAATATTATTCATTATAATCTCTTACCTTCTGAAGATTTTTATCAGTTTTATGGTTATTAGGAATGCATTTGCAAATTAGATCTATTTAGGTAAATTTCGAATTGATTGTAAGAAGTATTGTTTTGCTACTAGACCAGCTAGAATTTGGAACGATCTTCCACAATATATTCGAAATTCTCCAAATTTTGAGACATTTAGGAGAAATTTTAAAAAAGTTGATTTCAGGAATTTTTGATGGGGAACATGTGATCGCAATTCACTATTTGCCTGTGTGTCCAGGACATTTCGCATTTTACACTTTGCTATCTTACTTTAATTGTGACTTTTTTATCCTTACGAGTATTCCTAAATAATATATTATTCTTACTTTTATTATTAAATTGTTTTGCAGCTAATGAATTTCATTTCTAGATACAACTTATTGTTATTCTTGCAATGTGATGATTTGGTTGGTGGCACTGGATTTCGAAGTGATGCACAGAATTATCAATAAACAACCAATTTGTACCTCAAACTGGGGCGTGGGTAAAATCCGGGACTGAAAATGGAAATGGGAAATGGAAAACGGATAAGAGCCGGAAATGGAAAATGAAGATGGAAAATGGAAAATGGAAAAGTGGGTATAAGCAGGAAATAGAGGCTAAAGTTAAGAATACGGTACTTTTAGAAAAGGAGTGAAACGAATAAGGAATGCCAAAATTTTTTCGCCAAACTGGTAAAACATGACAAATTAAAAGCGCGGAAAAAAATTTGGTGAAAATCGGAGCCAAACTTGCAAAAAATGCAGGCAACTCTCGATTTGGGCTAAACTTAAGAATATGGTACTTTTAGAGAAGGAGCAAAACGAATATGGCATGCCAAAATTTTTTGCCAAACTGGTAGAACATGATAAATTGAAGCACGGAAAATAAATTTGGTGAAAATCTGAGCCATACTTGCAAAGTTGGAGGCAACTCTCGATTTGAGTGTTGGGTGGGACGATTACCAGGTCGATCCAAGGACTTACACATTTGTCAGAAATGAATGATATGGGCTGAAATTACAGGAGGAAGCATAGCAATAAAAGAGAAAAAAAGGAGCGGAAAACTGTTTGAAATTTAAAAAAATTGAAAAATTTTTATATTTTGTTGCTTGTTTTTTCGGTTTTACTTGGATAAGATATACGAAAATCTAAGTTTTTGCTTCTATTAAACTTAGGCTTAGGCTTAGTATATCTGAAAAGATGTTTTAAGCTGCTTAGGTCGAGGTTGCTCCCGCTCAGGTTGATGTATAGATGCTTAGATCGATGTATAGATGCTTAGATCGATGTATAGATGCTTAGATCGATGTATAGATGCATAGATCGATGTATAGATGCTTAGGTCGATGTATAGATGCTTAGGTCGATGTATGTATAGATGCTTAGGTCGATGTATAGATGCTTAGGTCGATGTATAGATGCTTAGGTCGATGTAAATTGGGTATCTACATGTGATTCTGCATTCAGCTGTTTGAATCTTTAAATACTTAGGTCGAGAAGATGTTTGCTCAGGTCGAGAAGAGGCTACTTAATCGAAACCCATAGCTTTTGTTATATTAATCATAGACGGATGAAATTTTTTTCCCGCGCTTTCTTTCAAAATGTTCTAAGTACTGAACAAAAAAATCCGCTCTTCTGAAGTTTATTTTTTAGTATTTTGAAAGTACCATATTTTTAAGTTAGGTACTCCCTCGATTTGAGGGTTGGGTAAAATCCAGAACCAGGACCAGGACCAGGACCAGGACAAAATGGGTAAAATCCGAACAATCAATCAGGACCAGGACCAGGACCGGACTCAGGACAAATGGGTAAAATCCGGAAAATCAATCAGGACCAAGTCCAGGACCGGACTCAGGACAAATGGGTAAAATGCAGACAATCAATCAGGACCAGGACCAGGACCGGACTCAGGACAAATAGGTAAAATCCGGACAAACAATCAGGACAATGAAAAGATCAGGACAATGTATTAGATATGCAGGGTCGGACTCACACCTGGGCGTGGGGATTTGGGGTGTATGCGCCCCCAGAAAAAAATACCCCCCAGAATTCAATTTTTAAAATTTTTTCCAATTTTTTCCCAATTTTTTGATGCCAATGGATAGTGCTCTATGAGAAACGTCGAAAAATGGTGTTTTTTCCGCCATACCACCATTTTTAAGGCCATTTTTGACCTTCAAATAAATTTGCATCCCCCCCAGAATTTTCTTGCTGCCCACGTATGATTGGACTGGCCAGGACCTTGGTGGCGGTTGTGAACCCCAGTGGCGCTTGTGAACCCCCATCAGGCCCCCTTTGGGCACCCTCGCCTAGTTCTGGAACTACCCCACTCCAATTGTCCTGATTAATTGTCCGGATTTTACTCATTTTGTCCGGTCCTGGCTAGCAGGCACATAGCTGGCCCTCCTATTTTGGGGGGACCAACACCAATTTTGGGGGGTCCAAGCCAAAAACAGCACAAAATAACGTGTAGTCTTATTTTTCCGGTTTTTTTCTGAATTTTGGGGTTCTGGACCCCCCTTCCCCCATTCCCCCCCACAGCTACATGCCTGCTGGCTAGTCCAACCCTGCATATCTTATACATTGTCCTGATCTTTTCATTGTCCTGATTGTTTGTCCGGATTATACCCATTTGTCCTGAGTCCGGTCCCGGTCCTGGTCCTGATTGATTGTCTGGATTTTACCCATTTGTCCTGAGTCCGGTCCTGGTCCTGGTCCTGATTGATTGTCCGGATTAAACCAATTTTGTCCTGGTCCTGGTCCTGGTCCTGGTTCCAGATTTTACCTTTTCCCTCGATTTGAGTGTTGGGACGGTTAGACGGCTCGATCCAAGGACTTATACATTTGTAGGAAATACAAAATCTGGGCTGAAATAACGAAAGGAAGCAATGCAATGAACGAGTGAGTAAAAAGAAAAAGACGCGGAAAGCTGATTCAAATTTTAAAAAACTTCAAAAAATTTTCATATTTCTGCATGTTTTTTTTTCGGTTTTACTTGACAAGATATACGAAAATCTAAGTTTTTGCTTCTGTTATACTTAGGCTTAGGCTTAGTATATCTGAAAAGGTGTTTAAAGCTGCTTATATCGAGGTTGCTCCCGCTCAGGTAGTTGCTCACAGGCAGTGTTGCCAACCCAAATTTTCAAAAACCTCAAATCACTGGCCAAAAAAACCTCAAAAATTAGGGTAAAACCTCAAAATTTAGAAATGATTTCTATCCAGTGTACAATAAGGTTTACAGGCTTTGTAGCTATTTTCATTTAAGCTTAACCCAAATTTCTGTGGTTTTGCTCAAGTGGATCTAATTTTATAGCTTTTACTCAGTTCAGGGTGGCCACTGGTTTCCTAAAATAAAATTCCAGGATTTTTCACGGGGTTTCCTGGGTGATTTATAGACAATTTCCCAGTTTTTAATCATGCCTTAAACGCACACGATACATACAGAAGTGTCATGATAAGAACATGAAAAAGGGTGAGGCACAAGCAACTTTTAATCAAACAAATGCAAATACTACACGAAACGTTTTGGAACAATCATAATTTCTTTTTCAATGATGCTAACAAGTTGTTGATAGCAGTTCTCGCAGCCTATAATATAGTCCAGTAGCGATTTTAGTGTGGTAAAAGAGGGTTTTCGATCTTTAGTAGCGTATTTCAGCTAATTTCTGGGTTTCTCGCGCCAAAAATTACTAAGAATTGACTCAAAACGATTTGGCATTTTTCCATTCTAAATGCAAATTCTGCCATTTTAAAGATATATAGGACAAGTGGCGAATCTAGGATTTTCTTAAGGGGGGCGGTATCCCAGCTTTTCCAAAAACAGTCAAAAATAGATCAAAAAATTTGTCCCTAACGCGCAAAATAGTGTTTTTTTGTGCTTTACATTGTATACTTTCACATAAAATCACTTGACGCAATATATTTTCTGAAAATTTTAAAATGTTAGACAATTTTGTGCGGAAAAATCATTAAATTTCTTTGACTTCAACAAAAATCTGGCGCGAAGCGCCGGAACATTCGTGGAATTAAGGCGGATAGACGTCTAGAAGCATAACTTACTGCTTGATTTCCTGTATTTATATCACTTGATGCGAAACATAGAAATTTTTGATTGAAAATAAAAGAAAACTATGCAAAAATAGCTGTTAAAATTGTTTTGAAATCTACATGAACAGAAAATGGCTTCAAGACAGTCTTTTTTTGTACAAGGTCCGTTTGTACATATACAAAGATGGTCCCTGAAAGTCATTTTACATTTTGTACACACAAATTTTTGGGTACTGATATAGTACGGTAGCGACTTTAGTGTCGTAAAAACAGAGTTGTTCGACCTTTGGTAGTGTATTTTCCTGGTTTTATGAGGGCGGAAATCATTAAGAATTGTCTTAAAACGGCGCGAAGCGCCGAAAAATTTGACATGTTTCCTTTCGAAATGCGATATCTGCTATTATAAAAATATATAGGACACACAATTACTCATTTTGGTGCGAAGCACCGAAAATTTTTGCGGATTTCATACCTTTTTTGCAGATTTTGTCTTCCCGAAAATCTTTGTTCATCTACAAAGACGGTCCCGAAAAGTCTTTGTACATCAGGGAAAATGTTTGCCGAATAAAAAAACGTGCTTCCATGTCGCCAAGAAAGTAAATAAATGTCATTAATAGGTATCATCCGGCGCGTAGCGCCGGAAAAATTAGAGAAGTTATAATCACTGACGGCCAAAAATCGTTGCAAATTGCTTATCCATTCTTTATCTCGCCAAATATTTTTGGCCAATAGGGGGTGTCAATATGACCAGTGACCACTAGAGCTGTTCAATTCGTAAATTTTGCTACCCGTGTCTAAAACATGGTGAGAATCAAATAGACACCCTCTTAAATAAAGGCCATTTTCTGCATAAAACCTGTGCAGAACAGAAGAAATAGATGCAAAATACGCTTTAGGTTGTATAAAGACTAAAAATCGAGCGTTTAAACCGCGCTTGGGAATAAGTAAACTCTAATCATAATTTTGAAATTTTTAGCGATTTTGGCTACAAAAAAGCGAGGGGGAGTAAAGGGAAAATCATTCATATATTCCCTTTCGTGGGTTACGTGTTCCCCCCTATCCTCGGGGATACTGGGCCTGATTACCCCTGTTAGATTATTGGACACACAGGTCTATACCTACCTAGTCCATGCAAACAATACTCCAGTGAAAGAAATTTATAGATACTAAGCTGCGTACAATAAATGCTTTGTATGATTAGAAAATCGAAGATGAATTTGTTATTCATAATTAATTATAATTACGTTTGGCACATCGTTCCGTAGTCAGGTCAAGTGTTTTACCAAATGGGACAACGCAAAAAAGAAATTCATTTTACTTAAGTATAGGCAGATGCAGTTGTATTTATTTATTTTTTTAAATCAAGTTTTACATTGCGAACATGGGCCTGACTAAAAAAGAAGCGCAACACATGTTTAGTAGATATGCGACGTAGGTAAGTATGCGGAATCAGAACGCATGCCTGTATGAACAATTTTCAATTGGAAATAAAAGCTAATATTGACGTTAAAAAAACAAATGACTAAATCCTACTCTGTGCACCTGCACAGTGCACAAGCCACAAAGTAAGCAAAAAAGGTTAATTCGAACTTCTTCAGTTTGGGGTTAGTAATGAAATTTCTTGTTGTTGTTGTGCTTTTCGTACGTTTTATGCATGTGGTAGCACTCCTGCTTAGGTTATTACTCCCATGTTGGTTGATTATTAAGTACTCCAGCTTACTTTGAGATTATAGGCGTTACCATGGAACTCACTAGCACGTTTTAGGCAGTTCACTTCAGTGTCAGTTCCTCCAGCTAAATCAATTGCGTCACGAGCAAAGCGAAGTTGAAATTAGCTACAGCAGTTAACACAATATTTTAACTGTAATCGATATCTAGCTCGCTTATTTTAGAAAACCTCTAATTTTCACCAAAACCCCCAAAAAAATCTCAAAAATTTTCAAAAACCTCAACAAGAACCCCAAAAAATTAAAACCTCAAAAAAACCTCAAACGTAAAATAAAACCTCAAAATTTGAGGTAAAACCCCACGGTTGGCAAATGGCAACCCTGCTCAAAGGGCGGTGTGCACAGCCGTGCACGGAACGGAACAAAGCGTTCTGTGCACAACATACAGTAAATTGATGAAAAATTAAATTATGCAAATTGAATAACCTGCTTTTCTTTAAATAAATTCAATCTCGACAATGGTCCAAAACAATTATTAAAACAGTGAAAATAATGTGTTGATTGACTTTGATTGTAAAAAAAATCAAAATAATTATTCTGTAAAGATATATTTATACTAAAGTTGTTTTTAAATTAAGGGCATTTGTCAAAAAACTGAAAATCAGGCACCTACACATATCACAATTTTTCAGCCTACACTGTCTTTTGCGCCGACTTTCTTTCATTTCAATTCAATTCGCCTAGTTCACGAGACAAATGAAATAAAAATATGATTTTTACATCTTGTTTTTGATTATCTCACATATTGTATATCCATCCTTTTTCTAATTCAGTCAATTAAATAAAATTGGCTATATGAATAAAGTTTCCTAATTTCATTCAGGAACTCCGTTTTGTAGACTATTTACCTTTAGGCTCTGCTAGTTGCGCCACCATACTACATACATAAGTTGAGGAAGAAAAACATATTTTTTCTCTACTCAAGATAAAACAATTTATGCCTTATTATGTGCCTGCCTGAACAAAGTGCGTACATATACATTTGAGTACGTTCTCCTACACCGAATGTGTAAACTCGTACATATATATGTGTGTAGGTTTGTGATGTTGACCTCGTCTTCAAATAGGTGGACTACAGTAGGATAGATATCTGTCAGCCAACCTCAACCCCATTATTAGGCACAAACAAGTGTCACGCTCGCTGCGCTTAACCTATTTCCTTTGCGTGCGTTATTATCGTTTCGATATCCTTAGCACGCTTCTATAATCTAGCGCGCTTTCTAAAACTTAATTTTCCACTCAAATATATATATCAAAACACGTGACACGTTTAGATCAAGAAGACAGAGATTTTTGGACTATTTTATTTAGAAATAACTTTTATACTTTTTTTGACACTTTACAAAATGGAAGGAACGAATAATACTCACGTTTCCAAAACGAATTACGAAATGACGTTGACGATCGAATTTATGACGAAAACGAACGGAATTATGAATACGGACGTACAGGTCGAAGCTAAACTGAGTACGCGAATTCGAGCGAAGTAAGCTTGTTGATCGAAGTCGGAAATTGATACAAAAACAATGCTTTAAAGCGTCGGACGAAGTCGAAATACGGTTCGACAGTAAGCTAAGTCGACTTGCAGGTTGGGAACGCTCGATGACAGAAAACAACTATGGAAATTCGCTGGTCGGAGTCGGAAGTACTTGCTGACAAAAACAACGGCGAGGCTGAGCGAGTATCCATCGTAATCCGCTTTATATAGAACTTTTGAATTTTCTCAGATTGATGGATGATCTGGAAGGCTGCCAAGTGGGGACTTGGGCCTGCTGATATTTGGAGATCATTTACATGGGTTGAGCATGTTTCATGCTTCTGGGCAACAGTTATTGCATTTTCATTTTCCCGAACTTTTGCCCCTTTTGTCTCCATATGAGCTGTACTTTGCATGCTGCTTTTGTTCTATCTCATCCGTCGCTTAGCATGTCGGAAGCATACTCTGCATGTTTAAAGCGGATTTACGCATACTTACGTGCTAAAGCTTGCCTATGTTTTAGTACATTTATAACGCTATTTGGATGGTCGATTTTTTACTAATTTTTAGATTATCCGGATTAATTCCGGATAACTGTCAGATTAAAACTGACTTTCGTTCTATTGTTTCACTTTCCTGACCGCTTAAGTCAACTTCCATCCGCCCCAATCTTAAATCCTTTTTGCAATCGCCCTTTTTCCGCATTTCTCTCAGCATGTTTACAAATTTTAACATGTACGTGCATAATATCGCATAATAATGATGTTAATTAAGACACGTAATTAAATTCGTGCGATTTTTACACAGGCTTGCATTAGACATGAAAGAAAAGTACGCAATATTATGAACAATTTTGATTTGCGTTTTTAAGCGAAAATATTATCTAAACAAATTGCGAAAATTAAGATATTTTGGTATGATGTTTATATAATTTACATAAAAACAATCAGCATGTAGCGTTACTTGACACGCCCTTCTTTAGGCTCAGCCGTCCTCGGCTGGCGGTTGTCGATTTGCCCGCAGAAAATAACGATGTCCGATATCCGCGGCTGGGGGTCAACATTAGTAGTTTGATATGTCCCCAAAATCGGTGGCGAGCTTCTTTCTAGCAAGTCGTTGATCTTCTACTAATTTTTCTGGGTGGCTTATGAGCGATTATAATACTTTTTGAT
Organism: Mermis nigrescens; assembly: GCA_036768485.1. Classification (NCBI taxonomy): domain Eukaryota; kingdom Metazoa; phylum Nematoda; class Enoplea; order Mermithida; family Mermithidae; genus Mermis; species Mermis nigrescens. The sequence continues at coordinate 2,552,548 of JAVLUZ010000191.1, forward strand.
GCGATTTACATGTTACAACTTGGTTACAATTGCCCGCAATGTCAATTTTTATATTGGGGAGTTTACCTCAATGATACGGTATGGTCCCGTATAAACTGGCAGTAACTTTTTAGGTATGCCACGACTTATAGCCTCGTTTTCTAGAAGAATTAAGCTGCCTATTTTACACTCTGTGTCTTTTGCTTTCACATTTCCGCTTCCTTGTATTTCTGTTGTGAAATCTCGATTTGTTTTTGCACTTTAGTGAGCGCTTCTGAGAAATGATTTTTAACTTCATTCTCATAAGTTTCGAGATCTATTAGGTAGAAAGGTCGGTTATAGTTTATTACTGCATCTATTGGAAGCTTGTAGTCCGTCCGTACATAAGTAGGAAGGACTGAACCCTGTCGTTTCATTGTCATGTATATTAGTGGCAAAAAACGCGTATGGGAGGTGCTCATCCCAATCGTTTCGCTTCTTTTCTAAATACATTCTTATCCTGGTGACAAGGGTCTGATTTGTTTTCTCGACCTCTCCATTGGCCATTGGGTGATAGGCCGTTGTAAATACTTGTGCGTTGTAAATAGGTTTGTTATTTCTTTCATAAGTTCTGATGTAAAATCGGAACCGCGATCAGATTGGAGTATCTGTGGGGCTCCATGTCTACACGCGATTTGTGTCACGAAAAGTCTTGCAATTGTACGAGCAGTAATATTTTCCGTGGCAAATGCTTCAATATACTTGGTGAAATAGTCAATAAACACAACAATGTATTTATTTCCATTTTCAGTTAAATTTAGCGGCCCTACGCAGTCTACTGCAATTCGTTCGAAAGGACCCGAAGATGAAATCGATTACTTGCAGCAATTTGGTCACGCGGGTTTGTTACGCTGACAAATGTCACACGTTTTACAATATTCTGCGATTTGCTTAGACATGCCTTTCCAGGAAATATTTTTTCGCAACTAACCGTACAGTTTTTCGCGCACCAAAGTGTCCAACGAGCTCATCATCATGATGGCTCTGAATGAGTAAGGGTTTTAGCAGAATAGGAACTACCACCCTTTTTACTTTGTCATTAGCTTTATAAAGAATTCCGTTTTCAATCACAAAACCTTCTGGGCATTCTTGTTGAAAATAATTTTAACCTCTAGGTCTTCTTGCTGTAGAAAACCTATTCCCATTTCAGGCTTAGTGAGCGTAAGAGATATTTCTTTTCCATTTTTACTACATTAATCCCGCAATTTTCATCATCCTCAATTTTAGTTTGTTTATCATCTATATCAAAATATTTCGTTTCGCATAAATTTGTCAGACGGGATAACGAATCTGCGTTTTGATTTCTTACCCCTTTCGCGGTATTACTGAAACTTTTATTCCTGCTAATGATAGGCCCCAACGTGCTATTCGGTTGAAGGGTTCGATTTTTCCCAAAATCGATTTGACTGCTGTGTGATCTGTTTCAACAATAACTTCTTGCTGGTACAGATAAGGTCGAAAATACTTAATAAATTCGACTACTGCAAGTGTTTCTAACTCGGTGACTGCATAATTTTTCTCAGCAGGTTTGAGAGTGCGACTCGCATAGGCTATTGGATGCTCTCGGGTTGTCATTTTGAAATTCGTGATAAAAACACCTCCAATCCTGTTATACGAGGCGTTTGTTTGCAAAATAAACGGACGTGCAAAATCAGGATGAGATAAGATGGGTGATTTTATCAATTTTTCTTTGGCGTTGAAAAGAATTTTCCTGTTCTTCTTTGCAAACAAAACTTTCTATCCTTTCTTAGCAAGCGATTTAATGGTTCGTAGTGAATTTTCGAACAATTTTCAATAAATTTTCGATAGTAGGAGATGATACCCAAAACGACTTAATTTCCTTGACGTTGGTGGCTGAGGCATTTCTTTCACTACCTCTATCTTTTTGGGTCTGGTAAAATTCCTTGTCCTGAGATTACATATCCTAAAATAGCGTTTCTTCATGCAAGAATTTACATTTAGACAATTTTAATTTCATGTTGGCCTCATTTAGTCTTTCAAGAAGCGTTTCTAGCCGCCTCATCATCTCAAATGATGATTAGGGACGAAAATTAAGATATCGTCTAAATACACAAGGCAGACACTCCACTGTAGACCAGATAGAACAATGTCCATGAACCGGGAAAACGATGCGGCGCATCACAAAGTCCGAAAGGTAGGTAATTAAACTCATATAAGCCTACTGGTGTGTTAAATGCTGTTTTTTCTTTATCTTCCCTTAATTGGAATTGTATAATAGGCATTCGATTGATCCAAAGTCGTAAAATATCTCACACCTTTTAGCGTGTCCAAATATCGTCGATTCTTGGTAAAGGGTAAACATTTTTTTCGTAATATTATTTACACTCGAAAATCAATGCACATTCTGTGTTTCCCATCCTTTTTCCGTACTAATACTACGTTCGTTGACCAGGGAGAAATGCTGGGTCTGATAATTTCCTTATTTTCGAGTTTTGTCACCTCATCTATTACTATTTGTTTCTCTGCTGGTGAAGTACGGTATGGATGCTTATGTATAGGTGTGCTGTGCTTTGATCTGTATCGATGACATGCTCTATTAAATCTGTTTTTCCAGAGTCCATTTCGTCTCTGGCAAACAAATTAGGAAAACGGACGAGGAGTTTCATGATGTCGTCATGTTCTACACTGGATAACGTAGGCGAAATATTCGTAATATGTGTTATCCATTGTTTTATGTCTTGTGTCGGCATAATATCGTGGGGTTAGTGTGTTTTTGCACTTTGGTTCATTTACATTATGATCTACGTGCATATTCACTGTGCCTATGGTTGAATACTTGAATTGGTATTCTGCTGTCCTCCTGCACAAGACATATAGAATGAGCTGAATGTATTTCTTGTGTATTTTTGCACTCCATTGGTTCAAAAATTTCCTCATCTCTAGGGAGATAATGGGAGGGCGTTCTTGGCAAAAATAACCTGTATTGACCGTGGGCTTATTATTTCGTCCTGAGTCAATGTTATTGCGCTTCGTTTTTCAGGCGGGCTGTATCTCACCTATGGCGGGTATGGTAATGTCTCTGAATGTTATAAAGGTTGATTTTTGCAAATTTAGTTCAATTTTCTTGAATCTAGACAAAAAATTTGCTCCTAGCAGCAGATCATAGCGCAATTTTCTTGTATATAAACCAATAATGTTTCTTTTATGTCATATGCGCATATCAAAATGAAAGCGGACCCAAGGATAGTGATTTCACTTCCGTTAGCTGCTATAGGACGAACAGATGTTTCGTACGTTTTAAAATTTAGCAATTTTTGTGCGATTTTAAGATCCAGTAGCGAATAGACTGCACCAGTGTCTACTATATTGTCACTTCTACGCAATTATTTAGAATTACGTTGATGTGTAGTTTTCTTGTTTTCTCCACTAATGCTAGCTATCGATTCTTCGTTTTTAGCTAAATTTTTTCCACATTACCTTTTTAGGTTTCTTCCTCGTTGTCGGCCTTAATAGTCTCATCATTGCTTCACCTATACTCGCGTTGTCGTACTTCGGATGAAGAGGGAGGGTGGAAGCATTAATAACAGATGATCGTTTTCGAATCATGTAAAGATAAGCAAAATAGCCGATTACGCCAAAAACAAGTACAATTAGTAGCAAATTGAATAAAAGCTGAACAGGACCTGTTAGCAATGCACTAAAATCGCTGGAAAACTATTTTGTGTTCCAACGATTAGCTTTTCTAAACTATTTTTGTCTCCCTGGACGACAGTTTTTATTCCTGTTCCAGCTCCTACCAACGATTCACGAATTAGTTGGGTTGAGTGCGGCCATCCCAGCCGTGTAGTCTAACAGTCGGTGCAAAGTTTTCTCTAGTTTTTCGGTTTTATATAAGTAATTCCGAAAAAGTCCGAAAGTCGGTTCTCAACAATCGTGAAAACTGCTGGTGTGTTAAATTGGAAAAGGCTAAAATTTTCTTTCCATTTTAGCTCTGATGGTATTTCAGAAACATGAATTAAACAGTGTTCTGTGACCCATTTGTCTTTGTATCGGAAAATTTCGACTTTCTGTGTAAACAGTTTACAGTTTCTGAGAAGTGGACTAAATCTCCAATTTCCTGGGAGTGCAAACCAAATCTCTGCATTGTACTCTACAGGTAGGTGCTTATAACACGTACCATTTATTTTATGATCAGTGTAAACTTTCGTCACGTTAACTTTTCGGCAAGTCCAAATTGTAAGGACATCCCCTGTAAATTCAGCTAAGAGATCCCTCCTTTGGAAAGGCCGGGCCCCTATGGTAGGATCCAGATACAAAAGCTGCCAAATTATGTCTAGGCTTTGTTGAAGTTGACGGCATAATTCTGACCAAATTCTCCGAAAACTCGAGATTTCTTCTTGGAAAATTCGAATTTCGAGATAATTAATTTCAAGTTTACAGGGTCAAAAATTCCTTTTTCGATTTTAATAATTTTTGGCGCTTTTAGCATATGATTGGACCAGGCGCCCAACCCCCTGATTGGAGTTAAACCCTACTATGACACCTTGCTCTGAAATAAATGTTTTCGTATCTCGTGACACTTTCTATATTCACCTTTTATTAAGAATGCCGCCTGTAAATCGTCAACAACGACATACTGATTACTAATTAAGGCGGGAAAAGTGCCACGGGGGATGAATGGGTAAATTTCTTGAAAAATTCCCTGTGCCAATAAAAAGTAGACTCCATGTTTTTGCACTTCCCATAGGTGGGGCGGCAAGAACTTACATCCCCTAAATCTGAGACAACACTCCGTCCGGTCCAACTGGCAACCTGACCCTTTCTATGATAAAATTCGTTATGGAGCTGCACAAGTCGTAGCAGCACCAGGGAAATCGAATTTCTAATTTTGGTCAGTTGTCAAAAATCCGTTTTTATCTAATTTTAGATGAATTCCTTCAAATTCATTATTTTCGAAGGAATTTTTACACATTTCGAAAGAAACTGGTTGGCTGGTTTTATCCAAAATTATGCCCCGACTCCGAAAAATCCAGTGTTTGTACACACTGTTCTAGTGATTTTCATGCATTTTATGGCAAAAGCGCTTTTTGGTTCGGCCTTGGAACAAAAATTGTGACGTTTTGCTTTTCTGGCCTTGGGAGCTTTCCTCCGGGTAAAGTGCATTGCACCGAACGGGGCAAACTTATGGGGTGGCCGCTACGACTCGAACCACATACTTGGAACTCCCGGACCTCCCATGGCACATTTCGTGATAAATAAAGGACATTATGATAAACGTAGCTTTACACGAATAAGGCGAATTGGCGCAGCAATGCGATTGTTTAATAAGTAGCATTAAAAAGTAAATGCACGGGCTTATAGTTTAGATAAATTATCTAAAAGTGTCTTAAATAAATTTAAGCAATACGCCGCTTTTCTATCATACAGAATGGCTAAAGCTATACCAGCAGCAACTGCTGCTCCATCCTTATCCAAATTTGGCGCCGTCGGCGTCAGTGCCGCTTCCGACATCTTCAGTCGCATCATTGGCAGCACTCTCGCTTTTGGCGAGCCATCCTTCGTCGCAGTCTGACATCTCCTCGACGTCAGCATCCGAGACGTCTGTGAGAGGAAATTAGAGCATGAGAATACTAGTGACAGGATCTTTTTGACATTTTATCGACCTTAACCACTTTAAAATAAGTTTGTTTCTTGAAATGACATAAAAACAGTAATTTCAAGCTAAGTTCGCAAATAAAGACTACAGAACTACGCACTTTCACAATAATTTCGTTTCTTTTCTTTATTCCCCAAAATTTTGGCGCTTAGCGCTTGCTTTAGCCTTGAAAATGTAATATTTGGAGGAAAGAAAGAATTTTTATGCTTTTAAAAGAGTGCCTGTTATTTGCACAAAGATGCTTACTTATTAAACGTTTATCCATGCGGTTATATTGAATTTTAAAGGCAACATGTTCACAAAAGTGTAAACATAATACGAATTTCGAAAGAATAAATGTTAATCTAGGAACGGTAAAATTTAAGCAATCATGAAGAGTGAATGAATAATTTCGTATCGTTACTTCAAGTTCATTATAATTTTGCGCGTTTTTAGACATATTCAATTTCTTAAAATATGACATTTATGCACTGCTAAGTTTAAGCATTAATATGAATATCTGCATGCACTGATAATATGATAAAATAATATAACATATCAGACAATGATAATACAACGCTAATATAACTGCATGCACATAACTGCAAATGAATAGCAAAAAGGAGAATGTGAATAAAGTCATTGATAAATGCATCAAAATGACGAAGAAACATTAGAATTTTTAATGTTAATTCGAAAAAATTTCCTTTTTCTAAAGAAATTACGAGGTAAATTAGAATAGAGACAAAAATTATCAAATAATTGAGAAAAAACGTAGGAAGGTTCTCACCAGAAAAACGATCCCAATTTGACGTACGAAGGTCCAGGATTCCGGCGACTTCCTTTCTCGGTTTCCGTCAAGCCGTTTTCTATTCTTTGATTTTCTCGCCGTCAAGGAGCTGTCGACTGTACCCGACAAAGATGGCACGCATCTTTTTCGGCTTTGCTTTTCCTTGTCAACAGTTTCGATTCGATCGTGGACAGCGTCGATTTGGCCATTGGCGGCGTCAATGGCGGTGGAACGGAGGCGGCGCGGCAGCTGAAATCGGAGCGTTTTCAGACTCGACGATAAATCGTTGAGAGGGTGAGGCGGAACACCCCCGTAAATTGCGGGTTATCGACTGGGTTGTCGAATTTTCCATGTTCCCATAAAATAACGCAGCCGCCCACATAACGGAAGATCGGGTGCTCGAGCCGCCACTGCTCATAGTGGCGGATCTGGATTGCAGCCTCTAGAGCGGTAACCAGTCCGATTCATATTCGGTTTCACTTTCAGTTGCTGAATCGTCGCTCGTTTCAAACATGAAACAAATATTATCGATGACGTCCTCCGCGTCATCCAGATCAGCAACATCAACCGCTCCCTTGTTCTGCACAGAGAGGGAAATTTACGAAATTTATGTATTATGTTCCACTACCCTGGTGGAGCAAGCCCTCATCTTCTATATCGAAAATTCGGAGTTTGAAACGGATTTTCACTTGTTTCATCCGTTAAAATATTACTATTTGTCGGCCTTCCAAATTTTCTGAGAAACGAACGTTTTTTACATTATTTCTTGGGGGAATTAGAATTTTGGGCTTGGTCTTGGCCGGGGGACTGGACTTGGGGTCCGTAGGTGAGGCCCCCGGACTATATATTCTGACTCCCTGTGCCTATTACCTGCATTAAATGAATTTTGCCTGTGTTATTCGAATAATCACGATAGTTCCGATTATTATTATTTAATGCATTTCGCGGTTGCCCATTATTTCTGAAATTTACATTTCTTTGGTAATCGTTTAAATTACGATTTGCATTTCTATTTAGGTTATTGTTATTAGAATTACGGTAATTACCATCGCGGTTCAGTGGGCAGCGGAAAGCGGCTCGTGGAACCCATTGCAACGTGCGCAGTGGCGATGGGCGCGACCAATGCGCCAAAGGACCGCAGCGGCACTCTTCTGTGACGTGATTCGACTGTCACACATATGGCATCGATTTTATGGATGAGCATTTCTTTAATCTCGTCTAACTTTTCCATTGCAGATCCTGAAGGTAAAATCGATAAATTATAGTCGGCTCTGGGCTCGTTGGACAGTGTAGGGTAATCTTGTATGTTTTCCCGAAAAACTTGGCGTTCAGTGTACGATGCCCGCCTGATGGCGTCTGTCAAGGTTCCGCACTCTGGATATTTGATTCCTTCGTAAATTTTAGGCAGAAGCCCCTGATGTAAATTGGTTTTACGATACTTTCCGGCTATTTTCCGAAAGTTGGGGTAAGCTGATCTAGCTAGCTTTTTCAACCTTCAGAAAATTCCAGGACGGACTCAGCCCCTCCGTTGTTTGGCGTCGTACACACTCGTTCCTGAAAAATATCACTATCACGACCCTCCGAAAATTCAAGCTTAAGTGCCCCAATGACATCGTCAAAGCTAGGGTCACGAAGTGTTTCAAAATATTATTTAAAGTCGCCAAGGCGGCACCAATGTAATTTTAATTCTAAAAATGCGATTTTATAAGCATCATCCGCATTTGAAACACCTTGGAGAACCATATAATTTTGAAACTTTTTAATCCATTCATGAAAAGATTCACCAAAAGCTGCAGAAAATGGCTTAGGGGTCTTTGAGTCATTAAAGCACCCAGGCGTTGAAAAGGATCTCCCAATGGGCCTGTTACGTTAGTTTCCCCGCATGCTGTTGGACCCGCTCTTCCAAATTTGTCACTTTTTCGCATCAGTGGAGCACCAAATTCGTCAAAAGCGTTTTTAAAAGCTTCCATTTGTTTAGGATCAAATGCCATTTTTCTCGTTAACGCTTTTTTCGATTTTTGAATCAAAATTCCTTAACGAAAGGTGCAAAACTTTTTGGAAAATTTATCTTTCTGTTCCCCTTTTAGTTCGCTTTCTTCCCTTAAGTCAGTTTGTCTGGACGTACTTGGAGTGAGACTCACAATATTTTTAAAAGAAGGCTGTACGCCTACTTTAGGGGTACTGTGTTCTCTAGGAATAGCAAATGAAGTATGTAAAGTGTCTAAAAATGTTTGATGAGCTTTTAAAGTATTTTCAAAAGCTTTTGTGTCTTCTTGATCAGAAAATTCTTCAGGATGAGGTTAAAGCGCTTTTCTGAAAAAAACTTTTCCGTTCTCAGAGTCAGAATTTGAATCCGTTTTGACTTTTCCCGGTTTTTCACTTTTTTTTCAATCTTCCCTGACCGTTATTCTACCCAAAACAATACAAATGCTGTATAAGGGTTAGAAATAAAATCCGTAAATATTAAATTTATTCGTTTAGCTATACGTATGCTCTTTCAGCCTTTACTTTACTCGTTCTCTAAATTAATTATACTCTGTTCTATAATTAATTCGTTCACAATTAAGTACCCGCTTTTATCCTAAACTTTTTATTTAAAAGTTCGCTGAAGACGCTGGCCAGTCGACTACAGCACGGAAAGAAAAGACGAAGGGGCCGGCTAAAAATGACTAAAAATCACGAAAACGAGTCAGAGCGTAATTTATTCTCAGTTTTTCCGGAACTTATTTTCTCGGCTTTTCCGAGTTTTGTTTCCACGCCAAAAATACGAACGCAAGATTTTGAGATTTTTTAGGCTCTTAAAGCTGGCTGGGAAGCAACTTAATCTTCCGAGATGATTTCCAGTTACCCAATCACAAAACCTTCACGCCTTTACGGGATTTTTAAATTTATTTTTATTCAATAATTTAATATAATCGGGAACGGTGTGTGGGAGGCTAAATATGAAAACTCCCAAGGGGCAGAAAATACGCCATCATATTTTTTTTAAAGTAAAGTGAAGCTAAAACGAATTTTCGGAAATGAGGAAAATTTTTGAAAGCTCGAAAGTTAAGGCCGTAGGCTCTATCTATTTTTTCTGCGCCACAAAATATGTCACGCTCGCTGCGCTTAACCTATTTCCTTGCATACGTTATTATCGTTTCGATATCCTTAGCTCGCTTCAATAATCTTAGCGCGCTTAAAACTTAATTTTCCACTAAATATATATATCAAAACGCGTGACACGTTTAGATCAAGAAGACAGAGATTTTTGGACTATTTTTATTTAGAAATATTCCTTTTTATACTTTTTTGACACTTTACAAAAATGGAAGGAATGAATATCACTCACGTTTCCAAAACGAATTACGAAATGACGTTGACGATCAAATTTATGACAAAAACGAACAGAATTATGAATACGGATGGATGATCTGGAAGGCTGCTGCGGGGACTTGGGCCTGCTGATATTTGGAGATCATTTACATTGGTTGAGCATGTTTTACATGTTTCTGGGCAACAGTTATTGTATTTTCATTTTCCCCGAACTTTTGCCCCTTTTGTCTCCGTATGAGCTGTAATTTCGCATGCCACTTTTGTTCTATCTCATCCGTCGCTTAGCATGTCGGAAGAATAATACTTGCATGTTTAAAGCGGATTTAGCGCATACTTACGTGCTAAAGCTTGCCTATGTTTTAGTACATTTATAACGCTATTTGATGGTCGATTTTTTACTAATTTTTGTGGATCCGATTAATTCTGGATAACTGTCAGATTAAAACTGACTTTCGTTCTATTGTTTCACTTTCCTGACCGCTTAAGTCAACTTCCATCCGCCCCAATCTTAATCCCTTTTGCAATCGCCCTTTTCCGCATTTCTCAGCATGCTTCTTACAAAATTTTAACATGTATGTGCATAATATCGCGCATAATAATGATGTTAATTAAGACACGTAATTAAATTCGTGCGATTTTACACAGGCTTGCATTAGACATGAGAGAAAAGTACGCAATATTATGAACAATTTTGATTTGCGTTTTTAAGCGAAAATATTATCTAAACAAATTGCGAAAATTAAGATATTTTGGTATGATAAGCTTATATAATTTACATAAAACAATCAGTGCGATGTAGTGTTACTTGATACAAGCACTGCGAATGATATATAGTGCAATACGGGATGGGCCTATTTCAAATCCAATCCGCTATTTTATTCCCAAAACTATGCCAGGTTCGACCTGTACGTAGATATTAGCTCCCGTGCAAATTTTATTAGGCCGTAGAATAGTTACAGTATAACGAACGAGCAGTAAAAATGAATCCAAAAAAACAATCCGCTCTCTGTTTCACGCAGCCGATGTCCACTCCGAATCCTCGCCGGTCTGTCCTCTCCATCCTCTTTCTCCAGCTCCTGTCCTGACGACTCAAAAGTTCTATTGTGTTTTTTCTTTTTGGTGGGGCGGGAAACGACCTATTGTGCAATCCGTGCTTACTGTACGTCTACTCTCCTAATTACTTTTGGTGCATTTCTACGTCTAACCGTTGTGCAACTACGATTTTCTTTGTGTCTACTGCTAGAGGTATTTGTCTACGAAAACGGCGATTAATTACGAATGCATATTTTAAGTGTCTCCGAAACACATGCAGATGCGAAAAACATTCTATCTTACGAATTTAGTAACATGTATGCGAAAATTATATGAGATATTTACATAATGCTTTCGTTGCATTACAATTGACCCGCCACAAAACGAACGTCCGCGTTCGTTGGTGATGGTAATAGCGTCTGGCGTGGCATAGGTTGGTAGGTAGCGTATAACAACGCCGGTGGTACATAGGTAGAAGTACCGTCTGCAATTGAAATGGAACAATTAAAACGCGTACTGTATGGCTGTGTGTTATTGACATGTATTAATTCCTGCTTTTTGGTCTTAAGATTCTCAATGAGAATGTTCGGATACTGCGACTTAATTACTCTAAAGGGTCCACAGTAATGTTGTGCCAATTTGGCTGTTTGCCCAATTTTAGTATAAAACTGTTTTTTCAGTACGTAGTCTCCGACATTATATAAATGGTCATTTGCATTGCGATTATACGTATGTGCATAATGCTTTTGAGCTTTCTGAATATTGTCATGAGCATTTACATATGCATGTTGCAGGTACGTAGTTAGGTCTTTTAAGTAGTCTGAAATGACAGGTCGTTCTGCATTCATGGCGGAAAACAATACGTCCGATGGCAGAGATGGTTCCCTACCGTACAATAACTGAAAAGGCGCGTAACCTGTGCTTTCATTGACATGTATATTTACGGAAAAAACGGCGTATTGTAAAAAGAGATCCCAATCTGTCTGTAGATGATCGAGTAACATACGCAAGCGAATTATCAAAGTTTGATTGGTACGCTCGACTTCACCATTACTCATTGGATGGTACGGAGTCGTATGTATTTTATGCGTGTTACATAATGCCGTTACTTCGGAAAATAACGCTGACGTAAAATCGCTGCCACGGTCACAGTGTACAGTATGCGGTGACCCGTGTCTGCAAACAATGCCAGTTAAAAATTTGTTCGCGACAGTTTTCGCAGTAATGTTTGGTGAGGCGAATGCCTCAACATACTTCGTAAAGTAATCGACAAAAACAATTATGTAACGATTTCCGTCGTTAGATTCGGGTAGGGGCCCTACACAATCAATCCCTACACGATCGAATGACCCCGTCACGGGAATCGGTATTAAACGTGCTTTTATATTATGTAAGCTGTGTTTGTTTAGCTGACATGTGTGGCATGCCTGACAGTGTGTTATGACATCTGCTTTTAAGTTTGGCCAAAAATATTTACGCTGCACCAATTTAAGCGTTTTTCGAATGCCAAAATGGCCCGAAAATTTACTATCATGACACGATTGCAAAATTAAGTTTTTCATCGCCATTGGGACAACAAACTTTTTTCGATGGCCCACCTTTTTGTATAAAAGGCCCTTAATTATTTCGTAATCTGTCAGGGTAGTCGCATTTTTATTTGCATAAGAATTAAGGATATTTTTCGTGTATGCGTCTGATGCTTGAAATTCGACAAAATTCTTTAAGAGCTCTTGCTCATCAGATATTTCGTCTTCGAGGCTGAATATGTGTGCGATTATGGGGTGAGTTGCTAGATTTTCAATGTCTGCTTTGCATGTAGTGTTATGCTCTGCTGGAAATCTAGATAAGACGTCTGCGTTTTTGTTTTGGGTTCCTTTGCGTGGCTGTATGTCTAAGTTATACACTGATAAAGCGATACCCCAACGTGCAATACGTCCAGAAGGATTTTCGCGGTTCAGCACCGATTTTACAGCGCTATGATCAGTATAAACTGTTACTGCTTGCTGAAAAAGGTACGGTCTGAAATAATCCACGAACGTGTAAACCGCGAGCGTCTCAAGTTCAGTAACCGCATAATTACGTTCCGCTGGTCGAATATTCCTACTCGCAAATGCGATAGGGTGTTCCTTTCCTCCCTCGTCTAGCTGAGTCAACACAGCGCCTATTCCTATGTACGAAGCGTCTGTTTGTAAAATAAACGGTTTTTCGAAATTCGGGTGTTTTAAGACAGGTGCATTACAAACTGCTGCCTTTAAATCTTCAAATGCATTATTTTGTTCTGTTCCCCACACAAAGGGATCGGATTTTCGAAGTAATTTTGTAAGAGGATGCGCAATTTTCGCAAAATCTCTTATGAAACGTCTATAATACGATGGCAATCCGAGAAAAGATTTTAGCTCGCGTAATGATTTTGGGGCTTGCATTTTCACGATTGCATCAATTTTATCCGCATCTGGCGAAATGCCATGCATCGAAATAACGTGTCCTAGATATTTTACGCTTGTTTTTGAAAATATACATTTCTCGAGTCTCAGCTTAACTCCAACTTGCGTTAAACGTGCTAGGATTTCATCTAAGCGTGATAACATTTCTGCGTGATTCCTTGCGAAAATGAGTATGTCGTCAAGATAAACGAGACACGTCTGCCATTGGAGGCCCGATAATAACAAGTCCATTAAACGCTGGAAACTCGCCGGCGCGTTACATAGGCCGAACGGTAGATATTTAAATTCGTACAAGCCTTGCGGTGCATGAAAGGCTGTTTTTTCGCGGTCTGTTTGTGTGATTGGGATCGTGTGATAGGCGTTTGCCTGATCTAGAACTGTGAAATATTTAGCGCCGTTCAACGTGTCTAAAATGTGATCGATACGCGGAATTGGATAACTGTCTTTCTTGGTCACTTGATTTAATGCGCGAAAATCTATACAAAGACGGTGATTTCCATCTTTTTTACGAACGAGAACGGTATTTGTACACCACGGAGAATTACTGCGTTGAATTATGTCTTGTTTTTGAAGCTTGTCTGTTTCTGCTCGTATTATTTCGCGTTCTTTCGGCGAAATACGGAATTGTGCACGTTTAATAGGTAAACTATCGCCTGTATTAATGGAATGCTCCACAAGGCTAGTTTTTCCAGTATCAGCGGAATGCTGAGCATATAAAGACGGATATTTTGCTAATATTTCAATTAACAAAAATTGCTCAGTTTCTGAAAGATCCGTATTTTCAAACTTGACTCTTTCCGAGAGCCATGAAAGAAATTTCGAGTTTTTATTTAAATTTTCGGCGAGATTTTGCTGTACAGAATTTACCGAACAGGTAGAGTTTACCGCGTTTTCGTTAAATGCTTTTATGTTGCCGACATGCATGTGCTTATGCAAAAGAACTGCTTGCTCTTGTGTGTTCAAGGCAGACACTAAAATACGATTTTCAGTAGGCACAGAAATGCATGAGGCAAAACAAATTCTTGTTTTATCAAAAATGTCCGAATTCGGTGTGAATTGCACACTTTGTACGTTTGAATACTGCTTTGAAACAGGTACGGAAAATTCGGTAATAGTGTGTGATGGCAAAAATAAAGCCTCATCTAAATAAATGCTTCCGCGGTCTTTTGGTGAAACAAAAGTTAAACCAATACACGGTATTTTCTGATTCTTAAACATAACATACGTGTGTTCATTATTTACGGTGTATGCTTTGAAACGATTCAGAAAATTTGAACCCAAAAGTAATGATGCGGCGCATCGTTCTTGTATTTGAGCGACAATCGTTTCTTCAATGTCTGCTACTTTTATAGTGATAAAAATGCATCCTAAAAGTTCAATAGGAAGCTGATTTGCGGCTACTGCTTTAACTGATGTAGGCAAAATCTGAATATTGCACAAGTTGTCTACGATGCTCTTATCTATAAGCGTATATGATGCACCTGAATCCAACATAGCTTCAACTGATAATTGATCATTAATATTAACCATTATATGAGGGCTATGCTTAACAGAAGTGACTACTGCAGCTTCTATAGTATTACTATGCGTGTGTCTACGTAGAATATGCTCATTCTTATTTTGAATGCTAGCTAACTGTAGTAATGCTTCTCCTAGCGACGGATTAATTGCCTGCTTGGTGTGTGGCAGATTTAGGACAAAAAACGCCAAGATACTGTCGCGCATATACGAATGCAAAGATTAAGGCACCTATGGTAACAATAACTACAACAATATTTATCGTAATTTGCAATGGACCTTTTAGCAAATTATTAATACCGTTTGTTGTGCTTTTCTGTATGCCTTCAAAAGTGCTTTCTAAGGCTTGTCCTGCCCCGGTAAAGATGTTACTTATTGCTTTTCCGCCTCCAGCTAACATGTTGTATACGCTGTCTGAATTAAGTGCCATACTTGCTGTATAGTTCACGAGTCGATTCACGGTACTTTGCACTTGTCGCGAATGTGTCATATACTGCTCAAGAGAATGCGAATTAAACAAAACAAGATTTTCTAATTGCCCATGAAAAAGTTCGGGCGTGTCAAAATCGTACAATGTATAATTACCGCTCCATAAGACTTGTACGGGTACTGTGCTAACGTGTGCTTCTCCTAATAATGTATGCCATGTATTATCTGCTCGTTTCCAAAATGCTTGTTGTCTACTTGTACATGGTACTGTAGGACTATACGGAGTAATATCAGAACTGCCAGGTATAACGAACATAAGTACGTTATCAAACGTTATAGGTAAATATGCATAACAAGTACTGTTTACACTGAAGTCATTATGCGTAGTGTAATTATCAATTTTTTGACACGGCCAGAAAACTAGTGCATCTCCGCGAAAACTTGCGGTGATGTCAGTACGCTGTAATAATGCACGAGCGCCTGAGGTTGCATCTAATTTTAGTAGCTGCCAAATTAGATCTAAATGACGCTGCGCTTGACGACATAATTCGTGCCAAATGTTTCGAAAATTTTCGATTTCGAACTGAAAAATTTTCGTTTCGAGAAAATTTAATTTCGCGTTTATAGGGTCTTGCGAATTAGGAATCGAAAAATTAAATGAATCGTCAATGTCATATGCTGATCGTTTTAGCGTATTTTGCTTTTCTAAACGTATAATGACACCTTGATGCGTTTCAAGTGATCCTATTAACTCTCTACAATTCGTATTAAAGAACTTAGGTTTCTTAACAGTAAATGCAGACTGTAGTTCTTCGATTAATATATGTGAATTCGCTAATTTTATATCATACATGCCTTTTAATTCATACGGACAGGTACGACGTAAATTTGTGTTTGACCAAATAATTACATAATTATTTAGTAAACATTCTCCAGCGCTAGGATTACAAGAGCTAACGTCGCCTAAATCGCTTAATAATATGTGACCATTATACGTTGCGATCTTGCCTTCTTCGACGAAAGCATTAGTTACCCTATTACAACGATTAGTGCAGCACCATTCGAAATTTACAGGCACTTTTTCCTGTGTGCTCCAAAATCCACGATAAATTTTTGTCAAATTCATGTTCAAATACTGCATATCATTTACTATTTGTTTACATTGCGAAACTGAGATATTTTCGAAATTTGTTTCGTCTAATGTAATGCCATGTGATCCGAAAAAGCTCATAAATGTGCATGTCATACGCGTCTGAATAGTACACTTATATGCGACTGATGTTACGGGTTTGCTTAACGGAACGTAAACCCCTCCTTTTATAGCAGTCGGTTTTTCGTCAATTTCCGGTATTTTACACGTAACAGATTTTGGTACGTCGAGTGGATGACCGTACTTATGGCGAGAACAAATTTGATATGCATGCACATTTTTACAAAACATGCACATAATGCACAATATAATGCATATCGTATATGTAAAACGATATAAGTTTCGAAAATTAATTTCGCTTTTTCGATTTTTTGTATGTAAATTTTCGGAAACGTGTGAATTAGTTTTTTCCGCTTTACATTTTTCTAATTTAAAATGCAAGGGAAGTTTGATATTCTTTTTACGTGTTTTTCCGCATGATTTGGCCGGCGTCAGCAGAATGGTTGGTCGACGAATTTTTTCCGGTTTTCCTCGTAATAAATCGCTCGCATTCCCTGAATTTTTAGGAGTAGGCAGGAGAACCGGTCGACGAATTTTTGGCGGAGGCGACCTCATTAAATCCGTCGATTTTGGATTCTTCTCCGTTATTTGACGATCTTCCATCGACGATAAATTTTCGATTTCGTCGGGTGCGCCTATCTGGGGGGCTGCTGTCGATAAATTCGCCATTTCGTCGGTTACGCTTATCTTGGGGGTCGCCATCAATAAATCCGCGGATTCGTCGGTTACATCTCCTGTCGGCTTCTCGGCCTGTAAACCGAAAATTTCGTTATACAGCGATTTTTCGTCGATTGGGTCGAGTTGGACGATTATGCTATCCTCGCCGTCGCACAAAATTATGGGAATGCTATCTGTATTCGTTTCGGCCATTTCTGTAAGAACGTTAACGGGCGAATTAAAAAGTTCGCCATCATCTGCATTTATGTCGACTGTATTTTGCATGTTTGCTTGTTGTGTGTGATATTGATTATTATGCTGATTTTGATTATGATTAGGACAAAATCTACTTGAATGTCCTGTTTGATTACATTGAAAACATCGAATGCCGGTATTAGCTGAATTTGTTGGCTTATTTCTACAATTTTCAGACTTATGCCCTGTATGCGAACAATACCTGCATTTTATTCTGCATTCTGCTGTGTTATGATTTGTGCGATTGCACACCTTACAGAATTTTTGCTGCCTATCAATAAAATAAGGTCTCTGTCTCGTATATGTCGTGAGTAGTAAAGGGCCTGACCCTAGAGGGAACAGTTAAGCATATACAGTGCTTAAGCATATACAATGCTTAAGTATATACAGTGTTGAAGGGTGCACTAATGCTGAGTATATGTTTGCTTCTAGACCTAATGCTTAAGCATATACAATGCTTAAGTATATGCATAGCGTGCACTAATGCTATGAGTGTTGCTTGCTCCCTGGGGTCCCTGTGTGCATACAGTAATTAGGTAATAAAAAAGCCGATGGTTGGCGTCTGCATTTGCTTTTGCGCGCGCTCATGCATAATTAATGGCGTCATGGTCTGCACCCATCACATGGTGTCCTTGGCGCCAAATCTAGAAATGCTCATGCTAAGGCTCTTACTTGGCGACATGCCAAGCATGCATTTATTGCTAAGTAAAGTCAATACATTTAATGACAGCAAATTAAATGATGAAGTGAATCATTCTTTATAGATGTTGTGAGCGATGTAGAAAGATAATATCTTCATTCGGAGCTGGAGTCGGCAATTCTTGATCTAAAGTATAACAAAAATGAATGCAAAAAAAACATTGCATTATCAAACTTACCAGGATCTTCATCAAGGAGCACAACTCTGAATTTCTTGTCAGCTTGCTCTTCTTTTATTAAAGAATTTTCTGAAAATATAAAAATCATACATTCTTATCATAGGCTCAATTAATAATTTGTTACCCGCATCGGCAACTATTTCCGAATCTTGCATTTCTTCTTTAAATTTTGATAATGGCTGCTCAGCTGTAGAATTCTCTAAAAATGAAATTAACATGCAACATTTATTATTAGAAAAAAGAATTAGGTACCTTGCATTCGTTTAATTGGGGCCATGATATCAACTGTGTGAGACACTATATTTGTTGGCTCCAAATCTCCGGACAGTATTTTCAGCTTGGTTTCTAAAGATACAAATTTGTGACTTATTAGAAAAAAGCAACAACAAAAAAATAGTTAAGCCTTACTGTTCACTTTTTCGATTGCTCCCATGATATCTTCTTGTTTATCCAGTAAAGCCCGAAATTGATTTGGTGACAATACGATCTTTTTTTAGTATTTTCATTCTTTATCATCAAAATTTTGTTCCACACAACTCCAGTTTCAACAAATGCAAATGTCGCTAATGATAAATCAATTATATCCATTGGCATAGCATACAGAAGGGCAGAAGAAATGCTCTGAGAAGCATCTATCATTTTTTTGTATTGATTCTGTGTCAAATTAATCCCGAAAATTGTTGGATAAATTTTTGATGGGTTTGAATTAAAGGATTGGCAAACACGGAAACTGATGTTGACAGAATTTCTCCATAAGGATACTAAACAGTATACATGGTCTCCCAAATCAAATTCATGTGCGTTTTGAACCATTTTCAGGAAGGAATTGAACAAACTGCCACTTTGCGTCTAAAATTTGATTCAAATGATTATTTTGGGTTGAACAGGCCTATCAGATTTCCGGTTTCATAGCAACTAATTGCAATAAGAATTTATGTCACTACCTACTAATCTGCAATGTATTTAAAAAAAAGATTTTTATTTACAAATCATTCCTCATCACACAATGACAAGAAAGATACAATACACGCATGCATACAAACTTTAAACAGCGTAATCAAAAAAGACCTGCCTCAACCTATCAATCATAATTAAACTATCAAATTCGCCATAAACGATACAATCAACACCATTTGCGGGTAAATCTTTTCCAAATATAATTTCTAAAGAAGTTGTTCCTTCTCTTACAAGTTCCCAAATATTTCCATCAGAACCATCGGCACTTAATTCAAACACAAAAAATGTACAACCATTTTTAAAACGATTCAAGCTAATCATATTTCCTTTATCATCTTGCAATATTCCTAAGCCATCAAATAGCTGCACAAAAGCGCGAATCATCTGATTATCATCGAAATTAAGTTTGTATGGCGTTGATGGTACTGTTGTTGTTCCACTCGTAATTTTAACTTCTGAAATACCAAAATCTTGAAAATGGAATGGTGAATGCTTGTACGATCCCCTTGCTGCCTCCGCACTGACTAAACCAACAACTAGACGTCTCGGTAAAGCTCCCGAGAATAATGCATTGAGTGGCGTTGATCGCCGGTTTTCCGTTATATGCAATGTTGTAATTTGAGTTCTTCTTATTGGGTATTTTACTGTAGTATCTTGCAACATAGATTCAATTGCCAAAGAAATGCCATCGGCCACTTCTACCTTTTTAATATAAAAGCACATTTGCTTAACCTCAATCTTGTAGTTTGTTCTCGGATTTTGATCAATATCAATTAAACAAAAGCTATCACTGTTTCTATACAATTCTAGGCGTAATTCACATTGATTTATTAAAAATCTATCCTGAAGCATCAAATTGGCATGAATTGGTGCCATCAATTCCACCCAAGTACTATCTTTAAAAATTTTCATCCTAGTTTGAAAACCAGGATTTTCGCCTGGCTCATTTTCATGAATATTGGGGTGGTACATTGCGGCTTGTAACTGAGTTTTCTTTGCATCTTGGCCAAAATTCAATTTTGTTTCCAAGAAAGACCGATAAGCATATTTGTCTCCGCTAAAATAAAACAAAAATTAGTTCAGAATGTTTAATTTCTATTTTAATTTTCTTACCTATCTGATATCAGCTTTCCATTGAGAAATATTTTGATCTGCTTGAAAAACGTCTTTCCAATTAGATTTATGGGCAGTACAAGATCACCAGCTTGGGTACCATCTGCCGCAGTTGTAATTTTGCATGCTGAGCCATCAGACTTCCGAATACAAATCACAAAATAAATATAATTCTTTGATAGGTCTAGCATATACATATCAGGGGAAATGCGAAATTCATATGGGCCTTCATTTGTACACGGATTTTGCAATTGAACTTCTGACCAAAATGATCTTCGAATTGCAACTTGAGTCGTGGGTACAGTAAATAAATCCAACTCACTCTTGCTGCTAGGAAGCGAATTTTCGTCCAATAATTTGCTCATAATTAGTTGCTAAAAATGTCCAAACCGACTGATTTAGACAGTTTAATTTTTCTAAATGAAGGTTTTCTGCTTAGCTTTCTCTTTTTAAGCATTTTGGGTTTTGAAGCTTTCCTTATTCGACCTATGCCTCTTCCAGATTGAATCTTATCCGCAGTTTCACGTAATGCCTGAGCAGCAGCAGTTTTTCCATGTTCTACAGCACTTTCTTTCAACTTACGACCACTCGCTACATCAGCAGCTATTTTTGAACCGCTCACTAAAG
The DNA here is from genome assembly GCA_036768485.1 of Mermis nigrescens. NCBI lineage: Eukaryota > Metazoa > Nematoda > Enoplea > Mermithida > Mermithidae > Mermis > Mermis nigrescens. The sequence goes on from JAVLUZ010000191.1 coordinate 2,573,387, forward strand.
CATGCTTTCCAATTGTTTTGAATAGTGGTAAAGCTAATCGATATAGTCCTTTGAAAAAGCTTCCCAGCTCTGCTCCTCTATGATAAGGTGCATATGCCTTAAAACCACGTATTGCACCGCCTAACTGATATTGCGGATTTTCTGAAATTGTGCTTTGATAAAATTCTAACCAATCATTTGCACTGTCTGGTACATAAATGACATGCATTTCTATTGCAAATTAAAATGATGAGAGCGTTTTTTAAAATGAAGCTTGACTATAGACTTGCCAAATTCAAATGAAACAAATTTGTCAGAATCTGTCTTTATATTAATTTCTATCCACTCTATGTCCTTCAGTAACAATGGCACGTAGTGAGGGTTGTCAAAAATTTTATTTGTAACACTTCCAAATTTACCTTGCACATCAACAATACGTAAAAGTGGCGCCAATACATTGCCAACAATCTGATTTGAAACTATATTGCTGTACACGTACATGGTATCTAAGTTATGCTTGTTTATATCAGGTGCATTAGTACTGAATACCCTAATAGGCTCACTGTCATTTGTAAATCTGTATATAGTTTGATTGAACCCCAAAATTTGAGATAGTTGTTTGTTAGCATATACCCCTTTAATAACCGTGGGATCAAGGAAAAAAATTATTTGATTCGTTGAGGCAAGATATTCAATTCGCAAAATGCTGTTAGACTCAATCTTATTTTGTATTTGAGGCAGTCTATTCTGAATTGTCGTATTAATAACATTCACCAGACTCTCTATAGTTGCATGATTTCCAACAGGAAAAAGTATTCTTTCAAGTTTAGACTCCAGCTGCAACATTATATAATTTTCACCCTGCTTAATTGTATACCATGAATAAGGGTAAATAAGTTCAACTAAACCAACTTCCCAATCGCCTTCTAATCTGATTCTATGTGGTAATTTGACTCTGAAATTTGAAGCTGTGCTATTTTTCTCTGTATTGCTCGGCAAAGTTATATAAAACTGATTATTCTCCAACATGCTGAACTCTAGACAAAAATTGATCCAAATGAAATAAATATCAAAACATTGGCTTTATATAAATTTCATTCTCCAATATGGTACGCAAAGTTGCAAATCAGGTTGAAAACAACAAACGCTAGGACAAACGTTATAAGTATTTTGCATATAATCACACACAATACTATCATTTTGCAGGAAATTTAATGTAAAATCCTGAAAAATTGTATTCATTTTTACATTTCGACATCTGTGAAATGAAAAAAATACACAGTACAAACCACACAATGCACTGAATGAACCTTGATAATGCGTTTTATTACAAGTTTGCAACTTGCTATTTCTTTGCATGAAATGAACAAATGATTCAACAAAAGGAGCGAGTCCTAATGAATCAAAATAATCAACATTGTTACTAGAATCAAAATAAAATGCAACCCAATGCTGTCCGCTTTCATAATGACGGTCAGTGTTTGCAATCAGCGCAGCTGGTTGAAATGGAATCTTGCGAGGAAGCTTGTCACTTGGAGAAACGCCCAAAAAAATCCGTTTCAAAAGCGAATCTTTTTGTATCATATTTGCAATTTCAAAGCCGTTCATTCCAAATCGGATTCCAAAATCCACTCGTTAAATTTATCAGGATATCCAAACCACTTGACAAGCAATTGAATTTGTCCGTTTCTTAAACGCCGCTTCTTTATAATTTTTTCAATTTTAAGCGTACGATTTTCATTATATGCCACCTTTTGCAGTTCTCGTTCATAAAATGTTCCAACAATGGCTTCACCACTCAAGTCGATTAGTCTATATACAGGTTCGGTTGCACGGCTGATTACCTGAGAAATTTTAAAAATTTCCTCAGTAAATTGTGGTAGATAGCTTTTATCAAAAATTTGGTGATACTTGGAAAGGCGAACATAATCACCAACTGAAAATTTGGGACTTTTATTAATTTGTACTTTTCCATATAGATTATTCAAAACCTCTTGCACATTGTTAACATTTACATCTATGGGTTTCATTTTGATAGAGCGATGCACTGTATTATTGTAATTTTTAACCAATTTTTCTAATATATCAATCCATGTAAATGTTCCTTTTTCAGTAAAATAACGGTACATTCTACTTTTTAATGTACGATTAAATCTATCCACAATAGCACATTTAATATCCTCATTTTGAGATGTGAAAAAATGAATTTGTTCTTGGTCCAGCAAGTTTTGAAACTCTCGATTTAAAAATTCCTTTCCTTTATCTGTGCGAATTTGCCATGGCTTTCGGCCTTCGGAAATTATGCTTTTAAGGGCACTCGAAACGCTTAAACCAGATTTATTTTTGAGTGGTCTAGCCCAAGCATATTTGCTTAGCACATCAATACATGTTAAAATGAATTTAAACCCGTCATTGTGATTCTGTAATGAAGTCATATCAGCTAGATCAAGCTCCCACTGATGATCAATATCAAAAACATAAATTTTGTTCCGCTTAAATTTTCGGAAAGCTGGCTTATGTAGAGTATAAGTATCTTGGAAAGATAGCCACTTTTTGACTTGATCTAATGTGATTGAAGAATCTTTAGCCTTTGCAGCATCATATAGCAATTTTACACTCGCAAAGGATGAAGGATTGTCTAAATTCTTGTAAATAGATTCAAATAATTTTTTATTCATTGTACAGTGGAGAATAACGGATTGATTTTCTAGATTCCCATTTTTCTCTTTTAGCTTTTCTGGGTGGCGTTAGTTTAACAGTATCAGCAGATGAACCTTCTGTGGCAGAATCGTATTCTGTTAATGAAGCGAATTCTTTAGGTTCTTGCTTATATAGTTTTTCGGATAACATTTTACGCCTATTTGGATTTCCAACATATGCTTTGGGAATATGTTCTAAAAACAATGCATGTGCGAATTCTGATGCTCCGATTGGATGTTCAGCTTTGACACGTTCTCTACTAAAATCATTAATAAGATCAATGATATGAGAATGAGGAACAATATGTCCTTTGACTGAAATTTCACCATTATCATTCACATCAATTATTTTACTATGTTGAATATGTGAAACCAGCATTTTAGCCTGTTTTTGTTTGCTTTTTGGAAGACTATTCAGTACTGTATCAAACCATTTAGGTTCAAATTCATGTTTTTCAGCATCATTAGCAGCCTTTTCTTCAGATTTAAAAATTACAGTCTGAGGTTTACGTTGTTCAGCCTCCAAGTTTAAATATCGACCAAAAAGCTGAGAATATAATTGGAATTGGTGCTTGGGGCTATCATTGCTTTTTAAAATTTTTTCAAGTTCACTTTTAAATTCATCAATCTGTTTCTGTAATGGCGTTTTTTCAGCATTCAATTGCCTAACATCCTGGGGTATTAGGACCATTTTGTTGGCGAATTTCATTTCTTTGCAATTATATCACTAAGTAAATTCGCTGCAATGCTTAACAGTGGAGCTAACAAAAGTGGTAAAAATCCGCCTTTCTGAATAATTTGACGTTTTCTAGATAATGTTGTATCTTTTTTTGTACCCAAATAAAGAATATTATTTTTATGACGTTTTAATAATTCCTTTTGTGAAGAGTTTAGCTTAATATTACCCCTCAGTATGTTATAACATATATCACAAATACAATATATTAATTCTTTCTTTGATTTTTCTAAAAATGATTTCCGCTGACAAGGGTTACACTTTGCCAAAACCTTTAATTCGTCAATATGCTCTTTCAGACGTTGCGACATTACATCACTAACACAAAATGTAAGAATGACTGAAAATAATAAATCTTACTTATTTATAGATTCACCAGTTGAGCAAAAAGTCGGCTTAATCATCGGAAACTTGTCGAAAATAATCTTCTCTACGTTGAACTCCTAATGTATTCAAGGTTTCAAAATCAGTTCTGGACGCTCTCCTCTAAATTAAGGTACAAATCTTGAATAAAGCTACCACTGAGTTTGCGCCTTCGAATCTCAAACAAGAGATCGCCAGCAAACTGCTAAAATGCTGAAATGCGCCTTCGACCAGTAAGCATATATGTGTGATTGTGTGTTCTTGCTCTCACTTTATATATCGACTTAGCAGCGGGTGAAAATCGAGTCCAAAATAAGTCAGCAATGAGCGATTTCTGTTCACTAGTTATAAAGGTGCCTGAAAAATAATGTATTAAATTTGATTTTATCTTATATATTAAAAATGCATTACTTCTTGTTCGTTCGTGGATGTTTCGTACAAACAATTCAAATGAAGCAGCCACCATTTTCAACAACCGACCAAACCTGAGTTAGCTTCAATAAGACAAATGAAAATTTAGTTGGGTTGCACTTTCAAAAATAATTATGCTTTGGCAAATGATTGGTCGAATTCAAAATTTGAATTAATTGGCGCACATTTTTATAAGAAAGGTTCATTGATGCAATATGCAAACTAGTAAATAAGTTATCTATTGCACAGCAAATGTATATTTCAGGATTATGAATTTTTAATCGAAAGCAGCCTTTGATTCTAAATTTTTTGCCACGCCCAATCGGGCATTCCATGTTTTCATTAATAAATTTAATCATTTTCTCGTTATCAATATCATATATTGTTGTTCTATTTAGTGAGCTAGGAGAATGGATCGAAACGGTAGAATTTTTGCATTTTCTGGATTGTGAATCGTAAAATACTGCTGCAATAAAGGCTAAAATGAAAATCATCGCTAAGAAAAGTGATGCAATGATTAATCTTCTTTTGCTAGATGTTGTTTTATGTAAAAATGTATAAATATTATGCCGAGCTTCCATATTTTAAGAGAGAAATTAGTGAAGAACACCAATTGTAAAGCGCAAAAATTAGTAGAATGAAAATTTTGTAAGCTTCTCTATATTTATTTAGGAACATAAACATAATTTTCCGCATCAGTCGGAAAAATGTTTGTTCTTAAACGCATATGTTCTGGCGTCATTTGACTTAAATCTACTAACAAGTAGCCATAAGGTTCCTTTGTTGCATCTAAAAACGCTTCGGTAAAATGCTTTGATCCTGGAAAAATTTGCCTGCCCAGGGTTTGAATCTGAAGTTTATCCGAAGGATTTTTCATCAAAACTAAATATTGGGCATTGATTCTACTCGTTCTTAAACCATCAAAAAAAGCATTTGGCACAATATGTATAATAGAAAGATTCCAATGATGAGAGCCTTTTGTAAAAAGCTCATTTAATCTCGAATCTGCCTTCAATTCGCTCATGAAATCATCCAAAATTAATAATTTCGGCTCAGCTTTGTTAGCCTTCAAATCTTCAAAATTTGGGATTCCCTCCATAAATTGCACTTTTTCTAATAAAGTTTCATAAGTTGGCTGCCATTCAGTAAATGACCAATAAATTTTTTGAGGCGGAGGGTCTATTAATTCATCTGATAGGGTTACAATCTTTTTCACAAATTCCGTTTTTCCAGATTTAGTTGGAGCAGCAACAATGCAATTAAAAGGGTGTTTCCACCTGACATCCATATTCACACCTTATAATTTACAAAAATGACAAAATTCTATAATACACTCGCTTTTATATCCTGCATTCTGGCGCTTTCATTTTTAAAATTCCAAGCAAAAATTGAGTTCTGGCTAGATCAAGAATAAAAGTTTTAACTACCATGGTGTCAAAATTTGAAGCTCTACTGCAGCGAATAAATATGTATGGAGTATGTGATATAATTCGATCATTAAACGCATCAATTCTTCCTTTGTTTGCAGGGCAATGCATGTTTTGTTCAATGAAGGTACCAAATTTTTGTTGTTCTAAAACAGTCAAGTTGTAAGTGACTGTTTTCTTAACATAACTAGGCAATCGTAGAAAGAGAAGTTTATTTTTTTCGGCACAATTTGATATAAATTCAATCTTTTCTGTATTATTAAAAGCAGTAGAATGCACCATCGTTAATTCGTATTTTTTCAGTGGATTTTTAGCAGAAAGTAACCAAGAATCGTGACTTTTAGCAAGCATTATTATGCATTGAAATATAAATCCTAGCATAAGAATAGCTCTATTCATTTCTAATATTTGAGACTAAAGTAGAGAACCTTCTATTCAGTAGACAAATAATTCTAAACACTGAATCATTAATTTAAACACTGCATTATATACAAGACATAATTAAAATCCATAGGGTAATGTACAAAAATTACGACGAATGACACGTTTATCATACACGATGCGAAATTTCTTAGGCATAATTTTTGTAACGACTTTTCTGCCTTCCTGTTTTCGTTGTATTCGGCTAGAAACAATAGAAATTTCTTTTCTACAATTTTGTTTTACATAGGCGCGGACTAAATGACGTAAGGATAAAAAGTTGACACGTTTAACAGCAACATGTGACAATGTTATTCCTCGGACTTTGTGAACATAATGATCTTTTTGATCTTTTGTGCTAAAAACGCGAAATCCATAGTTTTTAGGTCCTCCACTGCAAAATTCTGTAATGTATGAGTCTTTTCCATAATCCCGCAGCTCATTGGTCATCTCGCCGAGGCATGATCCAATCGGCAGCTGGTATTCATCAGGCTTGTCCACGTTCGAGACATAGATGACGCTATCAGTGTCAAAATATAATGCTCGGGTACCTAGCTGCTCGATGTAAGAATAGAGCTTCAAACGAGCCTGTGCAGTCGTATAGGCAGCAATCACAGGATTGGTATTGCCCATAACGTCTACAAAGTCTTCATTTTGCTTATAGGTAACGCCTATTATCTCTTCATTGATCATATGAATAGCAAGAATCATGTTGGCAGGGTTGAAAAGGTGGGCATAGTATTTAGCCGGGTCTTTAAAGTAGACAGTCTTGTTGAGATTGTTCCTTTGACCAAACTAAAGGAATTTTAAAAATTGGCCAAAATTATACTAAATCTATGCTAAAACAGTGTTTTTTTGTACCAGGTCCATTTGTAATCTTTTAACATTTTACACATGCAAATTTTTGGGTACTATAATATGGTAGAGTAGCGATTTTGTTGTAGTAAAACAAGGTTGTTCGACTTTTGGAAGTGTATTTTAGCTAGTTTCTGGGTCTCTAAGGGCAAAAATCACTAAGAATTGTCTCGAAACGGCGCAAAGCGCCACAGTTTTCCTTTTGAAATACAATTTCTGCCATTATAAACATATATTAGAACACACGATTACTCATTCCGGCGCAATCCGCCGAAAATTTTTGCAAATTTTATACCTTCTTTGCAATTTTAGTCTTCCCAAAAATCTTTGTACATGTACAAAGACGGTCCCAAAAAGTCTTTGTACACATCAAAAAATCTTTGCCGAGTACGAAAAAAAAACACTGTGCTGAAAATGCAATAAAACGTATATATTGACATAATAAAATTTATGCAAATTTTCTCACTTTGCCCCAAAAGCTGTTGAGCATGAGCTAGGCCAACGCCCTTTTTCCCTGATTCTTTTCAATCTTGTCAGCATCGAGTAAAATGCTCTCACGATCCTTAACGTCAGCAATGTAATTTGATTTATCCTGGTCCGTTTTGACTCCACATGGGTATCCTTCAGCCTCCTAAAAGTTAACAAAGCACAAAATTGATATGTATGCAATAAACATAATAGAGTCAAACAGTGTTTTTTGTGCAAGGTCCGTTTGTATATGAACAAAGATGGTCCCTAAACGTCTTTGTACATTTTGTACACACAAATTCTCCGGTACTATAATATGGTACAGCTGAGATTTTAGTGTGGCAAAAACACAGTTGTCCGACCTTTGGTAGTGTATTTTAGCTAATTTCTGGGTTTCTGAGAGCAAAAATTACTAATAATTGTCTCAAAATATCGCAAAATGCCTGAAAATTTGACATTTTTATTAAAAATACAATTTCTGATATTATAAAGATATATAGAACACACAATTACTCATTTAGGCGCAAATCGACGAAAATTTCTGTGAATTTCAAACTTTTTTGCAGTTTTTAGATTCCCAAAAATCTTTGTACATGTACAAAGATGGCCCCCAAAAGTCTTTGTACGATTCTCACCAATTTCAGTTTCATGAATGAATTGACATAATCAGTGAATAAACCGCCTTGTGGATTGCAAATTGCATTGAATTGATCAGTAGACTCGTAATGCCAGACTTCATAAATTTTTAAAATCTGCAAAATATAAAACAAATCCTGGAAAATTCATAAAAATATGAAAAAACTTACTTTGTAGCCTTTTTCCATAGCTTTGTGGATTTCAAGCGTAACCCAAGTTCCTTTGAGGGCACGCTCCTGGTTGCTGTGGCGACATGTCTTCTTTTGTTGATTCTTGACGCAGGTCTGACATAGTGGAAACGTCAATTTTCCCCCAGAATGAAATGCTAAAACGGGGTGATATAGTTTCCTTGGTGGCAAAATGTCACACTTTATAAGGCCCTCATACGGCTGATTTTCCAAAGTCACAGTTTTAAAATTTTCGGTAATGATTTTTGGATGACCCAAAGGGTAGCGCCCGTATTTGTTCACATAAGGGTAGAGACTGCAGACATCTGCGTAGTTAATTTTCTGCACTGGTGACGCCATTTTTGTCTCTTTTGATCTTGTGGTATAATTTGATCGCATTAGTTCTTCCACCGTAGAATGCTAAAAACTCAATGTAAAACATTAAAATAATATATTCTAATTCATTTTTAGATTCACTTACCGTCGCGTGGGCTCAATGGTGGTTCCTCCGTGACCACAATGTCAAAAAAGATTCCATTTCTCGATTAGCCATGAGCTGCTGCATTAGATCACAGTGCCAAATTTCGACGAGCTTGTACCCCGCCTGCTGAATAAATTTGGCGCGCTGTAATGTCCGATCGTAGGCTTCTTTGGCGGTAGAAGCCCTGTCGGCTGCCAGCTGGTTCCGTTTTGGCATGCATTTTGGGCAACCATGCCAGTAGCAACCGTAAAACTCGTACACAGTATCATTGCAAAAACCATCTACTCTGTATTTTCCAATTTTCACTTCGTAACCATTCTGTTTATGCGAAATATATTTATTTTCAATATGACTAATCCATTTTAGCCATTTTATAGCAATTATAGACTGTTTTTCGTTCCTTCTGTACCCATCATTTGGAACAATGCCTATAGTATTTGGTTTCAAGAATAATTTGCGAAAAACGGTATTACATGCACTAGCTATTGTTAATGAATGCTCAAATGGGTCTACCGTAGTTTCGTCAATAAACATGTCTCTGAATTTAAGGCTGCATTGCCTCAAAACGCCAACGTCACTTTCACAATAAGCCAAAATTTCGCGCTTAAAGTCAAAAATCTGAAAAAAACGCATAAAATATAGTTAAAATTACAAATTTTATTTAAATTTCTTACTTTTCCCTTTTGCAACTTGTACCAATCTTGAAACGCTTGGTACTCATCCGGCTTCATGCTAGCTGGATTATAAAAGCTTTGGTCGGGCCATTCGCCAATGTAATCCCAATTGGCTCTTGTGTTTAATAAATGAGGAAAATACCCCTTGCAAAGCTCGTCAACGCCAAAGGTTTTCGGCAAATTCGCCAATTTCATAGGCAAAAAATTGAATGAATCAATAATTTTAACCGTTTCGTATGAAATTGACATCAACTCCATTCCTAATAAAGAAAAAATTAGGAAATATCTAAAAATATCTTACCTTTTCTTACCCTTGCTGATAATTTTCGTCACTTTTCCTTGTTTGTAAAAGAATTGTAAAATAAACTGTCCGTCAAAGCCTTTGGCATTGTGGGCAATCGCTGTCACATGTTTTATGCTAAATAAAAATGTACAAAAATCGTCTAAACAAGTATCTCCCATAAAAACTCGTCTATTTTCGCCGCAGCGGTAGCAACAGGAAAGTTCCCGATTTCGGCACACATCACACACAATGTGCGCAATGCATAAATTTGGAACGTGTTCCAACTCTGGACCATACGAAGTATCTTTCAAGATGCGTTCCTGCGTAGTCTCAAAGTCAAAGAAAACAAAACGCGGAACAAATTCTATTTTTTCGCGCTTTTTAATCTTCTTACCACCATCAGAGTCATTAGAATCTGCCTCATTGTCTGCAATTTTTTGCATATAGCATTGATGTCCTAAAAAGTTTCAAAAATAAGTCATAATTAATAAAAGTTGTACATAAATTTATGTAACCTTTTTGAAGGACGTATTTCTTGCAAATTCGACAATGAAAATAACCGCATTTATGTTTCTTCTTTTGGGCGTCCCTGTAATGCTTGCCGCATTTCTTGCAACGTTGAACTCGCATGCAAATCGAAGTCTCAATTGTTTTATTTTTCCTTTTTAGTTTGTAAATTTTGCGATGATGTTCAAAGCATGCTTGGTTATAAAAGTTACGGTTGCATGTTGAACAGGTTAAAATTTTTGATTTTTCACAAGGTGGCGATTGATAACACGATGTGCATTTATCAATGCAACGATGTTTTTCTTTATGATTATATGGTTTATTGCACGACTCGCAAAAATAATTATTCGAAAAGAAAGCGGCAACTTTGCTAATAACTGTAAAGTGACCGTCGTGTAAGTACAAATGCAATACTTTGTCTGATTGTGTTGGCCTTGTAAATGTGCAAAGAAAACTTTAAAGTATGGCGGAAAAACATTCATAAAATTTCAAAAATCAATCAAAATAACTTAAATATTTTGGTAGGTGTAAGCAAAAGTAGCGATCAAAACTCTATAAAAAAACCCAAAAAAAACAGCAAAATAAAGCGCCAATTGTATGAATAACAGATCGCCAATCATTTGGCAAAAATGCAAATTTTGATTAAATTAGCGCCAAAAAGTTAAATTTTGAAATTTATATACGCATAATCACAAGCTATAATTAATTAATGTAGCGTCGGTCATGCAATAATTAATCTGCCATGCGGATGGTGATCTATTGTGTTTACAGTTTTTCAGAATTACAGAAGCCAAGTGGTCGCGCAAATAATTAAATTGTAATTTTGCTTTTATTTCTGCATCAGCCTAGGTTCTACAGCTATTGTGGCTTGCATTTGGTAACAAAATGACGCATACCAATTAATGCCTTTTCCCAATGGCGCAAAGGTCGTTAGTTCTTAAAACTGCCTGCGCGTTGGTCACGCAATCTTTTTCATTTGCTGTTTTTGTTGGTTAGACTCATTCAGTAAAGCGTCCAAAATCGCGTAAAAATGGTTTAACACGCCAAATTGATCAATAAAAGTGATTTAATGCAGTCAAAATCGACTAAAAATGCCAACAGATGCTGACTTTCTTGTAAAAACCTTAGGCTACTTTGACTATTTACAAAGATTGCTAAAAATTTAACAAAGCAGTACAAGTCACAACAACAAACAAGCAATAGAATTTCACATAAAATCAAGAGAACCGGCGAAAAACGTAAACTTTTACAAAATTTATTAAATAATTAGTTCATTCATATTCATAAAAACGTTTAATTCGTAAAATTAAAACTTAAAAATTTATAATTCATAAGAGAAATTTTATTTAAACTCGTAAATTCAGTCACAAAAATTTATCGAAGTGTTTTAAGAAAAATCATTAAGAAATCGATTTTACAACATCAATAACAAAAACTTCTAAATTCAAAGAATTTTTTACTTTACTCTATAAAAATTCATCTCACCCTCGAAGAATAATTCATTACTGTCGCCTTTTGCAAAAACTTTAATCTGGTAGCCAGGCAAAGCGTTTTGCAGCTTATTTAACTCGGGGATGTCACATGGACCATTGTGATTTTCAAGTCCAGCTAGTTGCATTAGTTCCAAAGCTATAAGCTTTTGCGTTTTTGTGCCTTTGTAATCTCCTCTTCTAACGCTATTCCACTTATAAGTAGGGTCATCCTTATGTAAATGCGCGCGAGCAACTACTAGGGCTCTGGCGAGGCATAAATTATCCTCATTTCGAATTTGAATAAAGCAGCCGCCATGAGGCCCCCGATTCAAAAATTTATCGTGCAGAATGTGGTTACGATCAGTGTATAATCCAGAGCCAACTAGCGGTTTCACTGTGACAATTTTCACAGTTGATTCCGCTGAATCAATTTTGACTTATTTGTTCGATTGTAATATTCGCTCAATTTGTTTTAGAATAATATCGCCATTAATGTTTTTTCGATCCCTTAAATCGAAAATCAAATTCATTTCGCGCTAAAATTAACCAAAATTTAAACGCTTAATTCTTAATTTTTTCAGTTTTCCTTTAATATATTATGAATAAAAAATGAAATTTATATGTTTAATGGCAAAATTTCTGAACTTTCTGGTATTTTTTTGTCATTTTGATTTGTGAAAAATTAAATAATTAACAACAAAGCTCGTAGCTCGTAAAATCATCAAACGCCAATAAAAAAATATCCCGTGAAATAAATATGCTAAATTGCGAAATTTCAGAATTTTCTGATATTTTGTAAGAATTCTCACTTTCAAGAATTAACGTCAATCAAGTTTTCACTTAAAAAAAAATGAATTTTTGTCAAATTTCTTTAAACATAAAGTTACTCACCTAAATTGAATCAGAACAGGTGTCTCTAAATCCGGGTATGACAGCTGAAGCCCAACATACGACGTTGGGTCCGATCTCAATAAAATGTTATCAATAGCATGGTCGAAAATATTGGGCAAACAGTTTACCAAATTTGTACAATCTTGAGAATTAATGAATCGGATGATGTACTCTTCGCCATCAGTATTAAATCGCTTAATACGTTGAACTGTGGGATCACTGAGTTCATAAAAATGATCTGGCGAAAAATCGCCGCCAACTTGATCCTGCAAATCATTCCACTCATCTACAGTAAGCAAACTAGCCGTTTCAAGAGAATCCGAATCTTCATCGTCTGTAATGTCTTCCAGAATTAAAGAATTATTTTCATAACTCAAATGCACGTCAGGTAAGGAATCCACAGACTCGTCCATGTCTGAAAAATCGCTGTAGTCCAACGATAAAGTATAATCATCGTCCATTTTCAGAGAGCTTTCGAAATTTTATGCCGACTACTCAAAATATGGTAATAAAAAATTTCCCGAAAACCGGACAATTTATAATGAATGTCGCGTAGGTAATTTGCATATAATTAGCATGATTAACGTGTGCAGTGACGGGTGCAAGCAGACATCTATAAGGACACCATTAATTATGCATGAGCGCGCGCAAAAGCAAATGCAGACGCCAACCATCGGCTTTTTTATTACCTAATTACTGTATGCACACAGGGACCCCAGGGAGCAAGCAACACTCATAGCATTAGTGCACGCTATGCATATACTTAAGCATTGTATATGCTTAAGCATTAGGTCTAGAAGCAAACATATACTCAGCATTAGTGCACCCTTCAACACTGTATATACTTAAGCATTGTATATGCTTAAGCACTGTATATGCTTAACTGTTCCCTCTAGGGTCAGGCCCTTTACTACTCACTCATGAGAAGCAAGCAAATTTTGGATGGTTAGATTTGATACTCGCATAGGAGGGGGTTGAAGCTCCAACCCACGCCTATTTGTGCAAATAGAGTGCTAATTGTTTATAAATGTTCCCCGCATTGGCCCAGAAAAGGGCGCAAAATTAAGGATTTTTGAGCGATATTTAGCTATTTTCGGGTTAAAACGGCCAGTTTTTTCGCCCAAGTCATGGTTCCGCTTCCCACTTTTAGGGGTACCGCCCACCCCCTTAGGGAAATCCTGGATCCGCCACTGCATAGTCGAGAAGTTTTTTGAACACACGCAGTGTTTAAATGCAGCATGCAAAGCTCTTCTGGCTAGAAAGTTTGAGGATAACAAGAAAATTGACATTTTCACCTTATTTTTCCGCCAAATTCTTGAAATTTCTAGCATAGCGCACCATGCGGTGTTGTATTTTGCTAAACATAAGATTAAGAAGTATAGAATTGGAGCAAATTATGCTATTCTTTCCCAAAAAACGCATGCGTACGGTCTAATGTGTATTCATAACACTCATGGACGTTTAGATTTAAAGAAGTAAAACTATTGAAATACAAAGTACTGCAAATCCGAAATACCCCACAATGAAATGCTTGGCTGGTCCTTCGTGAGTTTGCCCTATGAGACCCCTAGAATTTTGTTACTAGGACGTGTAAAAGGCAGATAGAGTAGACTGATTTGGGAATCAGAAGAATAAGTTTATTTATTATCACATTTTAATGTCAACAGTCAAGAATAAGTTTTTCCTGCAAACTAAGTACAGCTAGAAAAACAGTTTTAAAAGATCTTAAAACATTTCTTCCATTTGTATTTCGTTATATGAACTCGTGTTTTGAAATATTGTTTTTATGAACAATGCTATACTTTTTCAATTGAACGTACGAGCATTCCAAAAAATTTTAGAACCAGCCTGAAGAGAGCCTAATTTTTTAATAGTCGAGAAAGATAAAGGATTATTAATAAATCTCAGCAAACCATAAAAAAATTTGGTAGTTATAGATTATATGCAGGGTTTATTTGTCATACATCCATGACCAATCGGTATTACAATCGTTCATCGTTCAGAGAAAAGTCAAAAGCTCACAATCACCAGATACATATAATCAGGATGTATAATGTATATGAGTAAAGGTATACTCTGTGTACTAGTGTACCTATTTGAAAGAATACGGATGGATTAGATACTAGCTGGTACAACCTACAGTACGACGCCAAGCTTAGTAAAAAAATCATGCAATAAAGGGAAAAAGATACACAATCCTGAGGCAGAAAAAGCACGAGCTGTACGTACATATATGTCACAATTTCTGTGCTAGTAAGAGTTATATACAGAAAGACCTTTAGTTTCTCTGTAGGCTAATAAATGTAGAAATAAGATATTGTACTGAACTTTAAAAAGGACCTTTTAATTTTGGATTTTAAAATTTCTAATTCCAATTTGATATGTGTTAGCTGACCTGTTTATAAATCTTAGATGGGAATACAATGATAACGGCTAAACAAGCGCAAAAATCGTCTGCTTTCTTTAGGTGTATGACATGCATTGAAATATTTGATGGTCCAGTAATTTGTGATCAATTTGAAATTCTAAGAGAAGTGAAAAATCAATATAGCGTTATTATGAAGGGATTCGGTACTAATAAAAACGCTATTAAATATTTTATGGACTGTGAGAATTACCCTAAGGTAAACGAAGTTATCAATAATTTAGAAGCTGAAAGAAGTGACGATGAAATTAAAACTGCTGTTGAAGGATTAAAAATGGAAAAATCGCCAGTTAGTGATGGAATTTCTGCTGAATTTTACTTAATGTTTTAAGATGAAGTTATACCGATTTTATCTAAAGTTTTTAATAGTATTTGTGAAATAGGTTAATTACCACCGTCAATGTATAAGGGAATAATTAGTCTAATATAAAAAGGAACAGGATATAGAGCTTTACTAAGTAATTGGAGATGTATTACTTTATTGAATGTTGATTATATAATTTTTACAAAAATTTTGTATAATCGAATAAAGTTAGTTTCTCCTAAATTAGTTAATTTTAATCTGACATGCGCAGTTCTATCGAGGAATATAAGAGATGGAATTCGTGATATATTTTCGATTATATTAGCAGTAAATGATAATAAATATTCAGGTTTGATTTCATCAATTGATCAGAAATCTGACTTTGATGTGATAGAATGGAATTATTACGAAAAAACCTTACAGTATTTTAATTTTCCATTAAGATTTCGTACTATCATAAATTCTATATATAAAAAAGGGAAATTTTGTTAATCAATTTTAGTTAATGGTTTTTATCTCTTTCTTTTCAAATTGAAAGAGGGATAAGGCAGGGTTGTCTATTATCACCGATTTTTTATGTTTTAGCTGCAGAAATTTTTGTAATAAAATTAGAAATAATCCTGATATATGCGGAATCTCATTAATAAATGATGAAATTAATTTGAGTAATTATGCTGATAATGCTAATTTTATACTGAAAGTGTTACTTGTATAGAAAATTTTTTTCGATGAATATGACTAATTTAGTGAAGACAGAAATTTTAATAATTCGTGAGAATCATAATGTCCTGAAGATTATGAAAAATATCTGGTTGATGAAGTTAAAATTTATAGAACAATTTTTAATAAGACAGATTTTTCAGACAATTTTAATTTTTAAAGTGTTGAAAGCGTTTCGCAAAAGTTAATGAAGTCAACACGACATTGTGAATTTTCTTCAGAGTCTAAAGCAAATGTTATTGATATAAATTATTTTTCAAACATTTGGTACATTGCAATATTTATTACACCACAAATAAGATAATTAAATTAGCTAATAAAGCGGTTCAAGAATTTTTATGGTACCCTGCACATAAGCCAAAAATTAAATGTGAAATAATTCAAAATTCTGCATAGTCAGGAGCAATTGGTATATAAAAAATAGAGAAAAAAGTTTACACAATGAAACTTGTTTTCATTTAACTTACATTAGCTTTAAAATCAAATTTGGATTGATTTTTTTCTGCTAAGAAACAAACAATTGAAATTAATGGATTCAGTGTGATTGAAATTCAAAAATTTCACCTTATTTTATGAAACTCTTATACGTGGAAGAAGAATATCATTTTGCATGTAATCAGACTGATTTTAATTTAGAGCGTTTGGTTTATGATCCAAAAAAATTTCAAGAAAATTTATTAATTCAAATATTATTAAAAAATATTCTGATTTAGCAATTACAAAGCTTCTAATTGAATGTGATAACTTTTTAGAATATGAAATTAATTTTGTTCCTTACTGTAGGCTGAATTTTCCGAGAGAAATTAAAGGATATACTAAAGATATATACTTTTGTTTTTTAAATAATGCATTACAAACTCGTGACTGATAAATGGAGAAATGTTACGTCTTCTTGTAAGTATTGTCTATTTATTGAAAGTATTTTAATGAAACAAATGTTCATGCTTTATTAGATTGCAAACGTCAATAAATGTCTTGTCAAAAATTTTCTGGTGTTTTAATGCGAAATAATTTACAAGTTTGTGTAGAAAATAAAGTTTTTGGTGTATCATATTAGATAATCTATTGAAAAAATGTTTAAATATCCTTAAACAATTAGCGCGTACTTGTGCTTAAGTGACAAGAAATGATTTAGAAAATATGACAAATTAGTTGATATCTGGCGATATTTTGTTGCAATAATAAAGAATTATTTTCACTGGTGGAAACGCATTCATCGTAATGACATCATAGCTAAAATTAAAGATCAGTTGCTCAATGAAAATAAAAAATCCTATTTAGTAACTATTCTGTGCATATACTAATCCTAGCAGCGTTTATTGTATTACTGTATATTCCGTTTGTTCTTTATTTTTATAAATTTTATACTAACCGCTCTTGACTTTATTGTTAAGCGCCCCTTCTCTCCATGGCGCGAACCTAATTTTTATGATAAAAAAACACACACACACACATACACACACACACACACATTTTTATTCCCTTTTTTGAAGAGAAAGTGAGTATTATTTTATTATAAATTTTTATTTCTACAATTTATTTTGGTAAATCCTAGGCAGGTCAAACATGGGTATGAATTGATGTTCTTTTTAATATCATTATTAAATTATTGACTGATGATAAGTAAGACGTTTATTCCCACTAATTTCCATTTAGGCACTGTGCAAGTTTCCATTGATTTTTCATCAGCTTCTCCAAATTTCGCTTAACTTTGTCAATTTTTCCTTGTGATTCAGCTGTTCGTAGCTCACTGAGAGCATTTGCAGTAAAGTCCATAATTTGTCGTTCTGCAGTTTTCAAATTCTTGAACTCTGCTTTCAAATCATTAGCCCTTGATGAAATCATATCCAACATCTTTGAGTACATGCTGTCCAAATATACTAAAAATAATTAAAGGTTAGATGAACAAAATCCAACTATGCGCAACAGGTAGTCTAACATATGAGTGAGTGCTTCTAAATTATTAATTGTACCACTGAACTATGAAATTAATTGAATTAATATTTCTACCTGGGGATTCAACACATTGTCTTCAGTGTAACGTAAAGGAATTTTCACTTTAAAATACAAAATTAAGAAATCTAACATATTCCGTACTCCTAAACATGCTTCATTAAAACGCACCCAATTTTCTACCAATTTACAGAAAAAATGCCCAGTATCCTGTAGCAGTAAAGAATTATAAATCACCCAAGAAAAATGCTGGAATAGAACAAAAAAGATGAATATACTTAGACTTATGGATTATTAAGGATTAAGAGGATTGAGACTAGGAAAAGCTACTTATGTATATCCCTAAAGTCGCAAAATCTGCTAAATATTGGACTCTCTTTAAGAAACGCAAAACGCAGTAACTTAGCTATGTAGTAGCTATGAGAAATTACATGGATCAATTTAGGAGAGGCATTGCAAGCCAATTGAATGAGATAGCAAACATCGATGCATTAAAGACATCAAAGAATTGTTGGTAAAGCAGTGGAAAACGCATAAGCTCATGTGAAACAGACTATATCCAGGTACACATGCATGCTTGCAACGATTGTGTTATCTAATCAGTGGATATTCCATCCAAACATTGATAAAAGAAGAATTTTCTAGTTTATCATGATTTTATCTTTAATTTAATACACTGCTTAAGTGTAGAGAGAAAATTCTAAGCAACAAAGTCGAAGATAGCCGTTTTAAAATCGCAAAGGAATAGAGGCTATCTTAGGGCACTTGAATTCAGTATTTGGGAAAGCAAAGACAAGACTCAAGCATGTTTATTTTTGATAATTAATATCTCTTATCATTTTGAAATATAATCAGTCATTATAATAGACATTTATCAATAAGTTAATTGTTAAAAAATGAATTTTTGTAAATGAAATATTGCAAAACTTTATCTATCATTTTGTATATCTAAACAGATTGTTTTTATAGTATGTTCTGAAAACTTAATTTTTGTTCCAAAATACATATATTACAATTTTTTGTATAAGTATTCGAAACATACATTTAATGTGTATACTGTTGTATCTTCACCATTTGTGCCATAAACATTAATGTGTTCTGCAAGGAGTAACACATATTCGGCGATATTTGTCTCCAGAAGTGGAATATGTATTTTTAGTTGATCCATCTCCCGAATGGTGTCAGCAAGAAATTTTTCATGCTGCTTGATCAAATGTCGTCTATTTGTCAAATTCATAAGATAGAGTTCTTGCTGAATAACACATGCTATTGCAAACTTTTCATTTATTTTCTTTTCTAGCAGAAGGATAAGGCGGTTTTTGAGATGATTCTGGCATTTCGGTTTCAAGCTCGCAAACGTCAAGTTGATTTTTTTCGCTGAGTCTAGATCCAAGCCAAGCCAAAATGGATTGTTTTGCAACAGATTGTCAAAGAGCACAATATCATTGAGTTCTAATGCGTATCTGCGTGCTGTGGAAATTTCCTCATTATATAATCTGGTAATTGAGTCTAACTGTTCATCTAGACTGATATAGGATGCAATAACTTTATTTATCATCAATTTATATTCTTCTTCTGAGAAAATTGCTGATATAACCGCATGGACCCGCCAATGCGTTGACAAATCTTTATTTTGCACCTCCAGGATTGCTCTCATAGTGTCAAACTTCTTTGTTAGCTGTTCATGTGAGTTCATCATCTTTTGCATGCTAGTGCACAATTTGGTGCATTTTAGCGAATCTTTTTTCACTAAAAAGAGTAAATAAATCATAATCTTTACATCTTGCATCTGTCAAAAGCTTTGTGCAAGCTTACAATTAGAAATTTTAATTTGCAACATTGAAGAAGCTGCATACACATAGAGCTAGTGCTTATGCACACATTGCTAATTTTGCCATCAGCTATATTTTGTTGATAATAGGATACGACAATATGCAGCTATCAAACGCGACTCATTTGGAGACTACAATTTTCCATAAGATTTTGTTGCAATTTTGACCTACAATACAATTATCCGACAGATTCACTGAAATCTTAACCTCTTTCCAATTATTAGACAACAAGTAAGGCTGAATGAGCCTTAATTACCCTTGTCGGACTTGAATACATCTAAGTTGCAATGCTGTCTATTGAACTAATTAGTCGGAAATAATGAAAACAACTAAATCGTTGATAATTGATATAACATCCTAACAGTACTTGATGTCTTTGAAAGAGAATGACGCAAATTGAAGAAACTCTCCCATAAAGCTTTGTTTCAGTAAAAGCAATCAAAAAACCATTAAAGTTGAAAGTTTATTCAGAAATCAAGGTCATCTTGGACTGACTTTATGCCACCAAAAAATCGTTGAAATACTAAGTGCGCGTACCAAAATAAGTGATGCGACCTTCACATTTCTTAAAAAAACGCGTGTTTTGCCACTAGGTTGGAAATATATTTGAATGAGACATTAAAAATAAAAAGGATGAAGACCTTTATTGACGGGCTGCAATACAGTCTACTGTGCTGCTCACTAAATCGGAAAGCATATGATGTAACCAGCATATGATCTAAACTAGATGCTGGTTACAAATATAAACCTTCATAAGAAAAGAAAAAGTCGTATGTGCAGAATATAATTTTTAGCATACAATGAAGACTTTATTTTTGATTTTCATACACTACTATAACAAATCAGAAACAAAACTCAACTCTTTGAAAAGAGCATAAAACTTTCTAGCTATTTGACAAAGAGTTTTGAAATGTGATGAGCCCTTCAGATTAGGGTATTTTCCAGAATAGCTGCTTTCATGACACCAACACTTTTTTCACACAATAAATTTATGCTTGTAGCTTGTGATCCATTGAATTTTATGAAAAAAATAGAACAAATAATAATTTTAATGTATTAGGGTTTCAAAAAAATTAATGAAAATGACATGATATTATGCAACTACAGTGTAAACGTAGGCAAAAGCAGTACACCTCCTCGCTATTGGATAATGCTCATCAGTAAAATGGCTATATTTAAGATTAAGAGAAGAGTCACCTGATGGATTTCAATTAAATAAAATGTTTCAGGAGGATAATTTGGAAGTGAAACTATTTGGCTATGCAAAGTTGTGCTAGCTTATGCTTACAGTATGTTATGCTCTAACAGCTGTTCACACTTTGAATAATCGCTACAGTTTACAGCTTTTGTTTTCTATTTTGGAGAGTAGCAGAGAAGTTAGACAATTTTATTTTCCAAATTCTATTTCTTTTTGTTTTTATGTTTCTTAATAGTCCGTCTTTACAACCTTAATTTAATCTTTTTTCGATGTAATTGCCCCATAAGGTTTGCATTTCAATCGCGGATTCTTTCATATTATTCAATGTCTAAGTACATTTTAGAAAGCCCCAAGAAGTTCCTTTGAATGTATCATATTGGCCCGATTCAGTAAGAAATCAAAGTTTTTTAATGTAGATAATACGAAGGCCACACCATATTTGAAAAATGCTTCAATTTCGAACTTCTTCCTTCATCTGTACTTCTTTTTTAGCGTATTTCGAAGATTTTTTAATATAGTTAGAAAACTGCATGATCTTTCTAATCATGTGATCTTTACGTTCAGAAACCTTCTAATTCTCTGTGCATAATTACAAAAGCGTGCGGAATTATCCATTAAAACAAATAATCATATTGAATATAGCAAATTCTATACTAAATAAATCGAGCAGGTAATCATTATGAAGCCTATTTTTGTAATTCAAAATTAGCCTAATATTGAACTTAAAACCGGTAAAAGGCATAGTTTATTGGGGCAGTCATATTAAAAAAATTAAGATTGTATGAAAAATCATCAAAAAACTTGAAAAATAAGTAAAGTCTAGAGCACAAAGATTTGTATTTGATTGCTATATTGAAAATAGAAAATAAATTCTGTATGTTGTAAGGACTATTAGTAGCATTTTAAATTTTAGACAAGCTAACACAACTTTTTTCAATAAAACGGTTTTCTTCCAAGAATTATATATTTAAACATTTTCTTTTACTAAAATCCATTAATTTATTACGAGTTAATCATAAGATTAGACATTTCGCTGGATAACAATCTTTCATGTACAGCGTATACGTGCTCTATCTGTAAAAATATCTAATTTGCATTAATTTTCCTAAGAACCGAATGCATTCCGAATATTTGTTGTGAATATTTTTTATAAGTATTAATGGATCGAAATTCAGCAGCATAAATGTGTCAATTTGTAAATTGGCATGAAAAAGCTGTAATAAGGATAAACAGCACATGCTTTTCGACAAGCTGCTTTGTACTCAAACAAGCTTGCAGGCCGTTTTGCACAATATTTATATAATAGATTTTTTTGCAATTGAGATCTGAGTTTCTTTAGATAAGCATTTTACAATACAAAAACAAGTTTTCTAATATTTTTTTGATTTGTGCTTCTAATGAGTAATCAGGATTAATCGAACCGCCCTAGTTTCGATTTTCACATTTAAAATTTCTGGCTTCATCTATCATCTTTTGAGGAATTTAATCTTTTACTCCTTATTACATCAACATTAGACAAAAATTGGTTTCTGATATATAGTTTGAGCCTACCGTAGATGATTAAATTTTATCTTTTTCAAAAACAAGCTAATTTACAAAGCCTTTCAGACATTCATTGCATAACACAAACTTTACTTTTCACAAAAGAAAATTTATTAGAATTAGATTATTCAATTTAGAATCAGAACTTAGAAGGAATGCGGTAACAAATTTTATTGTACAAAAATTATAAAACTTGTGTCATAACATACTGTGTTAAGATGACTAGAAGTTGGGAAATGCAGAATGACTCTCTCTCTCTCGCAAAAATTGAACCCTGTCTGCTAATAAAATCGATTTTTCGTCAAAAATTTGAGTATAGAGTACCGTCTGTCTGAGCAATATCATATGCAAAATTTACTTTGCATATTACCTAACTGAGCTTAAAGCCTCAACTAAATATTACTTAAATTATTACCTTCTTCCAATTTAGCAGAGACTTGAGCTAGCAGAAGTTTTGAAGTATTTGAGTACAAATCACTTATGAAACGATTGATCAATGTATCTCTGCTCATTAGGTAAATCATGTGCTCAACATCGGCTATTATCATCTTGGCTTGTCGTTTATTTTGAAAAGAATGATCCAGTGTTACATATTTTCTGTATGTAGACTTTAAGATCGATAATTTAGCTTTGATTGACTCTTGGTCTTCATTGATGCCTGAAAAGTGAAATGAAGAAAAATACTTCTAAAACCTAATAGCTAATTAAGTTAGCAGGGCTTTTTAAACACAAACGTGTAAATGTAAAATTTATCAAAGATCATCTATTTATCAATTAAGATGAGTCTGGGTCTCTATATTACATATATCACACTTTTTGAATACAGTACACAAGGTATAAATTTAGAGAGCGGTTGGAGAGATTTTGTCTGATTCATAGATGTAGAGGATGTTACTTCATGTTAATTGTGACTATAATCCAAATTATACATGGTCAGACTGCCATGATCAAACGGGTTTGAGGACAAATAAAACAGTTTTGATATATTTTTACATTCAAAATATTTTTGATAATATTTAAATCTTTTTAACCTAATGCCAAAAATGTTAAATTAGCATAAAAACATGATGACTTGAGATTGTCTATTCAACTTCAACCACTTCTGCAAGAAAGTTACTTTGTACTTTTGCCCATGGTATCAATTTTCTATTTCTTAAATTTCCGTTTGACCTTCTACATCTTACTGTAACATGTATTTTTCAGTATTATTGATTGAATAAGTCATAGCTTTGTCTTTCAGTTACAGTCATAATCATTCTAGAAAACTTTAAGAAGTTTCACTAGTCTATTGTTAACTTCTTCATGTGGAGATATATGTAAATAAATTCAATTTAATACCACTTGGGTACTCTTCTATCGTTCTCTGCATTTTTTTCTTTGAGTATGTGTTTACTTTAATAAGATGTGAGCATGTATATAAGCTCAATAGATTTACGCATTGGTTTTGTAGGTATTAACACATTTAGCTTGGGGTCTGGCTGGTTTTTCTAAAGATTTAGCCTAGCAAACCCCGAGAACTTACTTGCTACCCAATCATAAAAGAATAAAAAATGCTAATTACGTTGATCAAAACTCGAATAGTTGCTATCAACTTTACTACTAATCTGAGCAATCAGTAGCACAGTAAGTAATTTTTTAAGCATGATAGCAAAGATCATGGACAAAGTTAGATTAATATACTTAATAGTCTCTGTAAATTACGGATTGAAAGTAAATAATGCTTGCAGGAAAAAATGACTTGAAAAGCAAACCATTGAAGTGCCATTTTTATTTACTATTTATTCATCAATTAACAAATATCTGTCACACACATCAAGTCAGCTGCTTTGCAGTTACACAAACAATATGTAAATAACTAGAAGAAAACAATATACTTTAATATAATTTTTCGAAGCTTTTTCTGAATAATAATTTGCAGCTTGTATCAGCAGGTATTATTGAAAGAATCGACAAAGGATGTATCTGCTGATCAGATTTTTTGCTTTTCAATCGAATAATTAAGGCACTTCAAATGATTGGTATCAAAGAAGCAGGATTAAAATTTATGAAAACAGAGTAATTCAGAAAAACTATACGAAAGCAACATAACACTTATATTCAAGTTGATTTTGTAGTTTTAGAAAGGGAAAGCTGTTGTTGGAAGTAAAAATTTCCGTATCTTGTAAAATTTTCGGATTCTAGAAATAAGGTGAAAACCAAAGACAGGCCTTTCCGGACAGCTTCTTTATAATTAATAGTATTTTTCTAAAACATGTGATCAAAAATTAAAATTTAGACCTGATTATGTCAAGCCTATACGTTTATTAATATTGCAAAATTAATCTTGATTATTTGAAGATTAATACTAAAATATTTCAATCAGGCACATGTCTTGATTTATTTTTCTCAAAATAATAACATCTAACCTTTTGATTTCATAAGCACCGAATCAGCATGAATTAGGTCAAATGCAGAGAATTTTATTGATGACATCTACAAGAAAAATTATAAAAATTGTGCCTCTAGGTTTAGAGAAAAAAATTAATAACTGCAAACCTCTTTCCAGATAGCTTTGATGCTATCAAAAATTGAAATAAACATTTCGGAAATTTACGCAGCACAAGTTTTCTAAAATTTTTTAAAAGATGTTAATGGCATCAAATTATTTAAGAATGGCAGTGACAATTGTGAAGACCTTGTTAACAATAAATTCACCAGAAAAATCAAGGAGTCATTATACATAGCACGTGATCGTCCTATTCTCAACAATAATGTGTCATCATATCCTTTAAATTTGTTTTAATTCATCACATTTTTCTTTTTCTTAAAGCTTTAAATCTTTTATTATTATCTTTATAATTTAATGGTAGGTTTAAACTTTAAGTTTCTCTTAGTTTACAACTCTCGCTTAGCAAGCTCATTTTTCAAAAGTATTCCTTTATGATCAGTCGGTTCTACAACTATGTTTTCCTTGATGGCACAGATAAGCTCAAATTTTGTGGAATGGATATTTATATTTTTTAAGCTCAAATATTGCGGGATCTTTGCCAAAAAGATACCGACATATTACCAATCAATATTCTAAGAAGCGTCGCTGGCTTTCTCTAAAAAAGATAGCATATATACTATATCAAAGAGACAAAGTAAAATATTTCAGAAAATGCTGAAGACAGACTTGATTTAATGAAATAACGTCAATGTTTCATTGTAAAAAACGAAATTTGTACTAAAGTAAAAAAAAATTCTCGCTTTTTTAGACTTCAAACACGTCTGTATGCAGATAAGGCTTATCAGGCACTTATGTTATCTCAATATTAAAATGAGGGAACAAGAAGGAAAGACTGCAGGTTTAAGATGTTGCCAATCCAAATAAGTAATTGGAATTAATCAACAATGGACAACAATATTACCCTTTCTTGTTTTATTTATTAAATTGCAATCTTTGATAAAAATCGAATTGAAACTGTTTGCCTGATAAGAGCATATATTCCATGCATCTCCGATGGATTACAGAAGCACATTATGAACATATTATGCATTTACTACATGCAATTTTTCAAAGCAACACTGTTTTAACATAAATTCAGTCAACTCAGTTTTTTTGTTTTCTCTTTGTTTTGATCTTGTGTAATATGTTTGTAGTATTTAATCGTTATTCACTTAATTTCCCTTTTTATCACAATGACTAACCTTGCATTATTACTTTTTAGGATTTGCTTGACAACAATGAGTCAACAACTATTCTGTTTAGCTCAAATAATCATGTTGTTACATTTGCGTTTGCTGTTTCTAATTTTAAGCTGATGATGATGAGGAATTTTTTTAACCCAGATGGTTTCAACTAATCTTTTTTTTAAATTTTGTGACAAATGAAATCCGCTTGGCATTACTTTGTTTATTTCTTTCCTAATTCAGACGTGATGCTATATGAAATTATTTCAAATAGACATTGATAGTAAAACAAATGCTCCAATAGAACAAAGAAGACGAATACATTTGGAATTGTGGATTATTAAGGATGCAAAAAGAGGGCAGTAGGAAAAAGCTACCTATGTTTATGCCTAAAGTCGCAAAATGTGTTAAATATCAAGAAATCTCTAAGCAACGCAAAAAATCGAAGTCTATTCTGCGGCCTGCAGATTTTAAATAAACTAATGAAACAAAAAGACGATCAAAAAAGCAGCAAGTTAGCCATGCTATAGCTCGGATTGAGTAGACTAGGAGCGACTTTGCAAGCCAATTGAATGGAATACCAATTATTGATGTATTTAAGACTAATAAAAAATTGTTGGTTCAACGCAGTACAAAATTCGTAAGCTTACTTAAAACAGACCACATGTAGGTAAACTTGTATCCCCGCAACAATTTGCTGCACTACCCACTTGATAGCAGATTTGCTTGCTTCAATGCTCTTGATTACTAAATAAAACACCATCAAAAACAATTGCAGTCAGTTTTCTATCAATCATGATACAAAGCAAGTCAGCTTTGCAACTAGCAAGCAATTTACTGAAAATAATCATTTAGAATTATGTTTCTACACTCTTATGTAAAGCATTCAAAATTATCTTAAGGAGGTTACACGGTTTTAGAGGTTGCAGAATATTCTTCGATTTTAGGCATTGCTCAAAGGAAGTCTGATTTTCAGCAGATTTTGCGTTTTAGGCATAGGTAGCTTTTTCCCAGTCTCCTCCTTTTATATCCTTAGTCCTCCGTTTATTACCATGTTTTTGCAGTCGAAGTGCACCATAATAGCAAAATCTCTTGGTCTATATTAAGCTATACCATCATTACATACTGTGACAGTTATTACCTTCATTTAGTCAAATCTTTTATGCTCTTTCTAAATATGTACGGAATTGCTTTAAAATAATTTTTGAAAGCAGTACAATTAAAAACTATTACATTGCTTAATAATAGGCGCGTGGTGGATATCCATTTAAAAACAAGAAAAATAGATTTCTCTTACGTTAAGCGCAAGCAGGAGTTGCATTTGAAAAGCTGGAAAGCAATAAACCACTATATTTTTTATTAGAACCTTATTTCACACTTTGGAATTCAAGTGATATCACTGTAAATATGCCAAAAAATGCTTGTTTTTTACTACTCTATAATTTTTCATCCAGCTAAACCATTAAAAACAATCGAAGTGAAGCAAAATGAGGCTAGACAAAGTTTTGACGCATGTATAAGGAATAACATAAAAAAGGGATTCATTGAGCCTCCGGCATATGTCATGGTAAATAGAGAATTAATAATCCATATCTCGAAGTAAATTCGTCTTTTTTGTTCATCTAAAGCATTTTTCTTTGCTAGTACCTTAATTTTAATTAGCATGATTTTAGTAAATCAATTAGTAAACACAAACAGTAATAATGATCACAGCCTAGGATGTGGAACACAATATTTTTTTGAACATCAGCATTATCTCTTTTCAAGAAGGCAACTTTACCTTTTTAAAACAGATCAGAATTTGTCAGCATAAAGTGTACGCAATTACTGAGTGTGAAAAACACTTACGCTCAGATTAGTAATCCGTATGTAACATGGAACATTTTGAGAAAATGTAAGTTTCAGCAACACTTCTGAGACTAAATTTAATTTTGAGTTTAAACTTTACATAACTTATGGGTGTAAGAAAAATATACAGTAGTAACTACAATAGTTACACGCTACAAACTTTTTACGATTACTTCGCCATCTGTCTCCCAAGGTAAGCAGACGACATTGTTTTACTGTACCGGTCGGGCAGCCGTCCTTGCGATGTGTGAGTTCGAGCTTATGCCTTCAGTTCTCAATGAACCCTTATTTTTTAACTTAAAATTCTATTAGGTACTTGTCCGGTAAACCAGAGTTACGTATATGGTAACATCAGTAATTTAATGATGCAAAAGTTCTCTAACATTAGATTTCGTTGCTTTATTATAATCATCCTAGTAAAACGCGTGTGTTGTATTATTTCACGTTCTTGTTCCATATTAATATTAGCATAACCACTAATATCCTTCATTTTATTTTATGTGCGCGTCAACTGACGCCAAGTGATACATGTTAATTTGGTATTAATGTTAAAAGAACTGGTGTTCAATAACTTTCGTTTTGGTCAGTCTTAATATTATTCGGTAATATAGTCGGAGTGTTGGCTTTTTGTTGTTGGTGCGTTTTAGTCTTAACGTAATTGTTTCTGTCCCAGCTTACAGCCGTGGTTGTTCCTTATTGTAATAAAAGTGGAAAATCACCACCCAGGGATAATATATATCAAGGGTTGGTAGGACGGCTAGGACAACAACTATTATTTTGGGACCGGATTGGACATTGATAATCATATTTTATTCTGGAGGTACGTCACTTGGAAAAAGGGTAATTAAATTATAGTCTTATCTTTCATAGAAATTCTATTATCATTCCTCAACCCAAAAAAAGCTTTAAAAATTTTCTAATATTTTATGAACACGGACCAGATGAGAGCTCGCTGTTGTTGTACTTGAAGTTTAGAGTGCTACACTAATTAGGAACCAAGAAACATTTCGATTGGTCTCCGACAACCCCAAATGCGCAAAATGTCTGCTCACAAAAGAGGATTTTATCCACTTCCTTTGTCACTGCCCTGGGTTTGATAAGTTGAGAGCTAGGTTCTTCCATGCTCCACATATTGAAGCCTCGGCCGTTTTACAGGAGCCTGTTGCTCAACTTTTGGGGTTTACTAAAGCCTCAAAACATTTTTGCGACTAGCTCTCAAAAGTTTCTGTGAGGTACACAATGGGTTTCTTAGCCTGCATGAAGGGCTTGCGCCCACCCCTGTGTCTTTATCACTAATACCCTCAATTATTAGTGAATGAAGACTAATGAAAAATGAGGCAAATATCATATAAGATTATATTAGTATTAGTGCCACTAATATGTTTATGAAACAGACGGTAATAAATCGGCTACTAATATGGTAATAATATTGGTGAATTTAGTAATATTTTATTATTAATTTGGTAATATTTTATGTAATGGCCGACTAATGTTTTTGAAAACCGGTTTTTTCTATTACAAATATTATTGCTAATATTTATTACTAATATCATGATTTTTTGTGAAACAGGAATTCGTAATATATATTACTAATATCAACTAATATTTTCTATGAAACCGGGCTCAGAATTACATCAAAATCTGGGATCAGTGTTAAAATAGTCTTAGAACTACTCATACATTATTCCACAGTTTCTGTTCAATTTCAAGCATTTTTGGATAAAATATTCAATTATCATCCATTTTTGACCATCATTTGCCTTAAGTTCATTAGAAAATTTCCTACTGTTTCAGTCTGCATGTCAGACTGCAAGCCTATTAACTGATGTAAATAGATACCTATCTTATAACTTAATTTTAGGGAAGGTCTGTGTAGTGTATGATTGATTAAAATAAATCCAAAAATCACTTCTAGAAGTCTATCAATTTTTAGGGTCTACCGGATTTGCTGAATCTTAAAGCTTCTCCCAACCCTGTCCAGGCCCATATGCCATACCTAGGTAAACATGTCTATATCATAGGTAGCGCGTTAGCTATAATCATAATATACTTAGGAACCCCCAACATATGTCTACTCCCCTGTAGCTACAATGAGACAAAACTGGGAAAGGGTGCGGTTTTCTTTTAAAAATAAGTAATAAAAAAATTCGCTGAGGGTATTTTTGTTATTTCTTTGTAAATTAATACATGGTGTGTAGAGAGCGTGTAAAGTTTTACTGCTACGTTATAACATTATTGCTGCTTTAAATTTTGAGTAAAACGCTCCACTTTTCTAGCTCAGTTCTGCATTCTATTAAGTCTATTTTTTAAATTTTAGATAATTGAATAAGCTTAAAAAGTAATTTTTTTATAATTTTTAAAAATTGATTTATTTCTAGAGGTGGCAGTGTGAACAGTGTAAATAATCTTAGGGTGAAAAACTCTTTTTTGACCTTTCTTTGGTCTGCCTATAACTCCGTTTTAGAGTCACAAGGAACTTTCCTGATAGAAATGTACTACGGTAAAGGGCTATTTCTTTCGTACCAACAAACGGTTTTACACTCAATACGGAGTTAGATCTAGGGGTTTAAACTTTACACTCTAGTGGTTGATGTAAAAGAAAGATTTTGTCTAAGATTTCTCTGCCAAGTTTTACGTTTATAAGATGGAATAAATTGAATACAAGCAGATACAAAGCTCCTTTAAGGGCCACAGGTCGCAGCAAACCGTTTTCAAAAACGAAAATATTGAGTTATTCATTGGGGTGTAAAGTTCGAGATCAGGGGTTTAAAATTAGCGGAAAAACACGTCGAAATTAGCGAAAAAACACACGTTTTTCATATTTTGATTGATTTATTATTGAAAATGTTTCGCGGAACAGATGCTTTCCACATGCAAACGTACTGCGATTCAAAGGCTACAAACTATCGCAAACTGAATTTGTTTACACTCAATGGGGACTTATGCTTAGGATTTTTAAATTTTACAATCGTTTTGGATAATGGAAAATATGTTTTTGTCCATTTTATATTTGCCACTTACTCTGTTTAGAAGTTGGGGTTGGTCGGATAGAATAGAAATGAAACGCTTTCTATATGGTACACGTCACAGCAAGTTCCGTTTATCTACACCAATATCAAGCTTTTTCGGGGGGGGCGTAAAATCAAAAATTAGGTGTGTTAAACATGTTTTTGTCTTGTTTCTTTCTTCAAACTTCTCCGGTTATTAGTCTGGAACATGATCTTAAGGCTAAAAATGTACTACAAATCGAACGTGACATGCCAGATTGGGCGCGTTTTGTTCACAATTGATTAGTAGCTAAATATTTTCATAAATGTTGATAGTAATATCAGAATAATATCTGAATAACGAGTACGACTAGAATGTTCTTCACACTCTGTGATTGCGTAAACTCTACACTGCAAATTAACTTTAGTTCCTGAGCCTTGCGATAAGCTTAATTTTTTCAAATGCTCTACGTAACGGAAGAATTACGAATCGGACTGTTAGTTTGTTCTACACCAGTAGTTGTGTAAATTCTGCACTATTCATTTATTCTTAATAAGTAGAATACGCTACAAATTTATATTACTTACAGAGCGTCGCGAAACATTAATTTTTTCCGAAAAACGTTCCGTAACGTCAGGATTACGAATCTGACTGTATGTGTTCTTTAAACACAGTAATTATCTGAAGTTCACACTGAAAAATTAAATTTAGTTTCAGAGCGTTTGCAGAAGCTTCAGTTCTTTTTCAAAATGTTGCATGTAACGTCAAGATTACGAATATGAGCGTGAAATTATTCTTTCCACCCAATAAATTGCGTAAAGTTTATGCTGAAAGCTTTGATCTGCTGTAAATAAGCTATGGTCGTCTTGTATGAAAAAGAAAATGGCTAATGTTTAAAACAATATTGTTTTTCGCGTTCTTGGACTGCTATCATTATTGTGGCATTTTACTGCATGTGTTTACTGACTGATTTACTCAAATTGATGCTAGTTAAAAGTAGGGTACTAGCAAAGGAAAAATGCTCCGATGCAACAAAAAAGACAAATAAACTTCGGGATTGCTGGATTATTAAGGATGTAAAAGGAGAGGACTAAACATAGCTACATATGTATATGCCTAAAGTCGCAAAATCTGCCGAGAATCAGACTTTCTCCAGGCAGCGCGAAAAAAATTGCAGTTTATTCTGCGGCCTCTAAAAAAAGTAACCTTCTTTAATTAATTTTAAGGCTTCACATAAGAGTGTGTAAACAAGATGTAAAATGTTAATTTTTTATAAATAGCTTGCAAGTTGCGCAACGCTGATTTGCGTTGTATCGTGATTGATATGAGACTGTATTTCCCGTTTTTAAACCTACTGCATGGATCCACTCCGGTTAGCAGGCACGTAGCTGTGGGTGGGACTGGGGGGGTCCGACCGGACCTCCCAAAAATTCAAGGAAAACCGTAAAAAATAGGACTTTTTACCCGACATTTTGTGCTATTTTTGGCTTGGACCCCCAATAGACCGGTGTTGGTCCCCCAAACCAGGAGGTCCAGCTATGTTGCCTTGTCGGTTCGACGGGTCCACATTACTGGCAGCGCTTTGATTTCCATTGCTCGCCGCGCAGTCAGTAGTGAATTTTTATGGATGCTGATGGGCTACCAAGCGATGAAGAAATCGGCTAGCTATAGTAATAGGCATTGTTTGCCAAGCGAAGAAGTGCACTAGGTAAAATAGACTGTGACTATCATTGTATTTAAAAATTGTTTTATTATTTTATTTGAGCATTATAGCAAGCAAACCTGGCGTCAATTGATTAGTGCACACAATCGATGTGGCATGCAAGTGAACCTACATGTAGTCTGTTTCACATAAGCTTACGCCTTTCCTGACTGCTTTATACCAACGATTTCTTTGATTGTCTTGAATGAATCGATGTTTGCTATCTCATTGAATTACCGTGCAAAGTCTCTCCTAGTCTACTCCGTCTAATTTACGAAAGCCACTGCATAGCTAACTTGTTACTTTTCCAATCATTTTGATTCAATAGTCTATTTTAATCTGCAGGACGCAGAATAGACTTCGATTTATTTGATTTTCAGCAGATTTTGCGACTTTAGGCATATAAATAGGAAGCTTTTCCCTAGTCCCCTCCTTTTACATCCTTAATAATCCACATTCCCAGATTTCGTCTTTTTTGTTCCATGGGAGCATTTTTTTGCTCGTATGTACGTACATACGTGCATATAACCGTTGTATGGTACCTTTCTACTACCTATTTGCCTATTTACACCTCGGCACCGTTACATCCTCACAATCAGCAACGAAGCTGATTCGGTCATCAATTTTTATGTTTCACAGAATAGATGAGATAGATTAGCACGTGACGCATAACATACGGGAACCCCATCTAATCCCCGCCCCTTCTTTTTTCACCTACAAAGGCACATTAGGCCGTAATTTTTGCGAACATATGGTTATAAAATGTCTTTTTTCCCTTGAGATGAGCGTAAGATAGGCTCTTCTCGAAACAAATTTCTTGTAGCACGATTACGTGTGAACTTACAGCAAATTTTTAACTATGATCAGGGTCGGATTTGAGGGGCGGGGGTGGAGGCCGCCCCATATTGACCCAGTATAGTTGGCATGATATAGAACAGGTATGTAATTTGCAAAGATTTTTGGCCGTCTGTGATAATGATTTCTCGAAATTTTCTAGGAGCTTCGCGCCAAGTAATATCTATTAATGGCATTTATTCATTTTTCTGGTGACCTGCAAGCCATTTTATGCTACTGGAATGAGTTTCAAAATAATTTCAAGAGCAGAAGCAGCTATTATTGCACAGATTTCTGCTATTTTCATGCATGATTTAAGACGTTTCGCGTGGAGTACAGGAAGTTGAGCAGTATATTAAACTTTTAAACGTACTTCCAACTTCCATCTAAATTTCACAAGTGTTCCGGCGCTTAACGCCAGATTTTCGCTGGTCATAGAAATTTAAAGACTTTTTTTGCACGGAAACTGTCAAAAATTTCAAAGTTTTCAAACAAATATCGCGTCAAAAGAAATAAAAGTAGACGATTTAAAACGCCCAAAACCGCTATTTTGCGCATGAAGGACAAATTTTTGAATATATTTTTGACTTTTATTGGAAAATATGAGGAATCGTCCACATCCTTACGAAAATCCTAGATACGCCATGGGATATGAAATGTTAGCTACTAGATTTGTAATTAAAGGACTGTGCATTCCTGAAAATCAATATTATCTTCAAAATTAAATTTGAAATATCTATAATAGACTGCTTGCGAATGTGGCATACGACTAGTTGACAAGAGCGTGTTTGTTGATTAGCTGACCTTTAAATAACCTCTTTTTAAGTCAAATAAATTCTGAAACAGCCGGTAGTATCCATGAATTTTATCCTTCAATTTAAGATTAATTGAGACTCTCACAATTGTGTCCATAGACGCACAGCATAGTCGATCTGGGAGTGGCTCAGCCGGTCTGGGTCAAAAATCAAGCTTTTTGTGGACCAATATGACCATAGAAGCAGACAAAAATTATAAAACATCATTAAACCTACATTATTTCATACTTGCTTAAGTTTAAGCACTTGAAAAAAAATTTAAATTTAAGCCATTATTTTTGCTTTATTTGCTCCCGAAAAAATCCCATTTAATTTAAGAGTCTAGATCCCTAATTTACGTGCTTGTCTGCTAATGTCAAATTAAGATCTAAAACTTTATGTGCTCAAAATTTTTGCCCATCAGGGCCCGGTTTCCGAATGAAGGGGTTAAGTAACCCCGGGATTAAATTAAGCCTCAGAGTTACTTAACCCCAGGGTTGAGTTAACTCAGGGATAACTTTATTCTCGTTTCCGAATGAAATTTAACCCCAAGGTTAACTAACTCTCAAGGGTTGAATTAAGCCTCAGGGTTTAATAATTCATAGATTCAATGTGCACATTGCCCTTTTTTTAGTCAAAATGATTTCTGGCGTAGAACTTTTGCTAAAAATTGCACAATTTCGAATAACTTTGTGCAAAAAAATGCTTAAATTTCTTTTACTTTGGCTAAAACTGCGCAAAGCCCCGGAAAAATTTGTGGAATTTCGATAGAAAGACATTTTGAGACTCGAATAATTCGTTACTTTCTGTTCTTGTGCATTAAAGCATTTAGTGCGTAATGCAATTTTTTTAGAACTTATGCTAAAAAATAGACTTCCAGATCCAGAAAGTGAATAAGTGTAATAAATGTGAACGTCTTAAATTTGAGAAATCATGATATCGATGACCAAAAATTATTGCAAATTATATATCCATTGTTCATCTCACCAACTCTTTTTAACCAATCAGGACGGCAGCTGCGCCGCCACTAGCTCCCACTTAAATCCAACCTGCATATGTCCTAAGAATGAGATCATCAAACTGGAAATACATGCATGTATGATGAAATCATGGATAGTCAGGATCAGTAATTTATATGAAAAATTTCGAAGTGGACGACCAAACGATCTACTGACATAGGCATGAGAAGTAATTAGAAACTTCTAAAAATTCTGAACGGTCATTTCATTTTATGTCAACATATGTTACTTATTGAATTCACATTATTTCATAATAGCACAAAATATAAAGCTATTAAGAATTCTTATACACACCAACCCGTGAGCGACCGATACAGTTTGCAGAAATAAATCCTCACCGGTATCAGGTGTTAACTCTCTATAGGACAAAACAAGGAAAGTTAACCGTCAATAATTTAATCCTTCCATTCGGAAACCTGAGATAATTACTGATATCAAATGTATTGGTTATATACAATGCACTTAACCCCCCAAGGGTTAAATTAAGCCTGGGAGTTAACTTATTCCCGAAGAGTTGAAATCAACCCTCGAGTGGGATAAATTATTAAACCCTTATCTCGACAAAAATTTATCGAATTTGATCTCAGGGGTTAGCTTAAGCCCTTCATTCCGCCAGAAACCGGGCCCGAGTGATGAAAATTTATAACACGGTGTGTTCTTCTATGATTGAAATTTTTCAGGAAA
Organism: Mermis nigrescens; assembly: GCA_036768485.1. NCBI lineage: Eukaryota > Metazoa > Nematoda > Enoplea > Mermithida > Mermithidae > Mermis > Mermis nigrescens. The sequence goes on from JAVLUZ010000191.1 coordinate 2,609,350, forward strand.
TAAATTGGTTCATGAGTATCGATTCATTGACACAGGTGGTCAGCACCAAAGCTCCTACGGGGGAGGGGGTGCAAGATTTTTTTCAAAAGGTCAAAAAATGAAAGAAGTCTAAAAATGGTATACGGCGAAAAAAACAGTATTTTTCAACGTTTTTCATCGAGCACTATCCATTGGCATCAGAAAATTGCGAGAAAAAAAACAGGAAAAATTTCAAAAATCGAATTCTGGGGGCATGGTATTTTTAGTTTCTGGGGGTTGCATACCCCTAAAATCCACCCAGGCCAATGTATGGTCATAGATATGTTTCATTCATAGTAAATTGTAAATTATAAATGGAGCCAAGAAAATTAGTCTTTTGACATTCGTTAGCAAGCTTCGACTGATACATCCGGGAAGCTGAGAACTTTATTCTTACACACAAAATGGCTTTAAAACTCTAAATTGCTCTTTTTCAAAAACGGGGTGTATTTCTTCTTAAATTTTTTTTTCTAAGGGCCCACAAATTAAAAAACAATTTAGCAAAGAATAAACAGAAATTACCAAAATTCTAATGCTATTTTCGTTTGAACATGAGGAGAAATACGATGCGAATCAGGGAGTATTCGTATTTTGAATTACTAAGCTTTTATACGAGAATTCTTTGCAGGAATCAGAAGGAGGTTGGGGCGCCAGCATTAGATAAACAAAAAATTTCTAGCCAAAAGAGAATGACTGTAATCAGTAGTATCCGAAAAAACACCTCGGAAAATCTGAGACAGGTAATGGACATAATTCAGTATCGTATCTATCACTCTTCCGTTAGCCAACCATCTTGCGATAACAAGGGAGCGGCCGTCCCCCGGGGTACACTTAATTAGCTCAATTTTGTAGTTTTGTATGATAAATCAGCATAAATACTATTGCTATTCTGGATGACTGGATAATGGCTAAAAACCGTTCGAGATGAAAGTATTCAAACGGATCGACTTTAGCTACTTTGGGGATCTTGAAAAGAGAGATAGAGCGTTGCAAGCTTTACAAGAAAGAGAAAGCAAGTAACGAGGCAAAAATGGTTTTAATTCAATTTTTTACAAAGAGTTCATGTAGGTATCCTAGAAGTGCAAAATACAATTGACTTATTCAACGTTCAGAGGATGAACAAACGAACTTGACAGCCCTTGCACCCGGCTCAAATGGATTCCATTCGGGCGATTAATGCGATTTTCGTTCGTCGATTGATCAATCGATGAAAAGCTCGATAACAATGCAATTTTTAATGATTTTTTTCACCCAAAAACATGCAGATTTTTAAGAAACACACCTGAATATGATGGATTGCCGCTGACGAGATTGTGTTATTGTGGTTTTATTAAGCTAATTCACCACAGGTAATATTTTGTATTACCATTATAATAAATGCGACTTCGCATGTAGGCCTACTGAAATTTCCCATAATGGAAATGGTGACAAAAAACATGAATAACACAAAAAGGAGGGTATTAAGGTTGTTTACGTCTTGATAGTGAATTTTTGCTGCTTTACAGTCTCAATTTCTTATATATTTTGTTCTATAAGCGTACATCGTACTTTTTATTATTTTTGTTTTTTATTTTGTTGATCTATGGCATTTTCCAATACGCAAGCCCTGATCTTTTAATTTGAAGAACAATGAGCTGTGTTCTCGGCACTGCATCTTTCGTAGAAATTTGGGAAAACTTAAACATTCTGCCTTCTAAGCACCGTAGTATCTTTCGTGCGTAATTTTGAAAACTTAAAAATTCTTTCCGCAGAGAAGTGAAAGGAATTCCGAGTTTAATAAGAAAAATTGCCCACCACTTTCCCGAATCGCACGCATCGAGCAAAAGGTCAAAGTTTCAACGGAATAACAAATGACAAGTAGGGGCGGATTTGGGGGGCGGGGGGCGGGCGGCGCCCCGTCCCCCATTGCTTACGAAAATAGTGCGCAAAATTGCGGATGCTTGAGCTGATTTTTAGCGATTTTCGGGTTAAAACGGCTAATTTTTCCGTTAAAGTCAGGGTTCCGCCCCCCTTCCTTAGGGATACCGCCCCCCCCCCCCTTAGGAAATTCGCGGATCCGCCACTGACGGCAAGTACTAAAAGCAATTAACTCTAATTTTAGATTTATGATTTGGATAAAATGCATAGAGCCTTGGAGAAGAAGACATATTTGGATGTTTACACGTTGATAATGCATGAGAGGTTAAGCTAAGAAAAAAATTCTCTGATCAAACAAAAAAGGACGGATATAATTGGAAATATAAGATTTTGCTAGGCCTTACAAGGCCGAAGTGAAATCTATATTCTACTAATAAGTAAGAAAGTAGACTTAACAAATGCCATATTCACTCTAACACTCTAACAGCTCGTTGTAAGCGTAAAAAAGGCGGAGCTTAAACCGCTAATGCTAAGCTATGCTATGCTTATTCAGTGTTCACTCGAGCTTTACGTTGTAAGCAGCTGTGCTTTTCTGTCATGTCGAGTACTACTAAGAGTAACGTTTCTCATGCTAAACTAGATTCGCTGAATGATGGTGTTAATTTACGTAATTCTCGTAAGAGGTCACGTTCTTGGGATAAAAAACATCCCACTTCGCCATCGAGAGATTTTTCTACCGCTTCTGACGTCACTGAATCAGTCAGCAAAGTCTCTCATTCTGCCGGTCAGAACTCTCCGGGTTTTAGAGACGGTTCTGAGCAGAGTCATCGTTTGAGCCTCGTGAGCTCGCATCGTTCTCCACCTCCCAGTGACCATGATTCGGTCAGAAGTAAATCTTCTGGGAGTAACAGCTCGGATCGAGCCCCGCTTGGGGCTTACGTTTCGAATCCGAAAAATACCGCGTCTTTTGTCCCAGATTTTTACGACGAACCATCGACCAAGCGGCAGAAACTTCTGCTCCAGCCGTCTACGAAGCTTATCGTATCTCGAGAGTTATCTGGTACGTTTGAAGATCGTAAAACTCGGAATGATCGTTATAGCAAAATTCCTATTCCGGACTGTTCGGGTGCTATCGCACCGGCCATTGATGACGAAATTCGTCTCCTCCTTGAGAGCCAAAATAAATGGCCAGCCCGTAAAGACGATCGTCTTAAGCTTTTACATCAAGCTATCTTAGAGGGCATGTATCCTTTGGCATCTCTTCTTAACGAAATCGAGAAGAATGCTTGTACGTTAGATTACACCGAGAAAGCTGTTCGTCACAGTTTGCGGCATCTGTCCTTTGTTATTCAGGATTTAGTCGCTGAACGTCGTTTCGAAATTCTACGTTTACTGGGTCTGAAGAACAATATTTTACCCGAAATTTATTCGATTCACGTGCCGTATGACGAAACGGTTTTTCGATCTTCCGATATTAATTCGAAGTTGACGCCTCCGCCGCTTTTCGGCGAGATTTTGTGCGGCAGGTTGAAAGACAGAGGTCGAAAGGACAAGTCATTGGCTCAGGCTGTCGAAAATCTGTCGAAGCCACATTCTTACCGAGCCACTTCGTTTTCACGCGATATTTTCAGACGAAAACCGTCGACTGATCATGACACCTTCAGGTACGCAGATGAATTTATATTATTTGTGTCTGTCCTTGTTGACCCTGGTCAGATGGGAGGCCGCATTGCCCTATTCAAAGAAAATTGGGCCAAATTAACTTCAGATAAATGGATCTTGAATAGCGTTTCAGGCTATAAGATCGAGTTTGATGATTTTTTGCCTCATCAGCCTTTTTACCCGAAACCTATTAATTTTTCGGGGTCGGAAAAAATTGCGATTCAGAAAGAAATTAACATCTTGCTCGAAAAGAAGGCCATCGTGTCTGTTCCCAGTCTTGAAAAGGGAACCTGGATATCAACAATTTTTTTCGTCCCGAAGAAAAACGGGGATCTTAGACCGGTCATAAATCTGAAGCCATTAAATCAGTTTGTTACATACGAACATTTTAAAATGGAAACGATTACTGTGATAAAAGATATTTTAAGAAAAAACGATTTTATGGCTAAAATCGATCTTAAAGATGCGTATTTTTCGGTGCCTATTGCTAAGGAACATAGAAAATACCTATGTTTTGAATGGGAAGGGAAATTTTATTGTTTTACGTGTTTGCCATTCGGCCTATCTTCCGCCCCTCGCGTTTTTACGAAATTGTTAAAGCCATTTATTTCTACAGTAAGACAGCTAGGTCTACGTCTTATTATTTATTTGGACGATATATTGCTATTCAATCAAACACGAGATGGCCTTTGTCAGGATGTTAGTCTAATTTGCTTTATGCTGACTCATCTCGGCTTTGTGGTTAACAAAGAAAAATCGGTCACACAGCCGACGAAAAATATCACGTTTCTCGGTTTTTCTATAGACTCCGTTGGCATGCAGTTCTGCATACCCGATCAGAAAGTGCAGAAAATTATTAACATGTGTAATTTATTCCTAAAAGCGAATTTCGTCTTGGCACGAGATCTCGCTATGCTTTTGGGACTTTTTACATCAGTGAGTCAAGCTATTATTCAGGCTCATTTGTTCAGTCGCCATCTCCAAAAGTGTTTGATTGAAAGCCTACATCGAAGCGGGTCTTATAATGCGGCTTGCGTGCTTTCAGAGGGAGCCAAAACTGAATTAAGTGCTTGGGCAAAACAACTTATTCATTGGAATGGGCGAGACATTGTCCCACCAGACAGCACGCTTACTATTTTTTCCGACGCATCTAATACGGGCTGGGGCGCATACTCTAATGGAGAATCGGTATCTGGCGTTTGGAAAGCAGACGAAACTACGTTGCATATAAATTGTAAAGAAATGCTTGCAGCCTTTTTCGCACTAAAAATTTTTGCGAAAAATTGTTTTCGAACATCCGTTTCACTCATGTTGGATAATTCCGTTTCGGTTGCATATCTGAATAAAATGGGTGGGACGAAAAGTCCTTATCTCTGTGACCTTTCAGTACAAATCTGGAAATGGTGTCTCGATAAAGAAATAAATTTGCAAGCGCATCATTTACCAGGTTTTGAAAATTTTCTAGCAGACAATGCTTCTCGTGCCCTTTTTGACAGCTCTAACTGGAAACTTGACCCTCTAATTTTCGAAACATTACACCAAAAAATGGGTCCATTAAAACTTGACCTTTTTGCAGACCGCTACAATGCTCAACTTCCCAACTTCGTGTCATGGCGTCCCGATCCAGACGCACTATACATCGATGCGTACAGCGTCAACTGGGAGAATCGGCCCGGTCTGTACGCCTTTCCACCCTTTTGTCTCATCGGCCGCACTCTACGCAAAATTTGTTCGGAAAAAGCCGATCTTTTGATAATCGTTCCGGTCTGGCCGAATCAGCCATGGTGGCCCCTCCTATTGTCTCTGGCAGTAGAGGATCCTCTTCTACTACCAGAGCACAAACGGTTACTAAAGAACCCAGTGGGCCATCCGCACCCCCTCTTAATCAAGGGGAGTCTTCTGCTATCAGCCTGGAAAATATCCGGGAGGTGTGGGCGTCCCGAGGATTATCAAAACCGGCTCTCGACCTCATTTTACAATCGTGGGCGCCTGGTACCCAAAAGCACTACAATACGGCCATCAAAAAATGGAATTGCTGGTGTTTTGAACGGAAAATTGATCCCCTTTATGCTTCTGTAGTTGACCTGGGCAATTTTCTCGCTAAATTATCTAATCAAGGCTATAAGTATCAATCTATTTCAGGCGCAAGAAGCGCTATTTGCGCACTTTTGCGTGAATTCAACAAAAATTTTAACAGCGAATTACTATTACCGCGCATTCTAAAAGGCATTTTCCGTACCAACCCACCTTTGCCACGTTATAATTTCACCTGGGATGTAGACATCGTTCTAAACTATCTTCGAAAAATCAACGTGGAAAATATTGACCTTAACTTATTGGAAAATCGCAAAAATTTGTCACAAAAAACGCTAATGCTTTTGGCTCTGTCTAGCCCACAAAGATCTTCCGAATTTTCCAAACTGAACGTTGAATTTATGAAAATTCTCGAGTCTCATATTATCTTTACGATACCTGGTATGACAAAAACACGAAGTTTGGGCCCACCATTATCTTTTCGGATAAATAGTTTTCACGAAAGAATTATATGCCCATATGTTCACATTTTGTTGTATTTAAATATGACAAAACGCTACCGCCACTCAAAAACTAATTTTTTCTTATCGTACATTAAACCGTTTAATGCGATAAAAACTACATCTATTTCAAGATGGGTGCAACAAATCATTAAGTCAGCAGGCATTGATTCTTCAAAATTTAAACCCCACTCCGTGAGGTCAGCCTCGTCTTCAAAAGCTGCTAAAAGTGGCCTTTCATTAACTGAAATTCTGAAAAATGCTAACTGGTCTAGCAAAACTACGTTCTCAAAATTTTATAATCGAAACACCGAAGAAATTCCTACATATTCTAATGCTGTTTTGTCGTCAAAGGTATGCTGAAAAAAAAAAAAAAAAAATTATAATCGTAATAATAAATTTACAACCTTCATTATTTATATTTATATACATGTTTGACAATCTTATCAACAGTAATCTTTCTTCGACTCTATAACGCTTTAAACAGGCATTTGTTAAGTCTACTTTCTTACTTACGTAGTAGAATATAAGATTTTGCTAGGCCTTACAAGGCCGAAGTGAAATCTATATTCTACTAATAAGTAAGAAAGTAGACTTAACAAATCCCTCCCTCCCTAATATAATTCTTTCATTCTAGAAAGCCGTGGAGCCGCGGAAAGCCGTTCAGCCAGCTCAGGGGTCGTCGTAGCAGCCGCGGATATCGTAGCACTGGTTCACGATTTTCGCAACGAGGAAAATAGCGAATCGACTAATCCGTCACGTGTACATAATCTCGCTTTTTCCGCTTATTTCTTCGCGTCGTTTCAACATTATTCTTTTGCCTTTTCCGTTCCGTCTTTATTCTGCAATCGTCAAAATTTACGCTGTAAATATTTTTACGCATCACTGCGGTCGCAAATTTTGTCATCATGATTCAATTCACGTTCTCGGTTTTTTCTTGCTATACATTCTTTTTTGTCGTCATATATTTTTCTCATATATTTTCTATCGTCATATATTTTCTCAACATATATTTGCTATCGACATATATATCTTTCTCATCATGTATTTTCTTTATTCTCTTAGCTGTAATAAAGTAACTTGTGCTCTCATGAACAGTCATAAAAGATTAAGAATAGAAAAAGTCACCTTTTGCATAGAGACGTACGACTCTGCGAAAAAAGCTTTCTCTAAGCAATACAAAACTAGAATTATTTCTGCGGTCTGTTAAAAAAGCTAAGAGGTGTCTTTCTCAAAACATTTTTCACTGGTTCAGAGAGAAAGTTCAAGAATAAATCTAGTGCATATTAAATAATTAGTTTGTCACTTATTAATATCACATTTTTCCGACGACACATAATCAATATTTAATCACCGTCAAAGGCTTGATGCATAAATTACGTACTTCTCACCATGTTGTTTTATTGTGACCCTATACTCCTATACATCTTCTCCTGTTTTAACCTCTCTATTCTATAGCGAATTACCGTTCTATCATTACGCACTCTTATCTTGGCATACACAAAATTATTACTGTCACTCTCCTTATTCTTATCTACGAGTATTCTATTCGTTTTGGTGCTGAATTGTTCGTGCGCGTGTGATTGGCGCCTTATTCGCAATCTAGCGCCCTTGCTGCGATATTTATTAGGATTTGACTGCACTGTAGTTAGTGATCCGCAAGACTTGTTTTCATAATTTAGAGAGTGAGCGTTTCTATTTGGAAAATAAAGAACGCTTCGATTTTCTTTCTGCAGACCGCAGAATATACTTTGACTCATGTATTGATACAAGTTATAACTTTTCTAGCAGATTCCCATGGTTTTTGCAAGCGTGGGTCACTTTTTCCCAGTTTCCCTAATTTTCAATGTCCTCATTGATGCTTGTTCCAAAGTATATTCTTCCATTTGATATATTAGGACCATGCCTGAACATGGGGGTTTTAGTGGTATGCACCCCCAGAAACAAAAATACCCTCAGACACCGAAATACCCCCAGAATGCAATTCTTGAAATTTTTTTGTTTTTCGCATGTGTTTGATGCCAACGGATAGTGATTGATGAGAAACGTTGAAAAAATGGTGTTTTTTCGCCATACCATCATTTTTAAGGCAATTTTTGACCATTGAAAAAATCTTATACAACCTCCACAGAACATTGGTGCCGCCTACCTATAATTGGGACATTTGCCTTTGCTGGTAAATCTAAATAAAGTCCATAGCGCTTCTAGGAATAGGGTCGTATTGTGAGCATATTTTACATATGTAGATTGGGTTTGAGAATTCTCAGACCATTCATGGGCAACAGCCAAAGTGCCAAATTCTGCGGGAATCAAAATCAGCAAAAACATAAAAAACACGTCGAAAATTCAATTCTGAAGTAGGTGTCGATTTTTGAGTTTGTCGGATTCTGGATGGTGTAAATCTCCGAAAGTCCCTCACATCCACATATTGTCTACACCCTTATAGGATAAAAAAATTGAAATTTTCTCCAGGACAATTAAAAAAATGAAGGTCGTGGTGGACGAAAAGTCTGAATTTTCATATCAATGCTTGAAACTGACCAGAAACTGTAGAATAATGTAGTTTTAAAACAATTTATGCCAATGTCATGTCAGTTCTTGACGTCATTTCGGCTCAAAAACAGCTCAGTAATTGACCTTCCGCCTAGACCTCTGCCATATATCGGCTATGCTGTGCATCTAAGGTTAGCGAGCAGAGCCTGATGCTGTATACTCTATAAAGAGAAAACGTTTTCGTTACAGTAAAAGATGGTGCGGCAAATGCTATCTAAGTACAACGATAATACGAATACGTGTGGCACTAGTCAAATAAGGTGATGCTAAGCTATTCAGCTTGAATTAATCTGATGAAAAACCTCCTAAGCACAGAGGACTAGAAGGGGCGTTTAGCGGCGGCTTTAATCTTCAGCCACGCCCCACCCGCAGAATGTAATATTGGACCTTTTTAGCGGTTTTTCTGGTATTGACCCACGAAATGGCTCTCTTATAATATATAGCTTATTCGTGCTTCGCAGTCATCCTCCAATACTTATATAGCCGTTTTCACATAAGTTTTAGCATAGCTTCTAAAAATATTCACCAGCAGCAAGTTCGCGCTAAATGAATTGCTGACGCTAACATAATTATCCTAAGCTATTGGCTTACTGCCTAAAAAAATTCTTAACATTCTTAACCAGTCTTGTTTGGAACAGACTACAATTCATTGAAAAACGAACAATGCAAAAACATAAGTTATGTATTCTTCTTTAAGCATCAATTAAAGAGCTTATCGTTCCAAACTCTTCACGTCTTTCAAACCTGGTTGGACGTTAAACATTTTGGACACATATCGTACACACAAATAGTCACCCGACTTCAGAGAATGCCATCATTCAATTTCGACAACGCTTTTCACATCAGAGTGGCCGCTATCATATCGAGGAGTATTTTTCCGGAATCGGGAAGGGTCAAAGGCCGGCCCTTGATCACTGTGAATCGAAAAACGCGGCTCACTGCCCGTCGTCGCATTGGCACCATTACGAGCGTGACCTCGATGATCTTCAGCCCGATCATGACCGACGTGGGGAGCGTGCGATCGATTTGACACTATTTGGCTGAATCTGCGATGAGCCGACCTTATTAGGTCACTCATCGTGTACGCAACTTCGCCAATTTCCGTCAAATCCGTGCCCAATTCTTGATCTTCCACAGGCAGCCGTAAGCTTGATGTTTTTGTGAAGATTAGGACTTCAATCGTAGTTTACTTTTTACAGCAGCAAGGCAGGCGTATCAGGAGTAAGTAATTAGATCAAAAAATCTACCCTCCATTTACCATGTGGTTTCTACAGTCGAAGGTTACCGTGATAGAACGCCGATCTAGTCCAGGTACCTACTTTGATTACACAAGCAATTATTATTTTCATATTGTGTGATTATTTATGCTCTTTCTAAACTTTTTTTCATTCAAATCAGTTTTTTGGTAGTGCTAGGAAAAAAACTACAATGAATAAGCATAGGCTGCTGTAAGCATAATGCAAAATAAAGGAAAAGTCGATTTTACTTTCGAAGACAACCAGTGAAACATCTCAAAACGAATAGACTAATACTTAGGTTGGTGTTTTTCATGTATTTTAGTTGTGATATCACTGTAACTAAGCCGTAAATGCCGATTTGTCACAACAATTAATTTCTCATAGAGCCAACGCTTTGAAAGCGGCTTAGGTACCGGGAACTAAAATGAAGCTAAACAAACTACTGGAAAGAGCGTTAGGTAAGACAAGAAATAATTGTCTTGTTAACTGACTGACTAGATCGCCGTTGTAGAACATGGTAAATGGACAATTGGCCTCACTTGGATTTAAGTTAAGCTTCTTTTAACTTAATTTTAGAAATATTTTTGCGACAATTATCCCTATGGGCTTAAGTTAGCATGCTATTTATTCTTACCTATACACGGTCTTTAGGTCTAATGCTTTACAAATTATATCTTAATTTTGTTCTAATTTAGATTCTTTTAGATTATTGAACAATCATTTTTTGACTTCTTCGACGGGCCAGATCGAATCAATGATAAAACTAATTTGCCCATGTTTGTTGTTTAACACTTTGAATTTGACGATGATATTTTTAAAATCAGCACGTCAATTTCTGAGTGTTATTTTAATCGTTCCTACCTCGAGTCATGAAGGCTATTTGAAGCATCCTAGTCAATTCATAATCTTCTGAGCAGTTTAGTGCGTTCATTGCATAACAAAGTCTGGCATGATTTTCCCAACATACTATTTTGATTATTATTATTATTACAAAACTAGTTTTCCCGTTACTTGTTAGAAACCAAAGCCGCACTGACTCTTGACAACAATTTCTCGAAAGGTGGTATAAACGCCATTTCAACAAGTTTTTGTGTTGACTCAGAACAACTTAATCACTCAAAAACTCGTTTTTCCCGATTGGTACAGTGGCTTAAATCATGGGCTATGTAATGATGCGAAATACATAACTTTCAACCACAATTTTTACCAAACCTAATCATATGCAAAAAATCATCAAGCAATACTAAGATCAAACTAACTTACTAAGAATAACTAATCAAATCGATATTCGTATAAATTTGAAACGTTTTAGATTCTTTCGAATCAGTTTCTAATTATGCCATCCATTTACATTTCGATTTTATTTATTCTGCTTCTATTCAAATTTATTCTCTATAGGCAAGGTTAAAATAATGTTTGTTCATTTTTGTCGAAAATAACAATTCGCAACAACAGGAAACGTAATTATAATTTAATAATTTATAAAAAAGGATTAAAATAATTGACTTTTACTTTGTTTATATTTTTATAAATTCAGCTATCATTTTATGTAGTTACACAATTTAATTCGAGAAAAATTCTTCTTCATCTTCATATTTTATAACCGAGTATAGGAAAATGATTTGACGTCAACCCTTCCCAAAAATCAGATTAGCACTATTCTGAAATCTTCTTTTATCTAATGAATGAAAATTCGCATTTGGTTCCTAGAATCTCAGAATCCTTTATTTTTTGATCATGAATAAATTTAATAAGTCGATTTTTAAATAAACGTATGCATTAGAACTTGAATTTTAAATTAAACTTTCGGAAAAGTTTTCTGATTAAAGAAAAAATGATGAGTAAAATAAAGTCAATAAAGTCAATGAGAACAAACGTCTAGACATGCACGTAACGGGTCAGAAAACACATCAAGCACATTAGCGTAAGAAGTCTTCACCATAGATGGGGAGCACCGAAATTGGGAGGGGGATGCAAGATTGTTTTAAGGTAAAAAACTGGTCTTGAAAAATTATGGTATGGTGAAAACGCCATCATTTCACAACGTTTCTCATCAAGCACTATTTATTGGCATCAAAAAATTGTGAAAGAACAACAACAAAAAGTTTAAAATTGAATTCTGAGGGTATTATGTTTTTTGGAGGATATTTGTCCTTCTGGTGTGGGTGCATACCACACCTGGGCGTGCGGGGTTTCAGGGGTATGCATCCCCCGAGAAACCATAATACCCCCCGCTCAAAAATCAAAATACTCCCCCCAGGGTTCAATTTTTAAAATTTTTTCTTTTCTTTCGCAATTTTTGATGCCAATAGATAGTGCTCAATGAGAATCGCCGAAAACTGGTGTTTTATTTCGCCATACCATCGCTTTTATGGCCATTTTTTGACCTTTGAATAATCTTGCACCCCTCGAATTTTCAGCTGCCCACGTATGGTGCATACGTCCAAAACCCACCGCCTTCCTCCCCGTCCACGTGTGATTTGAATATAGGAGCTCAGCATGGCTGATTAACGGGGATCAGCGGTCTGAGGAGGTCAAGAATTAAGGTTTTGGGCCAAAATGATTTCAAAAATTAGTATAATCGCTAAAATGGTGCTAAAACTATTATTTTACACTTTCTGGTCATTTAAGGGGACTTTTATACAAAACTTTCAATTTTCACCCATTTTGGCCCTCACTTTAGCTTCCCCAATATTACCCACTTTTCCATAATGCCCCTCACGTGCATGCCTGGTCTTGACAGCTTTAAGATGTGAGAGAACCATCCAGAAAATAGAGGAGCCACTAGAATTGAATTCTTGAAATTCTTTCCCGCTCTTTCGCAATTTTGTTGCAAGAGAAACAAAGGCAAAGTCTAAGCTAAAAAACGACGAAAATTTTGAATTATTTTTTGCAAAAGTAATTGGTAGTGACCGCAAACAGTCAATCGAAGTAGTACTTTACGAAAATTTCAATTGCGTGACAATTTTGTTTTGTAATTTATTTTCAAAATGAAACGCGCCGACAAAACGGCTATGCTGTGCAAATACAGATTTTTAATTGCCTTTCCAGGCTCAAAAACGATAGTTAAGCGGAGTGTTAAAACCATTCTGGGGCTGGAAGCTCCCCACACCAGGGAGGTAACGTATAGTGCTGAAGTTCTTGGTTCTTAAGCAGCTTAGTGGAATAGGACGTTTGTTATTCAATTGATTACTGTTGCAAATGTCTTACCGCTGTGTTTTTTTGGTACAAGGTCCGTTTGTACATGTACAAAGGTGGTCCGTAAATGTCCTAGTGTGGTAAAAAGAGAGTTTTTCGACTTTTGATAGTGTATTTTGGCTAATTTCTAGCTCTCTAAGGGCAAAAATCACTAAGAATGGTCTTGAAAGGGCGCGAAGCGCATAAAAATTTGATAATTTCTTTTTGAAATACAATTTCTGCTATTTTAAGGATATATAGAACACACAATCACTCATTTTGTGCGAAGCGCCAAAATTTTTGGCGTATTTCAGACCTTTTTTGCAATTTTTGGCTTCTCAAAAATCTTTGTACATGTACAACGGCTGTCCCGAAAAGTCTTTGTACATCGGGAAGAATCTTTGTCGAACACAAAAAATCGTGTTTACAAGTCTAAAATTTTTTACAACAATAAATATGTTTTTTCGCCTAAATTTTTTTTCTAATTAAAATTGACTTTCTTTTAAATTAGTTTTTACCGTATTAGCGGGATATATTCCATGATCCAGACCAAAATGAAAGTAATCGCAAATGACCATACTGCCCCTGAAACTGAACCGGCCAACTGATACAATAACTGCATCCAATGGCCGTCCAACGCGCCCCCGTCAATGGAATTACCGTCCAAAGTGGCGATCCATTGCTGAGCGAAAAAACCCGTCAATATGTTGCCCAAAAATCCGCCCACACCATGAGTGCCAAATACGTCCAAAGCGTCATCGTAACCAAAACATTGTTTCAATTGGCAGCCTATTCAAACTAATTTCGCATAGTAACCTTGAAATTATTGAAGAGTTTGAGGGGATTTAAAGCAACTAAAACGAAATTTGGATCTTTTCTAGAATTTCCCCCCACCGATTTTCGTAACTTTTTTTGGCAAAAATCGCTTGGAATCGGTCGGATTCGAACCCTGGAGCTTCAGTTCTATAGTTGGGCGCTTTTACCATGTCGCCATCCGGTCGAAAACACAAATTATGCGAATTCCTTTATATGTGGTCTTTCAAGGTAGGTACTTAGGTATTATTTTCAGATGTAACTACGTATTTAATAAGTGCTTCATGAATAAGCAAAGTAAATCAAGGTGCCGGCATAAATAACGCTATATCCTCCTTATCACTTAAACTGAGATTCATTATGTGACCATTCCAACATGGACGACCGTTCGATAAAATTCCATAGTTTTGGTAATATTTTACTGCCGATGATTTATCGTTAAGCAGACTTGCAAGTTCCAGTAGGCGCATCGTTTAATCATACATACAGACGTTTGACAGATGAATGATTTATTAGCGTTAATAGTTTAAACTTACATTTAAAGTTCAAAATGAACTTGTAAATAAGTGTAAACACTATAGCTAAAAATGACATTTTTAAAAAGTTAGTAGTCATTGTGAAAAACGGTGGGGGGATATTCTAGAAAAGGTCCCGAATTTTCACCAAGCCGGATTTCCATTAGACGGAATATTTTTCGCGATCAAAAAATTTTTGAAAAATCGACGAAAATCGACACCGGATTCATACGATTATCATCAAGAAATTGAGAAGAAGTAGAAAAATAGTAATAAACTAAGTTTATGTAGGAATATGACTGATTTTTTCGAAGGTTTATTTGCTTGTGGTCCAAATCACATATTCTGCTATTGATTCGCGAAATTTTTCATCTAATTAAACTGCTGATATAATGCTAAAATGATTTTTAAACTGCACGTACGTGCTATATATATTTTTTACGATATTTTTCACAATTGTTCTTTTCGTAAATTGATACACCTATTTAAATAATACTTCATTTAGTTATCCTTTCCTGATTCCGTATTATTATTCCTCTACCGATTTGTTTTTACAATAAGTCATGATAAGTTTATTTTCACAAAACTACGTACCTAATTAAATAAGACTTAATTTATTTATACATCTAATAACTGTCCAATTTGTGTACATGTCTATTTATTCAATTACTTCACTTTCTGTTACATGGATTTGTTCACAATTAATCCTTAATTCTTTATTATCTTTTATCTTTTTATTATTATATTTCTTCATTTGTTCCATTTTTTTATTTAATTTTTTATTTTATTTATATCAAATTATTCTAATTGATTTATTATTTTTATTTTTTACTCTTCTCACCGATATTACAAATCAGTCCACCGAGAAAGCCAATTACAATAGCGCTCCAAGGCGCCACGTATCCAGAGCCGGGCGTAATGGCGACCAGGGCGGCGACGGCACCGCAGCAGAAGCCCAAGGCGGACAATTTTCGACCGTGTCGATAATCGAAGGCAATCCATGTCAATCCACCGGCCGATGCTGCTATGCATGTCACTGGAAAACACGAGAAAAATACAGGAATACAGCACGTAAATGTATATTTTTAACAAGTAGGAGGACATTGCGTCGTAAAACACATGGGATTGGGAAGTCACACAGATTTCTGGCTGAAACCCCCCCCCCGATAATCTCAAAGACCCCTAAATCTATAGACCGTTTAGAATAAAATTTTTAGTGCAATTTTCGAAGATTTTATACTATATCGGACTCCGCCCATCCCCCCAGAACTTAGTCGCTGCCCGTGTATGGTTGCAGCAGTACTTCGGCATACAATTTTCGGTAGAGAAGAAAAATGGAGTTATTTAGGAATTCCTGTAGTCGAATTTCGTATCTCTTTTTCAAACAAAGTCTAGGATATATTCCTGTGCGTACATAAAATATAGAATGGCTAGAGAAATATGTAAAGTAGCTGAGCGATAGTTGATGCGCAACTCCAAGAAACATTAATATTTCAACGGAAACTGGGCTCAGTGACAAGAAATTATTATACCTGAATAAGATTTAACGCATTAAGTGAGAATAGCAATTTTTTGTCTGACATTAATCTTTAATTTAAACTGGAAAAACTTATTTCTCATTAAATTGCATTACAGTATTCCAGTTTCTGACTTTTTTAACCTCCAAGTCAAGTACTCTCTATTGTCCTTTTGTTCACGTGTTTAAAGCACAGTATGGTCGATCTAGGGAAGTGGGCCGGTCAGAGGTGCAGTTGTAGTTTTTCAGTCCACATTGACTCGAAGACGGATATAAATGCTATAATAGTGATGTGGGAACTGCTTCGATTCTCTGTTTCTGGCCAGTTTTAAGCACTTTTGAGAGGAAATCATCAATTCTCATCCATCTGTGGTCCTCACTTTGCTTCAATTCTGCCGAAAAATTTCCCACTTTCTACATTAAGTGAGTGCAGAGCCCCAGCTCCTTACATATAAGTCGGTTTACACATCATACACTATATAACCTGTTGCTGCCATTGCTGCCCTGGCCGTTCCGCTTAGCGCCGACCCACCATTGAAACCTATCCATCCGAACCACAGCATAGCCGTGCCAAGAAAAACGTTGCTCAAATTGTGCGGTTTCCACTCCTTGCTCTTTTCGTAGTCGTGTCTTTTGCCAAGGGCTAGTGCCTTGGCCAAACCAGCGAAGCCGGAAGCTACGTGAACTGGAGTCCCACCGGCGTAGTCCAGTGAGCCTAGCTTGTTCAGCCAACCATTGGTTGCCCATGTCTGAGTGTATTTTACTTCCACATCTTATTTATGCATTTTATGTCTGGTCGAACCTCACGACTAAAAGTTTTTTAAACCTTCGGACTATACGTAAAGCATAAGAATCCAGGGGGGTCAGCGTTGGAGAATTTCGAAAAAGTGCCTGTTTGAGCTCAGAAAACTATGGATACGCGTCAGAACACTGTTTTGGTCGTTTCAGACGGTGCTCATTCTTATGAGAAGATGAGAAAAAAGAAACATTCTGAAATAAATTTAAATTAGCCGAACAAAACAGGCAAAAAAGCGCCGAACAGTTGACAATTTTTTGCCAAAATAAATAAAATAAATAAAAATACAAAATAAAATTATTAAAAAAATTTAAAAAAAGATAAAACAAATCTGATTCCCAACGAAACCAGAATTTTATTTGTTACGTGTATGAACGAAGCTCCTTCAGATTAGAAAAATAACTGATTAGTTAGAGAAAATATTGATAGAAAAATAATGCTTTCAACAGGAAGTGTAGCTTAGAGAATCTACAATGCCACAGCAGCTTTAGTTCGGAGTGTGTTCTCTCTAATAGAAATTGTACATAATAATTATTGTGAATAGAGTTTGAAATTGTGATGTGACTTTTACAATAATTCTCATTGATAATCTGAAATATAATTGACAAAAAATTAGACTCAAATTGAATTAGACACAAATTCTCAATTCATTAGACCTAAATTGAATTAGACACTAATTCTCAATTCATCATGAGCGTTATATGCGTTTTATGAATAAGTATACAGAATACAGTCTCGGGAAAATCAGTAAAATTCTAAAAGCTGAACATGTTCAAATGCAAAGCTGGCCCACTTATCCGAGCTAGCGAGCTTGAGAGCTTCTCAGATCCAGGCACAAAGACTTAATATGAACACTCGCTGTATCAGTATAGACTGATCAATGCTCCATGTTTTGGTTTTCTTCTTGTTCTAAAATTTACCCAGTAAGCTATTGGGTCGTAGACTAGGGTTGTCCAGATAAGCACGAAAAGCATAGCCGGCAGGATCCTGATTCTCTCGGCGGACGATCCGAATGTTAACGCGGCCGTTATCGCTGCGAACATGCCCTGATAAAGAAAAAGGGCCACAGAACTGATGGTCATCGTCGAACCGACCGGATTTCGCCCTAGATTGACTCCGCCGGCGTACTGGAAATCACCGATAAAAGGACCGCCATATTCAGAGAATGTCAAGGTGAAACCAAAGAGCGTCCACTAAAAGATCAAATAAATTAGTATCCTATTGAGTTTTTGATTCGCGGAATGACGATGGCATGCAGTGCACAGTGTGTACCAAATGGAAATGCAGCAGACTGCATAACGCACTTTGTCGTAAAATTATTAATAGGTATTAAAAATTATTATAAATAATAATGCTATACATTGACGAATGATTAAATATTATTATTACTTTTTACATTTTTTTTATTATGGTAATAAATAAGAATTTATTGTTCTCATCATTTTGTAATGTTTTAATATTATACTTGTTTCTTACCCCACAATACTTTTTTATTCTGAATTATTTTTTAATCTTTGAATACTAATTGCACCTTTGATTATTTTTTTTAAATTTTTATTCCTTCACACTACAACACATTAGTTTTTTGGTCATCCGAAGAGTTTAATTTAGCCATAATGATTCAGAAATCGAAATAAAACCATGATATGGCATAAAAAACGACCTTAATTTGCAGTAATTTAATCAATTTTGATGTATTTTAGCATAAATTTTTTAATATATTATTTACTCGTTGTCTCAATTCAGTCCCGTTTTTATACTAAAACTTTAATTTTTTAAAGTACAATTTTCGGCTTAATAAATCGACCTGTATGAGCACCACTGCCATGGACAGAAAGCAGACGAATATCAAGGAAAGCGCGTTTTTCGACCGAGCCATTCCCGAATAAAAATAGCCTAGTCCGGGGGTCATGAAAAATACCAGCGCCGTACTGATAATGACAAAAGCCGTATCTCCATCGGTGGTCTTAGCGTCCAAATCGGCCAGATATTTGGGCAAGGTTAAATTGTTAATGTTAGAATAATTTTTCATGCCTAATTACGCAGTAACAAATTTAATATTCATATTAAAATCGTGCGCAAGCAAGCAAAACATTTGTAAATGCTTCCAAAGCAACTTCGAAATGGAGAAAAGGCTGTAAAATTCTCATCAATATATGTACGTGGCATAAATCTGGTACTTTACGACTACACAGTTGTTTTTTAGCATTCCTTTGGTGATGCTAAGGATGCCATATTCCGAGATGTTTATCCAATCCGAATTTCTCGTTTCGACTAAAACTAGTTCAATTTGTACAAAAAATGTCTGTTCGTCAAACGAATGTTAAAAAAGTCCGGACTAGCATCTTTGAGTCATTATTTACGACTAAAATATGTACGTTAAATACGTTATATTTTAATCAATCTTACTACATATGAGCAATCTAGATTTTCATAGTTTTTCGTTTTTCAGAGCAGCTTGAAATTCCTCGGTTTTTTTACAAAATTGTCAAGAAAAATTCGGAAAAGATTTATTCGTCTTTTATTGGGCGCTTCAATGACCTAAAAATCAGTTCATCGAATTTAATGACAGTGCTTATAAAATGTAAATGTTAGATGTTATAAGAATTTGATAATATGAAATGTAAGGATATTTTACCTAATTAATTTTACTCAAGCAGAACATTTGTTTTTATTTCTTACAGCATAAAGAATTTAGATTGAGAACTTTCATATACACTTACCATTGCGATACGGGATACTAGAAGGAGGATCGATCACACCAGAAATAAAGAAACAAATAAATGAACCTTGTTTGCACGAAGTTGCGAAAAAACATAGACGTAGAAGGTGAAATGATTAAATATGAGGAGCATCATTAATAAAAATGTGATTCTATTTCATATGCCAATGTTGTATTCTTCAGCGGGCCTATTTCGAGACAATAATTTAGGTAGGTACAACTAATTCACAATGCCATGCTAGGCTTTATGCTATATTTAAAATGATAATAAAAAATTTTGCGGCCTCTTATCCCAGACTGAAACTCGAGAGGAATTGACTGACAAAAGAAAATTTACGGTATGAGAATCCAAAGCGACGGAGGATGGGACAATCAGCTTAAGCAATTTTTATAAGCACTAGTTTTGCCTTGCTGGCCAAGCTCGTTCTTTGTTAAACGTGATGAAACTGAAAGAATGAGAAAAATTGAGTAAACTAAACAACATAGAACCTGCAGTCCTAAAATTAGCCTGCTTGCCGGAAGCGACGAAATTAGGCTTTACTTAGCTGAAAGATCTAAAAAAGCACTCGAAACAGCACATTTTCTGCGATTTTTTTGAAAATCAAAATTTCTGGACGGGTTTGGCCAGCGTTCAACAATTATTCTTGACTCTGCCCCTTTAAGACCATATGTATTTTGACAATCCAGCTTTGCTGCACAGCCTTCCACCTAATTTTATCATTACAGTACGATGTTATCGACAAGCAAGACGATTAGAAGCTATCCATTCGATTTCGTGATTCCTTCATTGGCAGCTTTCGATTATATGCGTGCTTCGTTTGCTATCGAAACTGCCCAAACAGCTTATCTATCTTAACGCCGATGTACAGTTTTGAAATCAAGCGTACATTTATGTATTCGTATTTTTAGTAGAATACTTTAAAAAATTTTTCTTCTATATATATTCAAATAAAATGCACGTGGAAAAAATTTGTAATACCAATAAACGCTGCAAGTAGTTTGTTAAATCTGTTCGATCATATTTATATAGTTACAATAAGTTGTAGCTAGAAGCAGCGGCTTACAGAAAAACTTTGCTTCTGGTTAGCCGCACCTTAAAAAACTAAAAAATTGAGGGTGCTATCATAGGTAGTGCGAAAGCGCTACTCATAATATACTTGGCCATCCTTTTTTCTTTTATGTTTTTCATAGCGAGTGCAAAATTTGTGTCCCCCACTCACAGCTATAACGGCACACATCTGAGAGGTGCGGTCTTTTTTAAAAGGTGGATAATAAAAAAACTTAGTGCTCCCATTTTTTTGTTTACACTCAATACCGAGCGCGTCGTGAGTGTGTAAAGTTTACCCCAAAAATCCAAATGTTTTCTGGAAGGCCAATTTTTTTTGAAAAATGTTCAGCCTAATTAGTAGGTTACGAATCTGGTCTTAAAATTTCTTTACACTCATTGGTTGTTGCACAAGAGTGTACATTAGACGGTTTTTTACTGTTTTCATGTGCACGAGCATATCTAACTCAGTTTTACATTCTATGCAGTCTGATTGGTTTTAAAAGGTAGACGGTTTTAAAATCTAGGGGAGACTTTTTATTTTTTTAAAGTAATATTTTCAACTTTAGAGGCGGTTTATTGTAAAGAGTCTGGGACAAAAAAATATATTTCCCCTGCCATATTCCCCACTTAGTAGACAGAACGTGGTAACTACCTTTAAAATGTGCCTCGTCCTAAGCGCTACACGTCAAAATTTATTTTGTTTCTTTACAATTAATATTGCCTTATTAGTGCAGGTGTACTTTACACTGAAAAAATTTTTTCCGCTTAAAGCGTCGTGGATGATTAATTTTTTTAAATGTTCTCCGTAAGGTCAGAAATACAAATCCGACCTTTAAACTTTTCTACAGCCACTGCTTGTTGAGGTATGATGAAGTGAACTTTGAATTATACATCTATTTTTTAATGCCGATAGATAACTCCATATTGCATATTATTTGATCAGATTTTTCTTATTTCAGACGTTTTTGACTGTCTTTAATAAATACTTATGTTTATTATCATAAATGCACTATTCTTAAACTTCAGTAGAATGATGAATATTCTTCAATAATTGACTAAATATTAGAATCCGCCGATATGTCGAGTTGGCACAGGCTTCCGTTCTCGCATGCGGGTTTAGAAAAAGACTAATAGGTCAAGGTGTAAAACAGACTGTTTTGTTTATAAATAACAAGAAAGTAGAATGTGTTCTTCATCTCATACGGCTATTTAGAGCTTATAGTCTGTTTGATATAACTGTGTGCATAAAGTCTAAGAATTTTCATCGACAGTGAGCCGAGGGTTACGATAATTATATATCGGATCAATGCTATAATTGTGGTCAGCTTATTGTCGGAGATGGTTTCAAAATTTATGGCTTAAGTTGTGTGAAACAGATTATAGATATACTATGTATACCTAAGGGTAAACCAAAGCGATCAAACGCAAGATACGGATGAAAAATTTTAATCAATGTTCAAAAAGGTAGTAACTACGAGCGAGCAGGGCAGATATCATGGAAATAATCATCTATCGATTGCATCTGTAATTATTAATACGGCATGGAAAAGAAACGTAGCTTAACGCAAAGTCAATTTAGCTACGGCAACCATATTATCAGCGAAACTGATCGAATTTGACCTGATCAGTGAATTGTAAAGAGCAGTAGAAGTAGTAACTTAATAAAAAGCATAGTTTCGATCCCTGATCATTAAACGCAGCGCACTGCAAAATGTCGTACTCTTTAAACGCTGTTTAAATTATTTAAACGATGCATAATAACCTGTTTACAATGACAAAATACATTGGTATGCATGCCTATTTGCAGTATAGATGAATACACGCGCTTAAAAAACATTCACTCGATTCAAACTATAAAAACAAACAAAGGAAGAAAAAGACAATTTATGCAAAATCATACCTTAGCTAGCTAAAATGACCAAAAGCTTATTGCATGCACGTATTTCAGATCATTCTAAAAATGTTAACCTAAATATTTGAAAATGAGCTGCAATCACTTCAAAGTTAAGCCCGATTTACACTATCATAGCGCCAAACCACGTGCAGATTAATTCCTGGCTCAACGGCTCAAACCCTGATGTATTTAAATCGGAGTCAGAAAGCCCTTGAGTCTTATTTAAAAAGGATAATGCTGATGTTAAGAATAATATTGTTTTCCGCGTTCTTGGACTGCTGTCATTATTGTGGCATGTCACTGTATGTGTTTACTGACTGATGTACTCAAATCATGCTAATTAAAAGTAGGGTAGAAGCAAAGAAAAATGATCCGATGGAACAAAAAAGATGAATATACTTGGAATTGTGGATTATTAAGGATGTAAAAGGAGGGGACTAGGAAAAATCCACCTAAAGTCGCAAAATCTGCTAAAAATCAGACGTTCTCTAAGCAACGCAAAAAAATCGAAGGATATTCTGCGGCCTCTAAAAAGGTGTCTTTTTTAAATAATGTTCGAAGTTTCAGATAAGAGTGTACAAACGAAATCTATCAAGGTTACTTTTTTAAATTGCGGCACTTGATTGATAGGAAACTAAGTGGTATTGTATTTAAAGTTGTTCTATTTTGTTATGAGCATTATAGCAAGCAAAGCAGGGGCCGATTGATTAGTGCACACAATCGTTACAAGCATGCTAGTGTATCTACATTTAGTCTGTTTCAAGTCAACTTACGCGTTTCCTACTGTTTCGAACCAACCATGTCTCCAATTGTCTTCGATGTTTGCTATTTCATTCAATTGGCTTAGAAAGACTGTTAGTTTACTCAATATCATTTCCCATAGCTACTGCATAGTTAATGTGCTGCTTTTTCAATCGGTTTTATGGTTAAATATTAATTTTAATCTGTTGGCCGCAGAATATACTTCGATTTTTTGCGTTGCTTAGAAAAAGTCTGAATTTCAGCAGATTTTGCGACTTTAGATAGGTTTTTCCTAGTCCCCTCCTTTTACATCCTTAATAATCCACAATTCGAAGTATATTCATCTTTTTTTGTTCCATCGGAGCATTTTTCTTTGCTAGTTAATAACTACTTAGGGCCGGATGACAGAATGTGATTTAGCATTAAGCCGAGTTTGAAGTCGACTTAAACGTGATTTGAAAACTCGATTGTATTTTTGTGGTGCGACAGAAAGCGATTTAAGCTAAATTAATTTAAAAGTTGACTGTTTCAAATCGAGATTTCAAGCCTGGCAGAAGGAAGGTTTATCTTTGATTTAAGTGGTTGAAACACATTCATATTATAATTTCGCAAATCATGAATGCAGTCGAGTTTGTTGAACTTGTCGAGCTTTTAAGCGATTCTGATTTAAAAATTGACATTGCCCAAAATGTTATGAGTCTGATGAACCCATTTGAAAAGTAGTACATTGTGTAAGCCAGTCGGGAGTGTCATGTGTTGTCCACAGCGTATTCGAAGCTACTGCGGAATTGAAGCCAAAATTTATCAACTTTCCGAATGAAGATGGATATCAAGAAATTTAGGGAGCATTCTATCAAAAAAGAAATTTCCCACGGATTCTTGGTGCAATTGAATGTACACACGTGCCCGTTATCAACTCAGACGGAAATGATGCAAAACTCTACAGAAACAAGAAGGGGTGGTTTTTGATCAATGTGCAACTAATGTGCCACCACAAGCTCATCATCAGAAATGTTGTTGCTAGTTGGTTGGGAAGTACCCATGATGCAAGAATTTTTCACAAATCGCACCTAAAGGAGAAGCTAAAAGGACTGCCTGGTCGTTTTCATGTTGTGGGTGATCGAGGTTATCC
This sequence comes from Mermis nigrescens, assembly GCA_036768485.1. Lineage (NCBI taxonomy): Eukaryota > Metazoa > Nematoda > Enoplea > Mermithida > Mermithidae > Mermis > Mermis nigrescens. Next base: position 2,633,566 of record JAVLUZ010000191.1, read on the forward strand.
CTGCTTACATTATTTGATGACTTCATTAACCTACCCCCAAAATCCTGCTGAAAAAGGGCATAACTTCGCTCCATCATCAAGTCGGATGGTCATAGAACGGCTGAACGGAATCCTAAAACGAAGATTTCCTGGCCTTGGTCAAAAAATGCAATTTAAAGCAGTAAAATGTGAAGTTATCATAGTTGCCTCCTGTGTGCTTCATAACTTTGCGCAGATGCGTGGTGATCTACAAGAGAATGACGTGCAAGCAGAATTCCAAATGTCAGTAAACGAAGAAGCTGAATATCCATTGGTTAACAATAATCAAGGATTGGCTAAACGGCGCTCAATAGTGACCTATTATTTTGAATGAAATTAGGTTTATTATATGTAAAATGGCTCGCACTTGTACAGTGGTGGCCATGAAAACAAAACCGATGTGTTATTATCTTTTGAACAGCAGCTAGAAAGCTGCGGGTTGCTTCCAAAGAAAGACAAAGCCGTAAAAGTTCTCAAAACGTCATCTTTGAAAATTTTGTTGTCTGCTAGAAAATAAAATTTTTGTAAATGTATTTATTCTCATCAAAAATTAATTAATTACTTTTGCTTTCTCAGTTTCACTCTGTTTGCTATTTACTCATGCTTTATGCGAAACCTTTTCGCTTTAAGACATCAATAACATATTGCTAATGCTACTCTACTAGCTTTGATGAAGAGTTGTGTTGTTGATGTTATAAGCTTTCAAAATTTTCCATAGAATGTACTAAACATGACGGAATTAACATAAGCCTACGATAATGTTAACTGCATTTATTTAAGTAGCTAAATCAACTTTTTTAAAGGTATGATGTATATTGTAGTTTGATGACATGGGTTTCGTTTCTGAGCCACCCTGTATATTACCTTATAATATTTACGAGAAAAACATTTCATACTGCCTTCAAGTTCTTCCACTTCGATTCGAGTTGTGCCGGAATCCTTGTTTTACAATCCGAATTTTCTTTAAAAGCTTCGGCTACAGCGCTCCACGATTTCTTTTTCGAATTTGTTGTATTACTGTCTCTTTTCTTATTTTCGATATACAATCAGATGTTCTGAGACGCATTCGATAAGATGATTGATTTCCAAAAGTGAAAAGTTACTAACCCGATCCTTTTTCTTATCCGTACTGATTTTATTTAAGCGCTCAAATAGCAGAATTGGAAAAAGGCACACAGTAGTTTTACCTAACAGGTGGACACACAACACAAACTTTACAGAAAGGTGGCTGTAAAATGAAAATCTTATATCAAACATGAAATATTGTGTACAACGCATCCAAACTGTCACCTTAAATAGAGTCTAGGCTAGGTTTACGGAAATCGACTTTAAATCGCCTTCTGTCATACCAAGTCGATTTAAACTTGACTTGGCTTAAATCGAGATTTAAGCTCGGCTCCGCTAAGCGGAGTTAAAATTTGAATGAAAGTACTATTATTTCTCCCCGGTATTACAGGCATCTTAGGATAAAAAGGGAACATGGATAAATAGTAATCAAATGAGAAAAAGTATATACTGTTGACTGGGGTTTCTTTGCCGAGTATGGCTCTATATTGCCAATCAAGGTTTTTTTATTGGAGGCTGCTTTCATTGTCGCAGGTCATGTGTGGTGCGCTACTTTTCGATGTTTTCGATTTATTACTGTATTATTCATCTGGCAAAAAAGAAAGAATAGATCCTTAAAGTTCTTCGTGTGTCTATAATCGTTTTTGTGAAGGCTATTATTTTTTCAGCAAGTTTTTATCTAATAAGTGCTGAGGCCACTCGAAAACCTTGAACATATTGTTTTTATTGTTTAGGCTTATCGAAGCTAGAGATATTTTCTTCCAGAAAATGTGTCTTTTTCATATTTTGTTGTATATAGTTTCCAGAAAAATCGTTTGGCAATGTTCCCCCCACAACCTATTGTAGGATGAAAAATTGTTTTACCCTATTGTTAAACTCAAAAATTCATCAAAATGAACGATTTAATTTATGTTTAAGCACTGACAAGAGTTTTGAATCGTGCCCTGCAGTCTCTGAAAAAATGAAAGAAATATAGGCAATCTGCCATCAAAACTTATATCGCCTAAGCTTAAATTCTTTTAATATGGGACAAGGAATTTGAGGCTCGTACAAAGATTTTTGGAGCGATCTTTGTACAAGATATACACAAAGTATAGGCGATTTTTAGCTGATTTTTCATTGTGCGAAAAATCGAAAGGTTTTTATACCAAAAAACAGTGCCTTGGCTAGATTAACTTATTTCTTCCGTATCGTCCTACTTTTATTGCACATGTTCATAAGTTTGTATGATTTTATTCATAAGCTTTTGCATGATTTTATCATTGTATCATTATTTTGTAGCAATTTTTTGCACGCTTCTGGTAGCACTTGTGTTTTTGTATTGGGCTTGGAAATTTTTATGGAAAAAGTTATTATGAAAAAGTATGAGTCATGGTTAATTTGGAATTGTTCATGGTGGTTTCCGAGATTATTCTTAAATTCATATATGCACATGGGGTATATGAGGATATTCCCCTATCAGTAAAATTTCGGCTCAAAATTTTAGGAGAAGCTTCCAAAACCATTCTGAGGTGGTGGGTAGCTATGTGACCTTCAAATTTCACCCAAAAATGGAAAATAACGCTGGAAAATGGCCTACAAGTTCAGTACTCGATAATTTGAGGAGGGGTTAAAAATTTTCCTTCAAGGGCGGATGGTAAAATTGCCAACCTTGGGTTGGTGGATATCCCACTCCCTTGTTACTTTTATGCACACCTAGGCGTGGGAGAATGCACCCCCCCCGAGAAACGAAAATACCCCCCAGAAATCAATTTTTGAAATTGTTTATGTTTTCTTCGCAATTTTTTGATGCCAATGGATAGTGCTTGATGAGAACCGTTGAAAAATGTTTTTTTCGCCATACCACCAGTTTTAAGGCCATTTTTTGACCTCGAAAAATAGTGCAGCCCCCCACCCACATATGCTTTTATGTCGACTAGGACTTCGAAAAGGAGACCACCTCGGGCAATTTTAAAAATTTCCTACTTTGGCAAACTTCCCACCCCTATCCTTAACACATATTTTTTATTACAAAAAAGCATAACATCGTTTTTTTACACATTTGTCGCCGTTTATTTATATATTTTATCGAATTCACTAGGTATTTAATTTTTTTATCTGTTTTTCAGGCATTACTGATGACTATTTACGTATTGACATGATATTAGTTTGCTCTATTTGGCTTAATTGAAATTATTAGCTGCAGCGCCAATTATTACTCTTATTGGTCTTTATAAATTGTATAAAGCCGGATTACGCCATCAATACCTAGTCGATTATCATGATATGAAGGTGTGATTTATTTGGTTCTCCCTCCAACAGTGTATTTTTGAATCTGTTCAGGGAGTGCCAAATTTACCCTACTTCAAGGTCAAACTTTGCCATACCACTTTTGTGTAAATTATTCGTTGTTGTAGCCCGTTAGAGTAGAATAATTAATCATTTTTATTTTTAGATACTAAAATTATTTGAATAAGAATGCCAGAATAATAAAATTATATGTGTGTACTTCCTTTGATGCCAATAGGCAGCGTAAAAAACAGCAAAAAATTGTGTTTGTGTCTTAACTTTCATGCTTTTGATTTTTTTATCAAAGAAAATTTCTGACGTCGAAACAGTTGCGCCGAAATATATGCGCTATAAGGGCCGTACCAAGACATCCTTGCTCCAAAACAGATGCGCCAAATGCCCGGAATCATTGACTTTAAAGGGAATTTTAAGTTTAATTATTTATTACTCCCAAACGATATAAGCGTTCAACGTTCTTTTGCTCAAGTTAAAAGAGCATATTGTGCTCTGACTAAATAGTAGACAGCAGATTATAAGACATATATAGTATACGGATATGATTGAGCAAACTATTAAAAAATGTAAAATAATACGCATTTTCTGATTTTTCAGTTGCATTTTTCTCAAAATACCTACCCTTCGATAAACATCTGCCGGGCCAAAAAAATCGAGTACTATAGTAATCAAGAAATTAGTTTTTCAAACGAATCCATGCACGGGGTTAAAAAAGCTGACTATAGTTGTTTATGACAGTAGCAAAAACAGAATGTGTTGAGTAGTATGCAATATGATAAGACATATATTCATCCGTTATAATGGTTATTCACAAACATTCAGTTTCAACCTTGTTAGCTCTTAAAGCTTTTACTGACCCTATAAAACAATTTCGATTCACACCAGATATAGAAATTTTCCAAAAGAATTGGTAGAAAGTCGTCCCCTATTACATAATGCGACAGGGTTATAACATACCTAGGCTTATCTGAGTGCTGATCAGGTTGCTATGCCATATATGACACGATCCAAACAAAGAACCTGGGTCTCTGCGACCTTAATTGTGAATTCTGTCTATCCCAGATGGTTTAGGCAGTTACGCCTATATTCCTATGTCTGCTTCCTTGCTTAACCCCTATCAAACATAAACGCTAATAGGTCTACTAAGATCTCCGTTCCAAGCTTAACCCAATTTCATACATAGGGCTCAGGTTGGATGTTTTCAAGACTTGAAGTGATATCTATAGTACATGAGCTTAAATGTGACTGGTTCCAAAAAGCGCGAGGACGGACTTTGAAAACTACATAAGAGAGTTATAAAGAAAGTTCTAGTTAGATAAGTCATCTTCTAAAATAATTAATTTCTTTTGTAATCATTTTAGAATAAAATATTTAATACATTTTTTCAAAGATGATAATGAAAACAGATTTAGATGTAGTAGATTTTTATTCAATGAATGCTAGTTGATCATAAACTAATCAAATAGCTGATAGTGTGATGAAAAAGTGAAAGGCACTAATGCGCATGTGTCCACTATAAATGACAGCATTAGCATTTGAAGGCTTACTATACTGCTCATATAATAACTTTACTACTCAACAGATTAATATGGGAAAGAACACAAATATAAGGATATAAATGCATAAATAAATTAGCACAGAGACATTTATAAAAAAGGACGCCAATATAAGCGGGAAATATGGATCGGAATACATACAAAGGCGGTAAGATGACAAATGACATGCTTTAATCATACACAATAAAGGTATAATAAATGATGATGTAACACGGTGACCAACTTGGTATCAAATCACATTTCAGTAAGTACCGATCTCCTTGCCCAAAATTGTAGTATAAAAAATGGATGTAAATTTTTATAAAAAGAGGGGGAAATTGGTCCTGGGAAATGTGGATGTCACATGAACGTCTATAAGGCACTTTCAACATTACCCCATAGGCACTCTGAAAACATCAATGCAAGGCGATGAACCAAACAATCGGCGTTTGCAAAGTAAAAGCATGATTGACCAATGACAAAACGCAAATGACTTACAAGAACAAAAAACATAGTAAAAGGGCGTGTAGCTCCACTGCTACAAAAAGTTAAGAGTCCACTAAAAATTGCTGTTGGAAAAACACATTGTTTTAAGATTTATATGCTGAACTTGATCTAGTTTAAATTGAAAACTGATACGGAGTAAGTTCTGCCTGTTTGAAGTTTACACTCTGGTAATGATGGAAAAACACGTTTTTACCTTCTTTTAGTCTGCAAACTTCTCCGCTTATATATCAGGGTTTGAAAATAATTTAAAAATAAGGTATGCACGTCTCGAGGAATGCACATCGCACTTGGATGCAATTCATAAAACTCAATACAAAGTTCGAACCGGAATTGCAAACTTTAAACTGCATACTGAAGACTTAAAAACAATACTTTTGCCCTTTTTGGTCGGCCAACTTCTCTGGTTATGAATCATATTTTACAGAATATTTTAATAATAAAGTGTCAGTGGTTACTTTGAAGTTGTTAAGTACCAATTATGTAGTGAAAGAATGTTTTTGCAATTATTTTGTCTGCCAACTCTTTCAGTTATGGATTAAAATGTACGAATTAATGTAAAAATAAAGACCGTCTTACGGGTTACACGTCTTGATCAAATGCGTTTTTACACACTTTATATTCACTCTCCATTTACCATGCCCTATACTGAAGGCATAATGAATCACTTTATTGGCATTTATTCAAAATTTATTGATTTCAAGGCGTGCCAAATAGGACGCTCTCTTGCTGTTAATACCTCAAAGTCCTTTCATTTTGGTCTGCTATTTAATTTAGTTTTTGGCTGGAGATTTTTCCTATACTTTAATTATTAGAATCTTTGCATTTTATTGCTTTCAGGGAACCCAAGATGTTACTTTGCAGCTACCCATCATGCCCGATTTTCCTGTGGGCTCTGATTTCCGGCGGTTAAACCAAGTACCGCCTAAATCATAGGAGTTTTTTTACATGTTTGTATGTCCTCTTTCTCCCTATCCCCATTCTTATTGTTCAAACCCTCCAGCTTTTCCTGTAAATGTTATTCGTAACATCATGTTTACAAATCTGACTGCAAACCCTATTTATATCTGTAAATGCGTTGCATGAGGTTTATAATGGAGATTAAATTATCTTTAATACAGCAGTGTTGAAGCATAAGTTGTTTAAATATTCTTATCCGAAACATCATAATTTCTTCTGGCATGAGAATTACGAGCATGATGATATTTTTATCACACTTAGTAGTAGTGTAAAGTTTACACTGAAAGCTGACTTTAGATCTATGCTATACAAGCCTTATTTTTTACAAATTGTTCTCGTAACATCAGGATTATGCATTTATTTGACCGTTTTCTTTGACTCTATCTTTAAGCAAAGGTTACGCTTAAAATTAATTTAGTTTTAAAATGTTGTTGAAGGTAATTTTGTGACCTGCTGTTCACTTGTCTATTGCAATGTGGATTGAATTTAAAGAACAATATTGTTTTTTGCGTTGTTTGACTGTTGCATTCCATTCTGCAAGTTACTCTGTTGAAACCTCAGCTACCTTGCTGATTATTTTAATCAGAATAGGCTAATAAAAAGTAGAGTACTAGCAAGAAAAAATGCTCCAATGAAATGAAAAAGACAAATATACTTAGAATTGCGGATTATGAAAGACTTAAAAAAGGGGTAATACAAAAGTCGACTATACGCACAAATTATTTAAGAATCTGCTGAGAATCAGCCTGTCTCTAAGCAACCCAAAAATCGAAGTATTAATTTGCGGCTTCTAAAAAACAAGATGCCTTTTCAAAACATCGGAAACACCCAATCATGTCCACCAGTCCTACCCAACACAGCCACTGTCTCAATATGGATACTGTCTGACCACGGCCGCTGACAATTTACTCATGTAAACAATATTCACTTAGCGTTAATGGGTCGATGGATAAATTATGACACTGGCGTCATGCTGTTTATTATGACTATAATGTTGCATGTGTTATGCAGCATGCTGGTGTACATTTTCTCGTGCTTTGGCGTCCTTTTTGAATTATTAAAATTTCCCTTCTTATATAATGCACTAAAGCATTTGCTTGCAAGAACTTATTTGACTTACTATTTTTGCATCTCTCTGTTTATTTGGTTGCAGGCTTATTCGAGCTAGTGCCTTGCCACCATTCTTTGCTGTTGCGATGTACATCAGCCGTTTGGAGTTGCATTCGCTTACCTATGAAATAATTTTTACTTTCTCTGGTTCGAATTGATCATTCTTCTAAAGAATAAACTGATGTGTTATTTATTTCACAAACTATATTACAACTTCTTACTGGAATCCTTATATTGAATATCAGTCTTTGCCTTACATTTCGAGAAAGTCTGATTTTCAGCCAATTTTTTGATTTTTAAGCGTTTAAGTGACCTTTTCTTGTCCCATTCATTCATATCCTTGATAATCCAAATTTCCGAGTATATTCGTCCTTTTTCTTTTATTGAACCATTTTTCTCGCTAGTTATTTTAAACTTGTTTCACACTTCGTCAAAATGTCAATACATATTTCCAAAGAATGATGAACAAAGAGATAAGTAGAGATGTACCTGTAATGGCTATATTAAGCCTGCGAGAATAAAGTACTTTTGTTGTCATTTTTTATTCTTTATTTCATTAGAGCATTTTGCTCAACCCCATTCTCAGATCGACTCAAGCAACTGCTATTGAATCGTGTCCATAGGTAGGCAGCACAAAAATTCTGGATGGAGGGCGGGTGCAAGATTTCTCAAGGGTCGAAAAATGGCCCTAAAAATGGTGATATGCCAAAAAACAATTTTTCGACGTTTCTTAACGGGCACTATCCATTAACATCAAAAAATTGCGAAAAAACTAAAAAAATTTCAAAAATTGAATTCTGACAGGAGTATTTTGGTGTCTGGGGTATACCTTCCTTAAACCCTCCTAACGCCCATGTGTCATTGTATTGCGCCTATTTGAATGCACACAGCTTTCAACACATTTGTATAGGTGGTACTTACTTTTGAATGTAAACAGCAGAGAACGCAATGTGCAATTTCATTAAAAACAAACTTGGATGAGAGCTTAGCTGTGGAATAATTTTAAATGCTAGGTTTATGATCAGTGGTTCTACCTTAGTGTCGAATCAAGATAAATACTTTTTCATCTGAATATAAATTAGAATGATGTTTTAATTTGTTTTTACAATACACAATTCTTTGCTAGAAGTAGTATACCATGTAACCCTAGTCGCAATGTTATAACATAGCCTGTGCTTAAGCATAGGCGGGCGGGCCCAAACGTGCAACCTGGGTCGGGGCCAGGGTGCAATGGTTAAGGATAGGCAATGATGAAGGATATGAAGGGGAGGGGGGACCCGTCTAGACCTGTCAGGGGGTCCTTGGAGGAGGGAAATGGAGTTTCCCAGGAAACTCGAAAATTATTGATTTTTTTTAGGGCAAAGGTAGCCTAGGGGATGGTGCCCCAAGCCTGGGGAGCGTTCCCATAAGCCTAAGCGATTCTGTGGAGGTGGTCTAAAGGGCGCCTACGCCTACCCGTAGGGAGGGGAGGTGGCACAAGAGGAGCAGTCCTAGGAAATGAGGGGTTTCCCAGGAAACTTTGATTATTGATTGATTTTATCAATTTTTTAGTAAATCAAGAACCAATAGCCGGATTTTGTTCAAATTTTCAGGATATGACGTATATAGGCGAGGCATGCTATGCGCAGAATTTTAGCACGCAGCCTACAGTATACCAATTTACTTTACACTTGGCAATATTTAGTTTTTAAGCACAATGTAGCAGAGTATGTGCTTATCAATTGATCGTTCGTGAAAGTATGCAAAATTTTGCTTTGCTCGGCTTACTGCAGCTTGGGCATTTTTGTAATTAAATCATAGTGATTGTAAGCAGCGTGCAAATTAATAGCCTTATCAGCTTTAGGTCCTTCAAAAATATAACATCGCCTGAGTATACTATGATCTGGTAATTAGGCGTTAGTATATTTTGAATTTTTGCTACAGCATCTATACCATATATTTCTTTGTTAGTGCTAAGATTAGCCTTATGCATCAGCTCTAATGCAAGCTGCTTTTGCAAAGTATAACGGTTCTTGTCTCCTTTCCTAAAAGCCTCCCATTTTTGGCTGATGTCCAGCTTTGCTATTCCTGTTACAATGGCTCTGGCTAGTGATATGTTATCATTCAATGTGATTTTAATATATGCTCCTCCATTTTTGCAAAATGACCTAGCATCGGAATTAAATTTATTTAAACCTGTACCCCACTGGGGCTTCTTGTCAACAACAACTACCCTAAGTTTCATACATTCATCAAAGCTAAATTCCTTTTTAGATTGAGCGACCTTTTCCATAATACTCAAAATCTTGTCAGCATTCAAATGTTTACACTGAGTGAATGGGACTATTACATGCTCATGTAAACTAGGGTGCCTAATTTCAAGGCCTATCATACAGTCTGCAGGGTAGTCACGTAACATTTTTTGATAACGTCTTCAAAAATTGGCTCAAAAACCTCAATTATATTAGGGCACTCATAAATGTTTCGAAACTTCAACAGAAACGTTTTTGCAATAGATTTGAACCTGTGAACAGAAATAGGTGGAAGTTCACTTACTTCATAATATCGATTTAGATCCATGATTGAATAAAACTTTACTTAAGTCAAAATGTCTTCTTATTTATAGACAAAACCTATTAATACTAGCAGTGTTTTACTGCTTTAACTTGGGATTCTCTGGTACTTAAAAAATGGAAGAATTGAGAGAAATCAAAAAAATTGCCGTTTACTGAAGGAGAAAATAAGCCCTATGGGAGGTCGATTAGACCGCCTATAGAGCTATGTGGTAGAAATCTGGAGCGCCACATGTTCCCCCTGATGATTCACCTCTGCTACTTTTGCCAGAAAAATAGTTCTGAAAGGGATTTTTTCAAAACAAATGCAGGCAGTTGGTACTTGAATATACAAATGTGCCCCAGTGCTGCAAATTCAATAGGGCCATGCAAGAAGCAGGGCAGCGAGTGCTGAAGCGCTATACTGAGCAGCAGGCCGAGGCGGAAAAGGCAAAGGCTGCTTACTAAAAGTCTATAAATAAGGGCGCGCGCCAGGTATATTTTATATGTTAAAGCAACTACCATGTCTTCTCCTTGCGAACTAGTGTATCATCATTTGGTTCAAAGGCTCGTTGAAAAAGCAAACAACTTCTCCTAGAGCGTCAGAAATGTCCAGAATATAGGCTCGTGTTTCTGGGGATTCATGAGAGACGAATTTAAAATAGAGCAACACGAAAGTGATAAACGCAACGCTTTCTGGGTCTTTGCTCAAAGTATAAAGCAAACGATTCTAAATAAAGATATTGATGCTATATGTAGTCTATGGTCGTCATTCGACATAAATGGAAAAAACATGTAGGAGAATTTGTACGAAAACTGTATCGCTTATCATGTAAATTGTGTGTTGTAATGTTAATAAATAAATAAAAAGAAAAAAAGGAAATGGATGGAATACTGGAAAAATTGTACTACGACCCGCAAAGCGGGTTCACTAGCGTCAACCAACTTTACACTCGTGTCAAAAGGATTCGCCCCGTCGCCAAATTGGAACAGGTAAAAGCATGGCTGGAAAAACAACCTATCTACACTTTACACAAACCCGCATTCAAGCGTTATTCTTGAAACAAAGTCCTAGTGAGCAGCATAGACGAGCAGTGGCAGGCGGATTTGGTCGATTTGCAATCCCTAGCCAACCACAACGATAATTTTAAGTACCTACTCAACTGCATAGACATTTTCTCAAAGTATGCATGGTCCGTTCCACAAAGAAGCAAAAATTCGAAAGATATTGTCGAGGCTTTTAAACACATTTTTGCATTGTCTGGCCGCAAGCCCTATAAGCTACAAACGGATGCGGGCAAAGAATTTGTAAACAACGAGTTTCAGAAATTTTTGAAATCGGAATCTGATGATTTTTTCACCACTAGAAGCGAAATGAAAGCATCTGTAGTAGAGCATTTCAATAAGACACTCAAAGAACGCATGTGGAGGTATCTTACTAAAAGCAACACATACAAGTAAATTGACATTTTGCCAAAAATTATGAAAAATTACAACGATTTGTTTCATAGAACAATAGGCACTTCTCCGGCAAATGTGATGGCTAAGGACGAGCATGAAATATTAAACAAAGCATTCCGCCTTACAGGCGATAATCAAACTGAATTCGAATTCGAAATTGGCGACAAAGTCAGAATAAATAAAGTGAAGCGTACATTCGAAAAAGGGTTCTGGCCCAATTGGACCAAGGAGTATTTTGTAGTTAAAGTAAGATACGCTAGAACCCCACCTGTCTATGTTTTAGAGGACCAAATGGGCGAAAAACTAGCTGGTATTTTTAACGAGCCCGAACTGCAAAAGATTAACGTTTCCACTGACGATTTGTTCATTATTGAAAAAAATATAAAAACGCGAAAAAGAGGCGCAAAAACTGATTATTTGGTACGCTGGAGGGGCTACCCGCCCAAATTTGATTCATGGGTCTCTAATGTGTTAAAAGTATAAATAACAATTTCGTCTCTTGTAAATCTTTTAAAAAATGGAGGTTGGACAGTGTTTTTTAATCATGCGTTGCACCGTTTGTCTCAATACACATACTTTTCTGACGCGGCACTTGGCACGTATTTTTGGCCAAAAATGAGAAAACAATCTAGGCGAACAATGCTAGAAATTGATGAACACGCCATTTGGCGCTTTTCAAAGTATATAAGAAAATATTTACAAAGAGGCGAATTGAGCACGCTTTTCAAGTTATGGGAATATTTAAGCCCAGAGGCTAAATTTTATTATGCAAATCTATACATAAAAATTATTGATGAGCATTTCACCTCATCCATGACAAACGTTCTAATCTAAAAAAGCGCAAATTTTTGTAAAGTTTGGAAAATTGTTTGTAAAGTTTAGAATATTTTTTGTAAAGTTTGGAATATTTTTTGTAAAGTTTGGAATAAATTTTACATGCTGAAGCATAGTACTTTTGTAAAGTTTGGAATATTTTTTGTAAAGTTTGGAATATTTTTTGTATAGTTTGGAATATTTTTTGTAATGTTTGGAATATTTTTTGTAAAGTTTGAAAAAGTTCTTGTAAACTTTAGAATATTATGTATCTAATCTGCATTTCTCAAGCATTGTTGAAACTATTTTATACGCTATATGCAACTCGTGCTTGTGTTTTGCACGTGTGAGAATCATTTTTCCGCTTGTAAAGAGTAAAAAAGTCACATTTCTAAATTTGTATAAAAGGCCGCGAAATAATCCTACTTCGTACATGCATTTTCTTTTCACCAGCTCATAAGACTTGCAAAGATCAATGCGAAATCCCAAATTAGCCGAGCCAACAAACAGCACAGGCTTTATTTTCAACATTAAATTCTCCATTTTTAGTATATGGATGAATGCCTTTATTGAATCTTCTCCTTCTTGAACAGTTTTAGCTCCAACACATACAATTTTGCCCGACTTGAAAATCAGCAACATAGCTGGGAGTAATCGAAATATGATGCCTGGAAATTTTAGGCTATTGTATTGCGTAGTATTTGGCAATTTAAGGTAGATATCATCTAGATTTAGCGTGTTTGGTAGTGCTGTAGTTAGCACAATTTTCTGTATTGTAACCATTTTCTATAAATACCTATATATAAATTTTTATTTATAAACAAAAATGATTTTCAAACACCCTTCCACCTGTCTTGTCTCTGGACCAACAAAGTCCGGTAAATCTACATTCGTTGAGCAATTAATCGAAAATAGAGCACACTTGATTGATACCAAAATTATAAAGATTTGGTGGTGCTTTGCAGAAAATCAACCACTTTACAGGAAAATTGAAAATGTTTCGTTTATAGAGGGGCTTCCTGATTTTTCATACTTGAAACAGTTTAGTCCTGTGCCGCAACTTTTGATTCTTGACGATCTGATGCAAGAGAGCAAAGGTAATACTAAGATTGTACAGCTGTTTACACGTAGTTGTCATCATTGGAACATTAGCCTTATTCACATTGTTCAAAACGTGTTCTTTGAGGGACTCAGAACTTAACGTATAAACTCTGACTATATAGTTTTATTTAAAAATCCTGCCTATCAATTACAGGAGCAAGTTTTATCTCGTCAGCTATATCCTGCCAATCCGAAATATTTCATAGAAGCCTACTCCGATGCTACTGCTCAGCCGCATGGCTATCTGTTGATTGATCTTACTCTGAACTAAAAACGAATATCTTCAGCAGTCATCCAGCTGTTTATATGCAAAAATCTTTAAATACTACAAAAAAGGTGATGAAATCAAATTAAAACAAAATGGGGAAAGCACTATTAAGACGCAATATTATTTCTTTACACCTTCGAAGTCAAGCAAGGAAACCTCAAAGAGACGCTATTATAAATACTGCCAGTAAAGATCAGATTCTGTCTCTGTGACTGTGCAAACAAGTTTCTTAACGGTAATATCCCCTTTTCTGAAAAGGATATCAACAAACTTCGAAGATACAAGCATCAAATAAGGTACTTGGCAAAAAATAAACAGGCAAACACAAAACAAAACAGAGGTATTTTAATACAAGACGGTGGTTTTCTTCCACTTTTACTCACTCCTATTCTTAAAATTGCAGGTACTTTACTAGCTGATGCAATAACACGCAGGCAATGAAGCACACTGAAAAAATAATTTTAATACCCGCTGAAATCAGTGAACGTTCTAAACCAGTCGACGTTTTGCTTGATTACTTTAATAATGAGATGCAACAAATTTTAAGCAGCAAAAATGTACCATCTGATGTAAAACTTGTAAAATATAATCAAATACTAGGCAAATTTAAGCGATTGCTCGAACAGAAGCAGCAACCATATTAAGCTACTATTGTAGGACATGCAAGTGACACAATTAATGACGAAGAAATACTTGCTGGTATACCAAAAAATCAGATTCCAAAGGCAAAACTGCTTCTACACTACATTCGCACAAACCCATTTGTGGAAATCAAGCCTAATGGCGAGCTTATAATAGATGGTCGAAAAATCAATTGTTCAAACATCACAGATTTAGTTAATGATCTGGCACGTGAGCGCAAAAAATAAGCAGGCATCCAGGCACAAAAGAATTGCTGAAAGTGTTTAATCGCACAAATGTACCCCTAAAAAGTATTGCTAATAGACAAGGTAAGGAGATTTTTGCTGCAGGCGACGAATTTGACTGGGATGAAAGTCTATGAATAGTTATTGTTTTATTTTTTATGAGAATAAAATTTTAAAAATGCATGTACAATTCACTCCTGACAATTACACCATTTTGTTGGAATACTACACTGGGCAGGCTGCCTAAACCTGCTATGGGTTGGATGGGTTTAAAGGCATCCCATACCAGCGGGGTGTTGGCCTTGGCAGCTTTTTCCGCTCACTTTTTAGAATGGCCGTCCCTGTTTTGCAATCAATAGGTAAGCGTGTTGGAAAGCATGCTTTGGCAGCAGGTGGAAACATAGCATCCGATTTGGCTCAAGCAAAACCGCTTTTTGAGTCTACTAAGGAACATTCAAAGTGAGAAGCTGCTCAACTTTTTGATGAACCCTCTCATGCCCTTCAGCAGCAGCAAGGAGAGGGTCTTGGTTACCGCTCGAAGTGTATAAATACTAATGCAATTCATGCTTTTTCTAAAATCGACAACAAAAATGGCTCTCATTGACATAAAATCTATCCCAAGTACTAAAACCGAACTTGACCTTTTTACAGTCCTTCCTACCCAAGTAGTTGTGAAGCAAGGCTTCTGGCATGAAATTCAACCTACGCACCCTATCACTAACGAGGGGCCTTATGAATTTAGAATTCCACCCGACCTCCATTATCTTCAGCTGAACAAAAACTACATTTATATGCTATTAAGGATCAAAAAACCAACAGTCGCAGCTGGAGCATCAGTACCCGACTATGCGCCTAACAATCTAATTGGTAAGACTTTCTTCAAGCAGGTGATATGTTTTCTAGGAGGCCGCTTAATTTTTGATAGCTCTGATAAGTATGCATTCAGATCGTACTTTGAAACTGAATTAAATTATGGTTATGATGCAAAGCATTCTCAACTGCAATCTGCACTTTACTTTCACAAAGGGGGAGGCAATGTGGACACAAAAGACAATGAAGCATTTAAAATACGTGCTTAAATTGTTTAAAGATGAAAATTTTGTGAAAGTTGCGGCTCCATTGCACATTGACTTGTGCTTGCAAGACAGATTTCTGATTACCGATTTTCGCTTAGAATTACATAGAAATAGCGACGCATTTTTACTACAGTGCTTTGAAGACGCTATTTTAGAATTAAAAGTCTCACAAATGAAATTTTTTATTTGAAAAGTTGAGGTTTTGGATACTGTCAATTAAGCACTCAAACAAACAATGCCCTCATATACAGCAAAGTATCCTATTAGGCGCGTGGCTATGACTAACTTACACATTTCAAATCCTGCTAGAGAAACGCCCAATTATACCCTGTTTAATGGTCAGCTACCTAGGCGTATGGTGTTTGCTTGTGTCAATGGCAATGCATATTGAGGCAATTTGGCCAAATCGCCATTTAATTTCAAACCATGCAGCATATATGATGTAAAAGTAACGTGTGGTGGTACAACCTACCCCGCTTATCCACTCAACATTGCATTCAAACACGATAGGTACTTGCAAGCTTATAATCAGATGTATGATGCACTAGATATAGGACGTGAAGGTAATTTCATTAGCAGACACGAGTTTAAAACAAGCCACTGCTTCTTTGTGTTTGACCTAACGCATGACGCAGATGATGGAGGGCACTGGGATCTAGTGCATGAAGGAACAACGAGCATAACTGTAAGGTTTGCTGACAATTTGTCTGATTCTGGCGTGGAAATCATTATATACGCTGAATTCGATAACTTAATAATGATTGACGAAAATCGAAACACGTTTCATGACTATAATGCATAGAAAATGAATACCATTGAAATATTCAAAATTCTTCAGCATAATATTAAAAAGGATATCTTTTTAGGTGTTTTTCCATTAGACCGCCTGCCACCTATTAGAACCTACCCTGCGGCTCTAGTGATTAATTTAGATACTAGCAATGCACCTGGCTCGCACTGGGTCGCCATATACTTTCAAAGCAATAAACACTGCGACTATTTTGACAGCTATGGGCGAAAACCATTTAACCACTTATTGCATTATATTTCAAATAATGCACTCACATATGCGTACAATAATGCGCAGGTACAGGGCTCTTTTCAATCAGCTGTGGTCACATGTGTATATTTCCTAGTTAGCAGAAGTCAAGGTATTCCTTTCAAAAAATACTGTCTTATCTATGCTCAGCGAGAAAATTAATAAATACTTTAATAAACTAGAATTATAAACATGGATGCCAAACAATTTTACGTCACTCTTCCAAGCAATTCACAAGAAACAAATACTGCAGCCACATTTCTTACCAATCTGCCTAGACAAATTGTATTGATAGGTGAGTGGGAGGTTGGTTTAGTAGAAATAATTTATGCAAATACATGGCACAATGTTTCCGAGGAGCAGAATATGATACAATTTTATGATATAAAAAACAATGTGCGACAAAAATTGCTTATTCCTCGAACAAGATATTTAAATATAAATGACCTCATTCAAGCTATGAGAAATGGAATAAAAACGATTAGCTCAATAGATAAATTTGATTACATGAAATATTTTGGCATAAAGTATGATGAAAATAGAAAATTTTGTCATATGACAATAAATTCTGAATATATTCAAAGTGTAAAGCTGACAAAGCATTTAATGTATATGCTGGGATTTCTAGAGAGCCAGCTTAGTAATATAGATTATACTGTGAAAAAGAATTAAACATAGTTGCGCACCATTCACCATATGCTAGGTGGTATGCATAATTTTTACGTGTATTGCGATATAGTTGAACCTCAAATAGTTGGGAATACTTTTGCGTCACTTTTGCAAGTTGTAAATATGGAAGGAATGAAGGAAAATACATGGATATTGTAAATCACTCGTACATTAGCCCCCATTATATACCTGTACTCAAGAAAGCATTCAATACTGTTGAAATGAACATTAAAAGCGACCAAGATAAACCCGTTCCTTTTGAATTTGGCAAAACTATTGTTAAATTGCATTTCAGATATCGCCTATAGATATGACCTTTTATCGAATATCGTCAACATAAATCAAGGACAAAAATTTAAAATCATTTCTTAATGCACCTGCTTCGCCTAAACAATATATCTTCCTCTGCCTTGGGCAGCTACTTTTGGCCCCTGCTCAATGCCGAGTACAAACAAAGTTTAATGCAATCCGATGCAGAGGCTTTCAACAACTTTTCTCGCCTCATCAAACAATGTTGCACTCTCCGAGACATACACAGTCTAGCTAATCTGTGGCAAAATTTCAATGACCGAGCAAAGCAATATTTTGCATTCTTTCTCGAACAACCAATTGATGAGCACATATTCTGCTACATTATGCTTAAAAACTAAATATTGCCAAGTGTAAAGTAAATTGGTTTATTGTAGGCTGCGTGCTAAAATTCTGCGTATAGCATGCCTCGCCTATATACATCATATCTTGAAAATTTGAATAAAATCCGGCTATTGGTTCTTGATTTACTAAAAAATCGATAAAATCAATTAATAATCAAAGTTTCCTGGGAAACCCCTCATTTCCTAGGACTGCTCCTCTTGTGCCACCGCACCTCCCTAAGGGTGGGCCTAAGCGCCCTTTAGACCAGCTCCACAGAATCGCTTAGGCTTATGGGAACGCTACCCAGGCTTGGGGCACCATCCCCTAGGCTACCTTTGCCCTAAAAAATGAATAATTTTCGAGTTTCCCAGGAAACTCCATTTCCCTCCCCCAAGGACCCCCTGACAGGTCTAGACGGGTCCCCCTCCCTCTTCATATCCTTCATAATTGCCTATCCTTAAGCATGCACCCTGGCCCCGACCCAGGGAGCACGTTTGGGCCCGCCCGCCTATGCTTAAGCACAGGCTATGTTATAACATTGGGACCAGGGTGACATGGTATACTACTGCTAGAATATTGAAAATAATTTATTAGGAATAATGCATTCTAAAAATTGACATTATTTAAATAACATGGAGGTTTGACAAACTTGGATCCTTCATTTTTTATGAAAAAGGTTTGTGATCCCTTAGGGTAAGGATCCACAAAAGACCTATTGCTGTACTTGGAAAAATGACGTGTTTGATTGATCGTTGCAACTTTAATTACACATGTTGCAGTCTTTTATTTTGAACAAAAAATTTGATGCATGATAAATTTACATTAATCGTTTAAAATTGTTCACATCAGTATTAATTATGAGTATTATTGCTTAATTATTAATATTTATGATTATATAGTCTTTTCCGTTGTTCCTCTAGTGAATCTGTAGCATTGTTTTGCTGGAACACACACTCGGTCATAGTTGCGGGCGTATCCATCAATGCATGCGCAGACCGGCGGTGGACCGCCTTTTATTTTTGGGCAATTCTGCGGCCGACCTGATATCACATCACTGCAAAGCAAATCACACCAGGGGCTGCATGGCTTTAGTTCTTCGTTTACGGGACAAGTCTCTTCTTTGGAATAAAAAATTATTTGCAGAAATGTATTTATTATCTGAAAAACGATTATGTAAGTCATTTTAAATGCAGAATGCGTATATTAAGGTTATTGAAAGGAATACAAAATCAGCTGAGTTATCCTCATTAGATATAATTTTTGGCAGTAGGTTTGCTGTAAGAAAATTGAATCGATTGTGTTGTAGTTTTGGACATATGTATGTACATGAAGAGCAATGGAATCATAAAGGGAGGCGGGCATTGTCAGCCTCAGGAAATTTTTAAATATGCTATTTTTGGGCTTAAAACCGATGATTGGTACACGTCAAAAACTCTTTATCATATTTCAGGCCATGGTCGCTTTTTTCTACAAAAACACGAAAGTTTGAAAAAAATGTAAAAATGTCGAGTAATTTGAAGGAAATATAGTCAAAAAAATTAGTGTATGGTGGCAAGCGCCAAAACATTGGTGCTTCACAGAAAAATGTTTGCTAAAACGCTCAAAAAACGCATTGTACGATTTTCCTGAAAAATCAACAATTCTTTTGGTTCGCCGCAGTTATTGTGCAAATTGTTATTTTGATTCCTCACTAAAGATATTCTATTTTCTCGTCAGAACACTCCGCCAAAAAAATATACCTTGGTAGCTCTAGCTACCATAATTTTAAGAAGTCATTCTTTGAGAACAATGCGTATAAAGCAATCTTAATAAAAATATCCTGCACATAAAGTTCTGAGAACTAAAATATTTGATGATACAAGCAAAGTAAGTAGAGAATAGATCTCACAAATGGATCCCTTTAGTTCAAGAATCAAAAATCGTTCTAAAAGTTCTTGATTATTTTGACTTTGGGCACAGCTAGGTATTTTATGCATAGTCACATGATTTATACTTTAATTTTTTTATTAAATCTCCATCAAAGGTTTTCTCGGAAAAACTCAAGTCTTACGGTAGCAAAAATTATAATTTATAAAATGATCACGGAATTATCAATTATACTTATCTTTATAATTACAAAAATTACAAAAATAATAAAATTTCACAGAAATTTAATTTTAAGGGAATGCAAAATCAAGTATTCTTACCACTGGATTTCTCATTTGACTTGGATTTTTCACTGGATTTCTCCTTTGATTTTGACTTGTCACTGGATTTCTCTTTTGATTTGAACTTCTATACTGATTTTGCTTTTGGTGTGAACTTATCTGCACAATTGATCCACGCAAACAAGGTAACAATGGAAAGAAGCAACAATAACTTCATATTCGTTTATTTGGGTGTACTAAGAACCTGAATAGAATACGTACATTTGATTCTTGACTGTTTGCTTAAAAGAGGAGGTGAAAAAACGATATCATTCTTAATGTCACCACACCTGGGCGTGGGGGGGGTTTGGGGGGGTATGCACCCCCCAGAAACCAAAATACCCCCCCAGAAATCAAAATACCCCCCCAGAATTCAATTTTTGAAAATTTTTTTTGTTTTTTTCGCAATTTTTTGATGCCAATGGATAGTGCTTGATGAGAAACGTCGAAAAATGGTGTTTTTATCGCCATACCACCATTTTTAAGGCCATTTTTCGACCTTCAAAAAATCTTGCACCCCCCAGAATTTTCTTGCTGCCCACGTATGAATGTCACTATTTCATAAGAAAATTTTGATTTTAAACTAGTAGCATTCAGCGGCGGACCCAAGATTTCCTGATAGAGGTGTAACATATTTCCCTTAATGCGAGAAAATGGTCTAATATTCCTTCCATTATGCTTAAAGTAGCGGTTTTTACCGTTTTTGATAAACAGAATCATTTGTCATTCAAAAAAAGTTAAAAGTTTTTTAAAGTTACTATGAAATATGCACAATATTGGTGCGAAAATCGGTAAAAATCGCCGGAAAACACAAGAAATCATGGTAAGAACAAAAAAATCGGTATTTTATACATAACTACTCGTCTGTGGTAAAAATAAAGTTTTTTGAGCGCTAACAAAGTCAGTAAATGGAATTGATGCCTAATACAAGCGCGAAGCACTGGAACAATTCGAAAAACCGTCATAAAAAGTGGATATAATCATAAAAAAATACAAAAAATACACACATTATTTTTTTGGCAGCGGGGCGGGCGACCGCCCCCTCTAAATCCGCACCTAAGGGCATTAAGAGCTTAACGCAAACACTATATAGGCTGCTTTTGGAATAAAGTATAATCTGCATAAACATTGTATTATAATTTTTTAATTTGATTCAAAGTAAAGATATACAAAGATTGAGAAATTACAGTTTTATGCCATTTGCATTTATGAGCTGGCTGTTTCAGCATTAAAACAGATTTGCAATAGTAAGATAGAATCTCGCGTTTTGTAATATCTGGCAGTTCCTTAAATAACATAGACTTGAAAATATTCAGAAAATCGCCATATCAAATTTTTACTTTAACATTTTTTCTGGCAGAAGACCGATAGGCTGATTGCTCTTGCAGTAAAATCATGCAAAGAAATGTCTGCATATGTAATACATTCTCCTGCAGGGTAGTGCTTAGAACACTTGCAGCCCTGGGCAAAGCTGCTTCTAGCGGCACTCAAATGTTCGTTCAGTACAAAGCAAAGTTTTTTAAAGGAAATAATACAAATTTCGCATCTTAATCAAGCATATCTACATCAAACATTTGAAATATGTTTTCCAGTATACATTAAGAATAAAGATGTTTCTGTGCACTAATTTTTTCGGCTTTTCGAGCTGCGAGATAAACCATCAATCAGTAAAATTATGCGAAACATGATAAGATGCATAGCTGAAATAATATCTGTTATACAAGATTATCTATATTTTTTATTTCAAGGTAGAAATTCCCTCCACTCTTATGAAACTCTAAAAAAATTTTTTTAAGTTTGCGTTCAGCAAAATTTTACACACATGCATTAAAGCCGTCAGAACCAGTGAGACTTCATACTAAATTTTGGCACAAGTGCCAATGAGCTTACTATGATTAATAGAATAAGAAGGCCAAATCTAAGGAATGGCTGAACAAAATGGTGCTAAATTTCTAAACGATTTTCACTCATATGCTGTCAAAAAAACGAAAAAAGCAAAATAAAACGCCATTACTCAGCCAGCAGAAGATGCCATAAGCTTTTTGATTTCTGCGGAAAAATATTTTAAATGTTGACATTAGTATACTTACTTACATCCATACGTGGAGCGCAAGAAAATTCCTGGGAGGAAGCACGATTTTTTGGAGGTCAAAATTTGCCCTAAAAATCATGGTATCGCGGGAAAATCATCATTTTTCGACGTCACTCATTGAGTACTATCCATTGGCATCAAAAAAATTGCGAAAACAAGGAAAAAAATGTTCAAAAATTGAATTTCGGGGGGGTTGATTTATCGGGGGTATTCTCTTTGTCGGGGGCTGCATACCCCTAAAACCCCCACGCCCAGGTGTGGTTTACACCCCATAAAGTCATAGAATGTATACACTATGTAAATGTAGTTTTAAGAGATACTATTGCTTACCTCAGATAAAATGAAGTCGCATTAAAATTACTATATGATAATTAAACTACCACATGTGCACGGTAAAATATGAAGGTTAATTAATTTAAATCTAATTTCTGAGCTTTAAAAGCCCTAAATTTAAATTTTATGTCATAAATGACTTGTTCGTCAATATGATTTGCCACATTAGGAACGAAAAAACAGGTTTTCATCCCCGATCCTCTTAAATTTGTTAGCGCATATCAGTTTTAGCCAAAATGGGTGACCGCCCAGTTTGCCACCACACGTGGGCGTGTGAGTAGGGGGTTTGGGGGTATTAACCCCAGAATACCATAATACCACCCTAGAATTCTATTTTTGAAATTAGTTTTTTGTCGCCTTTTTTATGCCAATGGATAGTGCTCAACGAGAAACCTTTGAAAAATAGTGTTTTTTCCACCGTACCTCCATTTTTAAGACCATATTTTGATCTGGCACCCCTTTCTCCAGAATTTTGGTGATGCCCACACGTGTTTGTCATTCTCTAAGCACAGCAATGCTACTGACCAACACACCGCAAAAGTAAATTGAATAAAATTTAATAAATTTGTTTTGTCTAGCAGTGACTTTATGAAATAATACTAAATAACTAGCATAAGGTCAAACATTACCATTTAAGCGAAAAACGTCATATTGCCCAATATCCGGTTGAATGTTTGTACAATTCGAAAAAAACAAAGCTACGCATCATCAATTGCAAAGTAAACAACGCCAAAAGTCTCGGAATCAGGTGAAGATATTTGCAAACGCCAACATGAGCCAATAAACTAGTGTCTAGACACAAAAATGCACTATTTTTCGAGACGTTTTTATTGAGTTCTTTTCGTTGAAATTGAAAAATCACTAAAAATTAAAAACAAGTCAACAGTTTAGAGTGCTGAGTCGAATCCCCTTGGTCGTTCAATATTTCATTACACGTGTGGAGCAGCTCAGCTAAATAAGACGACTTGAGGTTTTAGATAATAAAGTTCTTAACAGCAGACCGTAAAAATTTTACAATTTTATAGATAAATCACACAAAAATACTTGATTCAGTTGCTCTGGTCAAGACATGTCTCAGGGAAAATGTCTTGGTTTGTTTCAGAAAATGTTTGTTTGCATCATAAAGTGAAATGGCCAATGGTGGGTTTTTAAGTACATGCATTTAGCCATGCCAAAAATTGTAACGCAACGTTAATCATTAATTTTTAATGGCAAATAAAAGTCTAACCGCATTAAAAAATACATTTCAGCCTGAAGTTGCTAAAAAGTACACACTTCACGGCAGTTTGAACAAATTGTTAAATTTGACATATTTATACCTTTTACTTTTGACCCAGTCATGCTAATGTAAGAACTTAAGTATAATACATTGATCAAAATTCATTTGTCTTTCAGAAAAACTGTTTCAGGATAGATGATATGAAATACAAACAGTATATCTAAAGCATGTACACCTTTTGTTGAGGGAAGAATACTTTCACTGAAATGACCATTTAAGATTAACTCAACAACTATTGCATGGATTTCAATGAAATAAATTGTTTTGGATAAATAATCTTTAAGTAAAAGTGTTTTGCGCGAAATATTTTAATAGCTTTTGGCTTCATGCCATGCTTAGAAAACCGTCCTTGTTCTGCAAGGTGATCACAGATTACTGATTTTCTTTTTTTATTTCAAAAAGTAGCAACATAGTCAGATATTTTTATGTTCTAAACTTTACACGTTTTTGTTTTTCTCCTTTTCTTAATAGTTTGTCCCGTAATATCAATTTAATTGTTTTCCAATATGACTGCCTTTATAAATTTTGTATATACTGGTTGCACACTTAATGTTATTCATTTTTTAGGCTGACCTAAGAAATTCAAAATAGCTCTTTGAAGCTTCACCTACTTAGTTGATTTAGTAAAGAAATTAAGGTTTTCAATTTAGCCACCATGGAGGCAGGTACTATAATTTTACATGTTTTTTTGTTGGTAAGTTGTAGAGGTTTGAATATTTTATGGAATTTTTTATCAGAAATGTTCATTGTACGCTGGAATCAGCAGATCTAATATCTGACATTGTTTTGATAAGCTCTTGCAAGCAAAAGAAGCATTCATTCTGTCAAAGGTATCCAGAAAACACAAAACAACAATTTTTTGATTGCCTAAAAGGTTTCAATATCATTTGCAGATTTGAATGCCTTTATTTGCGTAGCTTCAACTGAAGTTTCTTAATGACCACTGCGTTTCTAAGTACATTCTCTCTTACTCTTACAAATAAATTTAAACGGCAATCGGAACACAATAGAACAAGATAAGGAATAGTGTCTCAATTCTTTTTGTCAGCTAAAAAATCGTAGAGGTCACAAAGGGTGATAATATTAATCTAGGACAAAAGTAGAATCTTTACCTCTCTAATTTGCTTTGAAAGACACACATCTTATTGCAATATGTCAGAACAAGTCTTGAATTTCTAGTCATCGCCAAAACAGAAACGAGAAATCCGGATTGTTTAAGCTTTATTAAGCTGAAGCAGCTTTAACAATTCACCATCAGAAGATTTCCCATGAGCATGACTTCCCGCTGATTGTAATTTATGTTCATTTTGTTCAATTTCCAAAAAGACATAGCAAGATTGCAGCAACTAATTATTTATTCCTTACAGAATTGCATTCTAAATTCAATAAATCACACTTGCCGGTCTGAGTAAAAGTTCAATATATATATGCAGGTCTTGTTGTTATTAAGCTGAGCAAAGCTTTCTGTCAGGTCCATACCGGAAACTTGATGAGAACACAAAGTTGACTTAGGCACGCTTAAACGTTTTATCAGCTTGATCAGTAAATCGAACAGACAAAAAGTAATCATGTATTTTATGTGCTTCCTTTTTTCTTCCAATGCTAGAGAATGAACTGCTTAATGTACATACATTTGCTGTTTTATGGTTTTAGCCAACCCTTTAAATAATAGTTTTGATGTACTTATTAATGTCAAAAACATTTTCTTTACTAAAGCGTATTAAGCAATATGCTTTAAAATTGCTTGAGTGAAAACACTTATATGTTAGAAACTGATGGGTTTCCTCAATAAGCAGACTGTCATTAACTGTGACAATGTAAAAATGCAAATGATCAATAATCAATTGCGTGACATTGCTCTTAGCTCATATTTAAAGTATGAAAAGAAGCATTGTGATAATGTATCAAAGCATGACTATGAAATCCTCAGCAATCTGTCAAAAGACAAGAATATCATTGTCTCAAGGGCGGATAAGATTAATCAAGTTGTAATTTTGAACAGAAATGACTACATTAGGAAGTTGAATGATGTCTTGAATGATATTTCAAAGTTCAAAATCATTGACTGTAATCCTCTTTAGTTTATACGTTCAGTTGAGAAACGCATATCAACCCATATACTGAAGGTTCATAAGCAGAATGGACTATCTACTGATGTATATGAGGGTATACATCCTGTAGGATGCAGTTATGGCATGTTCCTCTAAGATCAATCTTGTCAGCCGTCAATACTCCAACTGATAAGTTGGCTAAGTATTTTGCGCCAATCCTACAAAACATAAATACAAATGAATACACTTTATGTAACACAGGTAGTTTCCTGACAAGTCTTAACGCTTTTACATTCAAAAGACATCATTTTATGGCTAGTCTTGATAAGTTCAAAGTTTGTTCACTAATATTCCACACAATGAGACCATTGACATATGTATTAGGAAACTATTTGATGATCAGAATGTCATGTTAGTAAATAACATGAATGTCATCAATTCAAACTGCTTCTAGAACTTGCACTTAAAGAGTTTTATCTTACATGTAATGGTAAAATCTATCAAGAGATAGATGGTGTTGCAATGTGTTATCTGCTTGTCCCAGTTCTTACCAAATTTCCTTGAGTCATCATGAGACAAAGTGAATGTGGTATAAAGATCAGACCCAAGTTTTATGTATCTTATGTTGATGCCACATTTGTAGTGTTTTCTGACAGAAGTCAGCCTAGAAAGTTCTGTGATTACATGAATCAGCAATATCCTAATATGATGTTCAAATTTGAAACTGAATGTGACAAGAAATTAAATTTCCTTAATGTGCTTGTTGAAAGAAAGTCCAATGATATTGTGACATCACCATATCAAAAGCCCTCATTTTCTGGCCTTTATGCCAAATTGTCTAGTTTCATTCCTTATGCCTATAAAGTTGGTCTAATATAGGCACTTGTGAGTCATATTTACATGATTTGTAAGTCATATCAGACTTTTGTCTCTGATATTGACAAGCTGAAACAGGCTCTACTGCTAAATAAGTTTCCTCTTAGCTTAATTGATATGGTCATATCAGACTTTATGACAAAAGTTTATAATAAGAGTGATAATATAAAAGTCAGGTGTGATAAACTATGCTATTCTTGTTTGGCCTTATGCTGGTGTGCTTGGCTACAATATACGCAGCAGAAATCTAAAGCTTATATCTTCATTTTGCCCTAAGATTAAAGTGAGGTTTGTTTACAAACCCACATGTGTATAAGCCGGTTTTTCAAGAACAAGGATGCTCTACCTGCTGAGCTACTCTCAAATTTAGTATATAAGTTTACGTGTTCTGGCTGTATGGCTATTTACATTGGCAAAACTCGCCGACATTTTGGGAATAGAATTGCAGAGCATAATGGCATCTCATTTGCTACAGGAAAGCCAATTCGGGATGATAGCTTATCTGCTTTTCAAAAACATATTGCAAATAGCAATCATCCAATCACATCAGGGCCCAGTTTCACCACAAAGCTACGAGTCACGAGTCATGGGTGACGGGTTTTACGAGTACGGGCTAGGACTTCTACGAATTTCCGCTTCACCAAAAACTGAGATTTACGAGCCACGGGCTACGAGTTACAGAGTTCTACGAGTACTTTTTACGATTATTTTTTCACAAATTACAACTGGGCGGTTTCACCACAATGTCATGTTTGAATGCTACGAGCAAAAAGATTCGTAAATTTTATTATATTTTCACGGACCAAAAACAGGTCCGTAGGACTCGTAATAAGACATCATTCTAGTGTGTTTTGTGATTTTGGTTGGTTTGTGCGATTTGAGTTGTTTTGAATTTCGATGGAAACTAGTACGTCTGACAGTGATAGTGATAGTCTGATTAATTTTGACCTAACACGTCATAAAAAAGTTTTTTGTTTATGCATAAACTTTGAACTTGATGATTTTGTTGCTTGATTTTGTCTCACTCGAACTATAGTAGAAAAAATTTTTGGTGATATAGGACATTTACTGCAGCACAATACTGATAGAAATATGGACTTATCCTCTACTCATCAGTTATTGTTAGCCTCACGTCATATCGCTGGTGGTGGCTTCATGTTGACCTGTGGGGATGCCCACGGGCCATCAAAAGCCACCATATCACATACTTTTGTCAAGTTATTGGAGCGATAAATTTGCAATATTTTGACAATATCATAACTTGTCCAGATAATTTAATCGCGTTACTACTTTGTTCTATCAGAAAGCAAAAATGCCTTGTGTCATTGGAGCAGTAGATGGTAGTCACATTAATATTAAAAAACCATTAACTTATGAAAATCAGTACATCAATTGTCATCATAAACCATCGATTAATATGACGGCAGTTTGTGGCCCTGATTACAAGTTCTATTACATCAGTGCAAAATAGCCTGGGTCAGTTGCAGATGCTTGTGTTTTACGCTTAAGCAAATTGTTGAGAAGGTTTGACACAGGTTGGCGACCAATACCCAACGCTATTATATTAGCTGATTCTGGTTATTGTTTATCAGAATGGTTAATTACTCTAATTTTAGGTGACGGAGAAAGGATCGAGGAGAAACGATTCAATAGAGCCCATAAAAATACGCGTGTTATGATAGTGTGTGCGTTCGGAGTTTTGAAACGGCGATTCGCCTGTTTAGAGAAACTTTGTATGGATCCAATTACTGCTTCAGAAACTATTAAAGCATGTACTATTTTTCATGATTTAAGCATTGCGGACAAACCTGTTGATGACGTTGAAATTGCTGAAGTTATGGGAATTTTAGCAGCTCAAATTGTTCAGCAAGATGATAATAATGATGAAATCAACGAAAGTAATTGTGTGCTAGGTTTGCGTCGCCGGCAAGAATTGGTAAATTCGTTTCTGAATTATTAGTTAATAAATTTTGTTATATTTAATTTGCTTCGGACTTAAAATTGATATTTTTCTGCCAATGAACATTTTTTTACTCAAAAACAAACTTAAATCAACAATAATCAACAGAATAACTGACTACATATCATAAAATGAAGTCGGCATTTGTCGCGAAAATGGAGTTTGTTGCATTTGAGCTATTTCTAAACGCAGCTTTCGGTTTTGGATTTCGAGTTGCTCCATTTCTTTGGCATGTTTACACTCCATAAATTTAATTTCTTTTTCATATTTTTCGCGTTGCAAATTCAAGATTTCAATTTCCGTTTGAATTTTCCGTTCTTTCAAGTTGATTTACTTGATTGGTACAAATTCACTGATTACAGGCTTTGAGAACTTTTTACGTTTTTGCGGCTGCATAAGAATTAATCTTAGATAATTAATATTATAAAGAAAACTAGAACGGGAAGAAATCAGGCCTATGTTATTTAGTTATGACAGGACCACAGATACTCAGAATGACCAGTTGTGATGTGAAAAGAGTCAAAAATGAAGCTTTTTGGGGCGAAGATGACCTGAAAGACTGGTATAAACGCTGAAAAAATGTTAAAACTACGTTATTACACAGTTTCTGGCTAATTTGAAGCACTTTTGAAGAGAATGTCAATTTTCATCCCTTTTTGGCCTTCATTTTGCTTCATTTTACCAACAAAATTTTCCATGTTTCCACACTGCTAGGGTAAGGCAGGACCTGCATGTCTGGTCGTAAATGGTTTTTCGGGCTGAAATGGCCTCATAAATTGTTACATAGATACGATGCACATTAGAATATTGTAGAAACAAGATCATTTGGTCGATTTCAAGCACTACGCTAAGAATACTTTGTTTTATTATGTCTTCGACCTTAATTTTGTTTCATATTCCTTAAACTGTTTTGCCTTTTGTTCTTCAAGAAACAGGCTAAACCATCTCCCCATCAAGCATGAACGTTTGCTCGGTATTCGTTTTGAAGAGTTACGAATTATCCAAAAATATTCACTTTGCTTTATATTCTAAAATTCTCCGAGGACTTAAAATTTCAGATTTGAAGTTTTTAATAACGCTCTATTTATGTATAAGATTTTGTAAAGATTTCCAAGTTTTTGTAAGCAATATTCACGCTAAGTAATTAAAAGGTGCACAGCAAATTGATACGACGTCATATAAACAACAATCATCCATGTAGAATTAATTTAGTTTAAATATTTGCCATACAAGAAAAAATGCTCCGATGGAACAAAAAAAGGCAGAATATACTTGGAACAAAGAATTATCAAGGACGTAAAAGGAGGGGACTAGAAAAAGCTCCTATCTACAAATGTCACAAAATTTGCTAAAACTCAGAAATTTCCTAAACAAAGAAAAAATGAAAGTAAGTAAATCAAAGAAAAAACCTACCTGTGCCTAAAACTGCAAGATCTGCTAAAAATCAGACTTTTTCTAAGCAACGCAAAAATCGAAGTATATTCTGCGGCCTGCAGAAGAAAGCAGCATCCTGTCGAACAAAGAAAAAACATTGGGCTAGATAACTGAACCACTCACTCTGCAAAAGCAGATATCGCCATAGCTGAGCAGCGCCATGTTGCAATATTTTTCTGGGTCAAAAAATAGTAATTATGGTATGTTGGAAAAACGGCAATTTTCGACGTTCTGATTGAACACTGGTGCATACCCCTAACCTCCCATGCCTAATGGTTATCAGTTTACATGGGCAGGAATAAAATCCGGGTGGTCTATGGGGATTAAACGCCAGAAGAGTACTGAATGGACGCATGCATTATGCAGAAATCACAGTCTTTTGTTGCGGTATCGCAAATAATCATAGGATATAACTTTTTGTAATATTTATCTAGCCACAATATCGAATAAATTAACGTTGCAAGTGATTAGCAAAAACGCAGATTTGAGATTTATTTTATAAGCTTTATATTAAGCATAGGACACCATACCTAGACGTAGGGGTTTGGGGAGTAAGCACCCCTAAGCAAAATACCCAACAAGAGAACGCAAATACCCAACAATACCTCCAAAATTCAATTTTTCAAATCTTTCTGCTCTTTTTGGGTTTTTTGGTAGGTACCGATAGATAGAGCTCGACAAGAAACGTTCAAAAATGGTGTTTTCTTTGCCATAGCACTATTTTTAAGGCCAATATTCCATTTGAAAACCCCCTTAGAATTTTGGAACCGCCCACTGTATGGTGGACAATATGAGAAGGTTCACCTATTTTTTTAGAGGCCGCAGAATATACTTCGATTTTTGCGTTGCTTAGAAAAAGTCTGATTTTTAGCAGATCTTGCAGTTTTAGGCACAGGTAGGTTTTTCTTTGATTTACTTACTTTCATTTTTTCTTTGTTTAGGAAATTTCTGAGTTTTAGCAAATTTTGTGACATTTGTAGATAGGGGCTTTTTCAAGTCCCCTCCTTTTACGTCCTTGATAATTCTTTGTTCCAAGTATATTCTGCCTTTTTTTGTTGTACCGGAGCATTTTTTCTTGCTAGTACCCAACTTTTTGTTAACCAGAAATAGTAGTTATTCCTATCTTTGTCAGTGTTGTTGCGAATGTCATTAGGTACTTAGCAATTTATACTTGCATTGTGTATGTATTATACTAGGAAAAATCTACCTAAAGTCGCAAAATGTGCTAAAAATCAGACTTTCTCCAAGCAACGCTAAAAATCAAATTATATTCTGCGGCCTCTAAAAAAGTGTCTTTTTTTTAATAATGTTCGAAGTTTCAGATAAGAGTGTACGAAATCTATCAAGGTTACTTTTTTAAATTGCTGGCACCTGATTGATAGGAAACTAAGAGGTATTGTATTTAAAGTAGAGCTGTGCCGGGGCCAGGCCCCGGCCTCGGCGCCGGGGCCTAGGCCCCGGCCCCGGGCCGGGGCCAGGCTGGCCCCAGCACCAGGTCCGGGGCCAATGTTAGAGTCGATTATAATGTAGAAACTTGATAATGTTTTGGGCAGATTTACCTTCAAACTCAATTTCAAGCAAACCACAGATCTTGCTAATTCAAATCTTTATTTCACTATGTCAGATTGGTGCAAACTTCTAGTCAATAATCAAAATGGACATATTTTAAATTGTAATTCATATAGACGAGCATTTCCAGCTTGCTTGGTAGCAGACAGCTACGTCTATCAGAACAAATAGAATAATAAGCATAAAAAAAGTGCAAAGTAAAGCACATTGAGAAACGCATCCATGTCAGAGGAGTTAAATCCATACATGGGCAGCTCAAAAATTCTAGGGGGTCCAAAATTTTTCAAAGTCAAAAAGTGCCTGATAATATATGGTAGAGCGAAAAAACACAGTTTTCTCGTGTTTCTCAATGAGAGCTATCCATTAGCATCAAAAAACCGCAGAAAAACAGAAAAAATTCTGAAAATCAAATTCTGGGGGGTCTAGCGGATTTTTTTGGGGGGGGGGGAGAAAAAGAATTCTGGGGTCTAGATCCCCCGATATCCATGTTCTGTTATATCTTGTAATCCCAACAAATATCAACGCTTGACGTGCATATCTACAAGCAAGAATATATGCATAGGTACATATAAGGGGTAGGGCAGGGTCGTACTATAAGCATGGTAAAGCACGCTATTATTGGCCCCGGCCAGGCCCCAGCCCCGGCCCCGGCCCCGACGAAAAAGGCGGCCCCGGCACAGCTCTAATTTAAAGTTGTTTTATTTTGTTATGAGCATTATAGTAAGCAAAGCAGGGGCCGATTGATTAGTGCACACAATCGTTTCGGGCATGCTAGTGTATCTACATTGAGTCTGTTTCAAGTCAACTTACGCGTTTCCTACTGTTTTAAACCAACCATGTCTCCAATTGTCTTCGATGTTTGCTATTTCATTCAATTGGCTTAGAAGACTTAGTTTACTCAATATCATTTCCCATAGCTACTGCATAGCTAACGTGCTGCCTGTTCAATCATTTTTATGGTTAAATATTTATTTTAATCTGTTGGCCGCAGAATATACATCGATTTTTAGCGTTGCTTAGAGAAAGTCTGATTTTTAGCAGATTTTGCGACTTTAGGTAGATTTTTCCTGGTCCCCTCCTTTAACATCCTTAATAATCTACAATTCCAAGTATATTCATCTTTTTTGTTCCATCAGAGCATTTTTCTTTACTAGTACCCCACTTTTAATTAGTATGATTTGAGTACATCAGTCAGTAAACACGTACAGTAACATGCCACAATAATGACAGCAGTCCAAGAACACGGAAAACAATACTGTTCTTAACATCAGCATTATCCTTTTCAAACAAGATAACCTTACATTATTTTAACAGATCAAAGTTTTTCAGCATTAACTTTACGCAAATATCAAGTGTAAGGAACACTAACGCTCAGGGATCTAGTATACAATTTACCCGCCACCGTTTTTTAGCCGATTCAAATAAGCTACAGTGACCAACACTGTAGATTCAAATAAGCTACAGTGACCAGCACTATTTTTATTGATGCGAGTCAGAACGCGTTTGATAATTTTTGTGTAAAGTTTGGTCACTGTAGCTTATTTGAATCGGCTAAAAAACGGTGGTGGGTAAATTGTATACTAGATCCACGCTCAGATTTGGAAGTAAAATAAATTTGTAGTATTAACTACATTTTAACAACAAATGATTAGTGCAAACTTCACACAACTACTAGGTGTAGAGAAAACTAACAGTCAGATTCTCAATTCTGATTTTACGTAGAACATTTTGAAAAAAATTAAGCTTCCGCAAGGCTCTAGAACAAGAGTTAATATGCAGTGTAAACTTTACACAACCACAGAGTTTAAAGAAAATTTCAGTCGGATTCGTAATTCTGATATTACGATCAACATTTATGAAAAAATTAAGTCTCCACAATGGCCCAAGGACAAATAAATATCAGATGTGTAAACGTAGACTCAAGCTACGTTCACTTCACTTACTTAACCCGAATCTCAAGCTTATGCGCTCACACGGGGGTTCTCGCCCTTTTTAGGAGGTCGATCACCAGCCCGCGATTCGGGGGTAAGCGGCCCGGCCTATTCAAGGTAGCCCGGCCCTCTACGCACGCACCTAGTGAAACTTACTTACTTAACCCCTTTGAGATTAAGTACCTAATTAAAGTAAGTTCCCCGGAAACCTAATTGAGGGCTCAAAAAGATTATTATTTAACTTGTTTTGGTCCGAATTCCGGTGCTTGAAAATATTAAGGGTTCCTAAGTATAGTGTAGCACAAGGACAGAATTCAACAGCACGGAAATTCAACCGAGCCCAGCATCGTTAATTAAATAATTAATTTTTACAATATTTTTTGGACAGAAAAATTATGAAGCAATTAAGAAGCGACAGCATGGAGGATACATGCTGCCGACCGTCGTGTTATGATAATCGGGTAAAATCAAACAATGTAATTAAACAAGGGCACAAAGCCCTGCCAAAGGCATACAACTGATGCCGATTGGCACAAACACGAATGATTAAAAACAAAGCGTACGGCGAAAAGAAGCGTGCACACTACGCAGGAAAACAAACAGACGAGTTCTGCAGCCAAGCAGATAAAAAGGCACGTACGGAGTCTGCTCACGTACGGCGACGGAAAGAAAAAAAGATACGCTCAGCGCGGAACCTGGCGGAGAGGCTCTCAGGCTCAAAAACTAATTGTAAAATGTAAAATCTTAAAGTGCCGTCAAAACTGCGCTCGCACGCAGTTTTAACTGACGCGGAAAAAAGAGGCGTAACAACACGAACCAAGAGATATGAAAAGGATCTATGAATACGACAATAGGCCTATGGGCAAAAGCTTACGGTAAAGGTATGTACAAACGAGACAGGCACAAATATGAGACACACACATATGATCTTTTAACACACGTAAGATATGATAACACACATATCAATGCGTACTCAAGTCGCATTAAGCCCGAGTGCCCATTTTCCTATCCCGGATTTTGATTGAAAATATGTGTGGGAATGGAATAAAAAATATGATAATTTTTAGGGGAAGGTGGTCCCGGGCGACTCACTTAAGCGTTGCGCTTAACGGTCGTGTACGTGCGTATGGAAATTGAGCACAAGAATGTACATCTGGGGCAATCAATCGGTTTTTTTTCATCTGTTTCAAAAAAACCCAAACTGATTTTTTTTCCAAAAATTTTTTCAGTGTAAAGTTTACAAACATAAGTTTGGCACATACAAACGTACTACAATCAAAGGGCTACAAACTGGCCCAAACCGAATTTATTTACACTCAATGGGGCGTTAGGTTCAGATTTTCTAAGTTTACAATTTGGTGGACAGTGAAAAATACGTGTTTGTGCATATTTTTGTTCGCCACTTTCTCTGTTTAGAAGTCGGGAGAGGTCGAATAGGGTAAAAATAAAGTACTTTCTAAGGGGTGGCGAACAAAAATATGGACAAACACGTATTTTTCACTGTCCACCACATTGTAAACTTTAAAAATCTAAATCGAACGCCCCATTGAGTGTAAATAAATTCGGTTTGGTGCCAGTTTGTAGCCCTTTGATTGTAGTACGTTTGTATGTGCAAAACTTATGTTCCGCAAAATATTTGATATGATTTACCAATTAAATACGAAAAAACCTGTTTTTTTGCCCATTTTACACCTCAGATTTCGGACTTTACACCCCCATAAACAACTCAATATTACGTTTTTTCGAACGCGGTTTGCTTTGACGTGTAGCCCTTAAAAGTTACTTTATTTTTATTTATTTAAATTATCTTAATTCATAACCGAAAAAGTTGGCTTATAAATCTTTGACAGAATCTGTTTTTTTACTCATCCACTAGAGTGTAAAGTTTAAACCCCTGGTACTGTGTATTGATTGTAGAAAAGTTTGAAGGTCAGATTCGTTATTCTGACCTCACAGAAAACATTTTAAAAAAAAGTTCATCATCCACGACGCTCTGGGCGGAAAAAATTTTTTCAGTGTAAAGTTTACACCTGCACTAATAACGCAATATTGATTGTAAAGAAACAAAATAAATTTTGACGTGTAGCGCTTAAGACGAGGCAGATTTTAAAGGTAGTTACCACGTTCTTTCTACTAAGTGGAGAATATGGCAGAGAAAAAATATTTTTTTGTCTCAGACTCTTTACAATAAACCGCCTCTAAATTCGAAAATATTACTTTTTAAGAAAAAAAATAAAAGTTTCCCCTAGATTTTATAACCGTCTACCTTTTGAAACCAATCAGACTGCATAGAATGTAAAACTGAGTTAGATATGCTCGGCCACACGAAAACTGTAAAAAACCGTCTAGTTTACACTCCTGTGCAACAACCAATGAGTGTAAAGAAATTTTAAGACCAGATTCGTAACCTACTAATTAGGGAAAACATTTTTTAAAAAAATTCATCATCCACGACGCTATGGGCGGCAAAAATTTTTTCAGTGTAAAGTTTACACTTGCACTAATAACGCAATATTGATTGTAAAGAAACAAATAAAATTTTGACGTGTAGCGCTTAAGACGAGGCACATTTTAAAGGTAGTTACCACGTTCTGTCTACCAAGTGGAGAATATGGCAGGGAAAAAATATTTTTTTGTCCCAGCCTCTTTACAATAAACCGCCTCTAAATTCGAAAATATTACTTTTTAAGAAAAATTAAAAAAGTCTGTCCTAGATTTTTTAACCGTCTACCTTTTGAAACCAATCAGACTGCATAGAATGTAAAACTGAGTTAGATATGCTCTTGCACACGAAAACTGTAAAAAACCGTCTAGTTTACACTCCTGTGCAACAACCAATGAGTGTAAAGAAATTTTAAGACCAGATTCGTAACCTACTAATTAGGGAAAACATTTTAAAAAAAATTGGCCCTCCGCAAATTATTTGAATTTTTGGTGTAAACTTTACATACTCACGACGCGCTCGGTATTGAGTGTAAACAAGAAAAAAATGGGGGCACTAAGTTTTTTTATTATCTACCTTTTAAAAAAACCGCACCTCTCAGATGTGTGCCGTTATAGCTGTGAGGGGGGACATATGTTGGGGGTACCCAAGTATATTATAGGTACGCGCTGACGCGCTACCTATGATACAAAAGGTTCTAACTGCTTTAAAAGAACGATGAATCTTCTTAAATGGGGATGTTTTTCAAGCGCAGCAGAAGCGCAATAGTGAAAAACAATAATAAATACAATTTATAGTTCGATCAAATCGCGGTAAATTTTCATTGTATCTGATGAAAAATATCCGTGCCTTTCCATGTCATTCTATCTTCGAAAATTCTTAATATGGGCGTCAAGGAGCTGTGGACCTCTATCCCAAACATTCGAAAGGCCCTTCGAAAATCGGAGTTTCAAACTTTTTCTATTTTCTTATGATTTTTTAATACCAATCGATAGACCTCGATGAGAAGAGTCGGAAAATATTATTTTATCCCTCCTCCTCGATAAATTTCTTGGCGCTTTCTTGACCTTTGAATTTTTTTTAGGGATATTTTCCCTAGACTATCGAAGTTTACGTGCCGCTCATCTCTAAATGTCAATTTGGTCTAAAGTAACAATCCAGCTGCAATTTTGTCATTTTTGTGATATGAAATCGAAATGAAAATGAAAAGATTAAACTATCGTAAGTGCTTTTGACAAGTTTTCTAAAATTATTTTCTATATGTTCATAAAACTAATTTGTTCCATACTGCAATATTTATAAACTTGCCGTGAATGGAGTTATAGCCTTAGCAGGAATCTGTTGCGAAAATGTTGATGATGAGAATACATCTTGTGTTCCTATATCATTTACGCTGTCAGGCCCAAGTTTCATTAAATCCGATTCTTATCCTGAACTCTCGCTATTTTTTTCGATCAAAGCAGCTGCAAGTCAGCCTCATCCCGGATCTTCGCTTTCACGAACATTCAAACCCATGACTACAGCAGAATCACGACCGAGAATATCTAATACAGCCGAATCGATTTCATTAAGCTCGCTCGAATCTCCCCCTTCTTCTCCTGTCTTTTGTCAAACTTTTTGATTGTAGCTCGCCGTATATTGTCCCAAACGGTATCACGGACATAAGTCCATTCCTCGTCAGCCGGGAATAGATAAGCGATGCTTTTTCCATTTTCAAATATCAATTCCCAAGTGGCTTGTTTCTTGGAATTTGTCAGCGTTGAGGAGAAGGCACAGAATAAAATTCCTTTGTTTTCATCAATTTTTTCCAGTAATAATAATTTCAGCTGATCATTGTTTTTAACTTTACCCAAAACTCGTCGCTTCTTGCCAACAAATGAATTACATTCCATAATTTGTTTATAACGCCAATAGAAATAGAGATATTGTAACCATTAAGCTGTAGTCGATAGAGAAAAAACGCAATGTCCTCTTACGAGTACTCGTAAAAGAGATTGAAAAGTACTCGTAAAATAGCAGACTTTACGAGTCCTACAAAAGCGTGGTGAAACTCCCGTTCTACGAACTCATAACCCGTAGCTCGTTACTCGTAACTCGTAGCCGTAATTCGTAACTCGTAAAGAAATTGTGAAACCCCATTTTCCCGTAAAACGGG
The DNA here is from genome assembly GCA_036768485.1 of Mermis nigrescens. Classification (NCBI taxonomy): domain Eukaryota; kingdom Metazoa; phylum Nematoda; class Enoplea; order Mermithida; family Mermithidae; genus Mermis; species Mermis nigrescens. The sequence goes on from JAVLUZ010000191.1 coordinate 2,671,807, forward strand.
ACTCGTAGGACTCGTAAGACTCGTAAACTTGTGGTGAAACTGGGCCCAGATTGCTTCAAGGTCATCAGTCGAGCATCCAACTCTTTTGATCTTTTAATCACAGAGTCATTATACATAGCACGTGATCGTCCCATTCTCAATAATAATGTTTCATCATATCCTTTAAATTAGTTTTTATTTACCATCATCCCACCTTTTCCAGTTTCTTTAAGTATAAAATCTTTTATAATTCTCTTCATAATGTAATGGCAGGTTTAAACTTTAAGTTTCTCTTGGTATACAACTCTCGCTTAGCAAGCTCATTTTTAAAAAAACTATCTATGACGAACAGTCGGTTCTAGAATAGAATAAAAATGGAGTACTTCCTAAAGGGTACACCTCACAGCAAATTGCTTATATTTGCATTACTTAGCTTTATTGCAAGGTGTAAAGTCAACTATTCAGTGTATTAAACGTGGTTCTGTCTTGTTTTTCTCTGCCAACTTCTCTGGTTATGAGTCATGACATGATCGCATGTCTACAAATTTTTTGGAATTAATCTTATGCAGAATGTACTTTTATTTTTGCATTGCTTAGATAAAGTGTAATTTTTAGCATGGATTGCGACTTTTGTTGGCTGTTTGCTAAAGCTAAGCACATTTTGTTTGGTTACTTCTGTAAATGTAGGAAGCTTTTCCTAGTCCACTCGTTTTACATTCTTTATAACCCACAATCACAAGAATAATTGTCTTTTTTGTTCCATCAAAGCATTTTTCTTTGCTAGTCCACTTCCTTTGACACTGCCCTGGGTTTGATAAATTGAGAGCTAAGTTCTTCCATGCTCCACATATTGAACCCTCGGCCCTTTTACAGGAGCCTGTTGCTCAACTTTTGCGGTTTATTAAAGCCTCAAAACGTTTGTGCGACTAGCTCTCAAAAGTTTCCATGGGGTACACAATGGGCTTCTTAGCCTGCGTGAAGGGCGTGCGCCCACCCCTTTATCACTATCACTATCACCCCACTCTTGATTAGCATGATTTGAGTAAATCAGTCAGTAAACACGTACAGTAAGATGCCACTATAATGACAATAGACCATGATAGCGGATAACAATATTGTTCTAAAAATCGGCATGATCTTTCTTAGACAAGACAACCTTACCTTGTTTTGACCGACCAACAGATTTTAGCATAAACTTCACATTAACATTTAGTGTAAAGAATACTTACGCTTAGATTCGTAATACTAACATTTCAAGAAAAATTTGTAAAAAATAAACTCCTGCAGCGCTCTGAAACTAAATTTAAATTGCAGTGCAAAGTTTACAAAAGTACTGTGCGTACAGAAAACTGACATTTAGTCTCGTATATCTAACGTTATGCAGAATATTTTGAAAAAAATTAGCTTTTACAAGGCTCTAGAGCTAGAGTTAATTTGCGATGTAAACCTCACTCAGCCACAGAGAGTAAAAAAGGTTTTAGTTGGATTTGTAATTCTGCTGTTACTCTCTTATTACTATCAACATTTTTCGAAAATTTATGTGTTCACAATGGCCTGGAGACAAATATCGGATGTAAATCAATTTACATTACCGTTGAGTGTAAAAGATGCGCGAAACTGGTTTATCACCCTTAAGCATATTATTTAATGTGAGTTTTGCAGATTGCATTTAATTCTAGGTTGCTTCCTACTCTGGCTGATAGGAAACAGAGTGAAATGCTTGTAGCAAATGTTTTATTAAGTTTTGTATTTCGTTATCACTACTTAAAATGTCAATGAGAAAAGTGTCAAAGTGTACGTAATATACACATTAAATTTATTATCTGTTTTCAGCAGTGTAAACCAATATTAGACGCATACAACTTTGTACAATTCACGACTAAAGCGGGCTTTTACTAAATTTTATACACGAAAATTGGGCTATAACTGTAAACTAGAAGTCTGATGCAATTTTGTAACTCAGCATTGAAAGAGTTAATCATTAACTGCTTTGATAAGGCTGTAGTCTTCAAGCTACCCAGGATTTCTTTCCATTATTTAGATTAAAGTGCTGCTTCCTTCTGCAGGCCTTAAAATGTACTTCAATTTTTGCGTTGATTAGAAAATGTGTGTTTTTTAGCATATATTGCGACTTTTGTTGACTTGGATGCCGAAGCTGAGCATATTTTTTCTTTGTGACTTCACTAGGAATAGGAAGTTTTATCATATTTCCCTCTTTTTGCATCCTCAATAATCCACAATGCCAAGTGTATTCGTCTTTTTTGTTCTTCCGGAGCATTTTTCTTTGTTAGTAATATAGATTACACAAGGTGAATGAGAGAAAGGAGTCAAATTCGGAATGATCAAATAAGAAAAATATAACACATTAATAAATATGACGTAGGAATTTTACGACAATCTGCAGCAAGCCAGTTGTTCCAGTTATATCTATTTTATGCTAATGGGATGGAAGCGACCCATTTGTGAAAATCGAACTTGCCAATAGGGCAGCGAAGAGTTATTTTTGCTAGTTTTAATTATAAAAATATCTCTGCTTATTTACTTTATGTCAAATACATTCTCTTCCTAATATGCTTTACTTTTATGTTATGCGTATGTTTTCTTCCCAGGATCTGAGGCTTTATCCACACCAAGTGATTATTTACGTTTAACACTTATACATTGCGCAAAAAAAGCAATACAGATATGCGTGATTAAAATCTGACAGAAATAATAGTTTATACTCGTAATTTCCATTAGCGGCCTAATACTACGACTGAGCATTGTTTTGCCCTAGAAGCTACAGCAACAAAAACTGAACATGGAGCACTAAATAAAGTATCGCATTGTTATTTTGCGATCAGGCCGTTGCACATGCTATCTTCTGCATATTCAATACTTCACTTGTGGAATCTGGATGGGCATCGATGGACTCAATCTACAAAGACTCATGATTCAGATTAAGAAAGATGTTATAGTTATGTCATCAACAACTCGGATTGCAAATAATGTGCTTTGCAGTTCTACTAGGTCTTATGTTGGCATTTTACCATCAATCGAATTGCAAACCAAATTGAGCATGAAGGGTTTGCTGCACTTTCAGAATTCAGATTGGCTCTAGCGGATCCCCTCAAAGTTTTTTTAACTTATTACAATCGCATGCTGATTACTTGTGCTATAATTCTCTGTAAAGATAATTGATTAAAGATGAGAAAAGTGTAATGCAGTCAATTGCCGGAAATCAGAATTAAACTAATCATTTACTTTGACTAGGTCACGTATTCTTTTCAGCAAGAAGCATAAACATATTAAAATAAAAACAAGAAAGTTCTTATAATGCGGACTTCAATTCATGCAAAAAATGAAAATTTTCTAACGTGTCTATTTATTAAATTATCAAAATTTGTTAAATGGCAGGCAAGCAATATAGTTTGTACAAATTTACTGTCGATATCATTAGAGGTAAGAAACATAAACTAAAGCAAGGCTCTGCTAACTCGAGAGACTTTGTCTCCTTTCGTTCAACAAGGGAAAAGAAGTTGCTAAACTGTGATTTAATCAAGGAAGTGCTTTAGCACGAAACTCAAACATATGTCTATCCCCATTTGCTAAAACGAGACACATCTAACGAGACACATCTGGGAGGTGCAATTTCCTCAAAGAAAGATATTTATAAAATCTGCTGGTGGCATTTGTTGTTCTTACTTACACCCAACACCGACTATGTAAAGAACGTATAAAGTTTTTGTGTAAGATTATAAAATAACAAATTTTGAGGTTTTTTACACGGCTGGTGAACAACACAGCATTGACGCCTCAAACAATTCAATGTTTTTGAATTGTAGGAAAAAAATGCTCCCCAGATACCACCTTTCTTTGAATTCGCATTATTCTGTGAAAAGCGTGTGAAAATCTTGGGGTGAAAAAACACACTTTGTTCGAGTATTCGGCTTTTTATGTATGCCATCTATTCCGCTTATGAGTCATATAAAAATAATTTGGGGTAGAAATATACTACGGCTCAAGAACTATTTTCTGCTTACCAACAAACTTTTGTACACTCGATATGAAGTTGGACTTCGGGGTTTAAACTGTACAGTCTGGTAGATGCTGTAAAAACAGATTTCATCTGAGATTTCTCTGCTAACTTTATCACTCACAGGTCGATATAAATTGAATAGAACTGTAATAAATTTTGTTTAAAGGGCCACACATCGCAGCTAATTGCGTTTTGAAAAACGCAATATTGTATGATTTATGAGGGTACAAAGTTTGAAATCAGAGGGTGTAAGATAGGCAAAAAACACATTTTTTCTCTGTCTAGATTAGTAAAGATCTCTTACTTCGCCAATTTCTCCCTTTAGAAGTCGGGATAGCCCGAATAGAATAAAAATAAAGTACTTTTTATGAGGCACACGTTACTGCAAATTGCCTTCAGTTGCATTAATATTTAGTTTCTTTGCGAGGTTTAAAGTCAAAAATTAGTTGTTAAACGTGTTTCTGTTATTTTTTCTTGTAAATTCTCTGGTCATGAGTCTGGATATGACCACAAGTCCACTAATATACCGATAATCAAGCGTGATAAACCAGTTTGGCGCATTGTTTTTACACTCAACAGTAATGTAAAGTGGTATACATCCGGTATTTATCTCCAGGCCATAGTGGAGACTAATTTTTTTAAAAATGTTTTATCGTAATATCAGAATAACATCAGAATTACAGATCCAACTTTAAGCTTCTTTACACTCTGTATGTGTAAAGTGTACACTGCAAATTAACTTAATTTTTAGGGCCTTGCAAAACTCTATTTTTTTTAAATGTTCTACGTGACGTTGGAATTAAATTCAGTTTCAAAGAGTTGCAAAAGCTTAATTTTTTAGGAATGTTCCTATTAAATTGATAATTACGAATCTGAGCGCAAGTATTCCTTACACTACATATTTGTGTAAAGTTTATGCTGAAAACCCTTGGTCTATTAAAATAAGGTAAGGTTATCTTGTTTAAAAAGATCGTGCTAATGTTCAGGAGGATATTGTTTTCAGCGATCATGGTCTGTTGTTGTCATTATTGTGGCATGTCACTGTATGTATTTACTGACTGATTTATTCAAATCATGCTAATTTAAAGTAGGGTATAGCAAAGAAAAATGCTCCAATGGAACAAAAAAGACAAATATATTTGGGTTAGGGTTATTAAGGGCTTAAAAAGAAGGGACTGGGACAAAGCTACCTATAAATACAGAAGTCATACAGCAAAATGTTCTTAGCTTTGATATAGCCAACAAAAGCTGGAATCCATGCTAAAAATTACACTTTTCCCAAGCAACGCAAAAAATGAAGTATATTCTTTTGGTCTTTGCATTTGATTCTAGGTTGCTTTGTACTCTGGCTAGTTTAAAACGAAGCAAAATGCTTTCAGCAAATGTATTAATAAGTTATTAGTATTTTATTATTACTAACCTGGGATGTCACTGAGAAGATGCAGTCAGCCTAAGTGTCAAAATGGAGGTAATACACACGTTAAATTTATTATCATTTTTTGGCAGCTGTAAAGCAATATTTAGCGCACACAATTTTGTATCATTTATGACTTTCACTAAATTTTTTCGCGTGCGAATGGAGCTAAAAATGAACAGTAGAAGGCTCATGCAGATATGGTACTCAGCAATGAGAGACTTCATCATTAACTGCTTCGGTAAGGCTGTATACTTTAAATTATCCTTAGTAGTATACCGTGCCACCCTAGGACCTTATCTTATAGCGTGTGTAGTGTTATAAGATAGGAGTCTGGCCTACCTGGACATGCTCGGGCCTGTGTGTAGCATAGGATGCCAGGTGGAGCGGCGGGGGTGGATGAGGCGGATCTGATCCCTGGCCCAAAATCGAGGTTGTGCCAGGGAGCAAATGGCTGGTCAGATTTTGTTCAAATACCCAGGAAATGATGTATATAGGCAAGGCATGCTATGTGCAGAATTTCAGGGCGCAGTCTACAGTATACCAATCTACTTTACACTTTCTTGTATAGCACAATATTGCAAAAACAATAGGACGGATTTAGCTCAAATTTTTAGAGTGGGGTGAGCATATGTTGCATGTATTCTGTTATTGATATGAACATGTAATCTGCAGTATTCAAATTTACTTCACATTTTCTAGTATAGCACTAAATTACAAGAACTATAGGGCGGATTTAGTTTAATTTTTCAGGATAAGATATATAAATTGTACCTGTGCTATGTACAAAATTTTAGTGCGCAACCTACAGTATGCCAATAACACTGCTTGATGGCGTCAAACGGATTGAAATAAATTACCCTGGGGAGATTTATTATTTTTATAAGTAAAAATCAATTATAATAAACATGTCCAATCCTGTCAGTAAGCGTAGCTGGGAAGGGGTATGACAGTGTGTGTGTGTGTGTGTGTGTGTGTGTGTGTGTGTGTGTGCGTGGTTGTGTGTCTTTGCTGGGGGTAGCAGTCCCTGTGGGAGTCCAAAAGCGCCACGGAGTTACAAAAGCACCACCTCTACAAGCACCACCAAGTTCCACAAGTGCCATTGTGTTCACTATGGTCATTATTGTTAGTTTACGAATGTAGTCTGCTGTGTTGTCATCAGTTCGTAGCCATTATTATCTACGTGCAAATTAATTATTTTGATGGCCTTTGGCCTTTCATAAAAGAAAAAAATTGTCCGAGTAAACTTTAATTTGGTAGTCAGGTACCAGAACGTTTTAAATTTGTTCAACGCTTCAAGACCGTATTTTTCTTTGTCTGTTTTAAGATAAGCTTTGTATATTAGATCTAAAGCTAGCCATTTTTGCATACTACATTGGCTGTTATCTTCCTTCCTAACAGTATCCCATTTAGGGCTATTGTCCAGCTTTGCTATTCCTGTTACAACAGCCCGAGGTAGTAATAAATTATCATTTGATGGAATTTTGATGTATGCCCCTCTACCCAATTCGATTTTTTATATCCTTCGACTACCTTGAGGATCACATCTTCGTCAAAGCTAAGCTCCTTATTGAACTGTGCTATTCTTTCAATAATACTAAAAACTTTGTTGGCGTTCAAATACTGACGCTGAGTAAATGGAACTAATACAGGGGAGTCAATGCATGAATGTTTGATTTCTAGACGTATTAGACTGTGTGTGGGGTAATGCTTCAGCATCCTTTGAATAGCTTGCTCAAACGTCTCTCCTATATCAGGAGAGTCATCAAGATTTCTAAACTTCAGCTGAAAACTCCTTTCAGTTGACCTGAACCTATGAACAGAAGTGAATGAGTGTTCGCCTGATTCAAAATACTGATCCATTTTTTGAGAAAAAAAGTACATACAAAATAATTCTTATTTATAGACAAAGTTATTGCGTCTTGGAGACAGTATAACGTTTTTTTAATTTTGGTGTCTAAAATGCAATTTTTTAATTGTTTTGCCAAAGTCAAAAGGTATAGGTTGATCTTGGTCGCTTTTAATATTTATTCCAACATTTTTGAATGCTTCTTTGAGTACAGGTATGTAATGTGGACCAATATATGAATGATTAATAATATCTCTATATTTTCCTTCAATATTTACGACTTACAGAAGCGGCGCAAAAATATTCCTAACAATTTAAGGCTTGACTATATCACAATTAACGTAAAAATTATGCATTCCTACTAGCATATCAGGGGAATGGTGTGCTACTAGGGTCAAATCTTGTGCAACAGTATGACTTATATTGCTAAGCTGACTTTCCAGAGATCTTATCATATATACTTAATGCTTTGTTAACTTTACACTTCGAATATAATCTGTATTAATTTTTAGGTGACAGAATTTCTTATTATCATCATACCTTATGCCAAAGTATTGCAAGTATTCAAATTTTTCTATAACGCTAATCGTTTTCATTCCATTAGAGATTGTCTAAAACAAGTCATCTATATTCAGATACCTTGCTTGAGGAATTAACATTTTTTGTCGCACATTGTTTTTGATGTCATAAAACTGTATCATATTCTGGTCCTCGGCAACACTGTGCCATGTATTAGCATAAATTATTTCAGCCAAACCAACCTCCCAGTCGCCAGTTAATATGATTTGCCTAGGTAAGCTAGTTACAAATATGGCTGCAGTATTGGTTTCCTGTAGATTGCTTGGAAGTGTTATGTAAAACTGCTTAGAATCCATGTTTATGATTCTAAGTCATCAAAGTATTTATAAATTTTATCAGTGAACATAGAACAATATTTTTGAATGGAATACCTCTACTCCTGCAAACAATGAAATAGACACACATATGACCACAGCTTATTTGGAAAAGTCCTTGTACTTGTGCATAATTGTATGTATATGCAAGTGCTCTATTTGAAATGTAATTTATTAAGTGTCAAAGTGGTTTTCGCCCATAGCTGTCAAAATAGTCACAATTCTTCTTGCTGTAAAAATATATTGCTAATCATTGACAGCCTATTTTGCTGATTGTGTCAAATTTCACCACTAGTGCTGCGGGTATATTTTTATGAGTTGTAAGTGATCTAAAAGAAAAACACCTAAAAATGTGTCATTTTCAATATTATGTTTAAGAATTTTAAATATTTCAATAGTGTTCATATTTATACGTTATAATCTTGAAACGTGTTTTGGTCTTTTGTCAATCATTATTAACTTACCAAATTTAGCATATATAATAATTTCTACATCCGTATTGAGCAAATTATTGGTAAATCTTACAGATGTGCTTGTTGTTTCTTCCCGCACTAGATCCCAATGCCCTCCATCATAAGCGTCAGGTGTCAAATCAAATACATAAAAACAGTGACTCGTTCTAAACTCATCTCTGCAAATAAAATTACCTTCTTGCCCTATATCTATAGCATCAAACATTTGATAGATGCTTGCAGGTACCTATTGTGCCTAAATGAAATGTTGAGTGGGTAAGCAGGATATCTTAAGCCACCGCATGTTACTTTTACATCGTATATGCTAAACGGTTTGAAAGTAAATGGTGATTTTACTAGATTGCCTCAATAAGCACTGCCTTCAACACAAGGAAATAATATACGCCTAGGCAGCTGACCAGTAAACAATGTATAATTGAGCATTTCTCTAACAGGATTTGAGATGTGCAAATTAGTCATAGCTACGCGTCTTATAGGATGTTTTGCCCTGTATGATAGCATTGTTTGCTCGAGTGCTAAATTTACAGTGTTTAATACTTCAACTTTTTGAATGAAAAAAATCAATTTGCGAGACTTTCAAGTCTAAGACAACATCCTTGAAGCACTGCAATAAAAACACATCACTATTTCTATGTGATTATAAGTAAAAATTGGTGAAATTAATCAGATACCTGTCTTGCGAGAACATGTCAATATGTAGTGGAGCCGTAACTTCTACAATATTTTCATCTTTAAACATAGCAGCTCGCTTTTTGAATGATTAACTATCTTTTGTGTCAACATTAGTGCCACTGTCATGAAAATATAACGCTGCTAGCAAGTGTGAATGCTTAGCATCATACCTATAATTCAGTTCAGTTTCAAAGTATGCTCTGTAGGCATATTTATCAGAGCTGTCAAAGACTGATTTGCCTCCTAAAAAGCATTTTACCTGCTTGAAGAAAGTTTTACTGATAAGCAGTGGCGGATCTATGATTTTCCTAAGAAGGGGGCGTTACCCCTAAGGGGGGCGGAACCCTGACTTGGGCGGAAAAATTAGCCGTTTTGACCGGAAAATCGCTAAAAATCGCTCAAAAATGCTTAATTTTTCGCACTATTTTGAGCCAATGGGGGGGGGGGCGGCCGCCCCCTTCGCCCCCCCGCCTAAATCTGCCCCTGCCAATAAGGTTTATAGGTGCTTAGTCGGGAACTGCTGGTCCAACACCAACAGTTGGTTTTTTATCTGTAGTAACATGTAAATGTAATTTTTATTCAGCTGTCGATAATGGGGATCTGGGGGTATTCTGAATTCATAAGGCCCTTCATTGGTAATCGGATGGGTAGGCTGGATTTCGTGCCAAAAGCCTTGCTTTATAACAAGCTGGGTAAGAGGGACCGTGAAAAGGTCCAATTTAGTTTTAGTACTTGGGATAGATGTAATGTCTATGAGCGCCATTGTTTTTGTGAAAAGCATCTATCATGCTAGTATTTATAGACTTTAGGCGGCTACCAAGACCCTCTCCTTAATGCTGCTATAGAGATTTAGAGGTCTCATCAAACAAGTGAGCAGCTTCTTGCTTTGAATGTTCCTTAGTAGACTCAAAAAGCGGTTTTCCCCGAGCCAAATCAGACGCTATGTTTGAACCTGCAACTAGAGCATGCATTCCAACTCGCATACCAATAGATTGCAAAACAGGGACGGCCCTTCTGAAAAGGGAACGAAAAAAGCTGCCCAGGCCAACACCCCGCTGATATGGAATGCCTTTGAACCCATCCAACCCATAGCCAGTTTGTGCTGCCTGCCCTATATAATATTCCAACAAATGCCTAAATCAAATCGTCAGGAGTAAATTGTACTTGAATTTTTGTTATTGTGTTTAATTAAATTTAATTCAGTAAGTATTTATAGACTTTCATCCCAGTCGAATTCATTGTCTGCAGCAAAAATCTCCCTAGCTTGCTTATTACCAACACTTTTAAGTGGAACATCTGTGCAATTGAACACTTTCAGCAATTCTTTTGTGCCAGGATATTTGCTGATTTTTTTGCGCTCACGTGCCAGATCATTAACTAAAACCATAATATTTGAGTCTTCAATTTTTTGACCATCTATTACAAGTTAACTACCTGGCTTAATTTCCTTTGGTATTTTGACTTTTTGGCATATCAGAGAGTATTTCATCATCGCTAATTGCATTACTTACATCTTCAACAATGCCAGCTTTATATGGTTGCTGTTTCTGCTCTTGCAATCGCTTAAATTTGACAAGTATCTGATTGTATTTTATGAGCCTTGCATCAGGTGGTACAATTTTTGTTATTCAAGATTTTTTGCATCTCATTATCCAAGGAATCGAGTAGAATATTCACTGGCTTATAACGTTTGCTCATTTCAGCGGGTATTAAAATCATTTTTTCAGTGTGTTTCATTTCCTCCCTGTAATTGCGTCAGCTAGTAAATTGCCTGCAATTGTGAGTATAGGAGTAAGTAGAAGTAGAGGAAAACCACCGTCTTGTATTATGATATTTTTTCTTTCTTTTGTACTTGCCTGTCTATTGTTTGCCAAGTATCTTATTTGATTCAGGTATCTTCGAAGTTTGTTGATATCTTTGTCAGAAAAATGAATATTACTGTTCAGGAAACTCTTTGCACTGTTGCAGAGACAAAGGATTTGATCTTTAATTGCAGTATTTATAATAGCGTCTCTTTGAGGTTTTTTTGTTTTACATAAGAGATGTAGACATACAATATTGCGTTTTAATCGTTCTTTACCCATTTTTACATTATTTCATTAGTGTTTTTCTTAGTATTTATAGATTTTTGTATATAAACAGAGGGACAATCACTCAAAATATTTGTTTTCAGCCTAAGCTTGTCTCTAGAATTCTGAGTGAGATCAATCACAAGATATTCATGCGGATGAGAAGTAGCATTGGAATAGGCTTCTAGAAAATATTTTGGATTGGTAGGGTAAAGCTGCCTGGACAGCATTTGTGCTTGTAGCTGATCTGCAGGATTTTTAAATAAAACAATATAATTCGAGTTTATATGTGATGTTTTGAGACCTTTGAAGAAAGCATTTTGTACAATATAAATGATGCTAATATTCCAATGATGACAACTCCTTGTGAATAGTTGTACAATTTAAGCATTACCCTTGCTATCTTGCATTAAATCATTGAGTATCAAAATTTGTGGTGTAGGGCTGAACTGCTCAAAGTAAGTAAAATAAGGAAGCCAATCTATAAATGACATATGATCGATTTTCTTATAAAGCGGTTGGTTTTCTGTGAAGCACCACCAAATCTTTTTAATTCCAGTATCAATCAAATGTTCTCTGTTCTCAATCAGTCGCCTAAAAAACGTCGTTTTGCCTGATTTTGTTGGCCCCAAGACAAGGCTGGTGAAAGGATGTTGAAAAATCATTCTTGTTTATAAATAAGGATTTATATATAGGTTTTCATAGAAAATAGTCGCAATACAGAACAGTGTGCTAACTACAGCACTGCCAAACACGCTTTATCTAGATGATTTCTATCTGAAATTGCCTAATACTGCGCAATACAATCGCCAAAAATTTCCAGGAATTGTATTTTGATTGCCTCAGGCAACATTGCTGATTTTCAGATCGGGTAAAATTGTATGCATTGGAGCCTAAACTATACAAGAAGGCGAAAATACGATGAAGGCATTCATCAATATATTAAGATGGAGAATTCGATGTTGAAAATAAAGCCCGGACTGTTTGTTGGCTCGGCTACCTTAGGATTTCGCATTGATCTTCGTAAGTTTTACGAGATGGTAAATGGGAAATGCATGTACGAAGTAGAATTGTTTCCTAGTTTAGTATACAAATATAGAAATTTAACCTTTTTGCTTTTTACAAGCGGAAAAATGATTCTTACAGGTGCAAAACGCATGCATGAGGTGCATGTAGCCTAAAAATAGTCTCAACAATGCTTGAGCAATGCCAAATTGAATAGTATATTTTCCAAGTTTTACAAGAAATTTTCTAAACTTTACAAAAAATTTTCCAAACTTTACAAAAAATTTTCTAAACTCTAAAAAATTCCTATGCTTAGGCACGCAAAGTTTAATTCCAAACTTTGCAAAAAAAATTTCCAAACTTTACAAAAAATTTTCAAACTTTATAAAAAAATTTCCAAACGTTACAAAAAATTTTCAAAACTGTGCAAAAGTTCAAATTAAAACCTTAGACATGGATAAGTTTAGGTGCTCGTCTATGTGTGTGGTGTGAAGGTTTGCAAAATAAAATTTGGCTTTGGGACTTAGAAATTCCCATAATTTAAATAATATGTAAATATCGCCTTTTTTTTAATCGTTTTCTGATATACTTTGAGAAACTCAAAATAGCATTCTCACCAAATTCCATTAATGTTTGCTTATATTGCTCGCTCATTTTTGGCCGAAAATAATCTCCAAGTGCATCATCAGACAAGTAGGTGTAATGTGACAAACAATGCAACATATGATTGATAAAATCATCGGCTAATCTCCATTTAGACTTTAATTGGAGATACATAATTACTTAGTATTTATAACCTTAATAGGCTCTAGACCCAGGAATCAAACATCCCTGGGTACCCTCGCCACTGTACTAAGTAATCAGTTTTATTGCCTTTCTTACGTATTTTCAAAATCTTTTCAATAACGTACAAATTGTCAGTTTTGGTTACAATTTTTTGCATTTCAGGCTCATGAAAAATACCTTCGACTTTTTCGCCTATTGGGTCTTCTGAAAGGTAAACGGATGGGGTTCGAGCATATCTTTTTTTAATTACCAAAAACTCCTCTGTCCAGTTGCGCTAAAATCCTTTTTCAAAAGAGCGCTTAAATTTACTCATTCGGACTTTATCATCAATATTAAATTTAAAGACAACGTTCTGTCTATCAATCCTAGATGCTCTATTCAAATTTTCCGTCTCATTTTTTACGATCACATTAGCTGGCGATGTACGAATTGTACAATGTTTAGAGTGATTATAATTTTTCATCAAGTCGAGTAATACGTCAATAAATTTATACAAATAGCTCTTGGTGAAGTATCCCAACATATCTTCTTTGAGCATATGATTAGAACGTTCAACTACGCTAGCTTTTGTTTCGCTTTTAGTCGTGAAAAAATCGATTGATTCAGATTCTAGAAATTTCTGGCACTCCTTGTTTGTAAATTCGGTCCCTGCGTCTGTTTGCAGCTTGTACCGTTTTCGGTTGAATGAATTTAAAATGCTTTGAAAAGCGGTCGTCACATCTTTTGAACTTTCGGATTTTACAGGAAGAGACCATGCGTATTTTGAAAAAATGTCTATGCAATTTATGAGATACTTGAAATTGTCATTAAACTTGCGTGAAGACTGCAGATCTAAAATATCACATTGCCATTGCTCATCAATGCTACTTACTAACACTTTATTTCGAGAATACCACGTAAGGGCGGGCTTGTGTAAAGTGTAAATTGGTGTAAAATGTAATGGAGCCCTGTGTCACGCCCGCTGCGCTTAACCTATTCTTTTATGTATCCTATTGTCGGTTCTATAATCTTAGCACGCTCAAATAATTTTAGCACACTTCTCTCAAACTAATTCCTCGTTTAAACCTATATTAAAAATGCGTGACACGTTTTTGATCAAGAAGACAGTGGTTTTTGGATTATTTTATTAGTAAAATAACCCTTTTTATAATTTTAGACACTTTACAACAGACGAATAAATTACTCTCACGTTTCCAAATCGAGATATGTAAGAAACTGACGATCGAGCTAACGACGACAAAAAGCGGAACTAAAATTAGGAGCGATGTCGAAGCTATCTCGAGTATGCAGAACGAAGCGGAACGGTCGAACTGAGCGTTCGGAGTGGGGATCGCTTGTCGACAAGAACAACGGTATAATTGAGCGCACAGAAAACTACAGTTGAACTGAGCGTTGGAGGGAAACACTCGCTGACAGAAAACAATGGTCGAACTGAGCCGAGTATCCATCATAATCTGCTTTTTAAAGAACATTTTAATTTTTTTGTATTGATTGATGATCTGGCAGGCGGCCAAGTCGCGAGTTGGGCCTACCGATATTTGCATATCAGTTACATGGGTTGGGCATATTTTACATGCTTCCGGGTTACGTTTATTGTATTTCCGTTTCCACTGAACTTTTGCCCCTATTGTTTCTATCAAGCTGTACTTTGTGTGCGACTTTTGTTGTAGCGCGTCCATCGTTTAAAATTGCAGAAACATATTTGCATATTTAGAGCGGATTCGCGCATACTTACGTGCTAAAGCCCGCCTATATTTTGTACACCAGTAACGCTATTAAATGCTCAATTTTTACTAATTTTTGTGGATTATCGGGATTAATTCCGGATGACTGTCAGATTAAAACTAACTTCGTTCCTTTGTTTCATTTTCCCAGACCGCCTAAATCAACTTTCATCCGTTCCTACCTTAATCTCTTTTGCAATCGCCTTGTTCCGCGTTTCTCAGCATGCTTCTTACTGACAATTAGAAAGATGTATGTGCAATCTCGTAGAATAATAATGTCAATTAAGATACTTATTGAATTTCTGCGATTTTCTATACAGATTCGCATTTAAGCATGAAGAAAAGCACAACATTATGGACGATTTTCATTTCCATTTCTTTAAGCAAAAACATAATGCTTAAATGATTCGTAAAAATTATGATAGTTTCGATGTGATAAAATTAAATAGAAACGATATAATCAATATACAGCGTTACTTGACACTTCTCTCTTAGGCTTAATCGTCCTCGGCTGAGTGTTGATGACGGCTTTGTAGGAAATAGTGGTGCCCAAAACCCATGGCGGGGGTGTCGGTATTGGCAGTTTAGAGAAGTTCTTTGACATTTGTAGCAAGTTTTCTTTCCATAAGTCCTTGGTCATCTTGCATTTCTTCTGTTTCAATACCTGTTTTTGCTGGGGTGGCTTGCAAGCGATTATGATACCTTTCAATGCGTTTCACGTGTACCTCTTGGTTGCAATTACCTGTAATATCAATTTTTATATTGGGGTAATTTACCTCAATGATACGGTATGGTCCCATATAAACTGGTAATAAGCTTTTAGGTATACCGCGGCTTATAGTCTCATTTTCCAATAGGACTAAATCGCCTACTTTACACTCAGTGTCTTTTGCTTTAACATTTTGCGCTTCCTTATATTCTTACTGCGAAATCTCAATCTGTTTTCGCACTTTAGTAAGCGCTTCTGATAAATGGTTTTTGACCTCATCCTCATAAGTTTCCAGATCTATTAGGTAAAAACATTGGTTGAAATTTATTACTGCATCTATTGAAAGCTTTGGCGTCCGTCTGTACATGAGTAGGAATGGACTAAACCCCATCGTTTCATTGTCATGTATATTAGTAGCAAAAACTGCATATGGGAGTTGCTCATCCCAATTGTTTCGGTTCTTTTCTAAATACATTCTTATCCTAGTGACAAGGGTCTGATTTGCTCTTTCGATCTCTCCGTTGGTCATCAGGTGATGGGCCGTTGTAAAGACTCTACACGTTGTAAATAGGCCCGTTATTTCTTTCATAAGATCTGATGTAAAATCGGAACCACGGTCTGATTGAAGAATCCATGGGGCTCCATGTCTACATACAATTTGAGTCACAAAAAGTCTAGCAATTGT
Source organism: Mermis nigrescens (assembly GCA_036768485.1). Lineage (NCBI taxonomy): Eukaryota > Metazoa > Nematoda > Enoplea > Mermithida > Mermithidae > Mermis > Mermis nigrescens. The sequence goes on from JAVLUZ010000191.1 coordinate 2,688,083, forward strand.
ATGCAGAGTGATATTTTCCATGGCAAACGCTTTAATGTACTCAGTGAAATAGTCAATAAACACAATAATATATTTAGTTCTGTTTTCAGTCAAATTTAGCGGTCCTACGCAATCTACTGCAATTTGTTCAAAAGGACCCGAAGATGAAATCGGTTGAATGTTTGCAGCGATTTTCTCTCGCACGGGCATGTTGCATTCGCAAGTGTCACACGTTTTGCAATATTCTGCGATCTGCTTAGACATACCTTTCCAAAAATATTTCTTTGCAACTAAACGTTCAGTTTTGCGCACACCAAAATGCCCAACAAGCTCATCATTGTGATGGCTCTGAATAATTATGGTTTTTAGCACCATAGGGACTAAAACCCTTTTCATTTTATCATCAGCTCTACAGAGAATTCCGTTTTCAATTGCAAAACCTTCAAAGCATTTTTGTTCAAAATAACCTTTTGACTCCAAATCTTCATGCTGTAAAAACCCGATTCCTATTTCAGGTTAAGTAAGCATAAGAGATATTTCTTTTTCCATTTGGACTACATTAATTCTACCATTTTCATCATCCCCAATTTTCAGCCTTTAATCGTCTATATCGACATATTTCATTTCGTGTGAATTTGGCAAACGAGGTAATAAATCTGCGTTTTGATATCTCAAAAATTTGCGTAGGACTACGAAATTTTCATTCCAGCTAAAGCAAGTCCCCAATGTGCGATTTGGGCTAAGGGATTCGATTTTTCTAAAATTGATTTTACTGCAGTGTAATCTCTTTCAACAATAGCTTCTTGTTGATACAAATAAGGTCGAAAGTTCTTAATAAATTCGACTAGTGTACGAAGGTCACTCCAAAAGTATCTGGATTGAGTATGTTCTTCGAAACAGATTTAAACGAAAGTTACGTACCTTTTACGGCAACATGTTGCATGCATACATACAAAATTTCATTTTGTTACAACCAGTACTTCTTCTTTTGTAGGCTTTTACAGTTACCTTACTTGCAGTAATTTGCAAATTAGTATGGAATTGGAAAATCGTGATTTTCGGGCATTGATGTACTTACATTATCGCAAAGGAAAATTAGCGGTCGATTCTCACCAAATTTTATTGTCAGTATTTGGAGATAGAGCCCCTTTGAGATCCACGGTATTCAATTAGTTTGGCGAATTTAAACAGTGTAGAGCTACCCTCAAAGATGATGACCGACCTGGCAGGCTTGACACTGCAATCACACCCGAAAAAATTGATGAAGCTCGATTGATCATTCAAGAAGATGGCCGAGTAATATGTGATAATTTAGAGCAGATCCCGAAGATTGGATTGGCAGCAATTAAAACTATTCTGCATGATTATCTGGGTGTAAGAAAATTAGGTGCACGCTGGGTACTCCATCAGCTGTCAGCAGCTCAAAAAATCCTCGAGTTGATTGGTGTCGATTCATGGTCAAAAAATTTGACGAAGGTGCCTCAAAACGTGCCTGGGATATAGCCACTGATGATGAAACTTGGATATGTCAGTTTGACCCTGAAACAAAGCGTCAATCCTCTGTTTGGGTCTTCCCTGGCGAAGAGGCTTCCTTGAAATTCCGGCGGTCTCAAAGTGTAGGCCAGCAAATGGTCGCCACTTTCTTCAAACGGAGTGGCCATATTGTGACAGTTAGCCTTGATGATCGAAGAACAGTCAATTCTGAATGGTGTATCAATGTATGCTTACCCCAAGTCTTCAGAAGAATTCGCGAGGGCCGACCAAAAACAGGTCTGTGTGGCATGTTGTTGCATCACGACAATGCTAGTGCTCACACTGCAGCTGCAACCCTGGACTTTTTGTCCAGAGAAAAGGTTCAGCTATTGACCCGTCCGCCCTATTCGCCCGACTTGGCACCATGTGACTTCTTTTTGTTCCCTAAGGTCAAAGATTTATTTCGCGGTAAACAATTTCAGACGCCTGAAGCTGCAGTAAAAGCGAACATTTTGGAAGTTGAGAACCTAACTGAATCAGGCTGGTCTGATTGCTTTGATATTTGGTTTAAGCGCATGAAACGTTGTATAGAATGTTCTGGTACTTACTTCGAAAAGCTGTGGAAATTTCATTAAAATTGCACAACTAGATCATACCGAGTCCAGAGACTTTTGGAGTGACCCTCGTAAGTGTTTCTAGTTCTGTGACTGCGTAATTTTTCTCCGCAGGTTTTAGAGTGCGGCTCACATAGGCTATCAGATGCTCTCAGTAGTCACTTTGTATTTGTGATAAAACACCTCCAATCCCATTATACGAGGCGTCTGTTTGCAGTATAATCGGACGTGCAAAATCAGGATGAGAAAGGATTGGTGATTTCATCAATTTTTCTTTTAGACGTTCAAAAGAATTTTCCTGTTCTCCTTTCCAAACAGAACTTCTGTCTTTTCTAAGCAAACGATTTAATAGTTCAGCGATTTTTGAACAATTTTCAATAAATTTTCGATAATAGGAAATTATACCCAAAAACGACTTAATTTCTTTAACGTTTGTGGGCTGAGGAATTTCTTTCACTGCCTCTATCTTTTTTGGATACTGCTTCATCATCTTATAATGATCGGGGGCGAAAATCAAGATGTCGTCCAAATATACAAGACAGACGCTCCACTGAAGACCCGATAGAGCAATATTCATAAGCTGGGAAAATGATGCCGGCACATTACAAAGTCCGAAGGGCAGATAATTAAACTCGTATAACCCGACAGGTGAGTTATATGCGATTTTTCTTTATCTTCCTCCTTGATAGGTATTGTATAATAAGCATTGGATTGATCCAACGTTGTGAAATACTTCATACCTTTAAGAGTGTCCGAAATGTCATCAATTCTGGGCAAAGGGTAAACATTCTTTTTGTGACATTGTTAACACCCCAAAAATCAATGCACATTCCGTGCTTTCCATCCTTTTTTCGTACCAATACTACGTTTGTTGACCAGGGGAAATCTTGGGTCTAATAATTCCCTTATTTTCGAGTTTTATTACCTTGTCTATTACTATTTGCTTTTCCCCTGGTGAAGTAAGGTATGGATGTTTAGGTATCGACATGCTTTTATCTGTATCAATGACATGCTCAATTAAATTTGTTTTTCCAGAGTCCATTTCGTCTCTCCCAAACAAGTTGGGAATACGGAGAAGAAGTTCTAAGACATCACCACGTTCTACATTGGATAATGTAGGCGAAATATTCGTGTTTTCCGTTATCCATTGTTTTATGTTTCGTGTTTGAGTAAGATCTTGGGTTAGTGTGTTCTCGCACCTTGTTTCATTTACGTTATGATCCACATGCAAATTTATGGTGCCTATCTTTGTATTTTGATGTAGGCATGTTTCACACATTTTTTGGGTTAAATACTTGAATAGGTATTTTTCCGTCCTCCTGCACAAGACATACGGAATGTGCTAAGTGTATTTCTTGTGTATTTTTGCACTCCATCAGTTCAAAAATTACCTCATCTCTAGGGACATAATGGGTGGGCGTTCTGGCAGAAATCACCAATATTGACCATGGGCTTATTATTTCGTCCTGAGTCATTTTTATTGCCCTTCGTTTTTCAGGCGGGTTGTATCTCATACCTATGGGGGTATGGCAACGTCTCTGAATGTTATGGTTGATTTTTGCAAATTTAGTTCAATTTTCTTGAATCTGGTCAAAAAATTTGCTCTAAGCAGCAGATCTGCAGCGCAATTTTCTTGTATATAAACCAATAATGTTTCTTTTATGTCATATGCGCATCTCAAAACGGAAGCGGACTCAAGAATAGTGATTTCACTTCCGCTAGCAGCTATAGGACGAACAGATGTTTCACACGTTTTAAAATTCGGCAAGTTTTGTGCGATTTTAAGATCCAGTAGCGAACAGACTGCACCAGTGTCTACCATAGCTGTCACTTATACACAATTATTTAGAATTACGTTGATGTGTGTAGTTTTCTTGTTATCTCCACTGATGCTAGCTATCGATTCTTCGTTTTTAGCTAAATTTTTCCACATTACCTTTTTAGATTTCTTTCTCGTTGTCGGCTTTAATAGTCTCATCATTGCCTCACCTATACTCTCGCGTTGTCGTGCCTCGGATGAAGAGGGGAGGGTGGAAACATAAATAACAGATGATCGTTTTCGAATCATGTAAATATGAGCAAAATAGCCGATTACGCCAAAAACAAGAAGAATTAGTTGCAAATTGAATAAAAGTTGAACAGGACCTTTTAGAAATCGACTGAAATTGGCTGAAAAACTGTTTTGCGTTTCAGAAATCAATTTTTCCAAATTGTTTTCGGTTCCCTGAACGACAGTTTTATTCCTGCTCCTACACCTGCTGACGATTCGCGAATCAGACTAGGCTGTAGGGACATCTCAGCTGTGTAGTCTAGAAGTCGGTGTAAAGCTTTCTCTAGTCCTTCAGTTTTACATAATTAATTCCGAAAAAGTCGGAAAGTTGGTTCTCTGGGGGCTAAATGATCGTGAAAAACTGCTGGTGTATTAAATTGGAAAAGGCTAAAATTTTCTTTCCATTTTAGCTCTAATGGCGCTCCAGAAACATAAATTAAACCGTGTTCTGTAACACATTTGTCCTTGTATCGGAAAATTTCAATTTTCTTATGTGAACAATTAATAGTCTCAGAGAAGTGGACTAAATCTTTGCTCCCTGGGATGGCAAACCAGATCTCTGCATCGTACTCTACAGGTAAGTACATATAACACGTATCATTTATTCTATGATCAGTGTAAACTTTCGTTACATTTACTTTCCGGCAGGTCCAAATTGTAAGGGCGTCACCCATGAACTCGGCGGTGATGTCCTTCCTTTGAAAGAAGGCTTGGGCCCCGATAGTAGGATCCAGATACAAAAGTTGCCAATTATATCTAAATTTCGTTGAAGTTGGTGCACTATTCTGACCAAATTCTCCGAAAACTCGAGATTTCTTCTTGAAAAATACGAATTTCAAGATATTTTACTTTTAAATTCACGGAATCAAAATTCCCTTTTTCGATTTTATTGATTTTTGGTGCTTCAAATGTATGGTTAGACAAGGCGCCCATCCCTTTATTGGAGTTAAAATCTATTATGACACCCTGTTCTGAAATGAATGCGGTATGTATCTTGTGACAGTGCTTATATCTTTCCTTTATTAAGAAAGCCGCCTGCAAGGCGTCAATCACAACGTAGTTACCACTGATCAACGCGGTAAATGTGCCACGAGCGATAAAGAGACAAATTTCTTGAAAAATCTCTCCATGCCAAATAAAAGTGGCTTCAAGATTTTCACATTTGCTATACATGGGTTGGCATAGGCTGACATCCCCTAGGTCTGAAATGATATCTCGTCCAGTCCAACTGGCAACTTGACCTATTTCTACAACAAAATTCGTTATTGCACTGCAGACATCGCGGCAGCACCAAACAAAACAAATTTCTAATTTTAGATCAGTAGATAAGCATCCATTTTTGTCCGGTTTTAGATGAATTCCTTCAAATTCTTGATTTTCGTAAGAATTTTTGCAAATTTCGTAGGAGACAGCTTGATTTTCAATTTTATCCAAAGTAATGCCTTTTGACCCGAAAAATCCGGTGTTAGTACACACTGTCCTTGTAACTTTCATACATTTTATGGCATGTTTGGTTCGATTCTCGGAACAAAAATTGTAACGTATTGCTTTTCAGGCCTTGGGAGGTCCCCTCCGGGTAAAGTACATTGCACAGAATATGGCAAGCTTATGGGGTGAACACTACGACTCGACCCACAAATCTGAAATTCCCGGTCCCCCATGGCACATTTTGTGATACAAATAAAAGGCATTACGATAAACGCAGTTTTAAACAAATACAGAACATTGACGCAGCAATATGACAATTTAATTAGCAGCAGTAAATGATGAAAGCACGATTTATATAAATTAGACAAATTGTTAAGAAGCATCTTAAATGAATTTAAATAATAAAGAACTGCTTCTCCATATAGAATGGCTGCAACACTCGTACCAGCGGCAGCTGCCACTTTGCCATCATTCGCGTTTGGCGCCGTCGGTGCCAGCGCTGCTCTCGGCATTTTTGACTGCCTCGTCGGCAGCGCTTTTGCTTCCGGCGGACCAACCTTCGTCGTCATCCGGCATCTCTGCGACGTCAGCATCCGAGACGTCTGTAAGAGGAAATTAGCGCATGAGAATATTTTTAGTGACAAGATTTTTTGGCACTTTATTGTATTTAGCCATAATAAATAAAGTGTATTTCTTATGATGATGAAAAAGTCAATTATTCTCAAGCTGTTGGCAAAAAGGGCGACAGAATTACGCTCTTTCGCAATAATTTCATTTCTCTGTTTTATTCCACAAAAATTTTGGCGCCCAGCGCTTGCTTTAGCCCTGAAAATGTAATATTTGAGGAAAATGGGAATTTTTGCGGGCGAAAAGAGTGCCAGCTGTTTGCACAAAAATGTTTGCGAAAATATGCTTGAAGAGCTAAATAATTGATTCTAAATCTAGGGATAGTAAAATTCGAGCAATTATGAAAAACGAATGAATACTTTTGTTTCGTTACTTCAAGTTCATGATAATTCTGCGCGTTTTTTAACATATTCAGCTCTTTAAAATACGATGTATATGCACTACTAAGTTTAAGCATCATTACGAATATCTGCATGCACTGGTAACATGATAAAATAATATAACTAGCAAAGAAAAAGGCTCTGATGGAACAAAAAAAGGTAGAATATGCTCGGAACAAAGAATTATCAACGACGTAAAAGGAGGGTTCTAGAAAAAGCTCCTATCTACAAATGTCACAAAATTTGCTAAAAATCAGAAATTTCCTAAACAAAGAAAAAATGAATGTAAGTAAATCAAAGAAAAAACCTGCCTGTGCCTAAAACTGCAAGATCTGCTAAAAATCACACTTTTTCTAAGCAACGAAACTATCGACGTATATTCTGCGGCCTGCAGAAGAAAGCAGCATCCTGTCGAACAAAGATAAAACATTGGGCTAGTTAACTGAACCACTCACTCTGCAAAAGCAGATATCGCCTTGGCTGAGCAGCGCTATGTTGCAACATTTTTTTTGGGTCAAAAAATAATAATTATGGTATGTTGGAAAAACGGCAATTTTCGACGTTCCTGATTGAAAACTGGTGCATACCCCTAACCTCCCATACCTAATGGTTATCAGTTTACATGGGCAGGAATGAAATCCGGGTGGTCTGGTGGGATTAAACGCCAGAAGAGTACTGAATGGACGCATGCATTATATAGAAATCACAGTCTTTTGTTGCGGTATCGTAAATAATCATAGGATATAACTTTTTGTAATATTTATCTAGCCACAATATCGAATAAATTAACGTTGCAAGTGATTAGCAAAACCGCAGATTTGAGATTTATTTTATAAGCTTTATATTAAGCATTGGACACCATACCTAGACGTAGGGGGTTTGGGGAGTATGCACCCCAAGGCAAAATACCCAACGAGAAAACGCAAATACCCAACAATACCTCCAGAATTCAATTTTTTAAATTTTTCTGCTCTTTTTGGGTTTTTTGGTAGGTACCAATAGATAGAGCTCGACAAGAAACGTTCAAAAATGGTGTTTTCTTCGCATTAGCACTATTTTTAAGGCCAATATTTTAATTTGAAAACCCCCTCAGAATTTTGGAACCGCCCACTGTATGGAGGACAATATGAGAAGGTTCACCTATTTTTTTCAGAGGCCGCACAATATACTTCGATTTTTGCGTTGCTCAGAAAAAGTCTGATTTTTAGCAGATCTTGCAATTTTAGGCACAGGTAGGTTTTTTCTTTGATTTACTTACTTTCATTTTTGCTTTGTTTAGGATATTTCTGAGTTATAGTAAATTTTGTGACATTTGTAGATAGGAGCATTTTCTAGTACCCTCCTTTTACGTCCTTGATAATTCTTTGTTCCAAGTATATTCTACCTTTTTCGTTCCATCGGAGCATTTTTTCTTGCTAGTACCCAACTTTTTGTTAGCAAAAAATAGTAGTTATTCCTATGTTTGTCAGTGTTGTAGCGAATGTCATTAGGTACTGCTTCCATCTTAGCAATTTATACTTGCATTTTGTATGAATTATTTTCCGACTCCGCGCGTTTGCAATATTATTTAGCTGAAGTTCGAAGCAGTATTATTTTCTGTGCTCAAGCTGGAATTCACTTATCGCTTCTGATCGTTGCTTACTTCGACCATGATGCAACTTCAACAAATAATCTCACGTTTTGTCATTTTACTTCTCGCTGACTCTGATTTAGTCCGATAAAGTTGACTGCCCGCAGCAATGCACTGGCTAATGGACCTAAGCGACACGCATTTCAAAGTAAAATGCATCGTCGTTCAAGTGGACATTTCTTTACAGTTGATTAGATTGCGTAGCAAACGGGGCGCAATGATTCAATATTGCTTCGATATTACGACCAACTTTTATGAAAATAGTAAGTCTCCATAATGTCATAAGGATAGATTAACATTGGTTTAAAACACTTCACTGAACTGTTGAGTGTAAACATACGCGCCAAAATTGCATATCGGATTTGGTTTCAGGTTCATTTACAGACTTGAGAATCATGTCCCTGACTCATAACCGGAGAATCTGGCAGAAAGAAACAAGACAGAAACCTGTTTAAAGCACCCAATTCTTGACTTTACACTCGCTTAATATTGGTTTAGACATGCGCGATTCGCTTTGACATACACCCCATATAAGGCACTTTATTTTTATTTTATTGAACCTATCCTGACTTTTGAAAGGAGAAAGTGGCGAACAAAACCCAAACAAAGACATATTTTCCATCATTCTGAACATTGTAAACTTTAAAAATCCGTACTGTATTCCCCATTGAGTGTAAAGAAATTCGGTTTGGTACAGTTTGTAGCTTTCGAGTCGTAGTACGTTTCTATGTGCAAAAATTCTGTTGCAAAAATTATTGGATATGATTTACTAATACATTGGATAACGTGTTTTTTCGCGCATTTTTCACGTCTGATTTCGAATTTTACACCCCCATAAATAACTGAATATTGCGTTCTTTGAACGCGATTTGCTGTCACGTGTAGCTCCTAGAAGCTGCTTGATTACTGTTATACTCATTTCAGCCCGACTTATAAGCGCAAAAAGCTGGCTAAGAATTCTTATTTAAAATCTGTTTTTACACCATCGACTAGGGTGTAAACTTTAAACCCCAGGACCTAACTCCCTATTGAACGTAGAAAAGTCTGCTTGTAAGCAGATTGTAGCCCTTGATCCGCTCAACATTTCTGTCAGAAAACATGTTTAAAACTCATAACCGGAGTTAGTATCAGACATAAACAAGTTGAAAACTCGACCAAAATGTGCTTTTTCACCCCCAGATTTTCGCACTCTTTACACTCCCATTCGAGAACTAACGCAAAATTCAACAAACAAAAAAAAGCTAGTCTGAAGCATCCATTCCTCTACAAATATGTGCCATTAATTAATTTGAGGAGTCAATACTGAGTTGTCCACATGCCGCCTAAACAACCTCCCAAAATTTATCCCATGGTATAACGTTACACAACAACTTTACACCTTCTTTACACTGCCAGTTTTGAGTTTCAAGAAAAACAAAAAACACGGGCAGCGAATTTTTTTATTATCTATCTTTTAAAAAAACCGCAAAATCTAGATGTGTCCTGTTATAGCTGTAAGGGGTTGAACAAGTGTTAGGTGTACCCAAGTATATTATAGGTACGCGCTAGCGCGCTACCTATGATTTCCAAATAACGATAGTGCAACGCTAATATAATTGCATGCACATGACTGCAAATAAATAGCAAAAAGGGAAATACGAATAAAGTCATTGATAAATGCATCAAAATGAAAGAGAAAGTATTTAGGATTTTTATTGTTAATCCGAAAAATCTTTCCAAGTAAATTCCAATAAAGATTAAGATATAAACGAAGCTTATTAAATAATTCACGAAAAGCTTGTAAAAGTTCTCACCCGAAAACCTATCCCATTTGACGTAGGAGGGTCCAGGACCGGGCAAAGCCGGTGATTCCTGGACTATTTTCTCCTTCACGGCTTTCTCACCTGGCTTTTTGGAGTTGTCGTATTGAGGGCCGTGTTCCGGGCACAAATAGCAGATGCATTTTGTTTTAGGATCGTAAGGCTGATGCTGTCCGCTTGGTCGTTGACTGCCTCTGTTCCGCTTCGTACGACCACTGTTGCATCGTCGGCGACCGTTGTTTTTACGTTGGTGACGTTGAGGACGGCGGTTTCGTGGCGGCGCGGCGGCTAAAATCCGAGTACTATCATAGTCGGACGCCAAGTCGTTTACAAGGTAAGGCGGGCAAATTTCCATGAATTGCGGGTTTACAACGGGATGGTCTAATTTCGCATGCTCGGAAAGTATAAGTCGGCCGCCCACATAACGGAAAAGCGGGTACTCTAGCCTCCACTGCTCAAGGTGGTGAGCCTGATTGGCCGCCTCCAGAGCGACGTAATCGGTATCCGATTTGTATTCGGCCTCTCTTTAGGAGGCCGGATCATCGCTTGCCCCAAACAGGCAACGAGTATCATCGATGACGTCTTCTGCGTCATTCGTTTCAGCGATCTACGCCTGTGCTTGCTCTGCAGAGAGAGGAAAATTTACGGAATTAACTTGGCCATGTCCCATCACCCTGTGGAGCAAGCCCTTATCTTCTATATCAAAAAATTCCAAGTTTGAACGCTTTTCGCTCATTTCATCAGTCAAAATGTTACTATTTGTCGGCCCTCCAAATTTTCTGGGAAACATAAGTTTTTCGCGTAATTTGTTGGGGAATCAGAATTTTGGGCTCGGTCTGGCCGGGACACCAGTCTTTGAGTTCGAAGTTGAGGCCCCGGACTATGCATTCTGGGTTCCGTCCTCTGTCTGACTGCATTGAATGAATTTTGCCTTTCATTATCCGAATAATCACAATAGTTTTGATTATTATTATTATTTAATGCATTTCGTTGTCGCCCATTATTTCTGAAATTTATATCTCTTTGATAATTATTTAAATTACGATTAACATTCCTGTTTAGGTTATTATTATTATTAAAATTACGGTAATTACCGTCGCGGCTCGGTGGGCAGCAAAAAGGTTCGTGAAATCCGTTGCAGCGCGCACAATGCGATGGGCGCGACCATTGAGCTATTGGGCTGCGGCGACGCTCATCTGTGGCGTGATTTGGACTGTCGCACATGCGGCATCGATTTTGGCTGCAAAGCATTTCTTTAATTTCGTCTAGCTCCTTCTCCATTGCCGATCTGAAGGTAAAATCGATAAATTATAGTCGGCTCTGGGCTCGGTGGACTGCGTAGAGTAATCTTGTATGTTTTCCCAAAAAAGTCGGCGTTCAGTGCACGATGCCCGCCTAATGGCGTCTGTCAGGGTTCCGCATTCCTGATATTTAATTCCCTCATAAATTTTTGGCAAAATTCCCCTGATGTAAATCGGTTTTATGATACCTTCCTGGCTACTTTCCGCAAGTTGGGGGTAAGCCGACCTAGCCAGTTTTTTTACCTCTCGGAAAATTCAGGACGGACTCTACCCTCCGTTTTTTTGGCGTCGTACACTAAACCCTAAAAAGTATCGCTATCACGACCCTCCAAGAATTCAAGTTTAAGTGCTCCGACTACATCGTCAAAGCTAGGGTCACGAAGTGTTTCTTAAATATTATTTAAAGTTGCTAGAGCGGTTCCAATGCTATTTGATTTTGAAAATGCAATTTTATAAGTATCATCCGCATTTGAAACACCTTGAAGAACCATATATTTTTGGAACTTTTTAATCCATTCATGAAAAGATTCACCAAAAGCTCCAGAAAATGGTTTTGGGGCCTTTGGGTCATTAAAGCACTGAAGCGCTGAAAAGGATCCCCCACTGACCCGGATGTGTTAGCGTCCTTTCGCTATTAATCTGCTCTTCTAAATGCGATACTTTTTGAATTATTGGCGCTCCTAATTCGTTAAAAGCATTTTTAAAAGCATCCTCCATTATTTTAGGATCGAACGCCATTTTTCTAGTTATCAGCCTTTTTGATTTTTGAATCAAAATTCTTTAACGAGAGGTTCAAAACTTCCGCAAAATTGGCTTTTCCGTTCCTTTTTCACTCCACTTTCTCCCTTTAATTCAAGTCGGTCCGACGTACTCGGAAGTAAGAGGTACAATATTCTTAAAAGGAGTTGCCTGTAAACCTACTTTGGTGGTACTGTGACCTTTAGGAATCGCAAACGAAGTTCGTTGAAGTGTCAAAAAAAAGTCTGATGAGCTTTTAAAGTTTCTTCAAAAGCTTCTGTGTCTTCTTGATCAGTCAGATGAGGTTAAAGCGCTTTTTCGAGCAAAGTTTTTGTTCTCAGAATCAGAATTTGAATTCGTTTTGACTTTTCACGGTTTTTCTCGTTATTAATTTTCCCGGACCATTATTCTACCCAAAACACGATACAATCACTGTAAAAGAGCTGGAATTTAAATTCGTAAATATCGAATTAATTCGGTCAGCTATATGAAAGCTTTTTTAAGCTCATATTTCACCGTTCTTCAAATTAAGTATAGTTACTTTCTTTTATAATTAATTTGTTCACAATAATTCGTTAACAAATTAATATCCAGGTATTCGCTTTTATCCTAAACTTTTTATGTAAAAGTCCGCTGAAGACGCTGGCCAGTCGACTACAGCACGGAAAAAGACGAAAAAAGGACGGAAAAAAAACTGATCGAAAATCACGAAAAGAGTCAAGGGCGTGTTTAATATTCTCAGCTTTTCCGAATTTACTTTCTCGGTTTCTTTTTGAGATAATTTTCCCGTCGAAAGTTAGAACGTAAAATACTGAGACAGGGCGCTTTAACAGCTGGGCTGGGAGGCAACTCAATCCTCCGAGATGATTTCCACAGATACCCAATCACAAAAATTGCACGCCTGTAAATTGATAAAATCCTTGCAGAATTTTATTTTCACGCCAAGAAATAAGATTGCAACATTTTGAGACAGTGCGCTTTGACAGCTGGGCTGGGAGGCAACTTAATCTTCCGAGATAATTTCCACTGATACCCAAGTCACAAAACCTTTACGCGTTGAATGTTTCTGAAATTGCGCGCTTTACTCTGCTCCTTTTCAGAGAATATTTCGCAAATCGAAACACACAAAAAAGCAGCAAAGTGGAATAGCTTTGTTGTCGTGATTTTTAATAAATGCTAATCAATAATTCAATATAATTCAAAATAATCAGAACGGTATGCGGGATGCAAAATATGAAAAACTGGCAAGGGGAAAATACGCCATCATATTTTCAAAAATAGGCTTTTGAGCTAAAACGAATTTTCAGAAATCAGGAAAAAGAATTCAACAAGGAAACCGAAAGTTAAGGCCGTAGGCTTTTATCCTCTGCTTCTGCGCCAAAATTTTGTCACGCCCGCTGCGCTTAACCTATTCTTTTACGTATCCTACTGTCGGTTCTATAATCTTAGCACGCTCAAATAATTTTAGCGCGCTTCTCTCGAAATAATTCCTCGTTTAAACCTATATTAAAAATGCGTGACACGTTTTTGATCAAGAAGACAGAGGTTTTCGCATTATTTTATTAGGAAAATAACCCTTTTTATAATTTTAGACACTTTACAACAGACGAATAAATTACACTCACGTTTCCAAATCGAGAGATGAAAGAAACTGACGATCGAGCTAATGACGACTAAAAGCGGAACTAAAATTAGGGGCGATGTCGAAGCTATCTCGAGTATGCGAAACGAAGCGGAACGGTCGAACTAAGCGTTGGAGTGGGGATCGCTTGTCGACAAGAACAACGGTATAATTGAGCGTAGGAATCGGGAGCACTCGTAGACAGAAAACTACGGTCGAACTAAGCGTTGGAGGGAAACACTCGCTGACAGAAAACAACGGTCGAACTGAGCCGAGTATCCATCGTAATCTGCTTTCTAAAGAACTTTTGAATTTTTTTAAATTGATTGATGATCTGGCAGGCGGCCAAGTCGCGACTTGGGCCTGCCGATATTTGCAAATCAGTTAGAAGGGTTGGGCATATTTTACATGCTTTCGGGTAACGTTTATTGTATTTCCGTTTCCCCTGAACTTTTGCCCCTATTGTTTCTATCAAGCTGTACTTTGTGTGCGACTTTTGTTCTAGCGCGTCCATCGATTAAGATGGCAAAAGCATATTTGCATATTTAAAGCGGATTCGTGCATACGTGCTAAAAGCCCGCCTATATTTTGTACACCAGTAACGCTATTAAATGCTTAATTTTTACTGATTTTTGTGGATTATCCGGATAAATTCCGGATAACTGTCAGATTAAAACTGACTTCGTTCCTTTGTTTCATTTTCCCAGACCGCCCACATCAACTTTCATCCGTTCCTACCTTAATCTCTTTTGCAATCGCCTTGTTCCGCATTTCTCAGCATGCTTCTTACTGACAATTATAAAGATGTATGTGCAATCTCGTAGAATAATAATGTCAATTAAGATACTTAATAAATTTCTGCGGTTTTCTATACACATTCGTGTTGAAACATGAAGAAAAGACGCAACGTTATGGACGATTTTCATTTCCTTTTCTTTAAGCGAAAACATAATGCTCAAATGATTCATAAAAATTATGATAGTTTCGATGTAATAAAATTAAATAGAAACAATATAATCAATAGACAGCGTCACTTGACATATGGTGGCACTTGAGGACCTTGATAGCGCTTGTGGAACTTTGGTGGCGCTTGTGAACTCCCTAGGGACTGCTACCCCCATCACACACACACAAACCCAACACCACACACACACACACACACACACACGCGCGCGCGCACGCACACACACACACACACACACACACACACACACACACACACACACACACACACACACACACACACACTGTCATACCCCTTCAACCTACGCTTACTGACAGGTTTGGACATATTTATTATTATTAATTTTTAGTTATAAAAATAAATCTCCATAGAGTACTTTACATCCATCCGTTTGACGCCATCAAGCAGTGTAATTGGCATACTGTAGGTTGCGCGCTAAGATTTTGTATATAGCGCAGCTACAATTTATTTATTTTATCCTGAAAATTTGAGCTGAATCCGCCGTATATTTCTTGAAATATAATGCCATTTGAGAAAGTGTAAAGTTAATTGTTATACTCTGGATCAGATGTTAATATCAATAACATAACACATGCAACATATGCTCACCCTACTCTAAAAATTTGAGCTAAATGCGCACTACAGTTCTTGAAATATAGTGCTATACGAGAAAACGTAAAGTAAATTGGTATACTGTAGACTGCATGCTGAAATGCTGTACATAGCATGCCTTGCCTATATACATCATATCCCAAAAATTTCGAACAAAATCTGACCAGTGGTTCTTGAGTTACGCAAAAGTGTAAACTGATGCTGGTATACTGTAAGTTGATCGTACATATTGTATACATTACATTTCATCCTACCCTTAAAATTTGGGTTAAATCCGACGATTGGCTCTTGAGTTATAGCTCTTTGAATTCCCCCCCCAGGGAAATTAACCCAATGGAAATTTACCCCTCCCTGGCCCTGAGCAGCAGGTCCGGGTTGACCCTACCCAGCCATGTGCGACCTGGCACAACCTCGATTTTGGGCCATGGTGCTGATCCGCCTCGTCCACCGCCCCTGCTCCACCTGGCATCCTATGCTACAACACAGGCCCGGGCATGTCCAGGCAGGCCAGACTCCTATCTTATAACACTACACTTGCTATAAGATAAGGGCCTAGGGTAGCACGGTATACTAATCCTTGCTTTGTTTTAAATCTTTAGATTAAAGTACCTGCTTCCTGCCTATTTGAAATAAATTGATCTAGCCAATAGGGCAGCGAAGGGCCTTTTTTTGATAGTTTTAATTATCAAAATCAAGTGTGCTTCTTCACTTCCTTCATATACATTTTATTTCTGACACGGCCCAATTCACCTAAAATTTGTTCACAAATTACTCCTGGAAAAATGCTTGACTTTCATGAGAAGCCTATGTTTTCTTTCAGAGATTTAGAGCTTCATCCATATAAAGTGATTATTCACATGTTACACTTATACATTGTACATAGAAAGCAATACAGATAAGTGTGACATAAATCTGATAGGAACAAATAGTTTTAAAATTTCTCGTCAGCGACCTAATACTGGGACTGAGCACAATTTGGTACAAGAAGCAATGTCAACAAAGGCTGAACATGGAGTATCAAATACAGTATCACATTGTCCATTCGGGATCAAACCTTTGCACAGAACATCTCGTGTGTATTCAGTACAGCATTTGTGGAATCTGGCTGTACATTGTTTGACGCAATCTATAAGAAGTAATAATTCAGATAAAGAAAGATGTTCTAGTTATGTGGTCAATAACTCGAATAGCTAATAATGTGCCTTCCTATTGTACTAGGCCTTACTTTGGCATTTTACTATCAATCGGATTGCAAACAAAATCGAGCATGAAGGGTTTACACCATTTCCAGTAATGAAAATAGCTCTAACAGAACCCCCTTAAAGTTTTTTGACTGCGTATCTAGAGATTTCGCAATTTGTTTTTAAGCAGACCACAGTTGATGGGATGCAACTTATTGAAATCGCCTAATCCTGTGAAGACAATAACTGATAAGAGCAGCTTGATACATTCAATTGCTGCAAATCAAAATAAAATTAATAATTTGCTCTGACTAGCTTACGTATTCTTTTCTGCAAGAAACACCCACATATTGAAATAAAAAACACATTCACAATTTTGATGATGCGGAAGTCACTGTATGAAAAAAGAAAGAAAATATCCCAAAGCATTTATTTATCAAATTATACATTTATTCAGTTTAAATGGAGAGCAATATAGTTTGTATAAATTCATAGTTGATCTTATAAACTGAAGCAAGGCTCTACGAACCTGAGGGAATTTGTCTGTTTTCGTTTAAGGGAAAGAACTTGCTAAACAATGGTGTCTTGTTAATCATATGTAGCGTGTTAGTGCGTTCATACCTAATCGTAGGAGGTTTGGGATCTGAAACCATCCATAAAGCAAAATACCCCCAGAAACCAAAATACACCCCCAGAATTCAATTTTTTCAAATTTTTTTTGTTTTTTTTATAATTTTTTTGTTGCAAATGGATAGTGCTATTTAAAAAACTTTGAAATATAGTGTGCTTTGCATTAAAATCATTTTAAAGCCATTTTTAAGCTTTGAAAAGATCTTGCAGCCCCTCCCCCAGAACTTCAATGCCGCCCACCTATGGTGCGTAACCATAATACACTTGGGTACTCGGGTAATCCCTACATTTGTCAACTCCCCTAGGGCTATAACGGGACACATCTTAAAGATGTGGTTTTTTAAAAGAAAAAATATTTAAAAAATTCGTTGACGGTGTTTTATGCTTTCTAGACACTCGATGCCGACTGTGTAAAGCACGTGTATTTTTCTGTAACGTTATACCATAGCGAATTTTGGTTGCTTTTTTACACGGCTTGTGAATAAGTCGGTATTGACGCCTCAAACAATTTAATGGATTTTAATTGTAGAGAAAACTAATGTTCTAGAAACTACTTTTTTTGTTTTTTGAATGTCGCATTAGTTCTCGAGTGTGAGTTTAAAGAGTGTGAAATTCTCTAGTAAAAAATAACATATTGGTCGAGTTTTCGACTTGTTTATGTCGGCCAACAACTCCGGTGCTTAAGGACTGCTTTCTGCTTATTAGAGAAGTTTTATACACTCATTACGTATTTAAATCTAGTAGTTTAAACGTTATACTCTAGTAAATAATGTAAAAAAACAGATTAAGTCTTAGATTTTTCTGCCAACTTCACCGCTCATAAGCTGTGATTAGTTGAACATAACAAAAAAGTACCTTTTTAAGAACTATATATCGCACCAAACTGCGTTCAAAAATAGCAATATTGTTTTGTTTATAAGGGTGTATAGTTCGAAATCAGGTGTGTAAAATAGGCGAGAAACACGATCTCTTCTCTATTCTGATTTTTAAATATCTCAAATACTTTGCGAAATAGAAGTTTTTCAAATTCAAACGTACTACAAATTAAAGGCTACAAACCGGATTCAAATGACTTTATTTACACTCAATGTGGACTTAGAGTTCAGATTTCTAAGGTTTACCATGTGTTGAATAGCAAAAACTACATTTTGTACGTTTTTTTGTTCGCCAGTTTCTCCCTTTGGAAGTCAAGATGGGACGAATAGAATAGGAATACAATTTTTTCAACGCGGTACACTTGACAGCAAATTGCGTTTATATACTTATTTAACTTTCTCCAGAGGTGTGAAGTCAAAAATTGGTTATGTCAGCAGAAGTGTAAAGGCATTTACATATGATGTTTATTTGTCCTCAAGCCATTGTGGAGACTTAATTTTTTCATAAATATGATCGCAAAATCAGAGTAATATCATAGTTATGAATTCGACTAAAAACTTCTCTACACTCTGTGTTTGTGTAAAGTTTAAACTGCAAATTAACTTTAGTTCTACAGCCTTGCGGGAGTTTATTTTTCAAAATGTTTTACGTTACTTCAGAATTACGAATCTGACTGTATTTTTCTCTAGAACCTATAGACGAGTAAAGGTTTCACTATTATTTGTGTAGTTTACACCACAAGTTTATTTTACTTCCACAGCATTGCCAAATGTTAAATTTTTCAAAATAGATTTCATAGGTGGGTCAGGATTACGAATTTAACTGTATCTTTTCTTTACACCCAGTACTTAAGTAAAGTTAACTCTGAAATTCAAATTTTGTTCCAGAGCGTAACAGAAGATTGGTTTTTTCAAAATATTCTAGGTAACGCCAGGAGTGCGAATCTTAATCTAAATGTTCTTTACAGCCTATTAATGCATAAATTTTATACTGAAAACCTTAGATCTTATAAAATAAGGTAAGGTTGTCTTGTTTAAAAAAGATAATGCTGATGTTCAGAACAATATTGTTTTCCGCGTGCTTTGAATGCTGTCATTATTTTGGCATTCTAGCGTATGTGTTTACTGCCTGATTTACTCAAATCTTGCAAATTAAAAGTAGATTACTGTAAGAGAAAAATGATTTGAAAGAAGAAATAAGACAAACATACCTGGGATTGTGGATTATTGGAGATGTAAAAGGAGGGGACTAAGAAAAGCTACCCATATAAATGCCTAAAGTCGCAATATCTGCCAATAAAATCAGACTTTTTCAAGCAACACAAAAAATCGAAGTATATTTTGCGGTCTCTGAAAAAGTGTAACCTTTAAATAATCTTCAATGCTGCACATAAGAGTGTATAAACATAATCTAAAAAATATACTTTTTTCAA
Source organism: Mermis nigrescens (assembly GCA_036768485.1). Lineage (NCBI taxonomy): Eukaryota > Metazoa > Nematoda > Enoplea > Mermithida > Mermithidae > Mermis > Mermis nigrescens. Next base: position 2,707,418 of record JAVLUZ010000191.1, read on the forward strand.
ATTGCTTGCAAGTTGCAACTCTGACTTATTTTGTATCGTAATTGATAGAAAACTAACTGCAATTGTATTCAAAGGTGCAAATGAAACTACATTAAGTCTGTTTCGTGTATAAGCTTTCGCGTTACCTGCTGCTCTAAATCAACGATCTATTTGATTGTCTTAAATGCATCGATGCTCGCAATTTCATTCTATTGGCTTGCAAAGTCTCTCCTAGTTTACTTCATTCAATTTCCCATAAGTAGTGCATAGCTATCTTGCTGTTTTTTAATCGATTTTTTGTTTTAATAGTTTATTTCAATCTGCATTCCGCACAAATATACTTCGATTTTTTGCATTGCTTGGAAACACTGTGATTGTGTTTTAAGCAGATTTTGTGACTTTAGGGCGCATATAGATAAGAAGCTTTTCCCTTTACCCTTTGTTTCATCATACATAATCCGTAATCTTAAGTATATTCGTCTTTTTTGTACCATAGGAGCATTTTTCTTTGTTACTTATGATAATCAGACACAAAACACTCTAAAAGGCAGCTTTTCTGCCCAATCACTTGCTTAGGCAAAAAAGTTGGTAACTGGGCGTGGGAGGTTTTAGGGGGTATGCATCCCCAAGTAAGTCAAAATACTTCCCCCAGAATTCAATTTTTAATTTTTTTTGTTGTTTTTTCGCAATTTTTTGATGTCAATGGATAGTGCTTGATGAGAAACGTTGAAAAATGGGTTTTTTCGCCATACCACCATTTTTGAGGCAATTTTAAGACTTTGAAAAAATTGGACACCCCATATCTCCAGAACTTTAGTGCCGTTCAGCTATGCACGCTACTATAGCTTACTGTCAGAGTCGGGCTTCACCGAATTTAGAGTAGCAAAAAAGGAGACAGCGACAATGATGATAAATTTTTGGCTCTGAACTTGGACAAGCATCTAAAAAAAGATTCTTGTTGGCTAAATCAGTAGATAGTACGATTACAAAACGATGCCAACTCTTTCAGAGAATTCAATGTTTTGCTAACAATACCCTTGAAGTGACGCAAAGAATTTCCGCTAATATGTCGAGCAGTTATAAAGCTGGATTGAGCGAATGAATAAAGAATTTACAAAATTTTATTTCTTTTATTGTAAACTTTCGAGGTTACCTACGATTGTATTTCTCTAAGACAGAAGAACAGCTTAACAGACGGATTTCGGGACTCTTATTTTAATCATTAATTAATACAAACTCAGCATAACTTGAATAAGTAGTGCGCAAATTAAAATAATATGTACATTCATAAAAAAGCAAAACCAGGTATTGAAAGTAAAAGACAGAAAATTCGGTCGTCATGACCGTTCATGGGCAGCAGCCAGATTCTGGTGGAGTTCGATGGGGCGAAATTCCCAAAAATAGCATCCAAATAATTCATCCTGGAGTCTATTGATTTGGGAGTCCCATGGATTCTGTGGCTTTGGACCCTCAGAACATTTACGCCCAAGTGTATTTATGACCATATATGGGTAGCAAGCAAATCCTGGATGCGGCGAAATCGCCGAAAATTTAAAAAAAGTTCACTTTAAATAAAATACAAATTTCTATAACGACTTGAGTCGTTACAAGTTATTGAGACGCGAGATTTGATAAATGTGAATTGAAGAGAAAAACAAAGAAATGGTCAGGAATTTATTTAGAAATAAATAGATTTAATATGTTCTGCATTCCAAATCCGGTTTCGTATATACACCTAAGTAGACAAAAAATCTTCAGTATTTGCCATACAACAACTTACAAAAAATGTGTGTCACAAGTCGTTATAGATATTTGTAAAAAAAGAGATAGTTTTTACAGAATACAAGTTGTTAGAAAAATAGTATTTAATACGTGTAGGAAATTGAAAAGCGAGTTTTGATAAATGTGAATAGATGAGAAAAACAAAGAAATGTGTGAGAGTTTGATGATAAATATAGTTAATTAATATGTTTTGAATTTCCAATCTGCTATCGTATATGCACCTAAGTAGATAAAAAATCTTCGGTAATTGTCATATATGAACTCACGAAAAATGTGTGTCACGAGTCTGCGTAGATGTTTGTAAACATACACAAACAGTTTTTACGGCATACAAATTGTTAAAAAAATAGTCTTTAATACGTGTGAAAAGTGCCTCTAATTAGTGATTCATATAAGATTTAATGTTGAACATTTAATTTCAAGCCATGTAAATGTGTGAAAATTGTCATTTTATTGCGGCCATTGTAATCTTTCATTCAAAAAATAGCTAAAAGGCTCACGATGCAAGTGTCGTTCACTCATTATAAGCGGATAAAAACTAAAAGAAGTCTTGAAAATAGATTCGTTTTGACCAGACGTGCATGTGTTGGGTAATCTGTCTTATACAATTCTCGCAAAAAGAAAAAACAAGAATTCTGTGGCAAAAATGAGGCACATTAAAGTCTAAAAATTATTGATATCTCAAAAATTTCATACAGTAGTGCTAGAATGTGATTAAAAGTTGTAGACTGATACATAGATTTTACGTTATTCTAGAGCATTTGTGCCGCTGAAGATTGAGGATAAGAGACACTTTTCAAAAATCGTATTCAATGCTAGAGAAATTGAAGAGGTGCCTGCATATCGAAAGCTTGATACTTGAAGCACATACACTCACACGAAAATTTGGTGACTTCCTCCTCATTTCATGTATGCACATAGGTAACTTTTTTTGGGTTTGGACTGCTCATACGTCCTTCCAAAGATCGTTATAGAATAGGAAGGCGGCATTTGTTTGTTCAACTTAGTGTACAAAAGATCGTAAGATTTTTTATCGCAAAATTGACTAATTCTAGTCTAATGGCTGTTGAAGAATAGGATATTAATTTTCAATATTCAATAGAAATACATTCATCTAATTATCAGAATGGTCCATAAAAATGGCACGCATAGATCGAACATAACTTGAGCACTACAGTATCTATGAAAATCCGGTTTTTTAAGTGCATTGGCTGTCTACTCTAGATATGACGACAAAAATTTCTATGACATGATCTTCACTGTTATTTAGCTGCACATCTTTGTCTAGATACTATCACTTTTTGATCTAAAAATATCGAAAACATGCAGCAAATTAGCACACTTTGGTAGCTCATAACTAAATAAGTAGATTTTATAAGAATATGTGGTCTTTTGCAATACTTTCAGCAGCTTAAATATCTTTAAATTGCGCAATAAGAGACATGAATTAAAGCAAAAGTTTTGTACAAAACTTTTATTAGCATATTTATCTCATCTCTGCCACTAGTGCTTCCTAGTAACTTATACCTGATATGTGCAATAAATTAAAATCTTTCGGTGCAACGAGTGAGAAGAAAAATAAACAAAACTTACGAGGACTCTTTTTAGCACTCGTAAATTTTTATAATTCAAAAAGTTATGTTCATTATATGACAGCTAGTCTGCAAAACAGCTTGCAGTACCTCAGTGACGTGCCACATTGTTACACAAGTAAGTGAATCATGTTCTATACAATAATAAACGATAAATTTAACGATTAATTCACATCTGTGTTTCAAACTCAAAAAATGACTGGGTCCAATCAAACAGACAACCGCATGTTGCTAGCCTAAAGTTGTGCGCAATCTACGCTAACCATCGTTCTTTGGACCACGAATTTTGTGAAAACATGAATACACCTTCTAAGACAAACATAAAAAAATTGTCTTTAGCCCAACACAGTGAGCTCCAGTCATCAAGCAACCTATAGTATTAGGGTAACACGCATTGGCGAAATACAATGCTCACAAACCAGCTCACCCCTTGTTTTGTCATGAACAAAATTTTTTCAGAATTTCAAACGGAAAAGGAATCTTTTCTGTTAGGCTTTAAACATAAATATCATTGAATAAGTGCAATTGTGAACTATGTTACAGCATTGCAATGTTCGCACTTGTTTACAGAAATACTTTTAATTCACATGCAAGTACAACTTTTAGGTTTTTGCAAAGAAATGTGTAAAAATGACATAATAGCATGTTTAAAAAATTTTAATTTATAATTCGCACTTTTTACTGCAAAATTTACTAAATATTTTGTTAGACGAACAAAATTCACAATGTCGGTTGTAGGAGTTAAGTGTCAGGATTTTCAAACATGTTGTCAGTTGATGTCGGCATATATATTTGAGAATTCATACACTTTTGTGCCTGACGAATTTTTTCCAAGGTTTAACATTAGTGATATATGTGACGGCGCAATGGTACAAACAAACAAGCTGACACTACCGGGGATCGAATCTAAGACCTCTTGCACAATAGATTGCATCATTTTACGCATAAACGGCAAAATAAGCATTTGACGGCTTACAATACTTACTCGAGTCAAATAATAATGTGATATAATTACATGCATTTTAGAATCAGCAATCAAAGATCTTTCAGCAGGGTTTACTTTAAGTTCAGACGCTACAGTAATAAGCTTACTACGAGGCTCCAAGCACAATGTGGATTATGATAACTAAGAAAGTGTTTCATACTTTTTAGGTTTGTTGAGCAAATCTTGGGAACCACTGCACCAATTGTGATAAAAGAAGGTGTTTTAGATAGAAAATTTTGGGGCGCATTTCGCCTAAAAAATTTCGCTCAGAGAATTTAGGAAATTCTATCAAAAAATTGCGAAAATTTGTTCTGACTACCACATAGTTTATACTATCAGAAAGCTCAATAGTAGCAAAATAGTTGTGTATTCAGATAAGCTTTCTTGCGCAAAAAAGGCATTTAAACCTGGTTCGCTCGTACTTCCAGTATGCTTGACACAAATTTGTGTCATAAAAGCAGCCATATTGGAAAATTTGAAAAAGTATATACTTCAAGCTGTAGCTGTCCAACTGCTTCACAGTTTCACATACTTCGACGATTAAGCACATTTTGATAAGTGGAAAGAACGGACTTTCAAGTAATTACTTGTTTGTTTGATTTGAATGAGTAGAAAAAAGTTAGATATGGCTGATCATTTTAGTCACTATAATGATGAAAAGAGCGTTTTTTTCTATATTATGATTTATAATTCTGAAGTGCGTCAGGATAGTCAGACTTTTTCCTCTTTATGCTCTTTTTAGTGGGATGTGTTTTGAAGCATGATAATTGTAGCTTGTTTCGATCGCCATTATAAACTGAAATTCATTCATTTCACACTGAAAAACGACGTACACTGAAAACGATGTGAGACTGACACGCTATCTACTTGGACAAGGAGCCTACACATTGAGAAGTTAACGAATTGTTAAGTACAATTTAGGGATTGCAACATGCATTGCAAAGCTGAAAAAACACTATTCATAATGCAATATTGATTGCAACGAAGCAAAACAGAGAGGGATGTGTAATGCTAAGGACGGGGAACATCATTAGCATAATAATTATCTTTTGTCTACTAAGCGAAAGCTAGCAGAAGGAAAGGAGGTTTTACATACTTTACAAATATAAAGAAGCAGCCATACTGTACATAATTCGAAACCAGATTTTATAATTTCTGCTTGGACTAACAGTGGAATAATTGCTATACTTTACACTTTTATGCGAGAATTATTGTGTATACACCAATTTTAAAGTAAGAAATCGAATTTTTAACGCTCATTACTAACATAGTTTTGATTGTAAATGACTATCAAACTGACAGCAAAATATTAAGTATAATCTGTCATTTGAAAAACTCCAGTATGTGTGCTGTTATAGCTGTAAAGGAGGACAGATTTGAGGGGACTATAAGTTTATCATGGGTACGCAATTATGAACCTAATATACGTTTATACTTCGATCATCAAAAGTTTCGAAAGAGCGAATGGATACTACTTGATGCATACATATATTTTATAGTCTGTATCGCGTAACGCTTTGCATAGACCATATTTCACTACCACATATAGGCTAAGGGTGGGTTGACGGATATGGGGATTGTACCCCTCAGCAAATGAAAACCAGCCGCAGATTACTGTAGGTCCCGACCAGAATTCTATTCTTAGTAATATCTTCTGTGATCTGACACATCCTGACCCTCCAGAATTTTGTGTTGCCAACGTGTGATCACAACGCCTAAGTCTGATGTGAGTTGATAAAAAAGCGATTTATTAGCATCAATCGCGATGCAGTGCATATCAATTGATTGGCATAAAAAATTTTGTTATTCAAAATTAAGTTACAATAAGCTGCCTAGAAATCGCTTTTATTTATAGCTGCTCGCTAGATCGCTGAAAAATTGATTTCCGCGCACAAGTTTTGTGAAATGAACGAACAGATTTGCGCGAGATTTCAATTGTGCGGATTCCAAGCCTGCTGTTCTTATATGAGTTATTATTCAAGTAATTAATTATGCAATGGTTATGTGAGACACTCTTAATCACTTATGTTCCTTATTTAAATAAACCCGATTGAGAATCAATCAAATATGGATAAGATTTACTTTAAAATTATGCAAAAGTGCAATTAACAAAATGAAATAGTGAATCGCCATTGAATATCACATTTCCAGGACGTCGTATTTTGACTCATTCAAATTCCGGACAAGCTGAAACAATGAAGAAGAAACATAAAAACAATATAAAGGGTTTGTTATGAAGAGCGATTCTGAAAGTATCATGAAGCCTCAATTCAAATGAGCTAGACTTATTACTGAATTTTACTATAGTGAAGAGTTGTTAATTTCGCACACAATAACAATTGATGGCATGACGACATAAATTGTGCACACAGATGCACTAATGGGTATGTAATAGCTGAATTGGTGGTCCATCATAGAATTATTTTCTTCACGTTTATTGTTCGAGCTTCTAATTATCCAATCTTATATTGATAATTTTTTTCAATTGACCTATTTGATTAAAGACTTTTCTTACCAACGTAAATAATAGCCTATATGATGGTCTAATAACCCATTGCTAGGTCAGCGCTATAAATGTAAAGCATGGTATCAAACTAAATATACCATCATATAGAGAATTTGAAACATTCGTTATTTATACTGTCTTGCAGTAGAATTTAATTTTTTCATGAATAAATAATTCCGAAAATTTAATGCCATGAATAAACACAATTTTGAAGCTTTGTTGAAGACAGGCAAGACAGTGAATGTTGTATTTGTCAAAAACAGTTTAACCATAAGATTTAATTAAGTAAAAGCTTTATAATTTAAATTACTACTGAATAATTTAGAAGCCTTTAATTCAATGCTCAGAGGTTTAGAAAGAGAAATAACATGGTAACCAAGACGACGCGCCTTAAAGATTGACGCATATGCTTTTTCGAAAACAATTTTGGCCTCTATAGATGACAGTAAATGCTTCTGGCGCAAGATGCCGAAAATTTTTTGAAAACATTAGACCGCTTTTAGTTTTTGTCCTTTCAAAATCTGTCGTACATGTAAGTACTAATTTTTCCAAAAACTCTTTGGATGATCAGGAAATATTTACCAAATACAAAGAAATGTCAAGACTAGTAATTACATTATGTTGTTGTCTTAATTTTTCCTTCATAAATAAGATTATAATTTTATGAATTAGTAGGTAATGACATCAGTTTAATTTAAAGCCAAACTGTTTTGAATAATGCTTAGACAAAGAAAACTGTCAATTGACTTATCGTGAAAAAGGGTTTTTCTCCGATATTTATCCGTTTAAATGTTAAAAACAGCCTTAAAGTCCCGTTAATTAACTTTTCAATTAATTTCAAGAAGTTTTGGGAAAAAGTTTCAATTTTCATACATCTAAGGCCTCCATTGTGATTCATTTTTTTAGTAAAATTTCCCATTTTTGATTCTGCATCATTTTGTTAGACGCGTCAATTCTTATATATGCAGGAGCAAAACATAAGTAAGAGCTTAAAAGATGCAGTCGATTCAAGAGGCCTTAATAGAGAAAGCAATTTCTATTTTGATGACTTAATTTTTCAAGCCGATAAGCGGAAATAGGCCATTTAGAATGAAACAGACAATGAATTCTAAATAAATGCGCCGAAATTCCGTAGGAATTAGCTAAACGTGAAAAAAACGCACGGTAGCAGAGCAATTCACGAATCAGTAGAATACACAAATTCGCGGAACTGTGTGACATATAGATGAGATATTAACATACACAATCGAACTTTTATGAGTCTAGTCTGACACGTTCAAATCAAGCAATAAATAAACAGAGAATTCACGTTTAAAAACAAAGAACAGATTATCACCTTACCGGTATTTTATTAAATCGTGGCATTTAATTGCCAAAAATGATTAGAAAAATATTCTCGAAATTCCATACTAGGCTCTTTTTATAAACACGTTTACCTAATCCCTAATCTCTGAATATCAATCGTAATTACATCGCACTGATTTTTGCAGGTACAGTTTTCGCAATTATCAAGCTGTTTCATTTGAACTCTTTTGCACCTCTAAACGCACGTTTTTTGATTATATATTTTTCCCTCCATTCTTCTTTTCTAATTTGCTACAATTGTCGATAACTATATATTTTTTGTACTCCCTAAATATACGTGATGGGCAAAAAGAGCCTGCATGTGCCCTAATCTTAGCGGTCATGTTATCTGCAGATGTAGATGTGAAATTTTGTGTCCATTTTTATGAGACAGGTAAAGACGTCTGTTTAAATCTTCTGACAATTTTACCCATTTATTAGCCAGCCGTTTGAGTGCTGCAGCCATTTATTCGCACTCTATTGCGATATCAATCAAACCCCAGACTCTTGTTCGGTTATGTCATCGACTTGCTTAAGCTTTTTACGATATTTTCCGCTTTCGCATTTAGTAGGAAGGAGTACGCACGCTGAGGTTCAGCTAATGTTATAGTAATCTTTTTGATTAGAGACATTGCCAGAAAAATATACTAAATACTAAGCATTAGAACAATCCAATAACTACAGGGCTTAAACATTATCAAAATAATGTGTAAACAACCCGCTCTACCGCAAAGACAGTTGTCCGCCGCTAAATTAGATTTGTTGCGCAGTTCAAACAAGGAAACTTTGTCTGTTGAATGCAATCAGTTATTAAATTCTATATAACGGATTAGCTCAAAGTTATATAATATCGGGGTGTATCTTTTTTGGCCCACCCAGTATGCAGGGATTCGGAAGGTGAATAAAAATTACACCGGTCAACAAATTCAATGTTTTTGTTTGCATCAGAAACGAAATTAGCTGATCCGATATCAGATTTTTACGCTAATTCCAAATCTAGCTTTTAGAATTTTTGTTGCATATCGAGTTTTTAAGGATATTTGCATATTAAAATATCTGCGAATAATGGTTTCTTTGTGTGTGAATATTAAATTTGGGAGGGCAAAGTTATCACAGTAGGACAGAATCTTGAAACACTGTTCTTACATGATTCCCTCCTAAATTTAAAACTGTTCCCTTAGCTTAATTTTATCTACTTCTGTAAAATAAAATAGATAATTCGCATTTTTCCCACAGTGAAAAGTACAAATCCTTGTCTGCCTAGTATGTCTGCCTCTAAAAAATTTCAACACTTTCTTGATTAATTTTGTTGCTATGATTTCGAAATCTATTCTTTGTTTTGTGCCAGCCCATTTACTTCTTACAAATTATTCAGAATTTATAAAATAATTATAGGAATTCAAGAGAAAAATTTTCAACGCAAATTTGAAAGTATAAAACCTTTTAAAACTGGACAGCTGTTGACTTCCAATCTATCAAAAATTAAAATATACTTTGTCAGTATTAGAAGATGCGAATAAGGCAATGTTTATGATTTTTCATTTACATTATAAACCTTTTTTCCAGAAGTTCTCAATTATATGAAACTTTTCGAACCACAGATACTGTTTTGCAATATATTTTGAAACAAAAATATAATAAAAACCAGATTAGCTAGCACGAAACTGTAAACAGATTTGTAATCAGCGTAAAAAACTGTTTCAGAAGATATACAATATTTTCTAGACGTTGAACGATTATGCTGATTATATGCTTCAAACCTTACCCTACAATAAATTTGCAAATTAGGTGTAATGTTTATAAAGTAAGAATAAAGTAAGCAACTCCAGAGATATTTAAATCGCCAGTAAGTCAACAATTTTGGAGTTTAAACTCCTAAAAAACCGTTGTGGTTCCTAGATTTCCATAATTAATATCAATGGAAGCTCTGATTTGCATATATTTAATGTACAAATATCTCAGAAATTTGATATGCTAGTAAAATTCTAAGGCCAAATTCGTAATTAGCGCAAAACTTTGATTAAAAATCAATTGATTTTGTTTCTGATGCAGGCGCTGATTAAATGGCGAGAACACCGTTCGTTTGACGCTTATCTGATCAAGCTCATTTTATCGTTATTCAAAAATTACTGAAAGAAATATTCGTTTATTCAACAAAACTCAAGCAAGCAGGGATTGTGAATTTCAGAGAAATTAATTCCCTTCCTATGCACATGCTTCGCTCCAATCCCCACATATTTAACCAATGCGTATGTATGTACCAATATGCACATGTGTCGACATGAATAATGAAATTCATGTGATTGAATCATTATCAAATAAGACTACTCTAAGCAGTATAATGCACCTTCTGCTATTTTCTCGTAAAACTCTGCTTTGAATCCAAGCTCCTTGATATGCAGACACAGGTTCTCATCACCATGCGCAGCGATGTTTAAATGTTTCAAAACGGAACTGATGGTAAGATGCGACTTCTCTTTCCGAGAGAATGACGTTAATCCTGAAAATTCAAAATACGTGATGTAGATGCACTAGTAAACGACTGCAGCGAATTGTGTAAAATCCAATAATTCATGCCCGGAAGCTATAACGATGAGATTTTTTCTCAAATCGAATGACAAAATGACAACCAACGTTTTTAACAATGAAAGTGAATTGGAAAAATTAGAAAGAAGCAACAGTATAATGTCTGACAGCTTACTTCATTTTTTCGAATTTAGACGTTCCGGAATAAATGGAAAAGAAAAACATCAGAAAAAACACTGATGCTTCTCAGCTCACGGACATGGGGGTCTTGACACCCCCATAGAATCCGTCGAATAGGCATAGAGGTCTGGAACGCACGCCTATAAATCGATGGATCTTCTTAAAACTCGATAGAATGTCCAAGGATTTGATTTTATGTGCTCTTCTTGGCGATTTTACCTCTATTGGACCCCACAATTGGTTGCAGCTCAGCGATTTAAGCACTGCAGTCCATGAACTAAAAATCACACGACAGTGACTGACCGTCACAGTATTCAGAGTAGTATTTATGTATAGACATTTGTAAATTTTATGCTCACGAGATAGAACTGATCAAGCGCGTTTCATATAAAAAGATTAAGTGTCAGAATTCTTTTTAAATCAAGCACGGAAGAGACTTTCTATTTATCGTGAAAATGAATAAGCTCACAATTCCACTTAATAATCACCTATATACGTGTACATAAAGCACCATAAATTGATCCATTTAATGAATCGATTGATTCGATAATTGTGGGCGCTTGGTGCTATAAAACGTATCACAACAGGTAGGAGACCCTTAATCCGAAGTAAGGGATTAACACAACTTAGTATTTAGTTTGATAAATTTTGTTGAGAAGAAGTTTGACTTCATGTTTTCGAGTGAAAGCTTCGCGGGAACCCAACGATTAGAAGATTTTCTAAGGAAGACAGTCATCCATCTCCCCACTGGCCCAACTTTAACGAGCCGAGGAAAGACATATGTTATTTTCACTGATTTTTGACAGTCTGTTAATGCAATTTCTTCCCAAATTTTATTTTAGCGATATTATCTATTCATTGCATTTGTTAACTCACTGCGTTTCCAGCGTACACCAATGGTTTTTAAGTTAGTCTAACAAAGTTAGAGGAACCGAACCTTAAAACTTATCTCATTAAAAGAGCATAAAATTCTCTATCTATTTACCGAAAAAATTTTTGGAAGATCTTAAATGCACAAAGCATTGTGGATAAAAACGTGCGAAACTACAGTAATTTTTCTAATATGGCTACCTAAATGGCTAAAAATGAAAAATGCGAATTCTTGATCAAATTGAACGAGTAAATAATCATTTGAAAGCTCGTTTCACGCTCTTTTCATATTAAGCTCGAACATTCAATAATATACAACCTGTGGCGCATAATAAGCATGGCTTATGGGAGCAGCCATATTGGAAAAAATTTAAAACGCGTTTGTAGAGTAAAGGGCGGGCTTCGAAGAAAAACCAAAAAATGAACATTTTAGAGGATGCTAAAATGCAACTATTTTGCCAGTTTTCAGCATTATGTAACAGACTAGTAACAAATGCGGCCATGTTGAGATTTGAGTTATTTTTGCTATGTGGTATACTGTAGTTATAACAAATTGAAAGTTTTTGGCAAAATAGTTTCATTTTTCGCTTTGTACTTAGAGCTTTACTTTTTGAAATCGGTTCGGTGGTTCTTGAGATTAACTCAAAAAACTATATCTGACACTTTAGCTTCATTAGTGGTTTTATGTGCTTTCATATTACATTATGTTTATTAACTGCTATGTTGCTGTAGGAGCAAATTTGTTAAACAAAATATACATCATTCGAAAGGAAATTTAATTCTTTTTCTCATAGGAGCTCAATTATTTCACCAAATTAGAGCTATACAGAGCTGCATTTCAAAATGTAATAAATTCTTGAAAATCAGTGAAAACGCAGTGAACTGTTTTGGCTACCTGGGGTCTTCAATTGTGCGTGGGGTAGGGAATGTAGAACCTCCCTTGTGATGTTTGGTTTTTTGCGCTACCCAGACCCCCCTCCCACAGAATTTAGTCGTTGCCCAAGTATGCTGTTAGACATATCTTTTTGTACTTTTCGTCCGTTTTTAAGTACGAATTCTAAAAATTTTATGAATTTAGCTTAAATTTATTTGAAGGCTTTGCTCCAAAAGCAGAAACGTAGGAAATAACGGAGCGATTAAAATCTCTCACTGTTTTTCTGCCTGAAATTCACTAAAATTTCTAAGCGTTCTCAGCGCTTTGGGTAGAATTTTACGCTAAAAAACTGTCATTAATGGCTGTGTTCAGAAAATGGCCTAAATTTGATCGTTAGATACATCTGGGCTCATCCTAGAAGTAGACAATTTAAACAAACGACATTATAAAGCTAAATCTTTACATTTGATTGCATTGCGGCAACATTTCTTAAGGAAGAGTGATCACAGATCGTGCGTCGACTCACTCCTTTGGCATTGTAAAATAATTTAGGAAACTGCAAAATTCTATGTTATACCATTATGAAAGTTCAAAATTTATGATCTACATCAGTAGTAGATTTATGCTTTAAACCTGCTTAAGAAAATCATCTAGCATGACTGAAGATCTGCTTTTCTTCTCTTAAGTTTCGTGTGTTTTTAGCGACACTGTTTATTAATTTATTTTAATGCATGTACTGTTCAAATTAATTTAACTATCCAAGGGTTACATACATTAGTGGGCAGAACCTAAATTCTAGAGGGAAGGCAGGATTTTAAAAAGGTCAAAAACGAGTCATAAAAATGGTGGCATGGCATGGCGAAGAAACATCATTTTTCAACATCTCTCATTGAGCACTATCTATTGGCATCAAAAAATTGCGTAGAAAACAAAATGATTCAAAAATTGAATTCGGGGGAGGTATTTTAGTTTCTGGGGGTTGGGTATTCAAACTTCAGAGGGATAAGTGCATACCCTCCCTTCCACGCCCATGTGTGTTTGCACACCTAAACCAAGGGTTAAATTTAATTAGGAAGCCAGGAATAATGCTAAGCCCAAGACTGGCTTTTTTATCACATATTACTTGTTTTTCACATCTCTCATTATTTCTTTTATTATAAATATGTAAGATTTGCATGCAAGTTGGTGCGCGACAATGTAAAATTTCAAATTAAAACTTACTATTAAAAGTGTTGATTTGCTCCTGCAATGACGCGTTCCATTTTTTGACGGAAATGTCATCTAAAAGCACGAAACTCTACTCAAAACATACAACACCAAGCTTTAGAATATTTATCGTATAATCTGGCTATATGGGCTAGAATCGACAACCATTTAAGCTCACGATGCATTATTGTACGTACACAGATAAATTTAAAATAAATAATCATGTATTGTAGCACAAACGTTATTTAGTCCAATATCGACTGCAACTATGTGAAAAGGGGAAGACGCAATTTTTTATCTTCAAATGTTCAGAGCACGCAATACCTCTTAGAATTTAATTTTTGAAAATTTTTGTGTTTTTTCGCAATTTTTGGTGCCATTGGATAGTGCTCGATGAGAAACATTAAAAAATTGTGTTTTTTCGCCATACCATCGTTTTATGGCCAGTTTTTAGACATTTGATAAAATATTGCACCCCCTTTACCCAGAGCTTTTGTGCCGCCCACGTGTGCTCCTTCCCCTATCTTTCCTGTCTCGAAATCTCGAAAGTAATTGGACACAATACTTATGTTTGTTCTTATGATTTTTATCATTTTATCGATATTATAGATATTTACTGATTTTTTGAGCTCTAAAATGCTAAATTAGCATCAGAAATGTGGTTTTAGCCCAGAGCAATGATTTTATGATCTCAAAAATAATTAATGCTGATTTTCGCTGTAAGTTTGCGCATTCTTCTTTGAAAAATTTTTTAAACTTTTCAAAATCTTACATTTTTGCTTCAGAAATTATTTTGCGTATGAAAAGATGGAAAAAACCGTTATGTTACGCATAATTAACTGATATTTCGTATTTTTTCGTATTTTTCATACTTATATTTTTCTTACTTCATTTGTCGTATTTTTCGTTTTTGTACACTGCTTGTATTTAACCAGGAAAAAACCGCGTCTATGGTAAGAATATTTAAGGCGAAGTCTGGACGGCTACTGAACTGCCTCTATTTCTCGGCTTAGCCGCCGCGCTATTTTTTATAATTCGATTTACTGAACATAAAATATGCTCCTACGCAATGCACCCTTCAAAAACTCAGAAATTGAAAATTTGCATCTTTATCATTGAATGCATTCAAGTCGTAATGCAATCAGAATGTTTTGCTTTAATACCGCAAACTTTATATATGGTTTTGTTAGAGTGACAGTGATAATAGTTTGTTTCATATTAATTTATGAAAAGACCCTCGGATTTTTCAAGTCAATAAGCCCCAAGCCTGCCGTAATTATAGTACTACTGAACGCATTTATCACATCTGTTAGCTTGTTGTCAGTGATTATTTTCAAAGTTCTTGCCTGAGTTACGTATGTGTAGCAGAATGATAAAAGTGTACTAATAATGGATTATATACTTGTAGTTTCACGGTATAAATATTGCATGGATGAATTCAGCAAAACTTTTATATTCGCTTTGTGTCTAATAACGTTTTTTTAAATTAAAAACTATTTTAGCTAAAGTAAAACGAAGTGTGGATTCACACGTGGACAATCTGCATGGTAGAAATCCATTCCTGTTTTATTCGTTTGATCAAGACGCCTTTTTAGTCGCTTTTGATTTTTTCAGAATTGTTTTTATTATATAATTGCATACAGGTTGAGTATCTTGTATATATCAAGTCATCACTATAATGCTAATTAGCTAAACATGGTATAGTACTGCGCACATCCAAAGAATATCACTTTATTGTCAATAATTAGATTTCATTTATACCATTCTTGGCAGTGTTGTTATTTTTTATACTTTGTGTATGTCATTCATAAATAAAAAACAATGGTTTCAGTAATAGTCACATCGCACTATCTGTCTTAGTCATCACGACAGATTACCCGAAGCATGACAAAAATGACTGAAAAATACACAAAAGAAAAGAAGTAGTCAACAACATTCTTGTGGAAGTGCTAAAAATTGATCCAAATCAGTCAATTACATTATTTTTGAAATGATTGTCATGCTCGTCAGTCCCATTTTAGGTCAAGAAAGCTTTCAGTGTTATACTCCTAAATTGGCCTGCTTAATTTGGATCATCCATCTTAAGTATGCATCAGTAGGTATAATCTCGCTGAGGCCTCTAAAAACTTCGACTCTGAAGTAGTATGCATGAATATTTAAAGAAGTATTTAAATTGACGGAGTCAATATTACAAGCTCTACGCCAGATAACAAAACTAAACATACTAGTATAATTGAGGTAAATTTACTGACATATATATCACCCTACTCAGGACAGATGTGAAAAAGCGTAAAAAAAGGTTCAAAGATTATAAGATTATTTCTAAGAATCAGAATGAAAAATAATTGTGCTATGCGCAGGTAACTTCATTTTCGAAATGTTTTTGATTAAGTGTACCTACGGTATTAAAAGATTGTAGATATGCTCAAAATCACATAGGACCAGCAAGCTCCGACAGATCAGGATCTGAACTTCTAAACCTCTCGTTCTTTTTCGTTTATGATCTACAACATCAGGTATTATTTTCGATAACATGTAGCGGAAGTAAGAAAAAAGAACAAAAAAGAATATGCGATTGATTAGCATATATAGATTTCTGTTCAGAGGACGCTAAGCTAAACATTGAAGTGTACTAGTACATACGTACATCGCTATATTTTACCGAATTTTCCCAGCATTTTTAAGCTCCAAATTTTAACCTATAAACAATTTCTATTCTATTGTGCTGGTGTATCCAAAAACATATAGAGATTGAATTTCACCCTAACGACTGGCAACACCCATTGACTGTAACTTACTAACGAGAATCCATAGTTTTCCAAAGTCTATCAAAAGAGGAAGACTCAGAATCGATTCTTTGCCAAGCGCTTCTTCTAATTTATCAAGGTGAATGCACGTCTTTTCTTCCAAGTTATAAACGCAGTCTTAAAGTTAATTAAACGTACATAATTTAAAAATGCCGTGAAATAATGAAATTTTATTGCAAAAATATTGAAAACTGCTAATGTACCTATGTGTGATAGACATTCAATTTATTAGGTGAAGAGTGCATCGTAGAAATTAAAAGTTTCTGCCGTGAAATGAATGGAGATTTGTAAATTTAAAAGTTGTCCGCATTACAAACTATCTTAAGATTTAAAAATTCGAAAAAATCTTTAAAAACTTTAGAGGACGCTAAACCTAGGTGGGTGAATCATTAATAATTAAAACGTAGATTCTTGGCATAATATAGAAAACTCGTTCAAAATTTATGTAAAAGGTCTCTGAAAACAAGTGCAACATAGGGCTACAGTGCTCCTGTAAACTGATAAACCTATAAATAAATAAATAATAAATAAATAAACTTAATATATAAACCTATATATATATATATATATATATATATATATATATATATATATATATATATATATATGTGTATATGTTTCATATATATAAATTTTATTTACTCCACTTTTAACAGTCACGTTCCCGTGTGCTTTTTGACGTCAAAGGTTCCCGTGTTAGGACGCCGTCCTAGCCAGGTTAAGATGTAATTAGTTTCACTCAATATAGCAAATATTAATATCATTTTGTCCGATTTTTTGAAGTTCTTTCGGAATATATCCGTCATTTTTCGCTAAAGTGACTTTGTAAGAAGATATAACTGAAAAAATGCAACTATACTTAGGCATAGGCATGAGGTGGACATGCATAAAATAAATACCAATAGTATATTTTAGTTGACTAAAATATCATTCTAGGACTGTAGTAGCTGATTAAAAAGTAGAGGCCCACCAATCTTGTACTAATCATTGACCAAAACTTTTTTTGTAATTTAAGTTTTTATGTGATAATCATAAAAATATGCTAATTTTTTAGGATGTATAATTTTATTCACTAGCTTGAATGAACATTCAAAATGATGTAACTAGGGCGAAAATGAAGCTAGACAAAGTTTTGGAGTCATACAAAACCTACAACGGAAAAAATCACAAAAAAGTGGTCGGCTAAGACGCCGTCCTAGTTCACGGGATGCGAGGCTTAAATAATTGCGTGTAAACACTCAATGTAATCTAACGCATGAAGCCTCACTTCCTTCAAATTGGCTTATTTTTTAAGTTCGCGCTGGTTCTTGATCTACAGTACGCTAAGTGTAAAGAACAAATGATGAAAAAACGCGTCTTTGACGCTTTTTTGACTATCTTCTCCTCTTGTTACAAACAAGCGGTGACGAGCAAAATAGTGTTAGGCAAGGTATGTTTTAAGGACTACACGTAGAGTATGACCGTTCGTGTGTAAAGTCAATACGCATTCAGTTCGGTGAGTTTAAAATTAAAGAGTCTGCTAGGACAAAAAACAAATTCTTAATTTTTTTTACTGAGCCCGCTTCTCCGACTTATAAATCGCGACGTGCAAAATATTATGAATATAAAATATGGCTCAAAGTTTACACATCCAACTTTAACGCTTTTCATTAAATTGAATACAGATTTAGATATGGAGGCGTATAATTTTAACTCCGGGATGAAAAAACATGGTTTTGCACTATATTTTTTCCGCCAGCTTATCCACTTATGAATCGAGTGATGCGAAATAATCTAGAAAAGAAGCACGTACATATTTATGATGACTTGCCGCATTTATTCGAATTTCTTTACACTCATGACGGAATTAGTCCTAGTGGTGTGAAAAACTAAGTAATATCTGCAGAAGTCGTGTTTTTGTCTGGTATACCCCGGTCAATTTCTCTCAACATAAAATTCAACTTAATAACACTAGAACATTTAAAAAATTAGATACTGAAATGCTCTCTGATTGACGTAACTTCATAATTAAATCACTAGACAATTGCAGTGTGTAAAGAAAATTTTAAGTTGAATTGGCAATTATGACGTCACGGAGAATATTATGAAAAACCTTCATTTTGCTACGCTCTAGAAATAAAATGCAGGATTCAATAAAACGCGCTCATTCACGCTTAATCATCATCTTTTTCTGAATTCCAGTACTTAAATTTAATACCAGCGGAAGTAAGTGAGCATTGGGTGTAAAGAAACGCACCCAAGTACAATGTGTACACCAAAACACGCATCTAATTTATTTTTAGAATAGACTATACGACTCGATTTATAAGCGCGTAGATTAGAGGACAAAAAACAGGCATCGTACACGATGCTTTTTATCAGAGTTTCAGCTTCAACACATTAGATCTAGCATACATATTTAAGTTCCGAGTGTAATCTATGATGCGATTCTTAGAACAGCCCGCGCATTCCGATCCATAATTGTAGCACTTGGAAAGCGAAAATTTGGCAAAAAAATATTTTTTCGCCCGCGACAAAATGTAAACTGTACATCTCTTAAACTAAGTACCCATTGACTTTATAAAAAACTCAATTGAATTCAACGTCTAAGCCTAAAGAAGGAAAAAAGGTGACCAAATCGTGCTTTTAAGCCTTGGCTTTAAACTCCTTACACTGCCCTTCCCAGAATATATCACTTTTGGAAAAACGAAGGATTAATTTTAAGCTTGTTCAATTGTTTACATCTAAATCGTCAGAGTAAGTCACATGACCGACCAGAATTCAGAAACTTTCTTGTCACTTGGCTACACCAGAACGTGGGATGCGCATTACTTACCAGGTACTGAAATAAATGTAATGGCGGCAGCGACTTGTTATCCTATCTATCTTTAAAAAAACCCACATCCCAAATTTGTCTCGTTTTTGCTCTGTGGTTAAAGAATTGTAAAGGGTATCCATGTAGGTTAGCATTCTGCCTTTGCAAATAAAATTTGTTTCTTTCCATGGGATTTTAGGCCTTAAAGCGTATATCTGAGCTGTCGTCGCATAGTAATGACTAAAAAACACATTCTGGTGCGTTAAGGGTTTCCCTCCGCAAAACGATATCCCTCAGGAAATTATGTCAGCCTAAATTTTTTACTTTTTGAAAAGAAGCTTTCAAAATGCCATGTTTCAGTCTAAACTATGGACAATCAAGAGAAATTTCTAGTTTTAGACTAAATTCTGACAAATACGGATCAAATAATTTTATAAGAGGTGGCGCAGGCAGCATCCTGTCTTTTCCGAAAACTATCCGAAATTTGTCTAAAAATTCGCTCTTGTCGTCGAATTATTACTTTTCGCCGTTTTATATTCCTTGCCTTCATTTCCAATCATTTAAATCATACCTGGGCGAGGAGGAGGAAGGATTTTCGGGTAAACAACCCTCTAAAACCTGAATACTTTTCCCCCAAAAAAAGCAAAATACCATCCCCAAGAACTCAAATTTTGAAAAGTTTTTTTTGTTTTTTGTTCCTCATTTTTTGTGCCGATAGATAGTTCTCGATGAGGAACGTTGATAATTGTGTTTTCCGCCATACCACTATTTTTGAAGCCATTTTTTGACCTTTGTAAATATCTTGCACTCTCAGAACTTTGGTGCCACCCACCTATGATTATTATTTTAAATTTTTCAGAAAAATTAAAATTTTTATGGTAATATCGCGCAAACAAATTAATCAACGATGGTCAAAGAACTTTGCGAAAAAAACACATATTTCTTGTCTCGCGTGAATATAATGCCCTCCACTTATATCCATCTGTATTGCTGTTAGGTCGATTTCATATAAAATTTTCTTATATTGTCATCATTTCAAAAAAAGTGTCGTCGGAAGCCTAAGAGACGGTGTTTCAGGTCACTTTATGTGAGTACCCTCTTTGACTAAAGTCTGTGAATGTATATAATCACTTGTAATTCAAACACCTCCGTCAAAAGCTATCAAATAATTAATAATCAAGTTAGTAAATCTTACATGAACGCTTCTCGTCTTTGCTTCTAATTTCATTGAGAGTTTTGTCTGAATACAAGATAATTTCATGAAACTGCAACAAAATACGAGTTATGATAAAAGTCGGCTACACGTTCAAATAGTCACACCGTTTCCAAGACTTTTCCGATGGAGAATGGGGGCGATAAATAATTTGAAAAGTACTTAATGTAATAAATTCTAATGAATATAGAAAGTGTAAGCAGACATAAAGAATATATTAAATTACGTAAGACTAATTTATATTATAATTCCTCAAATTGATAGACAGCTTATGTGTTGGGACAGTCTATATTATCCACAATAGTTATGTTAAATCAAAAAATGTTTGATATCCAGTAACTAAGCTAGATTTAGATACTTCATAACTGAACCTTTTCGTAAGAATAAACTTGGTTTAGTCTGTGTATTTCCATGCTCAATCGATGCTTTATTACCATTAACTGAATTATGTCATAATACACAGATTTCTGATTAGAATTTGATTCATTTTAAGAATTGTAAATCCTGATCATCGTTTTTTCGTTGAATAATTAAAACAATTTTGCCAAATTTCTTGATATTATATTTTGTGAACTATTAATTTTTACTGTATTACTAGAGGCAATTTCTATAATAATTTTTTAACGTTAATATGCTAGGAGGATAGACGATGGAAATAGTTATCGACTCTTCTCCCTTTAAACTCGGCCCTGTTGAATAAAATGGTTAATAATAATATTCATCATTATGATAATAAGAGTTGTATTAATAATCATAAATAATATTAATAATAATTAATAATAATAATAATAATATTATTATTATTCTTATTATTATTAATAATAATAAAAATATTAATAATAAAAATTATAATATAATCAATAATAATAATAATAATATTAATAATAATAATAATTATTTTTATTATATATAATAATAATTAATTATAATAATAATAATAATAATAATAATAATAATAATATATAATAATATTAATATTAATAATAATAATATTAATAATAATGATAATTATTATTATTATTATCATTATTATTATTAGTATTATATTATTAATATTAATAATTATATTAATGATAATAATTATCAATAATAATAATAATAATAATATTATTATTATTAATAATAAATATTATTAATAAAAATCTTAATAATCATTACAATATTATTAATTGTAATCCTTATTATCGAGTGAAGCGGCACGATATTCATAGAAGGGTAAAAATCGGAAATTAAGAAATTTGAATTGAAATACGGAGTTTTTCTCGTATACGTGACATTTTACCATTGTGCAGAATCAAAAAAATTTTTCTAGAAACTTCCGGTTATAGCGAATTAAAAAATTCACAAAACGTAGGCATGTATTCAGACTGAAGATCTAATTTCAATATGCTAAGCTTCACTTGTAGCTTTTACCTTAAATCTGCAAAAGTAATAGAACGCTTACTGTAAACGAAGTCGGCTTGCCCAATCGAGATTTGCGCTTAAAAGAGCAATGAATTAGAAGCAATCATAAAATCGACTATTCTAAAAATTCGCTGTCGTGTTTTAAGGTAATTTCTACTAGTTTTCGGTGATTGCTTAAAATCATAAATCTTTTTTACTCATTTCTCCTCAAATGAAGGAGAATGACGTAAAAATTGTGTATACATTTTATATGGTCCCCGTTGAATCTATGTAAATTTTAAATCTCACACTTGAATCTTTTAGTAAACCAAAACTTCGATCTGCTTAAATTTTGCAGATTAAATAGCGGGATAAGCAGCCTAAGAGAAATCGACGAGAGGGGATACCTGCCCCTATCTTCTGCGGATACGGGCGTGATTAAAATTAAACGAACTCACAGTATCAGTCAGTTTAGCTGCATGCGCACTACCAGTCCTGAATCAGTCTTTTTTACATCCTGTGTAGCATATTTTGCATTTTTTATCTATTCTGTCTTTTCCACGATACACACAGGAATTAGAATCTGTGCTAAACAAACACCGATTCTTATTATTAGAAAATAAAGAATGCTTCTTTACGTCGATATTTTATTAAATTCTTGCTGCAATGTCATGTAGTGCATGTTATAATCCGTATTGCGCAGGTATTTCAAAAAAGCTGGACAATTTTTGTTGAGGTGGATAAAAAGAAGACGTGTAGACCGCGTCATTTTCACTATAATGACAAAATTAGCATTTGAACGCTCACTATACCTGAGTCAAACACTAATATAACATGATTGAATGTATTTTAGATCAGCAATCAAAGAGCTTCCAGCAGTATGTACTTTAACCCTCCGTTTACCGTGTCCTATGCCGGAGGCATAATGAATCACTTTCGTGGCATTTTGTCTGTTCTACCTTATCCATGTGTCCAAAACATTGTCTGGCCTCGTTTTCAATTACACAAGAAATCTACTTTTTCTTGTTTGTGCATAATATCCAACCGGCGCATATTCTTATGCATCGTGATAGTTTTTTAATTATACCTCTTTCAAAAATGATTTTCACAGAAAATAACATACATATTTAGAAAGAGCATAAAAAATTGCACTAAATGAAAGTAACAGCTGCCAGAGAATGTTAAGAAGGCATAGCTTAATATGCACTCGGAGTTTATGCCAGGATGGTGCACTTCGACTGCAAAAACATAGTGGTAAACGGAGGGTATAAGCTTCCAAAAACAAAGTAGTTGATAATCACTCAAAAAAGTGTTCCATACCTTTTAGCCTTGTTCAGCAAATCTCAAGGACCAATGCTGCAATGTTTGAGAAAAACATGTTCTACATAGAATTTTTTAAGGCTCAAGTATTTTGCTGAAAAAAATTTGCTTGTCAAATTTGAAAAATAGTAAAAATTTGCTCAGGAACCCATTTACTTCGTACTGTAGGTAGAAAGCACAAAAATAGCAAAGTAATTATGTTTTTAGATGAGCTTTCTAGTACAACCAGCGTACTAAAACAAGATTTACTCGTTGATCGGTTTGCTCGACACATATTTTAGTCGTAGGGGCAGCCATATTGGAAAAATAACAATTATAGCTGTAGCTTTCTAATTACTTTACATAATTCAATGATTGATTACATTTTGAAAAGCGCAAAAGGGAGCTTCTAAATGATAACTTGCTCGTTTGATTTGGTTGACTAAAAAAAGTTAAATATGGCTACCATTTTGTTACTGTAATGCAAAAAGTACGTTTTATGCACTACAATTTATAATTTTTAGCCGCTTCACGATAGTCAGAATTTTTTTCTGTAAATAGATAGAAAATTGATATGCTCTTTTAGATGGGATACGTTTTGAAGTATGACTTCCGTAGCATTTTTTGATATTGGCATTTTAAACTAAAAAATTATTCATATTACGTTGAAAACGGTGTGACACGACCATCAACCCATTCTAATTTGTAACCAGTTTTAGTCGTTCTGATAATTTGTAACGAGTTTTGGCTATTTTGATTGATTTCTCAAAATTTCCTTTCTGGCTCTTCCTGAAAGATAATACATATAAATAGCTATTGTTTAATTTTTGCTGGCCTGTAAGCTGTAGTTTAGCTCAAGAGAAATCAATTTCATTAGCAACAAACTTTTTAAAAATTTGTAAAACAATTCCTGGAGTAATAAAGCAGCTGTTTTTGCAAATCTTGCCTTTGTTTTTATGCTTGAGTTTTAAAAATTCCAAAGTTTTCACATAAAATGCTCAAATAAGTTTGTCGGAATTGCACAAATACAGAAAATTCAACAATAATTAAAGCCTTCGAACGACCTCTCGCTTTCATTTTACAAAATTTTAAGTTCTTTTAGGCAGGATGTTCGCTTATGTCAAAGAAATTTATAAAATTATTTCACTAAAACTATCCCAACATTCTAAATTTTTCAGAAAAGAGATGCATCAAAATAATTTTAATAAAAGTGGACAATGTAAAACAGCGAAAAATCGCTATTTCACACGATCAGTGCGAATTTAGAGCTATTTCCGAATATCTCAGGAAAAGCTAAAACACCGCATTCTTACGAAAATCCTGAATCCGCCACATAA
Source organism: Mermis nigrescens (assembly GCA_036768485.1). Classification (NCBI taxonomy): domain Eukaryota; kingdom Metazoa; phylum Nematoda; class Enoplea; order Mermithida; family Mermithidae; genus Mermis; species Mermis nigrescens. Next base: position 2,732,095 of record JAVLUZ010000191.1, read on the forward strand.
AAGTGCAAAAATTCTCTTCAAAACTGGCTCAGCTACACTGGAAGCGATATCTTTCTACATAAAATTATTGAATAGCGGACTCATAAGTCGTAGCTTTTGATAATCAGAAATCGTTAAATGCAACGAATCTTTGTATACCAAGTTTTTTGAAATGTAAATGCAATTAAAATATCACAGAAATTAACCAATGAAAATCTGTATTCAAGAACAATACGCTACAAATTAAATACGCTTTTCATGCAATGTTAACACGAACAATTATGATTAAAAATGCAGAGGTCTACGAAATGATAATATTCGGTTTGAATTATTTTCTCTTGTAACTTGCCAATGGCCGCTGAGCTGACACCACTCAAAATGGCTGCCGTGTTAACCCCCAGAATTGTCTATTTTTCTGAAAAACGTTGTAAAAAGCGTGCTGCTATAAGAGCCTCTAGTTGAAGTTTGGCTCGAAAGTGTCATTTTTTAGCTCTTCGCGCCGTATGCTAATTTTGATTTGTGAACAATATTTTGTTCAATTTACCAATTATTTTAAGTACGGCTAAATTATCTGCATTCTAAAAACCAAATAAATTCATGTTTTTATAATTTTCTGTCTGACTTCAGTATTTGTTTTGTTGTTACACGTGGATCAGAACACTTTTTATCTTTTTCTAGAGCCACATTTAATTTTTTGAAAAATCTAAGGTTTTTGGGCGTGTGTAATTTTTCGCCAGATTGTCTGAAGTGCAAGGTGATTACAAGGTGATATCGGACCAGCAGCTATAACTACACGTAAATGTAAGTGTTTGAGCCAAATATCCATGGAATACCTAGAATATTTAATTTCATATTGAGCGCCACTTTCCTAAAAAGTGCAAGTATTACTTTGCTCAAATTTTTAATGTCCGGAACCCGGTCTCAATATGCCGGTTCAAGCCTGGCTTAACGATAAGCCAGGCTTATCGGTTTCAATAAAGTATGTATTAACTCTGGCTCAGACAAGAACCCTGGGTCAATCTGGCTTATCTTGTTCAAAAAATTTGTGTTAAAACCCTAAAGAAGAGCGGTATAACATAAAACTTGTGGCTTAAGCCACAAATTTTATAGTGATCGGTTTAAGCCACGCTTAAATTGCCAGGCTTAAGCCTGGCTCATATTTTAAGCCACGCTTGACTTAATAGAAACCGGGAAAGAAGAATTACTCCTTGCTGAGAAGCGTGCGTACATGCATTCTTACGAATGATCGAAAGAAGTAAATAGCAGTTTTATGATAAAGAAAACTCACCTTGATAAAGTAGAACAGCGAAAAATGTTAAAATCATCATCTTAGTATTGCACACGTCTGACTAGCGATTAGTAGCACGATAACACTGAAAAAGTTTAAGACAAGCACACTGTTTTATTCTTGTACAAACAGTGAGCTATCACCTTGAAACGGATGGATAATTTACAATATAAGGTAGGTAGGTATACTTCAGTTCGCTTTTGTTTGCATTTCTATAAATACATACATATCATCCAGCGCGAGTCACTGGCTGGCTAGTGACAAGCTTAGCTTATGCAACACTTATAAGCCTAATGATCATAGCTTAGACGAGAATCAATCTTATGCTACTATAACACGATTCTACGCTATTCATGCAAAAAGAGGCAACTTGACTGCAATCATATTGATGCATTGAATTGAGTGACAGTAATAGCTTATGCTGAGAAACTTTTATACCTTAGCAGTCATAAACTGGCACGGAAAACAATCCGATGGATCAGAAAAGGACAAGTATACTTGGAATTATGTATCATATAGAATGAGAGTATTAGGAAAAGCTACCTGTGAAAGTCCTATGAATGTGGACTTCCTCCTTCCTCTATGGAATGCATAAAATTGCAGTAGTTATATTCTGCGGCCTGCTAAAAGAAATTGCAGTTCTGTCGGGAAATTACTGCTTAGTTAAAAAGAATTGATCGTTCCGAATAGAAAAACAAGGAATAATTCCGTGGCTGGTTTAATAAAATCTAAGAAAAAGCCACAGCAAAGGACTACTAAATTATTATAATGCATTAAATACCCACACGAATAATGAGCATTAAAATATATGAACAGATAACAGCTTTTTGACATAGCAATAGTACTAGTAAACTACGTGTTCTTGGAGTAGTTTGGCGGGAATTGACCCTAGAATAGCTACTGACTCTCCCAACAAAATAGTTGCGGACCACCTCACCTCGTAGTGTTGAATTTTTTGTAAAAATTGTAAAAAATGTGCCTTCTTTTGTGCTCTTAGCACATTTTTGCTGAAAAATCTTATATTTTCGGCGAATCGCTCCATGTACACATGTTTTCAATACATTCTGTTAAATTTACTCGATTTTTTCTTGTTTTCCAGGAACGCTTTTGTGTTTAACGGGCTCGGTAGAACGCGCATTGTCTGAAATGTCGAAAAAGAGTTGTTCTGACGTTACCCAATCAAAAAAGGCACTTTAAAAACTTGTTGGGCCTGGCCCTTAGATGTTTCACTGTACATATATGGTAGTACATTAGGCCTATGATACAGCACCAGCTAGTAGGGTCGTGCGGAATGGTCATGACATCCACAAATAAGTGTAGGGTGTAGAGGTCTCAGTAATTTGGCGGATCGCCGAATTGAATTTTGGAGCTATTTGAGGCAATTATGTCCCGATTGGACTTCAAAAATTTAGCTCCAGCTAATTTTTAGAGATATAAATTGTGATTTTCTGCTATGGATATGTCACAGGTAGCGATGGAGTAATCGGCATTTGTCCGTAAGATGTGCACTTAGATTTTAAATAATCACTGGACTGACATGCATAAAACTTAATCTGGCATTAGATAACCAAGGCCATTAGAAAAATTCCAAAATCTTGACAAGAGCCTTAAAGATTTAGCATACTTTTATAATGTATAAATTATCTCAGTAGGTGGTGCATAACCAAAGCTCTCTAACTCGGTTTAGCTTTCTGCTTCTCGGAGGAATAGTGCATTTTTCAAAATTGTTAGGAAAAATACACCTTTTGAATGCGTTTTTTGAGAAGAATATCCGTTAGAAAAATATAACGCTTCATAAGCTACAGGTTTTTATTGTTCGCGTTTGTCAAAATAGAATTGAAGTTAGATCTAGCCGTTTAAATTTAACACTCTGATAAATGGACAAAAAGACGCCTTTATGCTAATTTTTGATTTGCTAATTTCTTTGGTTATCAATTCGGTCGTGCCGGTTACTCCAAGAATTAAGTGTCAAGAATTACACTTCGCCTTTTCAACGACTTCCTTCAAACTCAAAGTCCAATATGATTTATGTATGTAACATTTAGGCCCTAGAAAAATATTTTTTGCCACTTTTCGGTCTACCAATTTCCTCGGTTATCACATCGGGCCTGCCGGCTATTCTTATAGAAAAGTACATAACATTTTCCTGTTATATGAGCAGAACGAGATCGAAGGGGAAAGGGATTCAGGAACCGTTGACAGAAAATGATGAAAGATTTGTTTTCCGAAAAACGGAATAAAATGGAAACTACACATAAATACAATTTTAAAACCTTCATTGGAGAATTATGCTTAAAATTGATCAGAAACTGTGAAATGACGTATTATCAAGGCTATTTTTAGCAATTATATCAGTTATAAGATCAGTTTGACCCAAAATCTCAATTTTTGGCCCTAACGACCAGCGGACCCGAACCATAGACTGACTATGTTGTGCATCTGTGAGAAGGAGAGGACATGATCTCAACTTAAACAAGATGTGTCAGACGTCCAGTGTCACGCGCGCTCCTGCACTGGATGTATACCACCGAAAAATTAAATCGTTTGTTGAGGTGTTGGGTTTTTACCAATAACCATACCAATTTCACGAAAAAGCATGAAAATTGTGTCCGCAACATAAGGTTTACGAATATAGCTTTATAAATTCCTAACACTCAGTCATTATTTAAAGTTTAAACATAAAATAACTTTAGTCACAATACAATATTGAAAATGGGATTTTCGCAAAGTGTTTTTCGCAGAATTTGTATGAGAAGTTTACCATTTAATTTTCATTGCATTAGATCACACGATCTATATAATCAATGTGTTTCACGTCTCACGGCTCTAAAATAAATTTTATTTGTTTTCCATTACACCTAATATTGTCTTATCTATATAGCTTTAAGGTTTACAGTGCATGATAAGACATAGGTTTAGCTTCATGTTTCAATGCCTATATTCCGGTCACAGGTAACGAGACCTGGTCCTATCAGGAAAAATGTGCTCCATCATAAGAATCATAAATTTTTTAAGGGCATTCTATAACACTCTGTACTGTGTCGTTGCAGCGCCGATGTAAATTTGACTCTAAAAAGTCAAGTTTTCTTCCGGACAAGTGTAAGGGTCAATTTTTGGAAATGTTCATCTTTGCCTAAGACTTACAAATCTAAATTTGAATTATCGCAAAATCAGGTTTTTTTATTAAAGCTAAGGCATTACGTGATTTGGTGTAATTTTTACACCAAATACTCGTTCTCATTTTCTTTCCAAACTGTTACCGAATTTCCATTCAAACAAAAAGTTTTCAGTAAGATTAGGACCATAGATATCTAACTTTAAACAATCTTTCATTCAGTAGTTATTGACCCACAGTTAGATGTGTAGTGACTCTATTTACAGTTTGCAGTTCCCACTAATAGTTTATTTTTCTCTTGGAGCTATAGAGTAATTTAATTTTATTTGAAGATGTCCTGAGTAACATATGGATTACGCATTTATAATATTTCCACTTCACTCAGTAGCTGCTGACTAACAGTTAGACATTTACTGATTCGACAAATTTTAAATAAAAATCAGTTTTCTTACCAGAGCGTTGCCGATGAACGATTGTTGTAAAATGTTTTATTAACAATATGATTAATGAACTGAAGTGAACATTTTTCCATTCAGTGATTGTTACCCCATCAGTGAAAAGTATATTAATTTTTTTAAATTTTTCATCAGCTTGTGTACAGCTTAGTATTGACTTGGCTGAAACCTCCTCATTCTAACTTTTCTTTTGTTTAACTTATAGCATGTGACTTGTTCCACTTAATAAAAAATGTTTTGCTACGGGACTAACTACTAATTTGATTTTTAAATGATGGAATGAGCTTAATGCGACATTTTTGTAAATTCGACTTTTCACTGAATATAATCAAAACTTTTATCTAAACATAAAGCGGAAACTATAATTAATAATTATGAAAGCAACTGTAAAGATGCCTAAGTGGCTTTTCTAGCAGAAAAGTTATCTTGGCATTTGATTTACTAACATTCCTATAGTCTATTTCGTTAAACCTTATGCATGAAGTCCAACTTCTGAATCAATGCAAACCGAATACAAAAGAAGTTTAAACTGAAGTAAGAATCATATACTGTGCGCAGCAACTGATGAGCATATGATGTTTTGCAATACAAAATTGAACTTTAGTAAGTAGCCGGAATATAAGTCACTTTTGTAGATACTCGCCAAGTTTCGATAAATAGTCTATAAATACTCATTTTTTGTTGTAACTTACTCAAAAGTGATGTTCACGAAAGTGTAAGCCAAAAAATGAATAACAAATGCAACTCCGATTTCAATATTTGGTATCCTGTCTTTTGAGCCATATTGTACATCACACATGGACATAGTGGATGGGGTTTAGAGAAGTGTATTACCCTACCTAGGGTTTCGGAAACCAGGTAATGTCAAAGGATTTTTTGAAAAAACAAAAGAAGCTACAAGACCGTTTTTTGAGCTTACAGCGGAAAGAAAGGTCAAAAATACTACATATAAACGTAAAAATATCAATATTTTTTGGCTATTCACACCATATTAATAAAATTTTGTATTTTCCACGCTAGAAATCCATAAGTTCACTAAGCTTCCATAATAAGGATCAGGAAATCTACTTCACCGCACATCACGTGCGATTGAACCATTTTACAGGAGTCTAAAATTAATACATACTGAATCTACGTTGATGACTTCTGATCTGTTGTGCATGTACAAAAAAAACTTGTACAAAAAACAATGACCAAAATTTATTGTATCACGATTCCTGTATTTCACCCCACTCTTCCAACACTTACCTTGCTCCTGTATGCTGTATATGTTATAATCATATGAAATCTGAGGATATTGTGAGAACATGCATTGATGTGCAACATTTGTACGCATGACTGTCAAAAGTAGTACTTGTTACGCTGATAGATGCACTGGATTACACATATAAGCATTTATTGAAAAAATCGACAGTTTATTCAAGAAATTTAAAGTCTCAGGAATAAGCAGAAGTATTTGATTGTGTGCTCGATGTGTAGCAGATGTGATCAATCGTTTTTCTGCACATTGGGCATGTTGTGGTTTCAGCTAACTTGATACAATCAAGCTGAATATTCAAGACATATCAAAAAGAATTTCTAAATTAGCAATAAATTAATAAATAATTAATACACAATAAATTAATAATCAACAATTTCTTAATTCGCAAAATCTGATAAAAATTAGACTTTCTCAAAGCAATGCAAAAAATCGAAGTATATTCTGCGGCATGCAGTCAATTGAGAAAGTAGTAAGTTAGTTATGTAGTAGCTATGGGAAAGAAGATGAAGAAAACTAGAAGCGACTTTGTAAGCCAAAGGAATAAAATAGCAAACGTCGATCCATTCAAGACATCAGAGATATTACTGGTTAGAAGGAGTGGAAAACGCGTTAGCTTACGTGAAACAGACCTTATGTAGGTCCGATTGCATGCCCACAACGATTGTGTGCATCAACTAATTGACACCAGGTACACTTGCTATAATGCTGATTATTACAAACTGAAAAACATTCAAATACAATTGATATTATTTTCCATCAATTATGATGTGAAGCAAGTCAGCGTGGCAACTCGCAAGCATTTTACAAAAATTACACATTTTAGATCATGCATATACACTAGTGTTGGCAGAGTTAACTCTAACTCAACCCAATATAGGGTTAACCCATCACTTTTTCAATAGAGTTAACCCTATTTTGGGTGAGTTAGTGACCATCGGGGTTAACCCTAACTCTTTGAATTTCCAACCGAGAAAGGGTTAAAAAAGGGGAGTAAGTTATTCATTCATGCAGTTATAACTTACGATTTTTATTACTGTTTTTTCAAGTAAATAATTCCCGTCGTCGTCGTCTCCAGTGTTGCGGGTTAGGAGTTTTTCCCCAATTCAGGAGTTTTTTGGGGAATTGGGGGCACCTTGAAGTGATTGGCGGGTTTTTTGCGCCCATGCTTCACCATTGTGTAGGGGGTTTTGAAACCATTTTTAGCCATGTTGAGGTTTTTTGTGACTGGAAATGAGGTTTTTTGACAAGAGCACTTGGCCACCCTGGTCGTCCCATTGATCGCTCCGGCTGAACGCATTTTCAGTCAAGCGAGTGTCATATTGGATAAAAACCGACATAGTCTTAGTGATAAAACTCTGGAATTGGAAGTGTTTTTCAAGTCTAATTTGCGATAAATTGTCCTATTGTTATATTGTCTTTGTCTTATTCTTGTACTATTTTGAATTTCTTAAACGTACTACATTGGCATTTCCGAGGTTTTTAATTACATCCTAGGTATGCTAGCATGTACGAGTACATAGGTACACAGCAATGTCTGAATACTAACCATGCAATATATATATATATATATATATATATATATATATATATATATATATATATATATATATATATATATATATATATATATATATATATATATATATATATATATATATATATATATATATATATATATATATATATATATATATATATATATATATATATATATATATATATATATATATATATATATATATATATATACGCATATATGGACAAAGCTAGGTAGCTCTTGTTACTGCCTAAAAGCAGCCAGGCAAGCATTGTTTGATCTTTGTTGTTGCAATTGTTGCAAGTTTAGGGTTTGCTGATTTAGAAAGGGGCTTTGTCTTTAAAGCGACTTCAATAAAGATGCACAATTTAAAAGTCCAGTCTATTTTGAATCAAATTTTTTGAGTGCCAAAAAGCGTGCTTTGTTCATCATATAAATAACCCTTTTAAAACTGGTTAACCCCTCTTTAAGGAATAGGGTTAGAGTTAACTGTAACCCTATTAACTTTTTTGGAATGGGGTGAACCCTAACCCTATTTCTATCGTATTTTACTAACTTTGCCAACACTAGTATACACTCTTATGTGAAGCATTAAAAAAATTATTCGGGGAAGTTTACATTTTTTGAGAGCCCGCAGAATGTACTTCGAATTTTTTTGCGTTGCTTAGATAAAGTCTGATTTTAAACAGATTTTGCTACTTTTGGCAAATACAAGTATAGCTTTTCCCTACTCCCCTCCTTTTACATCCTTAAAAGCCTGTAGTCCCAAGTATATTCGTCTTTTTTGTTGCATCAGAGCATTTTTCTTTGATAGTGCCCTACTTTTAATCAGCATGATTCGAGTAACTAGTCAGTAAACACATATAGTGACATCCACAATAATGACAGCAGTCCTGGAATGCGAAAAACAATATTGTTCTGAACATCAGCAATTTCTTGTTTATACAAAACAACCTTAAGCTTAAGACAACCACTGGGTGTAAAGGAGACATACAGTCAGATTCGTCATCCTAGTCTGACAGAGCAAATTTCGAGGAAAATGTACCCTTTGTTAGGTTCTGGAAGTAAAATAAAGTTGTAGTGTATAGTTTAGACATTAACAATAAATGAATAGCGCAAACTTCGCACGACTGCTTTGTGTAGAGAAATGTAACAGTCAGATTCGTAAATCTGACGTTACTTAAAAGCTTAGGAAAAAATAAAATTTCCGCATGGCTCTGAAACTGAAGTCTATTTTCAGTGAACTCTTCCACAAACAGCGAGCTTAAAGAAGATCTTAGTCGAAGTCGTAATTCCGATATTACTATAATATCATGATCAACATTTATAAAAAAATTATTTCCTACAATGGCCTAAAGTCACACATATATATATATACATATATATATATATACATATATATATATATATATATATATATATATATATATATATATATATATATATATATATATATATATATATATATATATATATATATATATATATATATATATATATATATATATATATATATATATATATATATATATATATATATATATATATATATATATATATATACATAGGCGTATGCATGGGGGGCGGGGGGGGCGGGGGGGGGCCGCCCTCCCTCTAAGCCCAAAAATAATTTTGGAAAGGTAAAGAAATGCATGAAAATTGGCATGATTTTATCGAAAATTCTCAAAATTTTTGACGCTTCGCGCCGTAGAGTCATTATTTTCGTTCATTTAGGCCCAAGCGCAGCCAAAAAAACGTCATTTTTCATAAGTGCTCCCTCTTAGCCCAAAAAATGATTTTGGGAAGGAAAGGAAATGCGTGAAAATTGGCATCATTTTATCGAAAATTCACAAAATTTCCAGCGCTTCGCGCCGTAGAATCATTATTTTCGTTCAGTTAGGCCCAAGCGCGGCCAAAAAAACGTCATTTTTTATAGCTGCTCCCCCTTTAGCCCAAAAATAATTTTGAAAAGGTAAGGAAATGCGTGAAAATTGGCATCATTTTATCGAAAATCCTCAAAATTTTCGGCGCTTCGCGCCATAGAATCATTATTTTCGTTCATTTAGGCCCAAGCGCGGCCAAAAAACGTCATTTTCTATAGCTTATTAGGAGAAAATGAAAATTTCTCGAAAAAATTGAATATTATGAGCTTAACGGATAGAGCATGTTCGCAAACGTCAGAAAATGCACTTTATTTGGCGCCCCGGCGACCATATCCCTAAATATAGGGTCATCAATTTTGGACCGCCCCCCTTAGAAAAATCCTGCCTACGCCCCTGTATATATATATATATATATATATATATATATATATATATATATATATATATATATATATATATATATATATATATATATATATATATATATATATATATATATATATATATATATATATATATATATATATATATATATATATATATATATATATATATATATATATATATATATATATATATATATATATATATATATATATATATATATATATATATATATATATATATATATATATATATATATATATATATATATATATATATATATATATATATATATATATATATATATATATATATATATATATATATATATATATATATATATATATATATATATATATATAGTTTAGAGCCACCCACAATTTAAATGCATTTTTTGTTTTAGTGATAAGTACTTAACTAGGTATTGATGAAAACTTTTAAAACTGAACAGAAATAACAAGAACAATAATCAACAGTCAAAAATCAACAAAAAAACAATCGATTAAAATGCATTCGGGTAGCCTTTGCTGTGAATTAGCGCTTGTAAACGAACTGGCATTGAATTGATCAGTTCAGTGCATTTTTCCTCTGGGATCGAAGCCCAAATATACTTGAATTTTTGTATCATTTCATTCCTAGAGTGTGCACGGAAATTATGTTTTCTAAATTCCCTTTCATAATGCACCAGATATTTTCAATCGGATTGAGGTCCGTGGGACTGAGGAAGCCATGGTAATGAAGGAACTCAGTTAGTCACAAAGTACAACATAGTAGCGTTCGCCTTATGTTTTGGATCGTTATCCTGCTGGAAAAATTCCTCCGATGGATTTTCTATAGCAGGTCAAGTGATCATCGATTAAGTCAATGTAAGAAGCGGCTGTAAATTTTGGGCAAGAAGGAACGAAAACTAAATTACCAACACCTTGAGCGCCAAATGAACCCCAGATCATAACGCTACCTCCTCCACCGTGTTTGACACTGCCGACCATACAGTCAACGTTATACTTTTCGCCTGAACGTCTACGGACAAAAACGCTCGATTTGGGAGTAAAATAATCGAATTTTGACCCATCAGAAAATAAAACTTTTGACCAGTCAAGAAATGTCCAATGTGCAAAAGTTCGAGCAAAATCAAGACGCTTCTTTCTATTAATTTCGCTCAGGAAAGTCTTTTTTACGTGCAATTCTAGCAAAAAGTCTAAAACGGCAGAGGTGCCAGCTAATTGTCTGCCTTGACACGATGGTCCACCACCAATAGAAAATTCAGCTTGCAAGTCAGAAGCAGTCAATCGTCTATTTTTCAAGGAAGCTCGCTTTGAATCGCGTAAATCTCGAGTGGACAATTTAGAGGGTCGCCCGGACCGAGGAAGATCAGTAAACGCATCAAAAATATCATGTTTCGAAAGTGCATTTTGAACGGCGTGCCGACTTATATTTAGACGTCCTGCAATTACTCTTTGCGATTACTTTTCTAATCACAGTCCTTCGTTGCGGTATCGCAAATAATCATAGGATATAACTTTTTGTAATATTTATCTAGCCACAATATCGAATAAATTAACGTTGCAAGTGATTAGCAAAAATGCAGATTTGTGATTTATTTTATAAGCTTTATATCAAGCATTGAACACCATACCTAGACGTAGGGGGTTTGGGGAGTATGCACCCCAAGGCAAAATACCCAACAAGAAAACGCAAATACCCAACAATACCTCCAGAATTCAATTTTTAAATCTTTCTGCTCTTTTTGGGTTTTTTGGTAGGTACCAATTGATAGAGCTCGACAAGAAACGTTCAAAAATGGTGTTTTCTCCGCCACAGCACTGTTTTTAAGGCCAATATTCCAATTTGAAAACCCCTCTCAGAATTTAGGAACCGCGCACTGTATGGCGGACAATATGAGAAGGTTCACCTACCTTTTTCAGAGGCCGCAGAATATACTTCGATTTTTGCGTTGCTTAGAAAAAGTCTGATTTTTAGCAGATCTTGCAGTTTTAGGCACAGGTAGGTTTTTTCTTTGATTTACTTACTATCATTTTTTTTGTTTAGGAAATTTCTGAGTTTTAGCAAATTTTGTGACATTTGTAGATAGGAGCTTTTTCTAGTCCCCTCCTTTTACGTCCTTGATAATTCTTTGTTCCAAGTATATTCTACCTTTTTTGTTCCATCGGAGCATTTTTTCTTGCTAGTACCCAACTTTTTGTTAGCAAAAAATATAGTTATTCCTATCTTTGTCAGTGTTGTAGCGAATGTCATTAGGTACTGCTTCCATCTTAGCAATTTATAATTGCATTGTGTATGAATTATATTCCGACTCCGCGCGTTTGCAATATTATTTAGCTGAAGTTCGAAGCAGCATTATTATTTGTGCTCAAGCTGGAATTCACTTATCGCTTCTGATCGTTGCTTACTTCGACCATGATGCAACTTCAACAAATAATCTCACGTTTTGTCATTTTACTTCTCGCTGACTCTTATTTAGTCCGATAAAGTTGACTGCCCGCAGCAATGCACTGGCTAATGGACCTAAGAAACATGCATTTCAAAGTAAAATACATGTGTCGTTCAAGTGGACATTTCTGCACAGTTGGGTAGATTGCGTAGCAATCGGGGCGCAATGATTTTCGCCCAATCGCTATGATTGAAGATAACTAAATACATATACATATGTGGAAAATTTCTTGCTTGTTATTGCGTGCTTGTTTCAGTAAATTTTAAAATGATTTTTATCACATTGCAGGTATGAATAATGTTGGTAAGCACTAACGTAGTAGGTACGACAAGGTAGGTACTGGATCTTGGATTTTCACCCTAACTTTTACAAAAACCACCAAAAACATGTCAAATATTTGCTCTTTGCACAAAAACGCGTTTTTCACGCTTTTTGTGTGGTCTATACTTTTATCTATACATATTCTATTTTATTGTTTTTTTTTAATTTAAGGAAAATATTATGTTTTTGCAAGGCTCTAGGTCAAAAGTTCATATGCAGTGTTTACTTACATACACAGAATGCACAGAAGATTTTAGCCGGATTCGTAAATCTGATATTACGCGGATAATACGATCAACATTTATAAAGACATCACGCCTCAACAATGGTCCGATGACAAGTTAACATTAGGTGTAAAACAGTTTACACCAATGCTGTGTAAAAAATGTGTCTAACCGACTTCTCACACTTGATTCCTTAAAAATTTCTAGTAATAAGGAAAAAATTAGGTTTCCGCAAGGCTCTAAAACGAAGATTAATATGTAGTGTATATGATATTTTAACACCTAGTGTAAAAAAGATTTTAGTCAGAATCGTAATTTCAATTTTGCTTCGATATTACGACCAACTTTTATGGAAATAGTAAGTCTCCATAATGTCGTAAGGATAAATTAACATTGGTTTAAAACACTTTACTGAACTGTTGAGTGTAAACATACGCGCCGAAATTGCGTATCGAATTTGGTTTCAGGTTCATTTACAAACTTGAGAATCATGTCCCTGACTCATAACCGGAGAAGCTGGCAGAAAGAAGCAAGACAGAAACCTGTTTAAAGCAGCCTATTCTTGACTTTACACTCGCTTAATATTGGTTTAGACATACGCGATTCGCAATGACATACACCCCATTTAAGGCACTTTATTTTTATTCTATTGAACCTATCCTGACTTCTGAAAGGAGAAAGTGGTGAACAAAACCCAAACAAAGACATATTTTCCATCATTCAGAACATTGTAAACTTTAAAAATCGGTACTGTATTCCCCATTGAGTTTAAAGAAATTCGGTTTGGTACAGTTTGTAGCTTTCGAGTCGTAGTACGTTTCTATGTGCAAAAATTCTGTTGCAAAAATTATTTGATATGATTTACTAATCAAAATTGTGGAAAAAACGTGTTTTTTCGCGCATTTTTCACGTCTGATTTCGAACTTTACACCCCATAAATAACTCATTTAAGCCCGACTTATAAGCGGAAAAAGCTGGCAATGAATTCTTATTTAAAATCCGTTTTTTACACCATCGACTAGGGTGTAAACTTTAAACCCCAGGACCTAACTCCCTATCGAGCGTAGAAAAGTCTGCTTGTAAGCATATTGTAGCCCTTGATCCGCTCTACATTTCTGTTAGAAAACATTGTTAAAAACTCATAATCGGAGTTAATATCAGACAAAAACAAGTTGAAAACTCGACCAAAATGTGCTTTTTCACCCCCAGATTTTCGCACTCTTTACACTCCCATTCGAGAACTAACGCGAAATTCAACAAACAAAAAAAAGCCAATTTGAAGCATCCGTTCCTCTACAAATCTGTGCCATTAATTAATTTGAGGAGTCAATACTGAGTTGTCCACATGCCGCCTAAGAAACCTCCCAAAATTTATCCTATGTTATAACCTTACACAAAAACTTTACACCATCTTTACACAGCCAGTTTTGAGTTTCAAGAAAAACAAAAAACACAGGCAGCGAATTTTTTTATTATCTATCTTTTAAAAAAACCGCACAATCTATATGTGTCCTGTTATAGCTGTAAGGGGGTGCACAAGTGTTAGGGTACCCAAGTATATTATAGGTACGCGCTAACGCGCCACCTATGATTACCAAATAACGATAGTGCAACGCTAATATAATTGCATGCACATGACTGCAAATAAATAGCAAAAAGGGAAATACGAATAAAGTCATTGATAAATGCATCAAAATGAAAGAGAAAATATTTAGGATTTTTATTGTTAATCCAAAAAAATTCTTTCCAAGTAAATTCCAATAAAGATTAAGATATAAACGAAATTTATTAAATAATTCATTCGCGAAAAGCTTGTAAAAGTTCTCACCCGAAAACCTATCCCATTTGACGTAGGACGGTCCAGGATCGGGCAAAGCCGGTGATTCCTGGATTATTTTCTCCTTCACGACTTTCTCTCCTGGCTTTTTGGAGTTGTCGTATTGAGGGCCGTGTTTCGGGCACAAATAGCAGATGCATTTTGATTTAGGATCGTAAGGCTGATGCTGTCCGCTTGGTCGTTGACTGCCTCTGTTTCGCTTCGTACGACCATTGTTGCGTCGTCGGCGACCATTGTTTTTACGTTGGCGACGTCGAGAACGGCGGTTGTCTCGTGGCGGCACGGCGGCTAAAATCGTAGAGTATTATCATAGTCGGACGCCAAGTCGTTTACAGGGTAAGGCGGGTAAATTTCCATGAATTGCGGGTTTACAACGGGATCGTCTAATTTCGCATGCTCGGAAAGTATAAGTCGGCCGCCCACATAACAGAAAAGCGGGTACTCTAGCCTCCACTGCTCAAGGTGGTGAGCCTGATTGGCCGCCTCCAGATCCACGTAAGTAGTTAAGGGCGGCCCCCTGGATCTCATGGTTAAGGATAGGCAATGCTTAAGCATAGGCGAAGTGTGCGGAGTTTGCTCCCAGGCTTTTTGCAGGGTGCATATAAAATTGGTACACCAAAAGTTGAACGCGGCCAGATCTTATGGTTAAGTATAGGACATGTGTATTAGCATAGGATACGTGTAAAAGTATAGGATATGTGTATAAGCATAGGCCGTGTGTATAAGTATATCAATTTTGTTTTTCAGGTCGACGGGAGGCGGAGTCTGGCCAAAATGATATATCTAGTGTATTGTGTTGTGATTTTTCTATGTACAAAAATGTATGTGTATTTAAAAATGGTAGAGGTACCAATTTACACCAGCCTAAGTGTAAAGCGCCGAGTGGGGAAATCCCAAACCGTCTAAGCTGAGCGTAAAGTAAACCAAAGCTTAGTCTATTAGTTTAAGCTGGGCTTATTAGAGACTTAAATCTAAGCTAACGTAGGGAGGAAAGAGAATACACCGGTTTTTGAGCCTAAGTGTAAAGCTCGAGTTAAACCAAGATTAAACTAATATTAATTGTATCTACATACAACTCGCACCATTGCTAAAGTTAATTGTTGAGTGGAAACAGACTATAGCCTTTTTATCCTAGCAGAATTTGATATATAACATGGTCATTGATACATTTTTCGAAAAAGTTTTCATAAAATTCCTTTGTTTCATCGTTAAATTCATGCCAAAACTGGCACAACGATTCAAAATCTCTCATTTTAAGGTAATATTCTAATGCGTTAATAAAGGACCGTCGCAATCGTCCATGTACGATCGTAATCGATTCGTATCAGCTCGGTTTCCTGTGTCACGACTTGTTTCATCGGCACATAACATATTTACGTTTACCCGTCAATTTGCGCTCAATGAACGTTCTCAGTTCGCCTATAAGTTGGAAAGAGTGCATAAAACGTGTCGAAAATTCCGTGTGCATTTTGGACGTTGCTAATCGTCTTTTTTCTACACTTTATTTGACTGATCAATAAACTCGACCAAAAACAAATATTTTCAGTATAGGAATAAGCTTATTGAAGAAGTTGTTTAGAATCTAAAACATTTTATTTAATTAGACGTAGGTAATAAACATATGTATGTATGCACAGACAAACGATTAGTAATAGTCAGAGGGGGAAACGCTTTCTGGAAGCATGCCGCATTTCTTCATGCCCTCAATGAAAAGTTCGAAATTGTTGGCCGGAACGGGCGGAGAAGCGATAAGGGTCGGTTTGACGACACGTTTTGGGCATTGAAAGTATTTATTTCCATAGGATTTTTCCTTTTTTCTTGGTAGAAATGAAAATGGTAGAAGTTGAGTAATAGGCCTTTAAATCTCTGAAATCAATTTTGGGCCGGTAATAAATGGCAAGATTTGAAGTAATGTTTAGTGAAATTTCTGCCCTTCACGCCACACTCTTTTATGGCTTCAATAAACACTAATCTATCAACAATTTTTATCTTGATCTCATCAGAATTGTAAAAATTCGACTTGGTAGAATATATTCTAACGCAGAGAATGTCGGACATTTCTGGACTGTAGAACAATTAAAATGAAACAAAGTGATCAATTTCGCTCTTTATATATATTAGTTTTGCTAACAAAATTTAGCGTGCAAGAACAAATTCGGATACACGCTTTTCCACATGACTGCACTTCATTTCAGTATCACAGCTCGTTTTTGTAGGGTAATTGCTGGAGCCCGCGCAAAATAACCCACTATGCGAAATTACTGAAAAAGACACTCACTTATGAACGAAGAAAATTTGGGGAATATCGAAAAATTTTTACCGATTAAAGTTTCAGAACCTAGGCTAATTGAAATGTATAATTTTCTGCTTTAAATTTATTATTTACGCTATTAAAGGACGAATTTTCCAAAAATGAGTCCATAGGCAGATCGTCATAGTCTGCTTGCCCTTCCTTGCGAAAATTCTGAGAATGACTAATGTTGGGACGGAAAGAGCTAAATGAGAACATGTTTTTTTGTACAGGAATTGAAAATAATTTTTCATTTCTCAAGTTAATATAACTATATTGTAAACGATAAATATTTTATTGGTAAAATTCGAATCATTTCTGAAAAGTATGTGACGTTTTTATTCCGCGCAGAACTCAGGATATTTTATTAAAACAACACCAAGTTGATAAAGCTACGTCAGGTCTCGTACAAAAAACTATAACACGCTTGTTGCAGACGCGCGTAATGAGTATTGCAAGCGTAGTACGCGAGTGTTTTATGCAAATTTTTACATTTAATACTTGTGTTGCGATCGCGTCTTTTAAAGCCTTACGCGACTCTCTTAATATTTTGCTTACGCGTTTTCTTTGATGTTGTTGGACTTAATGCTTCCATCATCTTATCTTCATTACTAACGTCTGGTTCGTAATCGTAGAAATGCTCTAAAAATACAGGTTCATGTTTTACTTTTGCTCTACCACCACTCTGGACAGTTTGAGACAGGGGTGGCGGCACGAAAGTTACGGGAACAGGGGTTGAGAGACGTTTCTTTTGCTGTTCACTTAAAAGGCCCAATTAGTGCATTTTGTCCGAAAATTTGCTTAAAACGGTGTCGGGGTCCGCCGATTTTGGCATTTTTAGAATTTTTTCCTTTTCTTTCTCAACTTCTACTTGCGCATTTAAAAGAGGATCGTCCGTAATCATGGACTTGCGGAAAACTGTATCATATAGCTCCGGCGGTATAACGTACATCTTTTCTATCATTCTTGATTGTTTTCTCTAGTAATTCAAACAAAACTTAATTAAATCAGGCGATTCTTTTCTTATAATCAGTTGTTTATCCTCAACTAGCGTTTCGGACAAGGATATGAGATACAATGCGTTTCTGTACTTTTTACAAAATGTTGGATTCGTTTTACAAAATGTACCGTTGAGTAAATGTTTCGATACTTGAGTTAAAATGGTATAAAATTCTGATGGCACGCTTAAAATTAAATTATTTCTCGCTATTTTATTTATGCTTTTATCGCCTAATAAATTGAAGTAGGGACAACTTTTGTCGATTTCGCGTTTAGCTTTTGCCGAAGACATTTTGTTTTGTTCGGGGTTAGATTAGTATTTATAACCTCCAAATGCACATCGGATATTCGTCTTTAAAAATATTATTTCGTAGCCTATTTCGAATATCATCATTAAACACATCTATTAATAAATGATTGTAAGGCTTTTCCTTCATGCACTGCATGTAGGCTGGTTATAGGGGCCCATTTCCCCCGTATAATTAAGAATTAAGCGTATTTAAAACATTTAAATGAGGGGTTTTTGTAATTATGAAATAATGGGTGTTGCGGTTAATTGTCGTGCTCATAGGACCTTTCAAAAAACGGATTTTGTGTGATAAAAAACGTTAAAATATTTTTGTGATGACTATAGACCGTAAAAAGTCTAGCAAACTGATCGCTTTTTACTGCGCTGTCTGCGAGGTCATCGCAGATAACCGCATGCACTTTATCCTTTTCGGCCGTCCACTCGTTTTCAATCTCGTCAAGACATAAACCTTGAACGAAAATAATTTCTGGAAATTTTTTGATTAATTCTTCAAATAAAGGCTGCCAAACGTTATAAAAATAAATCATTTTACCCCTTTTGGGTTTAAAACGCCATTTGACTAATAATTTCAGGAGCAGCCATGTTTTTCCACTCCCAGTCGCCCCGAAATTACGAAATTCGCGGGCGCCTCAAGAATATTTATATCGCTGCTGACTTGTTCCATTCTTTAGCACATAAACATTTCTGACCTACACAGTGGCGTAATGTTTCGCTATGAAAAAATTTTATGAACCAGCGCTGAATCAGTTTATCGTTTTATAGCGTGTTTATATACAAAAAGGGTTTCAGAATAGTATTTATGCTTTTATTCAAACTTAAATTGTGTGAAAAATATGAACAGTATATTCCGCATAACGAAGATATTTCCGACTGAATCGGTTTATTCAAAACGACCAATATACTTTTGGTAACGCTCGCGTCTTGCTTTAATGCTTCTTCGAATTTTGCGCCGTAAGATTTTGGCTGACGGCCTGAGGTGTCAATAAACAGAGTTTCGTTGCCTTTATTAAAAAACGACACCCAGTGTGCACCTGACTGAATTCGAACTTCCCGTATTAACGATAATAAAACTTTTTTCTTTTTTGACGCTAATTTCCTTGACTTTATCGTACGCGTACACTCCTCTAAATAATTTTCTAGTTGCGGAATTCAGTTTTGATATAATGTAAAGCTGATTCGAATACATTTTCTTATGGAACGAAATCGAGAAAAATGTTCTTGCATGCGTCAATACTTATTAAATTATCCCAAAGCAAGTATGAAAGTAGCGTATAATTTTCATCTAACGAAGCAGGATCCCAAATAGCTGAGAAATTCACTACTCCGTTCTTTTTAATGCATATAACCTGTTGTTTCGAACGGATTCAAATCGAATGCTAAAACTTCAAAACCGTTTTTTGAAAAGGCGTCAAAATTTATGTCATTGTTTGAATCATGATATATTTTATGAATGATTCTAAGCAAATTTAAATAAGCTTCAATCATAGACGTTTTTGGGGTGTACGGAAGAGGGGGATATAATTGCCCATTTATTTCTAATTGAGCAGAAAGACACGATTTTAACGAAAAATTGAACGGATTTCTCTGATAATTTCCAGAAACGCTGTTTGACGCGACTAAAGTAAGGATTATGACTCTGGGCAGTTGCCCGTTATGTAAAATCGTGTTAGATACTTGACTAAGCCCCACTGCAATATGCGCCGTCCTGACAACGGAATGACTGACGGGGTAATTTGCTGGTCGCTTTTTCTATAGATAATATAGCTTGACTGCTTAGATTAACGCGTCTAACCTTAATGCTAATCTTTGTAATTTCATATTTTTCAGCCGCATTTTGGGTGCGGGAGAAAAAGAAAAATTCGTCAGTGACGGGAAGAAACGTGCATCTTGCACTATTTGTCATACGAAAAATTTTGGCCATCCGAGCGACGGGTTGTATTGATTTTATCTGCCCCACCTCTCTCGCTAAAAACCGAATTTTTGACCAATGGAAATATGCCTATCTTTTCAATGCTTTCTTAAGCATTGTGTCACATGGCTGGTTTATCTGCGCGAGCGCTACTCATTTACATATTGTCAATCAACTAATAATAAATGACTTTATGCGATATGCATAATATACATACATAGCCAGGCGGATTTGCGCCCGTCTATTTTTATCCACGCCAATAATAGTTTGATATTTCACTCCAATAACCAAACAAAATGCTTGCCGGGCTTTCAGGGTTGCCAAGTTGAGTGTTCTCCCCATTTTGGGGCTTTTTTTGAGGCTGTTAGAGGCATTTTTTAACGATTAAAGTTTTTTGCGCTAAAAGCTAAACCATTGGTTGTGGGCATAGGTGGGCTGCACCAAAATTCTTGGGGTGCAAGATTTTTTAAAAGTAAAAAAATGGCCTTAAAATGGTGGTATGGCGATAAAATACCAAAAATTGAATTTTGGGAGTATTTTGGTTTTTCGGGGTTGGGTGCTCCCTAACCCAATCCCAGGTGTGGTCGGAGGAGGGGGTTTTGGACAGTTTGAGGTAAAAATTGCGAGTTTTTTTTGACAAGAGCACTTGGCAACTCTGCTTTCAGCAAAGGAAACGCATGAGGAAATTTTTTCCAGTTTATGATGCAACTAGTGAAATCAATTAAGAAACAGCTTAAGAAAACTACTACACGATATTATTTGTTCAAATTATCTCACTAGTATTATTCTGTTATTATAATGAATTATTTTGCCGATGATTTGAGTTCTCACAGCATTACAATACATTATTTTGCATTTTAAAGGTCCACATACACGTATAAATAAAGTAAATATAAACTTTAGTTCGTGTAATAGACATTAAATGCAGGCATATTTTGTTTCAGAATGCAATATTTTTGATCATTGAAAATAAAAATCTCAATCCTTTTTATTCAAAACAGAATGAATCGAGCACTCAACAAAGTGGATTGTTGTTTGGTGTAAAACATTTATTACTTCTATATTTATTAGTTGTTGATTAACAATTATATTTTTTGCAAATAAATGATTATTATTAGTTATTCATTATTAACTAGTACTGCTGATTGATATAACTGCTCTTATTCGCTTAAGCAATTAACGAAATAATTAATATTGATTATCAATGATAAATTAAAATGCTATCCTGTCTTGCTCGTTAAATTTTTCAAAATTGCTAAGATTGCTTTTAGCCCATTTTTTATTTGCACTTTCGCGCTCATATGAATCCAAAAGTTCCTAGTAGATTTAAAAGAAAGATGAAAATAGATTAGCCTTATCGTGCATATCATTATAATTCTCATTTCCTCCATTCGAATATCACCTGTAATAGGTACAAATAAGAAAGAAAATCGTTTTTTGCTTTATACGATCAATTGCAGCAGACGATCGTTTTAAAATTTATTTCAAGCTACGAACTTCTCGTATTCTTTTAAACAAATTCATAGCCTAATAGAGAACGAAAAATTTAGAAAATGTTGTAGGCCCAAAGCTACTTGAGCCATTGATTCTATGGTTTTAAAAACCACGTCTTCTTGTACAAAAAATTAAAATTTAAAATTAAATTAAGGCAAATTGCTGGTCGAGCGAAAGTTGCACTTCTACAAACCATTTTTTAACTGCTATTTTGCAAAAGTGGGAAGAAACAATTAAAACTAATTGTAAGATCTAAGCTAGATAAAAAATTTAACAAAATACAGAAGATGAATAATTTTGCAAATTGATTGTACGTCATGCCAGTGTACTGACAATTATTTTGGTTGCAATGTTTCGATTTAATACGTCAAGTCTAGTCAAAATCCGTTTCGATTTATCGCAGTCATTTGAGTCAAAATTCAATGCTCGATTTCTACGCTTTTATGCAGTAGATTGAACTATATATAACGCACTGCCTGTAGTACAGTGTCGATCGATTTGCTATCTAATTAACATAATTTTTACATCCTCAGTCAAACTAAGATCGGCGAGCCAGCAAAACTTTTTCGTGCATAAAATTTGTCTTGTTTTCAAACCCTATGTAAAATACATGTATGCCCTCGAAGATACGGCAAGCATATGTCCGCAGTGTACATATAGGCACTTTACTCGTACCTGCCTATAAATAAAATGCGCAAGATGCATCTAATGTCGGCCGATTGGATGAGAAGTTGGCCGGTCAGAATAAAACGATCGAAAGATAGAGCGGGCTAAATTTTTCCGGAAAGTGCTCCTGGGACGCATCAAAATTGAACTTCACAGCTAAAACGCATTTATTGCTAATGAATCAGAAATGAAAAAAGTGAAGATAATCTTCTTAATTGTTTATTGAGAATTTATGGATAGATAATCTTATCCTGCAAAACTAGCGCAAAGATTTTGTATTTTAGGCAGTATGATAGTTATTATTTAGTTCATTGTAGCAACGAAAAAATCGAACGATTTTCGGCTCAAGATGCATGTTGCGGACTGCATTATGTATGTGAAAGAAACTGATTGTCTCTAGTTCTATTTTGCATTCTTACGCTGACTTAATTGTTTTACGCGTCAAAACTTGACCAATAAAGTTGAAAACCCTTGTATTCACACATGGGCGTGGGGTCTGGGGGTCAGGACCCCCAAGAAACCAAAAGACCCCCCCAGAAATCAAAACATCCCCCAGAATTCAATTTTTGAGAATTTTTTCGTTTTTTTCGCAATGTTTTGATGCCAATGGATAGTGCTTGATGAGAAACGTCGAAAAATTGTGTTTTTATTGCCATACCACCATTTTTAAGGCCATTTTTTGACCTTCAAAAAATCTTGGACCCCCCCAGAATTTTCTTGCTGCCCACGTATGCTTGTATTTATCAGTGAATGTAAATTGAGCTTGACTTAAATTGACACCACACATATCTACGAGCAATATCAAAAATTTAAATAAATTAATTGAACATTTTAGAATCCAAACAAATTAAAAGTAACAATGAATTAAGTCAGTGTATTATATAAATAAACAAATACTCATTTGATAATTATTGTTGAAATTTCAGCAAATATATTAGTTGTCAAAATGATGTGGTTACTTTAATAATCAGTGATTGATCAACGTTTATTAATTAATTAAACGCTTTTTAGTCTTCTATTGAACTGATATGCTCTTACATGGTTTAGGCGTTATAGTAGATTTGCACAGGCACGTAGCTGGCCCTCCTATTTTGGGTGGACCAACACCAATTTTGGAGGGGGTCTAAGCCAAAAATAGAACAAAATAACGTGTAAAAAGTCCTATTTTTCCGTTTTTTTCTGAATTTGGGGGATCCGGACCCCCCATTTCCCCCACAGCTACGTGCCTGGATTTGCATATAAAGAGCAAGAACAATTATTTTTTAATTAATAATGCTCAGAATGTCAAACTATGCACTTGCATGTGTGCAAATAGGTAAATAAATATTTAGCAACGACTAAAGGCGTTCAATTTCACTCTATATAAGTTATTTATAAATTTACTGAAGTCTGTCGGGATATTTCAGGCTCACTAACACTGTGCGCACTTAGCAAATCTACATATAATTCGAACATATATGTAGGTAACCTATGTATATGCATTTATATTGTATCAAAAGTTTCGCACGCATGTATACTTGGACAATACCTACAAAGCTAACGTATGTATGTACACATGGACAATAGACCTGTGTGTTGCGCATATAACGTTTGTTGTATGCATGCACAAGCAAGCAAAATGAGGCGGGCTTATATGCTTCATTCTGATTGGTCAAAATATTTTTTTGTTTTCAAATGCAAAGGTACCGAAAAAATTTCGAGCAATTACATTGGGACCTGGAGCGTTCGAACCGCCTTTCTTTTGTCTACAAGGAACTGCTTTATGCTTTTCGAAATAATCAGCCAATCAAAAGTTGTCATTGATTTTCTAAACCCTTCCCATTTTCTGTCCTATCTTTTGTACAGTCAGGGTTGGACATTTTCAAACGAAAAAGTACCGAAACAAAAGTTAAAAAATTCATTTAAAACATATATAGATCGATAGAAAAATGAATGAGCTTTCTGATTCCGTTTTGTGCTAAGCCTAATTCATAAAAGCCAAGGAGCTATTTGAGAAAAACTGAGCGTAAATAGCTGTTTTAAGCGTTTTTTCGCATTTTCCGCCCACAGCTGAAATCGGCTCGTATGACAAATAGTGCATTATGAGCGAAAATCTGATTCCTGGCACGATTAATTTATTTTGCATAAAAATATATAGGTGAAGCCTACCGCCCATCTCATCTTGCACGCTTGCACAAGATAAACCTGTGCCTTTTGATTTCGGAAAAACTATAGTTAAACTGCATTTCAGATGTCGCCTATAAAAATTTCACTGCTTAAAAATTAGTTAGGATATGCCAACTTTATATTATGAATAATACTTACACTTATACAAACAAGCAAAATCCATAGGCGTAGCCAGGATTTTTTCCTAAGGTAGGCACATTCAGTTAACATACAAAAAGTCTGCACATACTAAAGGACTACATATGTATAAGTGTGAATGTAACAAATTCATGGCAATTAACAAGAAAAATTTGCTAGAAAACAAAAAAGCTATAAATCTTGAATTGCTTAGTCAATACAGAATTTTATCCCTACTAATCGCATATGATTCTCAGTCCAACCGCCCAAAAAATGAATAGTCAATTTTCAGACACTATCATTAGCTACCTACCTTAGAAATCGAACAAATGTAATGGCTGTTGCATTAAGTACCATATGGGTCACAAATCAAATGACCGCCTAACCAATCAGGGAAATCATCAGGATGCTACTAGAACAGCTATGGGGATTGGGGGATTAGCAGGCACGTAGCTTTAGGGGGAATGGGGGGTCCGTTCCGGACCCACAAAATTCAGAAGAATCGAAAAAATAGGACCTTTTAAACATTTTTGTGCTATTTTCGGCCTTTATGGGCTTGGTACCCCCAAAATTGGTGTTAGATCCCCCCCCAAAATAGGACGGCCAGCTACGTGCCTGGGGATTGGTCCCAAAAATTCTGGAAGTACCAGTATTTTTTTACAGGGATCCTTCAAACAAAAAAATAGAAAATACTTAAAGCTCATCTGAATCACCGCCTGAATAGATTTTAGCACATTTTTGAATAAGCCTAAAATTTTTAGGCGCTTTGCGCCTATTCATAGACATACAGCATATTTTTTATTATAATTAAAAAAAGTTGGCTTTAAAATCATGAAATCATTAAGAACAGCATTGATATCAATCTTTATCTCTGTGAATGTTGATCATCGCAAGTCCAAATTTTTGTGTACTATGATGTAGTACAATAGCGATTTTAGTGTGGTAAAACAGGGTTTTCGATCTTCGATAGTGTATTTTAGCATGTTTCTGGGTTTCTGACGCCAAAAATTACTAAAAATTGTTTCAAAATGGCGCGAAGCTCCGAAAAATTTGGCATTTTTCCATTATGGTACAGTAGCGATATTATTGTGGTAAAAACCGAGTTGTCCGACTTTTGGTAGTGTATTTTACCAAATTTCTGAGTCTCTAAGGGCAAAAATCAATAAGGATTGTTTAAAACGGCACGAAGCTTCGAAAAATTTGACATTTTTTATTCTAAATGCAAATTCTGCCATTTTAAAGATATGTAGAACAAACAATTACTCTTTTCGGCGCGAAGCGCCTATAATTTCT
This sequence comes from Mermis nigrescens, assembly GCA_036768485.1. Taxonomy (NCBI): domain Eukaryota; kingdom Metazoa; phylum Nematoda; class Enoplea; order Mermithida; family Mermithidae; genus Mermis; species Mermis nigrescens. Next base: position 2,758,075 of record JAVLUZ010000191.1, read on the forward strand.
GGGAATTTTACACCTTTTTACAGTTTTTGTCTTCCCAAAAATCTTTTGTACATTTTGTACACACAAATTTTTGGGTACTATAATATGGTACAGTAGCGATTTTAGTGTGGTAAAAAGAGTTGTTCGACTTTTGGTAGTATAAATCAGCTAATTTCTGGGTCTTTAAAAGGAAAAAATCACTGAGAATTGTTTTAAAACGGCGCGTAGCGCCGAAAAATATGACATTCTTCCATTCTAAAAGCAAATTCTGCCATTTTAAAGATATGTAGGACAAACAATTACTCATTTCGGCGCGAAGCGCCTATAATTTCTGGGAATCTTACACCTTTTTACAGTTTTTGTCGTCCCAAAAATCTTTTTGGGCTAAGGATCTAGGGTGGCGCGCTCAAGCGCCTCCAGAGGGATCCGGGGCAGAGCCATGGAAAATATCGCCAAATTAAGCACTGATATATTGAATTTCAAAGTTAAAGTTTTCATAAAATCGTTCGAATCATGGTCCTTAATCAATTGATGGATAGATAAAATAGACTGGCGTGCAGCGCGGAAATTTTCTGATATTTTCATGCCAGAATGACTGTTCTTAACACGCATGAGGTGCGAATATTTTGTAGACTTGCCATGTTCCCAGTGCTAAGACAGCTTTTAAAAATGCAATCTGCACAAAGCGAACGAATCTTCTCCATACTTTTGAATTTCTCTTGACTAGAAATGTTTGCAAAAAGGTACTTAATCTTCTCATGGCGACAAACGCTTTATTCTTTGTCATTATATTTTTTATATTTTATTTTCTTTGTCTTTACATATGTCTATGTCTTCTGTATCAATTTATCAACGGTTTTCCTTATCAACTTACTTAAGCAGTTGTCCGTTGCAAATATGCTCACCTCAATAATTTTTCCTAAAGATATTCAAAAATTTGGAACAAGTGACCTGATTATGTCGTCGCTTCTCCTAACGTTAATTCCTTCAAAAAGAGCTGCTAAATATTGATTTTACAATTTTATTGTTGAAGCATACCTACTTGTATCACACTCCGTGATCTGTATGTGCTTTTGTTCTGTCACTCTTTTATCATGTATTTATGTTTTACTAAATTTACTGTATTTTTCTGAACAATAGATATTTTCTTGTTTTATTTCTCTCTTGTTTGTTGCCATTAAGTTAAAATAATGGCGAAAACTAGAATAAATCGGCGCAAAGCGCCAAATTTTTTGGTTTATTCACAACAAAATCGTCGCAGGACAGCGTTACGCAAGCGCATAGCTCCATTTCTAGAAATTCGAGATATTCCCCAGGGGGAATTCCCCCATTCCCCCTGGCTACGCCCCTGCTTTTGGTGACCATCTTTGTACATACATGTACAAACGAACCTTGTCCAAAAAAACACTGCTCCCAGCGCATAATAAACATTATTTGACAAAAATTGAGATTCTTGGAGATATTGTCAAAAATCGGAGCACTTTGTCAATGATTATTTTCACTTCAGAACCAGGCTTTACGTTCTGCATATGAAGAAAACGCATGCTAGGCTATAGAATTGAATGAAGTGACGGTAGTGACCAATATTGTGAAGAATGTGAGCTTCTACGTCAAGAATGTGATGTAAACGCGAATCACATGTGCAATAAAGTTTATATAAGGAATGCCACATCTTGAATAGTTGACAAAATGAATAAAATCTGTGAAATCTGCAGTAAGCAATTACTTAATAATTTTACTTTAAAAAGACACAAATACCTCATGCATGGGATATCAGATATGAGGAATGATACATCAGTGTCTGAACAAATGAAGGATGATGATAGTAGTGAAGGCAGTAAGAATGGGGATTCTTCAGATGTGTCTGAAAGCAGCTCAAATGAGACTGTAATCGAAACTGGTTGGACTAACCCGTTTTGGCGCTTTTTAGTAAAAGCCGTGCTTTCAGATTTTGAAGATTTTCCGAACAGTATACAAGACCTCCAAACCGAACCATTTTATAGCAGCTTTGTTGATAAAATCCATAATCTCTATGATCTTTTTGACTCACTCCTAGATGCTCTAAATGAAAGCAAAATAAGGGAAGAACTAGAAAACGCTAATAATTTTTACCGGTATACATTAAAATTTGGAAAAAAGGAAGCTGATGAGACAGCTTGAGCCAGTCGAGAATACATGTTTAAAAAATTGATTCGCAAAAATGCCGATCTATTTGAGGATGAGCAGATGAAACGAGAAGACAATAATGAAGTTGTCACATCTGTTGAAGAGTCTAGTAGTGCTCTGCTAAACTATCCAAATCGGATAAAAATGCTCAGAATATAATCGGTACACTACTCTAAACGATTTTTACCCGAAATTTGGTACTTCGTGCCTACAAGGGCAGAGTTTCATTGTTTAAGCATTTAACCCGCTTTATGATGTTTTATGCGTCGACTAATGCGTTGTGGTGTAGAATTTTGTATTCAGAACATGCTATATGTTGTGCTGCCCGGCTAATTCTCTGTAGATTTTTATTTGGCTTGTTTTTCTTATTTTGATTAATTATGGTGCTGTATTATCGTTGTATAGCCTGACATCCAAATTTAGCGCTTCGCTTTTGATGATGATTTATTGTGCACGCGCTTACATGTCTTGAAGTTCAAAAAACATGCAAAAATAGAACCAACGATGACTCATTGTCTGTGAGTCAACGTGCAGTGAATTGATGACATGAACTAAAATTAGAACAGTAGCATAGGGGGGCTTTGCTCGCTAATTATGCAAATTAAAATTAATTGGGTCCGCCCATCCTGTATAACCGACTGTGTATTAATAGTTCGGTGCTTTGCGCCTATACTTTTGTGTATAGTCAAAAATTCGGCGATTCAAGCGGCTGAGGAAGCGGTCATGCGCAAGCGCCTTAGGCATGGCTGGAGGGTAAGAAGCAAGTTTGGTGCTTCGCGCCCATACTTCAATGTGTAGTAGTATGGCCCGAAATTCGGCGCTTCATGCCATGCTTAAAATAGAACGCTCGAGTTCGGCAATTCGCGCCTATACTTTCGTGATTGAAAGTGTAGTAGTATGGTCCGAAAGTCGGCGCTTTGTGCCAAGCTTAAAATAGAATGCTCGAGTTCGGCAATTCGGGCAAATAGTTTAACATGTAGCGTGCTCTAATGTGTAGTAGTATAGTCCTGAATTTGGCGCTTCATGCCTATACTTTCAGAGTCTCTATGCTTAAGCATGTGCTATGCTTAACCATTGTATAGCTGAAGGGGCGTGGAGTACTACTGGCACCCTAATCGATTTTTATTTTGAGTTTTATTAAAATATAACACAGTAGATACTGACATCTTTTACTATTGTTAAAAAAATATTCTATTTGTTCAGCTCTTAAACATTTTGCAACCCTATTAAGCAATTTCTTTTCAAAATTTAAGCATATTTTTCTACATTTTCAAAATTTCGGTTTATCATTTCCTCAGAAATCTGTCCTCACCCATTATTTGATCGAAAAATCGCTTAGTTTCCGTCATATTGGAATCTTCCATAAGCGTATGAAATACCTTTGGATACAGAGCTTGGGGTACCGTTTGGCCGTCATAGCAGAGCCAGAAGACGTAACTTGTTGCATCTTCTTCATAAATCAACATTGATTTTTTTAGAGTCATTGTCAAGGACGATAGTACAGGGTTATTTCTGGCCGTAAATCATAGTCCGCCACTCGGGGCACACTAGGATCGCTCTCATTCTTATTCGGAAATCCAAAAATTTGAATATGTGACTTTTCATTTCAGCCGGGAGCGAATTAAAGCTAGCCATTTCGAACCCAAAAAAAGACAGCAAGTGTGCTCCGAGCTGCGCTACCGTCCTTACCTTATAAAAATTGGTATACCATTTTTAAATACACATACATTTTTATACATAGAAAATTCACAACACAATACACTAGCTATATCATTTGGCCTGACTCCACCTCCCATCGACCTGAAAAACAAAATAGGTATGTATACTTATACACACGGCCTATGCTTATACACGTGTCCTATACTTAACCATAGGATCCAGATCCAGGCTCGAGGCATATACTACATAGGTGGTATATGAACCTGCAAATGTGTCCCCATTGCTGCGAGTTTAACCGTGCCATGCAAGAAGCAGGCAATTGAGTGATTGCGAGTTACATGGAGCAAGATACAGAAGCCCACAGGCCTGCCTGAAAGTCTATAAATAAGGGTCCATAAGTGTGGGTGGAGTAATTTTATAGCTAGCTTTTAAATATATAAGCAATGGCATCTCCCGGCGATAAAGCCTACCATTACTTCATCGACAAGCTCATTGAAAAAGCGACTATCCGATTTTTCACCCTGCAAAACGTGGAGTCGATCGGCTCGTGCTTCTGGAGTTAGCTTACCAAAGCGTTTGTAAATACAGCTGTTCGCACTGTGTCTACTAAATCAACACATATACGAAAATGGCTGGTATTAACCTTTGGGGCTTACTTAGGTACATAAACTGCACTCAGCGCTGGTCAGGTTCACAAGACCGCTAGGCGATTCTGAACCCTCTGACCCTTGCAGACCTACGGATTCAACTCCCTTTGTCCTAATATTGCTGACCGCTTCTTGTCTGGAGTTTTGGCAGCTACGCCCTAAACCCTAACACTTGTACCCACCTAAATCCTGGAATGCTCGCAAGGTCAGTTGACCCATCTCAACCCACTCAAGTTGATAATTTAACTTCTTTTCTGAGGTCCGAGTAATTCGAAAACGTTTTTGTTCCTAATTCGTGTAGCACTCTAAATTTCAAATACAACAACAGCGAGCCGTCAACTGGTCAGTCATCATATAATGTTAGATATATTTTTAGCTATTTTTGGGTTGAGAAAAGATAAGAGAATTTCCACAAAGCAAATAAAAGATAAGACCATAAATTATTTACCCTTTTCCACTCAGCTAAAATCCAAAATAAAATAATCGTTCGTGGTTGCCCTACCAACCCTCAATATACCTTATCACTGAGTGGTGAATTTTCCAATTTTATTACACAAATGTACAACGCACGGCTGTAAGCCGGCACAAAACAGTAATGCTAAAGCTAAAACGCAACAACGCCAACTCGTCAGAACTCCAACTGACTATCCCCTACTGGGATGACTACAGTAATATGACGACAACGAAAACAAATTATCAATGATTAAAATTGCTCTTTACCAAATACATAGAATGTTCTAGAAGTTTATAGCGGTAACATAGGTAAATAACTGCTGTTAACATATATGTAACTCTATTTTACAGGACAAGTACCTAAATGAATTTTGTATTGAAAAAAGGGATTAATTAAGAACTGAGGGCATAACCTCGAACTAACACATCGCAAGGATGGCTCGGCTGCTCGACTATAGTCTGTTCCATTTCATCGAACCCTTTTCCCCAACTTTCAAATTCGAATTGGAATACGCTCATTACTGTAACTCGTCCAATTCCGCTTACGGATTCGCTATTCGTCTAGTGTGGTCGGCTGCGCTATTCTATTCGCTCGATTCCTGATAATGACTGGCCGATCAACGAGCTGATCTGCGTACCTTCCTGCCCGAACTACAACCCTATCAGCAAATTTAAGAAAAAGGATTGCGAAACACTGAATTCTGGTCGGCTACCAGGCACAGATAGTCTAAATTACGGGGAGGGTGATGGGAAAAAATCGCCGAAAATAGCACCGAAAATTCAATTCTGGTGGTCTGTTGATTTTGGGAGGGGTCATCCTCATTCGGGGTGAGGAGGTAATCCGCCGGAATCTGGGTGTCCAGACTTTCGCGCCCATCTGTGCTGCCAGGACGATGGTGAAAATTTTCCGATTTCATGGAGTCTTAATTCTGGAAATGTAGTTCTGCTCCAGGCCAGGGATGGAAAAACCCAGATTTAAAAATTTCGAATTTTAGGTTTTTGGGTTTTTTGTGGGTTTTTTTTGGTTTTTTTAAGGGTTTTCATGAGTTTTTTTTATAAAAATTCCAGCTCGAGCTATAGATAGCTGAGAATACTTCAACAGCTTCAAGACACAAAACAAAACAAGTAAACAACAACTCTATTCAGCTTATACACAAAATTCAACAACAAAATTTGTCATTCACAAGCACAATTCATGCTGTGTGAACAGATTGAAAAATTGGGCAGGCCACTTTTTAAATGCATAATATTGAAATTTCTTCATAAATTCTGCTCTGCTCCAAGAAAAAAAAACAAAAAAAAATTGCCATATAAGTAGAAAAATCCATGCCACATTGCCACATAGCCTTTATGGGGCGGCTTTTCTCATTTGAAAGTTATATACTATAGGAGAAAAACAGCAACAGGAAGGAGGAGAGGATGAGAATGGATGGACACTTAACCTCGTGCATCACAGGCAATTGTAAAAGGAACAACCATGATACAAAAAACATTGACAATACACAGTATTTAATTCCATTACAAATAAATTCTTAACCTGTGGATAAAAAACCCAAAAACCCAAAACCCAACGATTTCTTGCACCAAAAAACCCACAAAAAACCCAAAAAAAACCCAAGTTCAAAAAACCCAGCCTTGCCAACCCTGCTCCAGGCTGATGATCGAATTTTCAAAAAGTAAGACGTCAAAAACATGCAGAAAAATAAGGCTAACTTATGTAGCAATTAAGTAGAAATGCTGGATGGTCAAATTTTTCACGTTTTTCGACAAAATTAGGTTTTCTCCATACGGAGTGTGTTGCTTTGTGCAGCGATGTTGGTTAATCGCTGTTTTCCGGGTCTTTGTTGGTTAATCGCTGTTTTCCGGGTCTTTCGACATCTAAACTTTTTATCCTACGTATACCTGCATGCCCGTATCCACGATTTTGTTTCAAGGGGGAACAGGTCTTTTGAAAACATAAAGGGGACCGAACATTGATTAAAAAAGATGTTTTAAGACCACGAGGGCTTCACACTTTATAAATTTTGCTATCCAGATTCCTTAAATATGGCTAGAATTCAAGGGACACTCTCTTCGAGGTTTGGGGTGGTGCGCTGAAGCGCTCCCTCAGCGGGGTCGGGGCAGAGCCCCTGGAAAATTTGATGTAGAAAGTACCTCAAAGTTGAATCAATCGTAAAGTTGAAATTTTCAAAAAATCATCCCAATCTGAGGTCCTGATTTCAGTCTAGAAATAGTCAGACTTCATCACTAAAATTTTTTTATCATTCACAAAAATGTCTAATATTCTCGTTTCTTGTGTGGATCTCATTCTCTGCGTAAAATCTGCGAGAAACAGAAGACATATAAATGTGCTTTAGACCGCATAAAGATTAAATATTAAGTATTTTCACCTCGCGTTTGGGATTAAGTATACAATACTTGATTGAGAGATCTGGCGCGAAGTTTCAAAAATTTTGTGATATTTTTGCTAAGAAAAGCAAGGGTGAAAGGAAAAAAATCATTCTCAAATTTCATCTGGATACGGGCAGATACATACTTAGGTATGTATCTTTCGATTTTTCAGGTTTAGGTACATATTTATATTGTGCTGCTAATGTAATACGTTGACACCTACCCATAAAAACGGAGCACATATAGCCTTTATATTTAAAAAGATTAAAAAATAAAAAGAAATCATATCCGATCTAGATTTTATTGGCAGCATTTAAAGAATGCACTAAAATCTTATTTTGTGTAGTCTAAGCATAAAACCGCGAATGAATAGGTCTTAATCTTGTTTAGAATGATTTTCTAAGACCTCGAATGAAGAGATCTTAATCTTGTTTAGAATGATTTTAAATTATGAATATTTACAACTCGTTTTGTATTATTCATCTGCCTTCTTAAAAGTATATGTGAGGAAAATTTTCCTTCAAAGCCTGCATTTGAACTTTCAGATGAAATATTTCTATCGTGATCTATTTTATTCAATTTTAAACAACTTTGAAATTTGCTATTTCATTCCTCTTTCATATTTTCTCGTTATACCATCATTACTCGGCTTAATTACCATTCTTTACTTTATAGATCCCTTTAGTGCCCTGCATTATCGTCGGTAATTTGGATTCATCCGTCAGACAGTGGCTCCTGCTTAAAGGATTTGATAGAAGCAGCACTTTGTACCCTCTAAGTGTATCTTATTTTGCTAGGTAAGTCAATTCATATGAATTCTCCCTAACAATTTTTTTCGAAGGGGTTGAAAGGAGAAAGATAATTTGAAAATGTTGCACTTTTCACTACATTACTTATACGTTTTTCTCAATTTATTATTATCATTCGAAAATGTGGAACTTGGTATATTTAAATTTTTGAACATATTCAATATATTATGATTGAACCTGTGTTAAAATTAGGCGACCCTGCTCCTGTGTATAATAGAAAGGCATAGGAAAGCACCGTGTGTAGTATATGTCAATGACTATTCCAATGTACAAAAAGTTTTCCGACCATCTTTAAACATATTTAAACGTTATGTGCTCACTTACATTATTAAGTGCTTACCCCCTAGCCCCATATATTTCTTTACAATCAATATTGCGTTATTAGTGCAAGTGTAAACTTTACACTGAAAAAATTTTTTCCGCCCATAGCGTCGTGGATGATGAATTTTTTTAAAAATGTTTTCCCTAATTAGTAGGTTACGAATCTGGTCTTAAAATTTCTTTACACTCATTGGTTGTTGCACAGGAGTGTAAACTAGACGGTTTTTTACAGTTTTCGTGTGGCCGAGCATATCTAACTCAGTTTTACATTCTATGCAGTCTGATTGGTTTCAAAAGGTAGACGGTTATAAAATCTAGGTGAAACTTTTATTTTTTTCTTAAAAAGTAATATTTTCGAATTTAGAGGCGGTTTATTGTAAAGAGTCTGAGACAAAAAAATATTTTTTCTCTGCCATATTCTCCACTTAGTAGAAAGAACGTGGTAACTACCTTTAAAATCTGCCTCGTCTTAAGCGCTACACGTCAAAATTTATTTTGTTTCTTTACAATCAATATTGCGTTATTAGTGCAGGTGTAAACTTTACACTGAAAAAATTTTTCCGCCCAGAGCGTCGTGGATGATGAATTTTTTTTAAATGTTCTCTGTGAGGTCAGAATAACGAATCTGACCTTCAAACTTTTCTACAATCAATACACAGTACCAGGGGTTTAAACTTTACACTCTAGTGGATGAGTAAAAAAACAGATTCTGTCAAAGATTTCTAAGCCAACTTTTTCGGTTATGAATTAAGATAATTTAAATAAATAAAAATAAAGTAACTTTTAAGGGCTACACGTCAAAGCAAACCGCGTTCAAAAAAACGTAATATTGAGTTGTTTATGGGGGTGTAAAGTCCGAAATCTGAGGTGTAAAATGGGCGAAAAAAACAGGTTTTTTCGTATTTAATTGGTAAATCATATCAAATATTTTGCGGAACATAAGTTTTGCACATACAAACGTACTACAATCAAAGGGCTACAAACTGGCCCAAACCGAATTTATTTACACTCAATGGGGCGTTCGATTTAGATTTTTAAAGTTTACAATGTGGTGGACAGTGAAAAATACGTGTTTGTCCATATTTTTGTTCGCCACCCCTTAAAAAGTACTTTATTTTTATCTTATTCGACCTCTCCCGACTTCTTCACTTCATATTTTTGTTCGCCACCCCTTAGAAAGTACTTTATTTTTACCCTATTCGACCTCTCCCGACTTCTAAACAGAGAAAGTGGCGAACAAAAATATGCACAAACACGTATTTTTCACTGTCCACCAAATTGTAAACTTAAAAAATCTGAACCTAACGCCCCATTGAGTGTAAATAAATTCGGTTTGGGCCAGTTTGTAGCCCTTTGATTGTAGTACGTTTGTATGTGCCAAACTTATGTTTGTAAACTTTACACTGAAAAAATTTTTGGAAAAAAAATCAGTTTGGGTTTTTTTGAAACAGATGAAAAAAAACCGATTGATTGCCCCAGATGTACATTCTTGTGCTCAATTTCCATACGCACGTACACGACCGTTAAGCGCAACGCTTAAGTGAGTCGCCCGGGACCACCTTCCCCTAAAAATTATCATATTTTTCATTCCATTCCCACACATATTTTCAATCAAAATCCGGGATAAGAAAATGGGCACTCGGGCTTAATGCGACTTGAGTACGCATTGATATGTGTGTTATCATATCTTACGTGTGTTAAAAGATCATATGTGTGTGTCTCATATTTGTGCCTGTCTCGTTTGTACATACCTTTACCGTAAGCTTTTGCCCATAGGCCTATTGTCGTATTCATAGATCCTTTTCATATCTCTTGGTTCGTGTTGTTACGCCTCTTTTTTCCGCGTCAGTTAAAACTGCGTGCGAGCGCAGTTTTGACGGCACTTTAAGATTTTACATTTTACAATTAGTTTTTGAGCCTGAGAGCCTCTCCGCCAGCTTCCGCGCTGAGCGTATCTTTTTTTCTTTCCGTCGCCGTACGTGAGCAGACTCCGTACGTGCCTTTTTATCTGCTTGGCTGCAGAACTCGTCTGTTTGTTTTCCTGCGTAGTGTGCACGCTTCTTTTCGCCGTACGCTTTGTTTTTAATCATTCGTGTTTGTGCCAATTGGCATCAGTTGTATGCCTTTGGCAGGGCTTTGTGCCCTTGTTTAATTACATTGTTTGATTTTACCCGATTATCATAACACGACGGTCGGCAGCATGTATCCTCCATGCTGTCGCTTCTTAATTGCTTCATAATTTTTCTGTCCAAAAAATATTGTAAAAATTAATTATTTAATTAACGATGCTGGGCTCGGTTGAATTTCCGTGCTGTTGAATTCTGTCCTTGTGCTACACTATACTTAGGAACCCTTAATATTTTCAAGCACCGGAATTCGGACCAAAACAAGTTAAATAATAATCTTTTTGAGCCCTCAATTAGGTTTCCGGGGAACTTACTTTAATTAGGTACTTAATCTCAAAGGGGTTAAGTAAGTAAGTTTCACTAGGTGCGTGCGTAGAGGGCCGGGCTACCCTGAATAGGCCGGGCCGCTTACCCCCGAATCGCGGGCTGGTGATCGACCTCCTAAAAAGGGCGAGAACCCCCGTGTGAGCGCATAAGCTTGAGATTCGGGTTAAGTAAGTGAAGTGAACGTAGCTTGAGTCTACGTTTACACATCTGATATTTATTTGTCCTTGGGCCATTGTGGAGACTTAATTTTTTCATAAATGTTGATCGTAATATCAGAATTACGAATCCGACTGAAATTTTCTTTAAACTCTGTGGTTGTGTAAAGTTTACACTGCATATTAACTCTTGTTCTAGAGCCTTGCGGAATCTTAATTTTTTTCAAAATGTTCTACGTAAAATCAGAATTGAGAATCTGACTGTTAGTTTTCTCTACACCTAGTAGTTGTGTGAAGTTTGCACTAATCATTTGTTGTTAAAATGTAGTTAGTACTACAAATTTATTTTACTTCCAAATCTGAGCGTGGATCTAGTATACAATTTACCCACCACCGTTTTTTAGCCGATTCAAATAAGCTACAGTGACCAAACTTTACACAAAAATTATCAAACGCGTTCTGACTCGCATCAATAAAAATAGTGCTGGTCACTGTAGCTTATTTGAATTGGCTAAAAAACGGTGGCGGGTAAATTGTATACTAGATCCCTGAGCGTTAGTGTTCCTTACACTTGATATTTGCGTAAAGTTAATGCTGAAAAACTTTGATCTGTTAAAATAATGTAAGGTTATCTTGTTTGAAAAGGATAATGCTGATGTTAAGAACAGTATTGTTTTCCGTGTTCTTGGACTGCTGTCATTATTGTGGCATGTTACTGTACGTGTTTACTGACTGATGTACTCAAATCATACTAATTAAAAGTGGGGTACTAGTAAAGAAAAATGCTCTGATGGAACAAAAAAGATGAATATACTTGGAATTGTAGATTATTAAGGATGTTAAAGGAGGGGACTAGGAAAAATCTACCTAAAGTCGCAAAATCTGCTAAAAATCAGACTTTCTCTAAGCAACGCTAAAAATCGATGTATATTCTGCGGCCAACAGATTAAAATAAATATTTAACCATAAAAATGATTGAAAAAGCAGCACGTTAGCTATGCAGTAGCTATGGGAAATGATATTGAGTAAACTAAGTCTTCTAAGCCAATTGAATGAAATAGCAAACATCGAAGACAATTGGAGACATGGTTGGTTTAAAACAGTAGGAAACGCGTAAGTTGACTTGAAACAGACTAAATGTAGATACACTAGCATGCCCGAAACGATTGTGTGCACTAATCAATCGGCCCCTGCTTTGCTTACTATAATGCTCATAACAAAATAAAACAACTTTAAATACAATACCTCTTAGTTTTCTATCAATCAGGTGCCAGCAATTTAAAAAAGTAACCTTGATAGATTTCGTACACTCTTATCTGAAACTTCGAACATTATTAAAAAAAGACACTTTTTTAGAGGCCGCAGAATATAATTCGATTTTTAGCGTTGCTTAGAGAAAGTCTGATTTTTAGCACATTTTGCGACTTTAGGTAGATTTTTCCTAGTATAATACATACACAATGCAAGTATAAATTGCTAAGTACCTAATGACATTCGCTACAACACTGACAAAGATAGGAATAACTACTATTTTTTGTTAACAAAAAGTTGGGTACTAGCAAGAAAAAATGCTCCGATGGAACAAAAAAGGCAGAATATACTTGGAACAAAGAATTATCAAGGACGTAAAAGGAGGGGACTAGAAAAAGCTCCTATCTACAAATGTCACAAAATTTGCTAAGACTCAGAAATTTCCTAAACAAAGAAAAAATGAAAGTAAGTAAATCAAAGAAAAAACCTACCTGTGCCTAAAACTGCAAGATCTGCTAAAAATCAGACTTTTTCTAAGCAACGCAAAAATCGAAGTATATTCTGCGGCCTCTGAAAAAAATAGGTGAACCTTCTCATATTGTCCACCATACAGTGGGCGGTTCCAAAATTCTGAGGGTGGTTTTCAAATTGGAATATTGGCCTTAAAAATAGTGCTATGGCGAAGAAAACACCATTTTTGAACGTTTCTTGTCGAGCTCTATCTATCGGTACCTACCAAAAAAACCCAAAAAGAGCAGAAAGATTTGAAAAATTGAATTTTGGAGGTATTGTTGGGTATTTGCGTTTTCTTGTTGGGTATTTTGCTTAGGGGTGCATACTCCCCAAACCCCCTACGTCTAGGTATGGTGTCCAATGCTTAATATAAAGCTTATAAAATAAATCTCAAATCTGCGTTTTTGCTAATCACTTGCAACGTTAATTTATTCGATATTGTGGCTAGATAAATATTACAAAAAGTTATATCCTATGATTATTTGCGATACCGCAACGAAAGACTGTGATTTCTATATAATGCATGCGTCCATTCAGTACTCTTCTGGCGTTTAATCCCCATAGACCACCCGGATTTTATTCCTGCCCATGTAAACTGATAACCATTAGGCATGGGAGGTTAGGGGTATGCACCAGTGTTCAATCAGAACGTCGAAAATTGCCGTTTTTCCAACATACCATAATTACTATTTTTTGACCCAGAAAAATATTGCAACATGGCGCTGCTCAGCTATGGCGATATCTGCTTTTGCAGAGTGAGTGGTTCAGTTATCTAGCCCAATGTTTTTTCTTTGTTCGACAGGATGCTGCTTTCTTCTGCAGGCCGCAGAATATACTTCGATTTTTGCGTTGCTTAGAAAAAGTCTGATTTTTAGCAGATCTTGCAGTTTTAGGCACAGGTAGGTTTTTTCTTTGATTTACTTACTTTCATTTTTTCTTTGTTTAGGAAATTTCTGAGTTTTAGCAAATTTTGTGACATTTGTAGATAGGAGCTTTTTCTAGTCCCCTCCTTTTACGTCCTTGATAATTCTTTGTTCCAAGTATATTCTGCCTTTTTTGTTCCATCGGAGCATTTTTTTGCTAGTATATATATATATATATATATATATATATATATATATATATATATATATATATATATATATATATATATATATATATATATGTGTAATAATTACTTATTATCATATGCGTAATGGCTCGAAATTTCGGCTAGGGAATTCTCGGCCATTTCCAGGGGGGTAGGGGGTAGAAGACGTCAAATTTTGGGCCAAAAATTTTCAAAAAAAGCACCTTGAAGTGGCCTAAAAAACGCAAGTGTTTTTCAAAAATCAGGAGGGAGTTCATAAGTGTTCTGACTTTGGAGTGCGATCAACTTTAGGTGGGGCCTAGCTTAAGCCTCTCTTACATGCCTGCTTTTTCTGTTCCTTTGGCGTATATTCCTCTTTTAATATTATTTATTTTCGTACCTTGATTTATTAAAGCAGTGTGTAATTGCAAATAATCTTGATACCGAGGTGCTATGTAGGTGTAATATGATGCATAAATTGTGGCAGGCACACATGGGCGTGGAGTGGGTATGCACCCGCAGATAGCCGAATACCACTCCCCCAAAGAAAAACCAAAATACTTCCCCCCCCTAGAATTCAAATTTTGAAATTTTTCTTTTGTCTTTTTCGCGATTTTTCGATGCCAATGGATCGTAAAATGGTGTTTTTTTCGCCACGCCACCAATTTTAAGACCATGCACACACACACACGTACACACACACACACACACACACACACACACACACACACACACACACACACACACACACACACACACACACACGCACACGCACACCCCCGAGAAACCAAAATACCCCTCCAGAAACCAAAATACCCCCCCAGAATTCAATTTTTGAAATTTTTTTTGTTTTTTCGCAATTTTTAGATGCCAATGGATAGTGTTCGATGAGAAACGTCGAAAAATGGTGTTATCCTCACCATACCACCATTTTTAAGGCCATTTTTTGACCTTTGAAAAATCTTGCACCCCCAGAATTTTCTTGCTGCCCACGTATGGTCGCAACCACACGTTGGCGTGGGGGTTTAGGGTATGCACCCCCTAGAAGTTGGAATACTCCCCACCAGAATTCGATTTTTGAAAATGTTTTCTGCTCTTTCAGCGATTTTTTGATGCCATTGGATAATGCTCGATGAGAAACGTCGAAAAATAGAGCTTTTTCGCCATACGACCAGTTTTAGGACCATTTTTGACCTTTTTTCACACCCCCCAGCGGTGCTGCCCACCTATGGTCGCAACGCAACCCCCCCCAAGAATTATCGATTTTTCGTAAAAGTTGCAAAAAGTGTACCCTTTTAAGCGTTTTTAGCTAATTTTTTACTCAAAAATCTCGAATTTTCGGCGCTTCGCGCCATATACGCATTTTTTACCTATATTTTGCTCAATTTACTCAATTTTTTCAAAATTTTTCCCGAATTTTTTTTACGTTTTTATGTTCTAGAAAGGACGAACATTGTCTGAAACATCAAAAAACAGTGTTTTTGACGTGTTCCCTTCATTTTAAGCCCAGAAAAGACTTTTTACAAATTGTTTGGGTCTGACCCCCAGAATTCTAATGCTGTTCACGTATGCTATATAGCCGTTTTAAGGAAGCACATAGCTATCTAGCAATTTTTGATTTTCGCCTCCATCCTGAAAGTTTGATCTTGCGCACCTATGGTCTCCAGCCATTTTTAAGGGGAGTGGGGTGAATGATCTATAATTTTTTGCTAAAAGCGGCCAAAAAGTATCTAGAAGCAGACAAAAAATTCAATTTTTGTCTGAAAATCAGGGAAGGGGGCCGAAAGTTTTCGGGTTTGCGGGACGACCAACTTTGGGTTGGGTTACATGTGTGGGTATTAACCCTGCACTATAAAGCGATTTTGACAGAAAAATATCGCTATATAGCCTTTTTAATCTCAGAAAAATAGCTAAATAGCCTTTTTGGGCCCGGAATCCTTGTTTGAACTCAGAAAAATAGCTACCTACGTATATTAGTTTTTCGGTTCATAAAACTATCTATATACTATATAATAGTTTTTTTTGACATGGAAAAATAGTTATTTAGGTTTCCTAAATTCAGATAAATTGCTATGTATAATCTTTTTGGACTCAGGGGAAGCTGGTATGCAATACAGCCTTTCTAAATTCATCAAAATAGCGATATAGTCTTTTTGGACTCAAGGAAATAATTTTCTAAATCTTTTCTTGTTCTAGACTATGCAGCTTTCTCAGAAATGTTCAAAAATATTGATTTTGAAGCAATAGTATCATTTTTTTACTTTGAAATCGTTTTTTCATAAAGATAAGCTATCCTCAGATTTCTGATTTTCACCCCCTCCCCTCCGCCTCATAAAATCTTGAAGAGGAGGGCATACGTGTGACAGGGGGTTTTCGGGGCTCCCCCAAACAAAGCTGGATGTCCACACGTGGGCGTGGGGGGTTGAGGTTATGCACCACACATGGGCGTGGGGGTTTGGGGGGTATGCATCCCCAGAAGTTGAAATACCCCACCCCCAGAAATCAAAATACCCTCCACCCAGAATTCTAATTTTGAAAAACTTTTTGATTTTTTAGCGATTTTTTGATGTCATTGGATAGTGCTCGATGAGAAACGTCGAAAAATGGTGTTTTTTCGCCATACGACCACTTTTAAGACCATTTTTTGACCTTTGAAAATCTTTTCAGCCCCCCCCCCCCGCTCAGAATTTCGGTGCTGCCCACCTATGGTATGCACCCTCAGAAGTTCGAATACCCCCCAGATACCAAAATACCCCCCGCAGAATTCTAACTTTGAAAAATTCTTTCTCCGCAATTTTTTTTGATTTCAATGGTCAATGAGAAACGTTGAAAAATGTTGTCTTTCAGCCATTTCACCACACCTGGGCGTGGGGAGGTTTGGGGGGTATGCACCCCAGAAACCAAAATACCCCCTCCAAGATATCAAAATAGCCCCCCAGAATTCAATTTTTGAAAATTGTTTTTCGTTTTTTCGCAATTTTTTGATGCCAATGGATAGTGCTTGATGAGAAACGTCGAAAAATGGTGTTTTTATCGCCATACCACCATTTTTAAGGCCATTTTTTGACCTTCAAAAAAATCTTGCAACCCCCAGAATTTTCTTTCTGCCCACATATGCATACCACCATTTTTAAGACCATTTTTTGACCTTTGAAAAATCTTGCGATCCCCAGAATTCTGGTGCTGCCCACCTATGTGGATGTCCCTATATTCCTCCAAAGTCAGTAAATTTTGTACCCTTTTCCATCCTTCATTTTTGGTTGTACCCTTTTCCATCCCCCATTTTTGGCAAAAAAACTTGCGTTTTTTGGCATTTTATGATGGAAAATCGGAAAATTTTATGAGCTTAACTGATAGAGCATGTTCGGAAATGTCAGAAAATGCACTTTATTTGAGGCCCGGCGAACATATTCAAAAATATACGGTCACCAATTTTTAACCTCCCCCCTGAGAATCTTGCATATGATCGGTACTTGCATAAGGGTAAGTATCTACATAAGTACGTAGTTTTTCGAACATTTTAGATTGATGTAGCGCTTTTTTTTTGCTCAATATTTTTCTTAAGTATCTATTTTCTTTTTGTTAAGAAGTATTATTTCATTGGTTTTTTTGGCAATGATCGTTCATAACCAGTTCTTGATTTATAGATCAATGACTTGACCGTGTGCTCTGCTAGAACACCCGATTGTTTGATTGATCGTTCAATTCTACTTGAACACATGTAGTTACATATTGTTTTATTTAATCAGCATTACAACTTATCTTGTTCGATGTTGTTTTATAATAAAAGATACGCAGATTCAAAGATCACAATCGAATTCCGGAGGCTTTGGTGGATCACAACCGGGAAAATACGTCAAAAACTTAGCTACAGGGTCCAGCTATGGCCGATCTGGGGGGGGGGTCAAAAAATGAGCTTTCTCAAGATCATGTCAAGAACTGGTGAAATCGCTGTACTATGTTCATACGTTATTACACGATCTCTCGTCAATCAATTTTGAAGAATATAATCAATTTTCACCCATTCCTGGCCTTCATTTCATTTTGCTTCATCTTCCCTAGGAACTTTCTTCGATTCTCCATTCTGGGCAAGAATCCTAACCCTCCCACATGCACGTCTGGTCCGGACCATAGGTGGGCAGCACCGAAATTCTGGGGGGGGGTGAAAAATTTCTGGGGGGGGGGTGAAAAAATTTTTAAAGGTCAAAAAATGGTCTTAAAAGTGGTCGTATGGCAAAAAAACACCATTTTTCGACGTTTCTCATCAATCTCTATCCAATGGCATCAAAAAAAATGCTAAAAAAGCAAAAAAAAATTTCTGGGGGGTATTTTGATTTCTGAGGGGTATTTCAACTTCTGGGGGGGTGCATACCCCTCAAACCCCCGACGCCCATATGTGGTCCAGACCATCATGTGCCTATGCATGGTCTTTATGACTGTACATCAGGGTCTCGAGCTGTAGAGAGTCACAAGCATACGTAGGCAGCACCAACATTCTGGGTGATTGCAAGATTTTTCAAAGGTCAAAAATTGTGGTATGGCGAAGAAAACCATTTTTCAAAGTTTCTCATTGAGCACTATCCATTGGCATCAAAAAATTGCGAAAAAAACAAAAAAAAATTCAAAAATTGAATTCTGTTGGGGATGCATACCCCCACCCAAAACCCCCTACGCCCAGGTATGGTCACAAGCATATGTGGGCAGCAGCGGAATTCTGGGGGGTGCAAGATTTTTCAAAGGTCAAAAAATGACATTAAGAATGGTGGTATGGTGAAAAGACCACTTTTCAACGTTTCTCATCGAGCACTACCCATTAGCATCAAAAACTTGCGAAAAAAACAAAAACATTTCAAAAATTGAATTTGGGGGGGTATTTTGGTTTCTGGGGGTAGTGCATACCCCCCACGCCCAGGTGTGGTCACAAGTACATACATACATATGTAGCTCCAGCTCAGCTTTGGATTCCGCCTGATGTGGCCGCACATGGGCAGCAGCAACCGGATTCTTGATGGGACAAAATCATCAAAACGCCAAATATACCCTACATAGTGAAGTCTATGTAGTTTTAAAAATGATTTTTGACGGTGTTACACCATCGAGGCTCTATAGACTTTGGCTGCCGATGTACGATTCTGACTGGATATGTAGAAACCTTGCTTTACTTTTTTTGAGGTTAGGTGGTACGCAACGCCTGCCTTATAAATCTTATATGTACTGTAGGGTATACAGGTACTGTACATACCTTACCGTTTTAGCGTTACGCCATCATAGTTCAATCGGATTAACGCTGTATGTTCAATGATAGCCATACATGGGCAGCAACTAAATTTTGGAAGGTCTGGGTGGTGCAAAACTGGCAAACAGTCGAAAATTCAGTTCCAATTTTTCAGGGGTCTACGGATTCTTGCGGATTGTTAAACTCGTGCCAATCAAAAAAGCAAACAAGATTGAAGTCCACCCATTGATTTCTTAACTCAAATCACAATCAGCTGCATCCACCAAGAGAAGTCAATAATTTTAAAAGAACACAAATTCCTTAGTGTACCCGGTTTTCCACAGGCACATACAGTCCGAGACAAAACTAACGCCCCACCATTGGTTGGGGCCCAACTGATTTCCAAGCTTTTTCCAAGTAATTTTCAATAAAAATCCAACCTTTTACCAATTTTTTTCCATTCGGTTGGATTCTGGCTCGGTTGAATTTAGTTGGAAATAAATTGACACGGACATCAAAGCTACAGTGCTACTGTTTTCTACGCTCCTGAAATAACAATGCCTGTCAGTTGGCGACCCTTGTCAAAAAATATAGGCGACGCCATGGCAAGCGGGTCAGTCATACTGTACGTGTACCTATGTACTTACTTGTTTTTTTATTTGATGGGCTGTTAATATCGGGTAGGTCATATAACGCATTTCGTATGAGTAAGGCAAAATAACCTATTATGCGGTCTAAATTGACTCATGGGCATAAAATGAACTCCGTGCACCACACACATGCATGTCGTGTGCTTTTTGTTCTACATGTTCACATTAAACGACGTGGAAAGCTGTTGCATATTTTTAATTAGGGCAACTAATTCATTATGCGTATTTTCGCCTACATATATTTAGCTTTCTTCACCAACCAGAAAGTAGTCTACATATATTGTAGACGAGTACATATGTTTTTATTTGTTATTTAAATAAGTTACGTTATACCTTCGATATTCGCAGAGTTAAATTTGTATTTTTGGCTATTGGAAAATTAATCTTAATTATGTATATTATGCTATCTTTCAATCACACAAAATTCTAAAAATACAAAATGGCCATGTTACTTATTAAATATAATTTATCAAATGTATAAAATATAGTTAAATGCAAACTTAATGATAGCTACTGGCTAGGCGCGCTGGTGGTGCATCTTCCAGTACATCAATTAATTTATTTAAATTACAAATTTATTAAATTTTTTAGAATTTGAATTTGAAGTAGATTTTAATCATTCAAATCCCTTAGATTAAAATTTATAATAAATTTAAAAGCATCTTCAAATTTACCTAGATTTAAAAGTTATATTAAAATCAAATTTTAATTTTTGAGAGTTGAAAAAATCGCAATTTAAATTTTAATCAATTTTTCTTTTGATTTCGATTTAAGTCTATATTCTATTATCTCGCAGCATCACTACAGATTAAAAAATCTAGATAAATTTAAAGATAAAAAACAATAAACATATCTTGCTTTCATATTTTTTATACTTTGCATATAGTGGAAAAAGAATACATAGTGTCCACATACATATTTTGATTAACAACCACACGTGATAAAATGGCGCGCTTGTAGCAAAAGTGTAGGTATTGACTGGGCATTTATTGAATTATTGTTGTCACTCATGATGACTCATACTAGAACGAAGGGCATATTGATCAAAGAAAGCCGCCGGTTGAATTTCTTGAATTCGATTGAAATTCGGTCAACAGAGGTTATTCCTACAGTATGATTTCAATTTTTCTCAACCGTTTTCCAATTTTTTATCAATGAAATTACTATTCCAATCGGTTGGAATTCCGGGGCGTTAGTTGTGTCCCGGACTGTACATACATACATATCTCTGGGGGGATGGAAGGGTCCGGCAACCAGACCCCCTCAAAATTCAGAAAAATCGGACTTTTTTAACGTTACTTTGTGCTATTTTTGGGCTTAGTCCGCCCACAATTGGTATACCCCCCCAAATAGGACGGCCAGCTACGTGCGCCTGGTTTTCCAGACCACTCGATAGAGGTTGATGATTTGAAAAGAATTGAATTTCTCCAAATAATTTTGTCCCATATTTTATCTTCTAAAAATTTTTACACCTCGGCTTAATCAATGAAAACGTTTTTCGTGAAAAATTTTCCAGTAGAATGAACAACATCAATTCAAGTTTCGAAACTTCAAAACTAAGCAAAAACATTAAACAAATAAGAGAGGGGCCTAAAAAGATCGAAGTGATTAATGGGTATTGGTACAGAAATCGATTATAGTAGGTTGTACATAAGTATGTACTTACAGTTGCGAGTTTGTATTAACGTAAAGCTGTTTATAAACAAACCCTCCTCAGCATACACATATTAACAAGAACTTGCAGACATATTTGTTAAAAAATAATCACACATAAGCAATCCCAATCATCTCGAATTATCAAACGCTTTTGTGGGTCTATTATCAGCTGCATTTCAAACGGCCATAAGCGTGTTTATTCGAAACAAAAGCCTGAAAAAGCAAATAAGAAACTTTGAATCAAATTTTCAAAATTTCTACTTTTCCATGCATGTTGAATACCAATGGATAGAGCTCAAAAAACAGTCGTTTCCGCCCCTACCACAAGCAGGACAACAGACTTTTTTATCCGAAACAAGTGCTAAAAATTAAGATTTTTCCCTAAAACAGATGTTAAAATGTTGTTCAAAAATGCTTTAGAAACATTTTTTTGCTTTTTGAGATTTTTAGGAAAAGTATGGATAAATTTTATCCGGAGGGGCAACTACCAATTTGCCTCCCGGCTAAGGGCCTGACAAGAGAAGGTATACTACCGTTATTGTATAATTTATACCGGTTGTCATTAATATACAGATGGAGATAGGTTTAATTGAGTTATACATATATGCAGGCCCGTCTCTAGCATCCAGAAAAGGGGGAGGGGGTGATTCAAACTTAATCGGCTAATACCACAGAAATTTCATAGGTGAAGCTAGCAAAAGCCGCATTTTTAGACATTTTTCAAAATGATCAAAGTTTATCATTAAGCACACAAAATTCGAATTTTTCAAAAAACAATTTTCTTCCCTCTAAATAGGTTCTGAAAAGTGTAATTCTTGCTTGCGCTTGAGACAAAACTATAGAAAATACTTCACATATGACACGAAGCGCATAAAATTTGACAATTTTTGGACAAACAGACGAATTTTTTCATCTTTCCGTGCATTATCCTAGTACCTGCCTAAATTTTTTTACGCTTAAGGGGGAGGGCCGCCACCGCCCCCTCAAATACGGCCCTGTATATATGTGAATAATACAAGCAACAAGGGATAGGGAACCCAAATCAATTTCAGTCAATCTTCATACCAAAACTTTGAGATTTTTCACCCAATTCTCCGGCCACCCATCCATCTTTGTCAAAAACTGCGCTTTTAGGTTATTTTCAGGTTCTTTTTTGACATTTTTATCTAAATACTGAAGCCCCCAAAAATAGCTTAATGCTCTCACTGCCAATATTACATGCCTGATATGTATGTTATTTTCAGTTACTTTTACGTTTGGCATTTACTTTATCTTAAAGAATAATCTTTTATAGTTTACTGTTATTTATATGTTGCGTAGTGCAACTGTAGTTATTGTTTGTCTTAGGTAGTTGTCTAATAGGATGCATAAGTTTATCCATTTACATATCATACCTGATACTACACCAACAATCTAGACCATAGTCCGCTAAAGACAATCCATGAAGCTCGTAGATCAAAAGCTAGATGTGTTGCGGGTCCATTGATTTTTTAAAACAAAATTCAGTCATTTTACTTAACAAACATCGATTAACAACTGTAGGACGCTATGCAACGATCTCGTCGATTTACACTGTAAAAAATACTTCTGAAATTCTACTAAATCTTTTTTACTATAAACAGGTAATGGATCGCCCAATTCTTGTATATATAATCTTACATGTAACAGAGGGGATGGGGGATCCCCCCAAAAGTCGGACGTACCCCCATTCCCCCGAAGCCAGAAAATTTTTAACCCCCCCCTATTTTTGTAAAATATCGAATTTTCGGGCTGTTTTTAGACGTTTTATGGCCGTTTTTTCCCAAAAAATGGAGGTCACATACCCCTCCCCCCTGAAAATGGCCGAGACCCCCAAATTTTGAGCCGTTACATGTATGTAAGTGATTATATTAAATATTGAACGATTGAGTTGAATTTAATGACATCCACATTAATCATCAGCACGCGCTAACGTAGAAAAAATTAATTTTTTTTCATATAAAACAGTCGAAAATGATCAAAGTTTAAAAAATTTGTAATATTTCGGAAAAACCTTGCACTAAAATTATTTTATATTGAGGAATGCAAGGTAAAACAGAGGAAAAACCGCTATTCGGCCTGTTAAGGCGACTTTTTGGACCTACATATTTGCGGCTATTTTAAAAATGTAGGGATACTGCCTTTTTCAAAACATCTTTCATGCACAGATTTGATCGCATTTGAGGCGAAAGAATGGAAGACAATAAATTAAATATCGAATTGACAAAAACGTATAATTAATGCGGTAAAAATCAGACATGTTCTTGTAGGGCGGGGTGATTTGGGGGGTTTGACTCCCCATAATGGCAACTGACCCCCAGAATATTCGATTTTTCAAGAGTTTACAAAAATTTCCAAAAATTTGTAGAAAAGGTGCTTTTTTGAGGGTGTTTAGCTATCTACTTGCTCAAAAGTCTCAAAATTTCGGCTTTCACTTTTTGACTATATTTTGTTCAATCTACTTGATCTTTTTTCAACTGTTTTTCGAAATTTTTTCATGTTTTAATTTGCTAAAAAGAACGAACATTGTCCGAAACATCGAAGAACAGTGTTTTTCACGCGTACCCATCCTTTTTTAGCCACAAAAAGACTCTTTTAAAAACTTTTCTCGGCCTGACCCCCAGAATTCCAATGCTTTACACACATAGTGAAAAGTGCAACATTTCCAAATTATCTTTCCTCTTTCAACTATAGGTGGGCAGCAACGATATTCTGGTGGGGGAGGGGGAGTGAAAAATTTTCGAAGGTGAAAAAATTGTCTTAAAAGTGGTTGTATGGCGAAAAACACCATTTTTCGACGTTTCTCATCAAGCACCATCCAATGGCATCAAAAAATCGCTAAAGAAGCAAGAAAAAAATTTCAAAAATTGAATTCTGGTGGGGGCTATTCCAACTTCTGGGGGGATGCATACCCCAACCCCCCACGCCCCCTTTGAAAAAATTGTTAGGGAGAATTCATACGAATTGAATTATCTAGCAAAATTAGTTACACTTAGAGAGTACAAAGTGCTGCTTCTATCAAATCTTCTAAGCAGGATACATTGTCTAACGGAGGAATCCAAATTACTGACGATAATGCAGGGCGCTAAAGAGATCTATAAAGTAAAGAATGGTAAATAAGCCGAGTAATGATCACACCTGGGCATGGGGAGTTGGGGGGTATGCACCCCCCAGAAACCAAAATACCCCCCCAGAATTCAATTTTTGAAAATTTTTTTCGTTTTTTTCGCAATTTTCTGATGCCAATGGATAGTGCTTGATGAGAAACGTCGAAAAATGGTGTTTTTATCGCCATACCACCATTTTTAAGGCCATTTTTTGACCTTCAAACAATGTTGCACCCCCCAGAATTTTCTTGCTGCCCACGTATGGTAATGATGGTATAACGAGAAAATATGAAAGAAGAATGAAATAGCAAATTTCAAAGTTGTTAAAAATTGAATAAAATAGATTACGATAGAAATATTTCATCTGAAACTTTAAATGCAGGCTTTGAAGGAAAATCTGTCTTACATATACTTTCAAAAAGCAGATGAATAATACAAAACGAGTTGTAACTTGTAAATATTTATAATTTAAACTCATTTTAAACAAGATTAAGACCTATTCATTCGCGGCTTTATGCTTAAACTAAACAAGATAAGATTTTTAGTGCACCCTTTAAATGATGCCAATAAAATCAAGATCGGGTATGAATACAAATGGCTGGGAGAAACTGAGAATTTTTATTTATTAATTTTTTTAGGTATAAAGGTGGTACGTGCTCCGTTTTTATGGGCAGGTGGCACACTAGCAACACAATATAAATATGTACCTAGCTCTGAAAAATCGAAAGATACGTTATTACGTATGTATACTTACAGGCCCGTATCCAGAAGATTAGGGGCCGTGCCCCCAGATGAAATTTGAGAATGATTTTCTCCTTTCACCCTTGCTTTTCTTAGCAAGAGATCACAAAATTTTTGACACTTCGCGCCAGATCTCACAATTAAGTATTGCATACTTAATCCCAAACGCGAGGTGAAAATACTTAATATTTAATCTTTATACAATCTAAAGCACATCTATATTTCTTCTGTTTCTCGCAGATTTTATGCAGAGAATGAGATCCACGCAAGAAGCGAGAATGTTAGACATTTTTGTGAATGATAAAAAATTTTAGTGATGAAGTTTGACTATTTTTAGACTGATATCAGAACCTAAATTGGGCTGATTTTTTGAAAATTTCAACTTTACGATTCAACTTTAAGGTGCTTTTTACACCAGATTTTCCAGGGGCTCTGCCCCGGACCCCGCTGAGGGGCGCTTCAGCGCACCACCCAAACCTCGAAGAGAGTGTCCCTTGAATTCTAGCCATATTTAAGGAATATGGATAGCAAAATTTATAAAGTGTACAGCTCTCGTGGTCTTAAACTGTTTTTTATTCACTGTTTGGTCCCCATTATGTTTTCAAAAGACCTGTTCTGCCCCCATCGAAACAAAATCGTGGATACGGGCATGCAGGTATACGTAGGATAAAAAGTTTTAGTTGTCAAAAGACCCAGAAAACAGCGATTAACCAACGTCCTGCCCAGAGCAACACACTCCGTAGGGAGAAAACCTAATTTTGTCGAAAAACGTGAAAAAATTTGACCATCCAGCATTTCTACTTAACTGCTATATAAGTTGGCCTGATTTTTCTGCATGTTTTTGACGTCTTACTTTTTGAAAATTCGATCATCAGCCTGGAGCAGAACTACGTTTGCCAGAATTAAGACTCCACAAAATTCGGCAAATTTTCACCATCGTCCTGGCAGTACAGATGGGCGCGGAAGTCTGGACACCCAGATTCCGGTGGATTACCTCCTCCCCCCGAATGAGGATGACCCCTCCTAAAATCAACAGACCACCAGAATTGAATTTTCGGTGCTATTTTTGCGATTTTTCTCCCATCACCCTCCCCCATAATTTAGACTATCTGTGCCTGGTAGCCGACCAGAATTCAGTACCTTGCAATCCTTTTTCTTAAATTTGCTGATAGGGTTGTAGTAAGGGCAGGATGGGAGGCAGATCAGCTCGTTGATCGGCCATTATCACGAATCGAGTGAACAGAATAGCGCAGCCGACCACACTAGACGAATAGCGAATCCGTAAGCGGAATTGGACGGGTTACATACAGTAACACGCGTATTCCAATTCGAATTTGAAAGTTGGGGAAAAAGGGTTCGATGAAATGAACAGACTTTAGTTTTGTAAATTCAATACAGTATAACGATGTTGTTGGCTGGCTTCCGCGAACTAATGGTAAAGTATTCGGATCAAGTTCATATCATGTAATGTCATAGTTACACGTTCAAGGAGGAACGAAAGAGCGAAGAAAAGAAAGCATTTTGGACTTTTGCTATGTACCTGAAAACGTGTATGATTAATCGTGTAAATGAAATACTGTATGATTTGTGGCGTTATTTTGATACAAATGCTAAAAATATGTGGGAAAATTTGTATGAAGATACTTTGTTCCGTAAAGTTAATATGGTTTCGTAAATGAATAAATAGAAAAAAGTCCACGTCAAAAAAGACGTGTTTTTTAATGAATAGAATCTTAAATAAATTATACTATCATCCGAAAACGGGGTACTCGGGCGCCCACCATACGTGGGCAGCAAGAAAATTCTGTGTGGGGGTGCAAAATTTTTCGAAGGTCCTAAAATGGCCTTAAAAATGGTGGTATGACGATAAAAACACCGTTTTTCGACGTTTCTCATTATGCACCATCCATTAGCATCGAAAAATTGCGAAAAAAACGAGAAACATTTTCAAAAATTGAATTCTGAAGGGGGGTATTTTGATTTCTGGGGGGGGGTATTTTAGTTTCTGTAGGGTGCATACCCCCCAAACCCCCTCCTCGCCCAGGTGTGGCGCCCACCATTTGTTCACTAAAGCCCACAAGCTTCACCCGCGTATTATATTGTCCCAGGTGAAATTGTGTGTAGCTAAACAACCCATCTACTCTTTGCATAAGCCGGCTTTTAAAAAGTATAGCCAAAATAAAGTGATTGTGAGCGCAATTGACGAGCGATGGCAGGCCGACCTTGTGGAGCTGCAATCTCTAGCCGAGCATAACGATAATTTTAAGTACTTGCTCAATTGTATAGATTTATTTTCCAAATACGCATGTGTGGTTCCTCTTAAAACAAAAACTGCGAAAGATATTCTAAATGCTTCTAAGAACATTTTAAGTAGTGGCCGAAAACCATACAAACTGCAAACGGATGCGGGTAAGGAGTTTGTAAACAAAGAGGTTCAGTCGTTTCTAAATTCGGAAGATGTGCATTTCTCTACGACCAAAAGCGAAATGAAGGCTAGCGTGGTTGAACGGTTTAATCGAACCCTCAAAGAAAAAATGTGGACATACTTTACGCGTAAAAACACTTATAGGTACATTGACGTTATTGACAAGCTAACTGAAAATTATAATAATTCAGTTCACAGAACTATAGGCGTAGCCCCCGTGAATGTTAGCGAGAAAAATGAGCTGGAAATTTTAAATAAGGCATTTAGAGTAGCGCCATCTAAGGCTGTACAGTTTAAATTTTATATTGGTGATAAAGTCCGTATAAGTAAAGTTAAGCGAATGTTCGAAAAAGGGGTTCGGCCAAATTAAACCGAAGAGTATTTTATAGTTGGTGAAAGGTTTGCGCGCACCCCACCCGTCTATTCGTTAAAAGACCAGAAGGGCGAAAATTTGGAGGGTATTTTCTACGAACAAGAATTGCAAAAAATTTACGCGTCTGCGAAAGATTTGTTTATTGTAGAGAAAATTCTAAAAACTCGGAAACGTGCTGGAAAAACGGACTATTTCATACGTTGGCGGGGCTACCCTCCTAAATTCGATTCTTGGGTGTCGAACGTTGTAAAGTTATAAATAAACATAAAAAAGAATATTTTTAAAATAAAATGGCGATTTTCACTTGTTTCTAAATACTCTAAAAGCATCCGTAATGAGAATTGATAGTGGGTACTCACTTCTGCTCAAAAAACCGTTTGAATTTGCGGGCGAATGGGAAGTGGGCGTAAAGCAAATCATTCTGAAATCCCTGTTTATGAGCCAAAAGATGGTGAATTACGTTTCAGCCGATAAGCCCGACGATACAAAATCCACAAAGAGTTTTAACATGTGGACGGAAAATTTTCCGACCAGCGCAGCAGATCTAGTAAATTTGTTTAACAAGGCTGTGCCACAGAGTGTTAGTAAAGACAGAAATCTTAGTATTAGCGACGATAATTACGCCGTTTCAAATTTAAAAGACACTCAAATAAAGTTAAATTCACCTTATTTGACAGACGTGTTAGGTCTTAATCTCAGCGCGCTATATCCTTACGAGTTTCCGACAAAAAGACATATAGTAAAAGGTGAATGAAAAATCAGCATAAACCCCATCTTCTTCGTTTAATCCGATTTGATCGCACCTGAATCGAACGGGCCGCGGATTCTGTGCATGGACGTCTTCAAGCCATTGTTGCAATTCATTAGCTATAAACATGAATATGTATCATATTATAGAATACTTCAAAGTTATGAATATATTCGTACAAATCAAAGATATAAACAATTATTGCTTTCGTCTAGAAGATCCGCTAATTATTGAATTTCACTTTAAACGATCGTCCATATTCTAAAAAATGTCATTTCAACCTTTTTCTTTATCCAAACAAAAGGTCTTTGTAATGGGGCCTGAAACTACTACTACTACTACAATAAAGCAAGTAAGTAAGCGTCGTGCCGCCAAGAAGCCTCAAAAAGGCGGTGGTGCCAAAAAGTCTATAAATATGAAAAATAAATGACGAAAAAAGTCTACTTCTTCTAAGAAAACCAAATAAAAAATCGCAGCTCGATCATTCATACACATTGAGAAATTCCAAATATGTCGAAAAACACTGATCAACCTTTTCCTGTAATATCTGAAAACGAAGTCGAGTATTACCCTATAGGCCCACTAATCACCAAGGAACCTATCCAATTTGATATTCCCAAATCATGGACACAGCTCACCGACCCTAATTTTCTACTAAAAGTTCTAGCTAAAGTCGTTGAAGCGGATGGAACAAACTTAAAAGCCAATGCGCGCATAGCGCCCGTTAATTTAAGCTTACATGCACCTTTTTGCGATATCGTACTAAAAGTAAACAACGTTATAGTCAGTCAGGCCACAAACACTTACCCGCACAGGGCATACATCGAGACAAATTTTACCTACTCCTCAGCAGCAAAAAAGAGGGCTATGAAGATCCCCCAGATGTTTTACAAAAAAGTAGCTGGTAAATGTAACGCAACGGTAGCAGCTTCAAATCCCTCGTTTGACAAGCGCGTAGCAAGGTTTGCAGCAGGTGCAGTTGTAGAAATGGTCGGACGAATACATTGCGATCTCTTATTGCAGTTCAAATTGATTATTCCGGGTGTAAAGTTTTCGTTGACATTAGTTCCTACGCCTACACGATTTCACATTCTTTCAGGTACTGCTGCTCCGGCCGAAAAAGTCGTAATTACAAAAATAATACTGAAAGCAAGGCGCATTCATTTATTCAACAGCTTGATATTAAGCATGGAGAGATCTTTGAAACATAAACCATTCGTAAATTCAATCAACCGTGCTACAGTGCGTTCAATGCAATTAGCCCCCGGTCAACCCCACTCATCTAATTTTGCACTTAACAGTGGTCAAATACCACATCTGATTATAATTACGCTAGCGAGATCTGTATCGGTTTTAGGAAATTGGGCTACAAATCCGTTTTTGTTAAGTTTAAGAAAATGTATAAGCGCGCAGGTACAAGTGAGCGGGCGGTTGATCTCGCCCCTACCCTACACATCAAAAGACTCACTAATAGATGCATACCTAAATTCGCTCAGGGTAGTTCAAAAATGATACAGTGATTCCGACACCGGAATAACTTTTGACGCTTTTCTCCTAAAAGGCCATCAAATTTTGCCATCCGACCTCAACCCCGGAGAGGAGGGTGCTCCGGCTAAATCTAAGGGAGTAGTTACTTTCACGGGCCAGTGGTCTGCAACCGCTTTTGGTGACTTTTATACAATGTTTTTCCACATGCTGTGATATAATTCTATAAGTATCAAACAATGCAGAAATTTAATACCAGATTTCATACCTTAAAAAATGTATTCAAATCAATTAAACGCGTTATCATTGCTCGACCATCAGGCGACGTCCGAATTCGCGGGCGTCTTTTTGTGCGAAAGTGCTCTGGAACTTGAAATTAACAAAAACCAAAGAGCATTTCACATCATAGTTAATACTACACACCGTAAAGGCACGCATTGGGTGTTGTTCTTTAAACCGCAAGGCATAAATGAATAGATGATATTTTTTCATAGTTTTGCACGAGAACCTCAAGAGTATAGTGAATGCTTCGAAAAAGCCATAATGCACTTGTCCTCTTTTACGGCATACCCTAGTCAGTACACGGCAACAAATATAATACTACAGTCAGATTTCTCATCTACATGCGGTATCTATTGCCTGTTTGTCGCACATAAACTTTGTAAGCAAAATTCTATAAATAGTATTCTAAATATTTTTTCAGATAATCGACAATTAAACATAAATTAATTTGCGCATGGTTTGCGGAATATTTCAAAATTAGAGTAACAATTTGTTTAGAATGGAAGAAATTAGTTCAGAAATTCAATTTTTTTTTTAAATTCAATTTTTTTTTAAATTCAAATTCAATTTCGTCATCACAGGGGCAATGGGGAGCGGCAAAACATATTTTTTGCTAAAACTTTTGCGAGAATGGCCCTATAAACTCAAACAAGACAATATTATGTATTTTTATCATATTTGGCCCCTGCTTTTTGAGGATTTTTGACTGAATTCCCCGAAATTACATTTTGCCAAGGGCTGAATTTAGATAGATTCGAAAACGAATGGGACCCCGCAGAATCGGATAAAATCAATGTTTGCGTCATGGACGATTTTGCTGACGCCGCTGTAAAGAATGGAAATTTTGGGAGACTTTTCACAATTTATGATCACCTTAAAAAAATTATAAACTTTTTCTTGACTCAAAATTTATTTTTAAAATAATCGATGGCTACTACAATTAATCGAAACACGCATTATTTTGTATTGACAAAAACGCGCTACCTGAATTTCTCGATGCTCTTAACCATCAATTGTACGGTAATAAAGGGCCATTAAAATCGGCGTATCAAAAGGCGATGCAGGAAAAACCGTATAATTATCTGCTCGTCAATGTTCTTGCTAATCGAATTCAAGATCGACTTTGTACGAGTATTTCCGCCGACGAACAACCTATGATTATTTGGCGACCTTGTCTTTAAATATCGATAAAAATAGACGTATTTTTCAAGAAAATGTCATTCAAAGCGAAGAAATAAATTGAAATCAGTGAACCGTACTTCAAACTACTAGGCGATAAAAATACTGCAAAAAGTTTACGAGTTGTATCTAGCAAGCGCCCCAAGAATTCTTTTTGATCTTAACACAAACAGCTCAACATTTACTAAACTCTACATTTTGTGCTCAAAATCCTGATTTTTGCAAGCAACACGAAAGCAGTTTGTATTTCTTAGCATTGCCAGAAACACGCGCGAAAGATAAACAAAAAATTGTACAAAGCGAATCTACCAAATTTATTTTTGAATTATTTAAATCGCTTTAAGAAGCTGTTAAAAAATGATGAAAAGGAAAATGTATGACATTCCAAGCGAATTTTACGACTCGTGTATTAAGAAATCTAATATAACTGAAGATCCGCTGATTAAAGCGCAGGTAGACCTTGAATCTAAAAAAGAAAAAATTCTGAAAGGCAAAGGTGATTCTGAACAAAAAGTTAAAGCGTACGCCGAGGCGATGCAGACGCAAGCGAATTTAGAAGAACAAAGACAACGAGCTGTTAGTGAAATTAATAGTGTAAAAGTAATACCTGCTCAAACTATCAAAAAACGGGGTAGACCAAAGAAAAAAGAAACTTCTTTCGATATTCGATATCGGCGGAGAAAGAAAAGTGCGAGAAAAACGGGGTAGACCAAGGAAAGAACAGAAGAGCGGAGGCACCCCTAAAAAATTAAATTTAGGCTCAAATGATGTATTTTACATTTATGAACCCTTAGGCAGGTCAAAGCGCGATTTGATGCTTGAAATTCAAGGTCTTAAGCGTTAATTAATTAAAATAACCGTGTTATGATTACATCCCAGTATAAATTAACATCCCACTATAAATTAACATCCCAGTAAGTCACATAATGGTACTCATTTAATTCATGTGTAAACATGTTATGCAACATCCCAGGAAGTTGAGATCTATGAATAAGAGTGACGGAGAGGCTTGCACTATTATTCGAAAAAATTTTATGTTATGATGGCGCCTTCATTTGATATTTTAAAACGGCTAATTGACTCGCGAATATAGGTCGCAAACCAGCAACTAATAATGGTCATATGGCACCATATAATCGCCTATGACGCAGCTCAACGTGAGCAACTTATAACGCCCGATTGTGGGCCACGTCGATCAAAGACGGGTCGCAAATATTGGCTATCCCCGAAATAAACGCCGACTCGTTGCAGCTTCTAATTGATAGCGGATTTTGGCGCAATGACAATCGAATAACGACGTTTATTTTTAACAAATTTTTGAATTTGCGACTCACCCTTGCTGCGTGCGTCCCGTGATTTTGGATCACACGAATTTAGGGATACGATCTCCAGCAGCGATTCTGACGAATGCCAGATTGGCGGC
This sequence comes from Mermis nigrescens, assembly GCA_036768485.1. NCBI lineage: Eukaryota > Metazoa > Nematoda > Enoplea > Mermithida > Mermithidae > Mermis > Mermis nigrescens. The sequence goes on from JAVLUZ010000191.1 coordinate 2,791,243, forward strand.
AGTAATTGACCCATCCACGAATTCCACAATATTGGCGAAGAATCTCATCTACGAGTCAAAAGGTTCAACGCCGAAGCGGTCGGCTACAACGTCCGCTTCCTCCCATTATGGTGAAATCACTTGACCGCTGATCCCTGAAATTATAAATAGCATTCTAAGGACGGCCCTTTCGAATCGCGACGCCAAAGACCGTGTTGGATTAGAGATATAGCACCCTAGCCTAACCAATCGCATTCTTGTGCCCTTCTTAACCGTGGAAGCGATGAATGCCGACCGCCTACTGAACATCATTGAAAAGGTCCAGCAATCGAAACGAGCCTTCGCCTTCCACAAACAAATGATGATGAAAATCGTCATCGTTAAATCGCCATGTGGTGGAGGAGGCACCTCCCATAAAAACGCCAATACCCGAATTGTCAATTGGAATCAATGGTTCCAGAAGCATACAGGCCCTCATGGCGGCTGCTTCATACAGGTGAGTGACGATGAAGATGAATAAAAATTTTGGAAAAATTCATGTTTTCGGACCTCTCATTTAATAAATTTTAGCAAAAAATCGTGTGTGCGGTATAATATTCTTAACGAAAGTTGGAGATATTCTGAAAATTTCGCAATTTTTAATCATTCAATAAGCCTTTTTAAGCCGTTTTAAAATGTGATATACATTTAATAAATTTTGAAAAAGGTGAATATCGTATGAGACTGAATAATTTTCGAATTATATTCAATCGTTTCAGTATCTGTGGTACAATATTCTCAACAAAGGGTATGAGATATTCTGAAAATTCCGCAATTTTAATCGTTCAATGAGCTTTTTTTTAAGCGGTATAGAATTTTTTATAAAAAGGGTGTTTTATTTATTTTTTTATCCTGTCTTATTGATTTCATAGTGTGCTACGTTTGATTTTTATTAATGAGAGAAATAACGTAATTCAAAAGGATTTACTTGCTTTGTCTATAAATTAATTTTTATCAGGATCTAGTATTATAATATGTATTAAAAAATACGTAATTGATCGATATAATTTAGATTTAATGCGAAACTGCAAAAAATGATATATATAATATATGTTCTTAGGCGATTTGATTGATTTTTCCATAATATGAATTAGGATATATGAAAGTGGAATCTAATTTTTATTTTAAATTGATAAAAAACGTATAAATTTCGAAAATATGATGATTTTAGATAAAAAATGACGACAATTTGTGTCTTACGAGGGCCGTTGTTGTCGCCAGTGCCCGTATCGAGAAGCTTCCCAGCTGAAAAGCATCATTGACTCCCGATGTACGATGCAAAAACGTCTTGCCCAGCAGCTGATGCGCTAAGCCGGCTTGGAAGACTTCACTGGCGAATGTGGCGTTGAGGAAGCCGAGCAGATCCAGCAGCTTCTGACGCCCGATTATCAGCTTTAAATCTACTCTAAGGAGCACTTCAACGCCCTCATCTACGAGGGCCCGCCCGCCGAAAAGATGCTGCACTTATACCTCCACGACCGACACTACGATGTCATCATGCGCATGCCATTGTTTGTCGGCCGTAGCTACTATTGCAACACGTGCGACAAGGGCTACAGCAACAAGGAGGACCATCACCATACGTGGGCAGCAAGAAAATTCTGGGGGATGCAAGATTTTTTTGAAGGTCGAAAAATGGCCCTAAAAATGGTGGTATGGCGATAAAAACACCATTTTTCGACGTTTCTCATCAGGCACTATCCGTTGGGATCAAAAAATTGCGAAAAAAACGAAAAAAATTTTCAAAAATTGAATTCTGGGAGGGGTATTTTGATTTCTGGGGGGGGGTATTTTGGTTTCTGGGGGGGTGCATACCCCCCAAACCCCCCCCCCCCACGCCCAGGTGTGACCATCACTGCAGCCGCGGCGGGTGCTATGCGTGCAATGTCAAGGAGCCTTGTACCATGGAGAGAGGCGATTTCTACTGCGACCAGTGTAATAGGTGAGTCTAAATTCGAGATTATTCTTTGATCCGTAAATATTACATTATCCTATTATGCATAAATAAATAAAATAATAATGATAAATAAATAAATAATTAAGTAAGTATATAAAAATAAATAAATAAATAAATACATTAAAATGATTAAATAAATAAAATTATCATAAATAAAAAATCATAAATAAATAAATAATAATAAATAAATAATTAAAATAAATGATTAGATAATTAAATAAATAATAAATAAATAAATGAAATAATGATTAAAATAAATAAATAAATAAATGATTAAATAAATAGAATTATAACAAATAAATATAAATAAATAAATAAATACATATTTGATAATTAATAATTAAATAAAAAAATGATTATATAAATAAAAAAATGATTAAATGAAAAATAATAATTAATAAAATAAAGAAAAAATTACTAAATAAATAAAATTATAATAAATAAATAATAATAAATAAATAAATAAATAAATAAATAAATAAATATTATTAAATAAATAATTAAAATATATAAAAAAATAAATAAATAAAAAATGATTAAATAAATGAATAATGATTAAATAAATAAAAAAATAAATAAATAAATGATTAAACGGATAATATAAATAAATAAATAAATAATAAATGAATAAATAATTAAATAATAATAAATAAATAAATTATAAATAGATAAATAATCAAATAAATAAAGAAATGATTAAATAAATAAATAAATAGGCAAATATGATAAATACGTATTGATTATGTGTGTATTAATCAGACGGAAATAAATAAATAATTAAAAAAATTAAAGAAATAAGTAAATATTTAATAAATAAATAATTAAATAAATGTATAGGCATATATGATGAGTACATATTGATAATGCGTGTATTAATCAGGCGAATGTTGAGCCACTCGTGTTTCGAGGAGCATGCGACTGGTCAATCGGTCAATCTTAACGGCAAGCTGTAACAAATCGACTCTGTTTGCAGTCGCCTTGACGCTGCAAAACGTGCTCCGGCCTTGTATGAAGGGCGCATAGAAAGAAGCACCGATGCTTCGAGACGTTTTGCAAAACGTGTGGCATCAAAGACGACGCCCGCACCCATCAGTGTTACATGCGAGTGAGTGAAATATTTTCTTTAAATATGCTGCAATTATTCATTAAATATTTATTTATTCGTTTTATTATTTAATATTAAATTATTCATTTATTAATCATTTAATTAACCTATTTACACATATAGATTTGGGGTGGGTCGGGATACATTACATGTGACTTTATTTTGAGCGTATTTAATCGAATTTAAATTGCATGTTTTTCTTAATACTACTTGATTTAGGCCATTAACACGACGGCAGACGATAGGAAGAGGAAGAGAAAGCCGATTTTCATCTTCTTCGACTTCGAAACGAGGCAAGACCAGGAACTATGCAAAACGGACAAAGGCCCCGTCCTTAAGCACGTGCCCAACTGCTGCATAGCCTATCACCTCTGCGACGTCTACCGCAACAACGAGCTTGATTCCTGCGTCCAGTGTGACGGCGCAAAGTGCCATATGTTCCTTGGAGACAACGTTCTCCGCCAATTTGGGGAATGGTTGTTCTCCGAAGAGAACATAGGCGCCACGGCCCTCGCTCACAACGCCCGCAGCTTCGACGCCCAATTTTTGCTCAAATACCTCCATGGGCAACGGACCATCATGCCCAAAGTGGTCACGGAAGGTAATATTTTTATTACATGACATGAAAATTATTTAGCTTATAAGTTCGTATACCTACTTAAATAGTGTATTTTTAAAATATGTTTATTCAGCATTATACCATGTATCATACAAATTTTTTATTATTTGATCGAAATTAATAACTAGCGTTTAATTAGAGATTGAATATAAAATTACATGAATTAATAAATAAATGATTAATTTAACTTAGAAAATTAAATTAAGAATTAGCAAATAACAATTTATTAATAATAACAAATAAAAGACTATAAAAATTAATTAATAAATAAATATTAAAAATAATTAAAAATATTATAAATTATGTGTGTGTGTGCATATCTGATTTATTAATTTGGTTTTTGGGGCTCGAAATCATAATGTTGGAAGCTGCCGGTGTTCGCATCATCGATACGCTCAATTTTCTCCCAATGGCACTTCCCGAAAACGTTCAACGAACAGGAACTCAAAAAGGGGCACTTCCCATACCTGTTCAACATGCGCGCCAATTTTGACTACAAGGGTCCGATACCCGACGCCAAATTTTACAACCCCGATGGTATGAAGGAAGAAGCCCAAATTGAGTTTTAGCAGTGGTGAGTCACTTGTTCTTAAAAAATATGTTTTTGGCCAGAAAGCGAGGTGGGGTCAATCTGCATGTTCTTGCTAAATAACTTTAACAATTTCAGGTTTATTTTCGAATTATGTAAAATTTATTTTTTATTTAATTTCTTTCATGAATGCCCAAGAGAGAAAATCTGGCAAGGAATTTGACTTTCGGCACAAACTGGTGACGTATTGTGAAAGCGACGTTTACATACTCACCAAATGTGCCCTCAAATTCCGCGATATTGTTCCTAACCAAAACCTGTGTCGACCCCTTCCTAATGAGCCTAACAATCGTCTCGGCCTGCAGCTACGTGTTCAGGCAGAACTTCCTCACCAAAAATGCCATCGGTATCATTCCCAAGGCGGCTATGGCAACAAGGAGAAGCAATCAATCATCGGCCTGAAATGGGTTGCTGTCTCCGAACAAATGATGATCAGGCATAAACTCAATGGCGGCGAAATAAAAATCGGCTCGTTCCACGTCGATGGCCTGCACCATCAGACAGTCTACGAATTCAACGGCTGCTGGTGAGACAAATTACAATAAAATAATATTTTCATATAATTTTTTTAATAATATTTTTATGTAATATTTAATAATATTTTTATTTAATTATTATTCATTCTTTAATAATATTTTTATTACATGCGCTAATAATTTTTTATTTAACCTTTTAGAGTCCGCTCTATGATGCAGAAGTGGTACAGCAATGCAATCTTAATATGTTTCAAATCTGTAAAATGTAAGACTGTATGCAAAAAAGCAGAACAAAAGCTCTACTCTCTATCATATTGTTCATATGTTCCCATTTGGGGAACATTGGCTTCTTGGAGAACATTTTTGCCAAATTTCATGTTCTGTTATGTTTTGCAAAACAAATAAGATTAAAGCAATCTGCTACAAACATTGATAACACAAGTAATCTAAACTGTCATATTGTCAAATAGAGAGCCTACAAGGGAGTGGTTTTGAGTTTTTGAAACCTTATGGGAACCATGAACCTCAGAAAACCAAGCAACTTTCAGTAGACACCGTAACTTTATATTTGTTTTTTGTATGATTTGCTTGCTTTCTAGATAACATTAAATAATGTCTAGCTAAGAAGAGTAAAAAACTATTATTGAGCTATAATCTGTATTTCCGTTTTTTTCTGGATTTTTCAAAATTTATTGGTTTTCTCATTTCTACGCTGTTGAACCAATGCCCATGATCTCAGAGCTATTTACACTGCATCAACGTATTTCGGTATACTAAAAATTAGAAACCATGAATCATGATTCGGGAAATAACAGGAAGTCAGGATGCAATATAGTCAATTTGGCAATTTCATTCAATTTTCAATAAGTAAAATTTTACAGTGAATAAAAGTAAGTCATAATATCATACATTTACTCATATGGACATTTACCTATCCGCAGTTGTTATTGATAATCCATTAAACTTACACTCAAAGTTTAGTTATGTTGCTAGCATGCTTCTGAGCTATTAAAAAATGTTAGGAATCAGTAGTTATATAAAGTTTTATGAAGTACAGTGCAAGTTCTACTGATCAAAAACACATGATATTGTGCATGAATTCAAGAAAATTTGTCTCTAAGCCTCTAAAGATTCATAGCTCTGTAAGTGATAGTAAAAAAATGAAGCAAAGTAAGGTAGAGCAGGTAATTTCTGCAAAAGCACCTAAAATTATTTATAGAAACACTTGAATTTTTGCCTAAAAACCGCTAGAAATCAAGAGCTACATTGTTATGTAATCGTAACACATAGAATCAAGTAAAGAATCCCATAAACCTGCATTTCGTATTTTGAATATGTGCATTGCAGTCATACCAGAATGCTTGTGGAGCTCTAGAAAAATGAAGGAATGCATGAGAGGTCACTAAAAAGCATAGCCGAGGTTACATATGCTGCCCCATACATTTTGTTCTCCTTCCAGGAATTAAATATTTTTGCACTCCTAGGAGCCAACGTTCCCAAATGGGAACATCAATATAAATTTAACTAAAACTTTTGATGAACATCTAAATAAGAATGAATAACAAACCGAAATGATCAGAAAACCGCTACAAACATGACTGCATGACATTTGGCTCAAAAATTTTGTATACCGATTGACAATATGCAAATTTCTAAACATGACAAACTTTCGCTATTTTTGTCTAACTTAAGACAGTATAGCATGGCACATACTCATGATTGAGTTTTGAAATTGCTCTCACAGGATAGGCAATCATCTTGTTTCTCATCCAAGTTAAGTCTTATTTAAAATAGATGAGTAGTTGTTTTGCAACAAAATTTTGAAAATATGTTCCCGATTGGGAACATTGGCCACTAAAAGGTTAAGCTTTCATGTATTTAATTTGCATCTTTTCATTTCTTGTTAGTTTTTCCAGGTGGCACGGCTGCCCCCAATGCATCCCAAAACGGACTGAGGTCACGCTTGACCAAAATCGAACCGTGGACGAACTTTACCAGCGAACGCTCGCCCAAACCGCCATGCTTCGCTCCCTCGGCTACACCATTATCGAGAAATGGGAATGCGACCTGCAACGCGAGCTAAAAGGAGTGAGTTTTAGTCTAGAAGAAAGACCCTACAGTGTATTTATCACGAATTCTTTTTTAATTTGCATAAAATAATAAATAAATGAATAAATAAATACATAACATATGAATGAATATTTGTAGTAGGGCTGGACCTTTCAGAGTCTCCGTGCTGAAGCATATACACTGCTAAAGCATAGAGACTCTGTTTGGACTGACTCTGCTACTAGCGCGCTTCCTAATCCGCCCACGCATTCTCGCTTATTCGTCACAGCAAGCAAGCAACTCGCGTCGCACTTGGTTTTTTATGCAACGTATGACTCGGCAAAGCGCCAAGTTTTTTATACAACATGTGACTTGGTGAAGCGCGAATTTTTTATGAGACATCGCGTGACACCTGTCTAGACAAGTTTTTATGCAACACGTGACTTGGTGAGGTGCCAATTTTCGAGGCTATATAAAGGGAGGGGAATTAAAAATTTTGTATCCACACCGATTTTGTTGCATCGAGCGGTCGGTTCTTTGAAAGTCCTCTCTGAATTTTCGAAAGTGCAAAATACAAAGAAACTTCTATTGATCAGCCTATACTTTCTACACACTTTTGAAACAGGATAATTTAGTCTTACTCAAAAAGTTGCACTGCGCAGTCGGTTCTTACATTTCTCTCTCAAATTTAATAAAAATTGTACTTGGAAGAAATTTGAAAATGTCGCAATATGATGATCTCGAAAGTGTTGATGAGTGGAACATGGATGATGAATTCCATATCACCTCTCTTGAGTTTGAGAAGGACGATGGGTTGAAAGATGTGGTGCTCCCTAGCACCTCACTAGAATTGGAAATGGTCGATGAGTGGTTCGCCCCAGACTATTTCTATGAACTGGGGGAGCCAGAGGCTCAGAGGATAAAGCTATTCAATACTGAAGGTCGCTCTTATCCATTAACTTTCCAGAATTTGGACGACATGAACCTGGAACGAGATTTACCAGAGATCTTTAATGATGCAATCTCGAAGATTGTTGGCGGTTAAACGGACATGGTGGGTATTCCACTTACCCACCCGGATCTCAAGAAGCCAGCCATAATACCGTTTAGGAAGGGTGCAGAGATCAAAGGCGAGCAGATCATGCACACGATTGAGCGGATTTTACAATCAAATGAGGCGATTCAGCTTGAGCAGCCAGATACTCGAATACGGATAGTGCGAGTGAGTCCGCCTACTGGCTCTGGCTATAATAAGCGAAGATTTACTACGACGCATAAAACATCATAAAACGGCTTAAACGCTTAAACAGAGAAAGTCTGCCCTTGTAGGCACGAAGTACCAAATTTCGGGTAAAAATACTTTAGAGTAGTGTACTGATTATATTCTGAGCATTTTTATCCGATTTGGATAGATCTAGCAGAGCACTGCTAGACTCTTCAACAGATGTGACAACTTCATTATTGTCTTCTCGTTTCATCTGCTCATCCTCAATTAGATCGGCATTTTTGCGAATCAGTTTTTTAAACATGTATTTTCGACTGGCCCAAGCTGTCTCATTAGCTTCCTTTTTTCCAAATTTTAAAGTATACCGGTAAAAATTATTAGCGTTTTCCAGTTCTTCCCTTAATTCGCTTTCATTTAGAGCATCTAGGAGTGTGTCATAAAGATCATAGAGATTATGGATTTTATCAACAAAACTGCTGTAAAATGGTTCGGTTTGGAGGTCTCGTATACTACTCGGAAAATCTTTTAAAATCTAAAAGCACATCTTTTACTAAAAAGCGCCAAAACGGGTTAGTCCAACCAGATTCGATTACAGTCTCATTTGAGCTGCTTTCAGACACAACTGAAGAATCCCCATTGTTACTGCCTTCACTACTATCATCATCCATCATTTGTTCAGACTCTGTTGTATCATTTCTCATATCTGATATACCATGCATGAGGTATTTGTGTCTTTTTTAAGTAAAATTATCAAGTAATTGCTTACCGCAGATTTCACAGATTTTATTCATTTTGTCAACTATTCAAGATGTGGCATTCCTTATATAAACTTTATTGCACAAGTGATTCGCGTTTACATTACATTCTTGACGTAGAAGCTCACATTCTTCACAATATTGGTCACTACCATCACTTCATTCAATTCTATAACCTAGCATGCGTTTTCTTCATTTGCAGAACGTTAAGCCTGGTTCTGAAGTGAAAATTATCGTTGATAAAGTGCTCCGATTTTTGACAATATCTCCAAGACTCTCAATTTTTGTCGGTAATGTCGTCAATAATAATACAACCTCACACAGAAAGGTGGTTTGCTGGTCAGTAGCTGATGCAACTACAAATAGGTGATTTTTATGAAGCGCGCATAGGATATGCCAAATTGAGATTTTCAGAGGAATTTGACGATGTGATGGTTTTTGTGCACCTCACATTTTGCAGATACGCTCTGTCGAATTTTGATTGAGGAAAGTGCGGAAAACCAAAAATCAATAAAATCGAGTTTTTCAAATTTTCGTGGGTCTCATGGATCCCTGGGCATAAAGAACCCCGGCATATGCCCTCATGCAGCCCAATATATGGAAAATCCCAGAAAAAAGAAAAATTCGCAATTTCAACTTTTCAAATTTAAATGCTCCTAATACTAAGGTGAAGCCTATTGTATAAGATTGCTAAAAGTTGTGAAGGAGTTGAGTACGATCATAAACGATTCAATGCAATGATAATACGAATTAAGGAACCAAAAGCTACGGGTCTGCTGTTTAGCTCGGGAAAGCTAGTATGCGTTGGTGCGAAAAGCGTGGCTGAAAATAAAACGGCGTATGAAAAAATTTGCGAACTTTTGCGAAAAAGCGGCTACAAAATACAAGTTACAAATCTTCGCATACACAATATCGTTGGTTTGGGCAAAGTTGGCGCGAAGATAAACGTAACTTCGCTCGCCAACACACTCAAAAAATCGTAGAATACGAGCCTGAATTATTTCCAGGGCTAAAACTCGCATTTCCCGATAGCAAGGCAACAGCCTTAATATTAACAAGCGGAAAAATTGTAGTTACTGGGCTAAAAACTGAAGCTCAGCTGCATAGGTTTTATAAAAAAGTAATATTTCTGCTCGACATGTTCAAGACAACTGGCGCCTGATGCTCAGATAAAGCAGAAATATGTAGTACAGAGTGATGTCTTTGGAATGCTACATAAAAAACAACTTGGCGCTTTGCCGAGTCATGCGTTGCATAAAAAACCAAGTACGACGCGAGTTGCTTGCTTGCTGTGACGAATAAGCGAGAATGAGTAGGCGGATTAGGAAGCGCTAGTAGCAGAGTCAGTCCAAACAGATCTCTATGCTTTAGCAGTGTATATGCTTCAGCATGGAGATTCTGAAAGGTCCGGCTTTACTACTAATATTCAATAGGTAGCAAATGATTTTTTTGTACTAATTTCAGTCTGCCAAAATGAAGGCGTCCATTGATCAAACAGTCATCCATGAGCCAATTGGACCCCGGGACGCATTCTACAGCGGCCGAACCAACGCCATCAGGCTGTACCATAAATGCCAGGCTGGCGAATGAATCCACTATGTCGATGTATGCTTGCTCTACCCATGGGTGTGCAAAATGAGCATTTTCCCATTAGGCCACACTGCTATAATCCACGAAACCTTCGACAACATGGCTACCTGACCGTACACGGGCATCGTCAAATGCACCATCTTGCTGTCAAAGCACCTGTCCCACTCATTGCTACCCTACCACGCCAACGGCAAACTTCTGTTTCCATTGTGCGCACTTGCGCCATGGAACAAATCGACCACTGCGACCATGTTGACAGGCAGCGGCAACTCGAAGGGTGCTGGGTGAGAGTTTTAAATTTCTTTACTAGGTATTTCATTAGGTAATAATGGTTTTTTTGGGGTGGGGGTGTAAATGCGTTTATTTGTATTATTTTTTCATATTTGAATAAATATTTTTATATGAGCTGTTTTTCATTATTTTATTGTAATTAATTATTTTTGTGTAATTAATTTTTCATATTGTTGAGCTGCACAAAGTGTGGCATTATCCCTAAACGGATAAATATGATCCAGCAACAAAAAACGGCGGCCTTTTCGCGCTTTACATCAACACGTTCCTGCGCCTGAAGCAACAAGCTGGCGGCTACCCGACCACAGCCACCATCAACGAGCAAAAGCTTGAATATGTCCGAAACTACGATGCTGTTGAAGGAATCAAACTCGACCCGGCTAAAATCGAGAAGAATCCCGGCATGCGGCCCTCACCAAGCTGATGCTAAACAGGGTTTGGGGCATAGTGAGAATTTACACGTATGATGCTGCATTTTAATTAAAACATGCTCTCGTTTTTTTCTAAATTTCATTTATCATCCTATTTAGTATGCTCTCGTTTTTGGTTATATTTATCTATTTATTTTTGATAAATGATTTCGTTTTTCTAGTTTAGTCAAGGAAACGACCTGTTAAACACATAATATCTTAAGATCCCAGAAGCGTTTAACAAATGCGTTTCCAACGACCAAAACGCGATCAGCTGCATCCGTTTTTATGGCGAATTGCTCGCCTGCGTCATGTACAAGCTAAGGGACGAGTTCCTCCAGCCGTTGAAGAACATAAACCCGGTCATAGCCAGCTTTGTTACGGCGCAAGCTTGACGAGCGGGTCCTTTGCATGGACACTGGTGAGTGTTAAAAATATTATTATTATTATTATTATTATTATTATTATTATTATTATTATTATTATTATTATTATTATTATTATTATTACTATTATTATTATTATTATTGGTGTATACTTATTGTGTATGGAACGTCAGAGAAGTGAATCCCACCATTTTATGTTTTATTTATGCGTGCTTATAATCTTAAGTATATTTTGTTCAGATTCTATTATTTATTTGACAACACCCGGCGATACCTACCACGTGCCTATGTGATGCTATCTCGGGGAAATGACAAACGAGCTGAAAGCCTATGGAGACAGCGCCTACATCGTCGAATTAGCCGCCGGCGGTCAAAAAACTATGGCTACAGGGTAGCAAACGCGACCGGCCAAATCGTTGAGGAGGTCAACAAGGTTCGTAGATTTCAGCCTCAACTACAAAAATAAAAAAACTGTAAATTTTGAATGTTTGCGACAAATGGTCTTCGAATTTTGTTTAAATGATAACCGCTTTGTATAAACGATTATCGAAAAACGTATCCTGCGCGATCACAAGCGCAATGTTATAACGAAAAATTGTAAAAAAGATTATTGAATGGTTTACGATAAACGCGTAATTTGTCCTAATTTAATTACGTTGCCATATTGTCACGAGTGTCGCAATTTTAAATACTTACATAGGTATATATTTTATTTGTAGATACATAATTAACACATATATGTATAGCAATGCTTTCGCTAGCAACACGCTGTTTTCTTTTTAATGCTGAAATTCGCAAATATTGAGTAATATAATCTTTTTCTTTATAATTTATGAAAATTGTGTTTATTTCCATTCGTATTATAGTATTCGCAAAATTTAATGTAATATAAATCGCTACGTCTATGTATATGTGCAAAAGGGCGAAGTCGAAGGCAAATGAAGTGGTTCTACGGCATACCATAGTCGAAAACCGCTTAAAACTGGTTTTTGGATCCAGACAGAACAGACAAACGCCAGACAAGAAAGCGAGCCAAGATTAATTACAAAAATGTCAAAAACCTTGTTTACAAGACTTTATTCAAAATAAATGACCGGAAAAAGGAGGAAATGACAAATTACAAAGCCGAAAGTGGGCCACAACATCTGATAAAAAGTCACCAAAAGTCCTCCAAACGTAACATATAAAAAGCACAAGATCATACACAAAGAACGCATGAGCAACTGGCCTCGCCTATTGACCTTAGCGAATATGAGGTCGCAAAAGGTTAGAAGCATAAAGCACAAAATGCAAGTTACCGCAAAACACGTAAAAATGTACATAAGCATGCAAGAAGATGCAAAAGTTGGGATGAGAAGGTAAAAACAAGTGAGCGGAAAAACGACCAAAATAATTAATCAAAAAGGACCAAAAGCGCCGGATTCCTTTAAAAGCGGCGCGACTCAAAGATCTGGCTCCTTCCTCCAGTTTTGCCTCGCGCACTATCGTTTGCCCTCGATTGAACTCTTATCCTCGACCGTTTTACATCGTCGATAAAATTCGATAAACTTTCCATTCGTCATTTGTTATATTTATTCATTTATTGTTTTATCATTTTTGGACGCTTCGGCTTTTAGTAGCCTACGCAATCGGAGCCCACCCGTTGCGCCTAAGTCGCCGCGATCTTTATAGTACGCTATCCGACAATTTATTGGGAATTCGTAAGTTTTCACCCTATTTTCCAATAAAATCGTAACTCCTTAAATTGTTGTTATTCTTCTATCGATACGTACAGAAGGAGAGTATCCCCAAACCTGCTCCATTATCAAGTAGTACAAGCTTCAAGTAGAGAAAACCTATCGCGAATAAGCGATTTAAAGCGTTATTTGGTAATTAATTAAGCAGGCGAATTTTAGGCGTGACAAAATTTGGTGACAGAAGTGGGATTGCGTTTTGCGTCTTTTCAAATTTAAAAAAAATTTCGCGGACCCCTTCTTCCTGAAATATTGGTCGAACTCAGGAATTTTCTCATAGATCAGTTTCACACACTTTTCTGAGGACGCTTAGAAAAGTTTTTTTTAATTTTGCTGCAGCGTGAGTTAATGCTATATCAGGACTATAGCGAAGTATATAATTGATATTTTGAAGCGAGCAGAAAGGAATTTGAAAATACAGAAATTCGTTTGTGTTGTTTATTTTTTTGTCTGTCTCTTAACGAATGCAGACTAATCGCAGTACTGCATAATTTATCTTTATACCTCAATTGGACGGCCGCCGATTTTGGTACTTTATAACATCAAGATAAATTAATTTATTGGTTAATTGATAAATTGGTATAAAATAAATTGAGATAAATTGGGTGCGAAAAGTTTAACATTGGATATATTGATTATGTGTTTGTGAATTGATAGGTTACTTGTCTACTTCGAAAACTGATCTTGGGAAAAGCAACCTCCTGGGAGTGGAAAGTGAATTTTCTTTAAAAACATCAAAACGGATTCTTCTCAGCAGTCATCTGAAGAAGAACCGACAACTATTGACGAAACCGTAAAAGGAATAGGAGAAATTTTGGATAATTCCTCCGAAAAATTAAATAAATTAGAAAGACTTTTGCAAGAATCTTTATCAACTTTAGAAATCCCAGGTGTTCGACTCCACAGCACTCCTACTTCAGCTGACGTTTCTTCTAAAGCATACCGAGAGGCCTATGAACTTTTTCAGGAATCATCTATAGCTGAGCAAAGTTATAAACACGCTTTAGATTTTACTGAAGCAGAAACTTCACGAATTTCATTTATATTCAGTAAGCATTTTTTATTTCCTGAAATAAACTCCGAAAGTCGCAGAGAATTTTTAGCTCAAATATTAAAAAGACCTATAACTAGAAAAATGGCTCATGATCCTCAAACAATGGCTGATGCTTTTAGAGCGGCTTTCAGTGATTTTGGGGAACCGTTAACCTGAAAAAATTAACGAATTAAAAACAATTTCGAACAGGGTGTAAGCCCAATTTTCTGGAGCTAATCTTTCTGCAACCAACCAGTTTAATCGTTTAGGAGTTTTTACTTAACCAAAAACCACCTAGACCATTCTCAGGTGCTTTTGGTGAGTCGTTTCAGGAATGGATAAAGAAATTCGAAAAATACATGCTCTTGCAGGTTTTAAAATGCAGATGGCAACTATAAAATCGCATTTTTGAGGTGAAACACTGGGACCGCTTTGGCAAAGTTGAATAGCATTCTGAGTCGTCTAAGATCTCCATATGATGAACTTAAAGAAGAACTTGGAGATGAATTTTCAGAGGGTAGAGATAGTGATATTTATCAGGGATGATATGAAGGCGCTAGGCAAAGGAGGAATGAGACCGCCCTTGAATTTGCAGAAAGGCTTCGAAAACTGGCCCAATCTGCTTATCAATTAACATCTGAAAATCAATTTATCATAAAACCGATTTTCGTGCGAGAATTCTTCTAAAGTTTATGAGGGCTAAAATATCAAGAATTTGGAAAGACTTTAAGAAGAAGCCATAAGAAGGGCGACATTTATTGAAAGCCAAGTTTTCCGGGAGGGTATCCAAGAATTCCCAACCCAATTTGATTATAAAAACCAACTCAATTTGAGTATTTTACATTCAGTCACGATGGATCAGAAAAGCATATCACCGTCAAACGGCAAGAGCAGCGGTCGACAGTATAGATGCAGGATATGTCCGAACCTGCATAACCATCCGACCTCACAATGCCGAATTTTGCGCGGACAACCGCCACCCCGCAGTGGCTGCTTTTGATGTGGCGGCCCTCATTTCGCCATCGGCTGCCCTAATTGCGACGAAGAAGGTAAAAATCCATTAAATAATGATCCAAACTATTTCCTGAATAGTGGAAATTTAAATAGAAACAGTAATTTCAGAAGAAATTACAATAATATTAGTAATTATAATAGAAATTCAAATAACGTGTGGCAACTGGAGTTTTGGAGGCAATGCAAATAATCGAAATAATCAAAATAATTTTAATTATGGACATAATCAAAATAATCACCAATATACAAATAATCCAGATGAACGTAATTATAGAAATAATCAGATTAACCGAAGTAATGGTAATTATCCTAGAAACGCATACGTAAGTGTGGACAACATACATAATGAACAGAGGGGACAAATTTCTGGTTCTTCCTCTCGGGCCTAGAGCCCTGTCGCTCGACCAAATTTTGGACAAAATTTTGGAAATCGAGAGAAAAATGTCCATTTTAGTGAAAACTCCAAGGAAAATACAAATAATACTATTTCTCAAGCAGAATTTCTGAAAAATGAGGCAAGAAGTGATTCAGAGGCTTCTGATATTGAAGATGAGGGCTTGCTTTCACGAACTAACCCAAAAGGATATGTGAATGTCATTTGCAGCCCCTGTTCCTCAGATGTGCTCACCTCACCATCCGAGGCTGATATCAATTCCGACGAAGGAATTCATTTTGGCGGGTTGGGCAATGAAGTTGCCGACGTTCCAAATGATCCCGGTGTTGGTGCTGACTCTGTAGCCACTCGCAAATGGTGCTACAAGCAGCATCTCGCGTGGCTAAACAGTCGTTTAACCCAAAGTTTTCCGATGCCGATTAGTTGGTCCGAGATCGCTGATTCAACGTCTACAATATCGAGCGATGGTAAGAATATGCAAAACAATTTCCCCAGGGAACCCACATTGAAGTCAAATTTTGTACTCAATGAGAAAAATGTGCATCATATAAAAAATAATTATTCGGGCATGATAAACAATAACGATCTGCGAATTACAGACAACCAAATGGCGCAGAACCGCCATCGGCGTTGCCCGTATTTCCTGCCGCCGAGTCGCTATTCACTGTGATGCACGTGCCACATGTGCCCGCGCCACGGTAGATGACAGGTTGTCGATGTAAATACACCACGCCAGCGGCCGCCGTCAACACCCAAGGCGCACTATTCGCCCATATCATCCAAAGACAACGGCAAATACGATGCTGTGCGCGCAACCAAAAATTTGGATGAAGAACCAGGCCCGAGCAATTGTCTCATGCGCGGTCTGACAAAACAGAATCCGCGATACCGCTACAGACCATGGACCCCTGTTTGAGGTGAGAATTTTTGTAAATATCAAAAACTAAGTAATAATCATTCGTGTAAAAATTTGAGCTAAGCTTAAAAAATTAAATAGTTTTATTCAGCCGGTGTTTAATCCATTAATTTGTTTCAAAGACAATATATATTTAACTTTCATATTTTTATTCGTTCTTTGTAGAAAGTTTGCATTTTTATTTTATATATTTGTAACTTCGTATATTTTTAGTAACCTTTTTGTAAAGTCACAAACAAGCAAAACAAATGTTTTTGTATCAAAAAATTCACATAAAATTTCTACAAAATTTGATAAGCTTAAACAAGAAAAGTTGTATTTTTCTCAATTTTCGGAACAAATTGATTCACCCAAAATTATTGGACGCCAAAACCACCATAAAATAAAAGATTTTAAAATAATTATAATCACTTACAAACAGACATCGTTGAACCAACTCCCGTACGCCGTTATCACAACACTAGCGTCAATTCCGACGACGACGGTGATGACACTGTATTCCTCAACAACGGAGATGTTGAAGCGATTGAAGAGGTTGTTGATGAGAAATCAAATCCGTTTTTGTGGCCTAGACCCATTTCGGGCCACTCGGGCGCCGATGACCGAAATATCGACTGTGAACTACATGCTAGCCCGCCCCTGGCCGATTCCCCGGCTAGCACAAATGGGGCTGCCAAAGACGTTGAGTTCACGATTGATCCGATGCTCGCGGAAATTTGTGACATCAAAGACATTATCGAGCGTCAACAACGCTTGTCGGAGTGGGTCAATGGACGTATTAGCGCCAAAAGCGAATGAAAAAGTGTGGTATTTGGTTTTAAAACAAGGAAAAAAAGAAAAGACAAAAATATTTCAAAATTCAAAATCCAAAAACAGTTAAAAACTTAAAAATTTTGATAAAAAGTATAAAAGTAAAAATTTAATTCTAAAAAACTCAAAAACTTTTAAGAATGCAAAAACATTAATTAAAATATCTGAAATGTTACGTGCGTTTTATATATACATGTATTTCATTATAAATCGTCTATTTAACATTGCGTCTATTTCGTCAATGTGTTTCAAAGCAATTAGCTTATTTAAAATTCGTTTTATGTATGCTTTAACTGTACAGATATTCAAATGTAAAATTTTGTATATAATTATGCTACTTTCACAACTCACGGAAGGAGTGGAGACCAATGCCAACATTCAAATTTGTGGGACTAGCCGTAGCAGGCATTCTTTCAATATTCCAAAATTGGTAAAATGTTCTTTCCCTGGGGGCGATCTGCAAACCCCAGAAAAAGTAAACGTTTCAATTTTCGTGCCGAGAACTGAACCTAAGACTACGTTTGCGGTAAAATGTACAAAAATAACCCGAACCCTTTGTACATATATGGGTTTCTTTTTCTGGAAGTGGATAGCTTCTGATAAAAAGAAACTTGAACCAATTTCTTTCGACGAATGCAAGTTTTCCTATGAAAACAAAGAATTTCAAGGAGAACATTTGAATAAAAATCGTGAAGGATTTTGGACTACAGAACAAAATTTAAAACTTAAATTTTCTTACTGTTGTCATGAAGTCTATTCTAGCGTTACAAATCTATTAATAGAGGAAGGGCAAGTTGCAAGTTGGGACAGTAGGACCATTATTTCAGACCTTGGAGACGTATCTTCATGCCAACCCACTTACGGAAAATGCAAAAATTTTAGAAAGCACATTTATTTGGTTTTTTTCGGATATTTTTAAAGAAATCTGTCCATTTACTCCTCGAGGAAAATTTCAAGCCTTATTAAGCGATGAATTTGCAGTCGTAGACGACTTGCAAGCCGCTTTTAAGCTGAAAGAAAAATACGAAAAATGCGCGGAACTAACACATTATTACAGTACAGAGCAAGGAATCTTGGTGGGATTTGACCCCGATTACGAATTAGGGGCTGCCCCAAATCATAAAATAACGGCACCCTCGAAAATACATATAGAATTCTCGAAAAGAATCAATTAACGAATCAAAAAGCGCAGAAAATAATTTAAAATCGGACCCGGTCAATCTGAAATTGAATTATCTCGAAATTCGATTTTTGCATGAAGAAGTTTCAAACTTTCGGCGAGTTTGGATCGAATTATGTAATCAATATCAAAGAGAAGCGTTGATATAATTTGGCAACTTTTGTACCTTGACCCAACCGTGGGAGCCCGAGCTCATCTTTCAGAGGACGGACATTGTTGCATCCTTTACTGGAGATGCATTAACGATATGGCCTTGTAAACAAATAAATGCAAGCAAAGTTTACACTGACCATAAAATTAACGATACTTGCTTTAAGTACCTACCTGTGGAATATGAGGGTAACATATGGTTTGAACTCCCTGGGAGTAAAGACTTAGTCCATTTTTCGGAAACAGTAATCTGCGATCATAAAAAAGTCGAAATTTACCATTATGGAAAATTATGGACAACTGAAAACGGTTTAGTGCATGTTTCAGAAGTTCCTTTAGAATTAAATTGGAGAGAAAATCGAACATTTTTCCAATTTAATTCCCCTGCAGTTTTTCACGATCAACTTGCCGCCGGAGAGCCAACTTTCGGATTGTTTAAAAATTATCTTTTTAAAACCCAAAAATTGGAGAAAACTTTGAATCGATTGTTGGACTATACTTCACACATGGCTCTTCAGCCAAGTGTGTTGCTGAAACACTAGAAGGCGCGGGGACGGGAATAAAAACTGCTGTCGTAGGAGCTGAAAATGCAGTCAAAAAATTAATTACGCAAACTCAAAATAATTTTTCGACAAATCTTGGGATACTGTTAAAAGGCCCAATACAGCTTTTAATTAATCTATTATTAATAGTATTAATTTTCGGCGGGCTGGGATATCTAATTTTTCTTTACGTAATGCGGCAAAGGCGATTAGCCGCCCTATATCCTTTTTCATTGCCTAAGAGAATACGTATAAAGCCAACGAATTGTCAAGAAACATCTGCACAACAATTTATGCGACTCTTAAAATTAACACCTTCGCAGAGAACAGGATCAGAAAGCGAAAATCGTCAAATTGGAACACACATAGGAAATTCATCAGAAATAACAGGCCCATCGAGTACAATTTGTCTTATTGAACAAGGTGGGATGCGTACTCCACACATAAAAGTTATATTAAATGAACATATTGAAGTAAATGCAATGATAGATACAGGAGCAGTCTATTCTCTCTTAGACTTGAAAATAGCCCAAAAATTGCCCAATTTTGATACATTTCAAACGAATGTTCGACCCATAGCAGCAAATGGCGGAGAAATTCAAGTTTTGGGGCTAGGATTTGTCAAAATAAGAGTAGACGATGTAAGAGAAATCTTAATAGTCTATATTCAAGAAAAATGTCCAGCAGAACTCATTTTGGGAACAAATTTTCTTTCTAGATTTAAAAACATTCAATTTAACTGGCAAAAATCGACAATAAAATTCAGGGAAATTGCCATACCCACGATGGGAATGACTTACAATTCGCCAAAAAATAGAAGCGCGGTAATACTCGACGAAGACGAAGAAATCGCACCGCGTTCAGTTTTCGTTACTTTAGCAAAAACATCAAGAAAATATTGGCCTAACGATGAGGTTTTCTTTAACCCAACCGGCCAAGATATCAACGAAAATGTACTTTTGGCGCACTCAATTTGTAGCATAAATGAAAGTAACCAGATTCCAGTGCAAATTATGAATCCAAATCCATACCAAGTACAGCTGCATAAAGGCACGCGTCTTGGCACAATTAATATATATAACAAAGGTTGTCCAATAAATAATGAAACAGAACGAGAAATGGTGACCCTGGAGGGCAATAAAAACTTGGTAAAACAAGCCAGGAAAAGCAAATGCGAAATGAGTGACATCGCGGCCTGGATTGAACAAAATGCAAATGTTTCTTTATCGTTAAGTAACCTTCAAAAGCAAGAAATAATTGAGGTTCTGGCAAAATATCCCAACCTTTATGCCAAGGATGAAATAGATACAGGGGAAACGGACTTAACCAAGCACATAATAGAAACTGATGGAAGCATGCCTATAGACAGACACCCCTACCGCACAAGTCCGGCAGAAAAAGAAATCATAATAGCCGAAGTACAAACTTTAGAAAACAAAGGGATAATTCGTCCTTCTATATCACCCTGGTCAACTAATATTGTTTTAGTTCAAAAAAAAGATGGAAAACATAGGATGTGCATTGATTTTCGTGGAATAAACAAAATAACCAAAAAGAATGTATATCCCCTTCCTAGAATAGACGACATTTTGGATACTTTAAACGGAATGAAATATTTTACTACTCTAGACCAAGCGAATGCCTACTATTCAATACCTATAAGAGAAGAAGATAAAGAAATAACCGCTTTTAATACCCCAATAGGTTTGTTCGAATTTAATTCCCTCCCATTTGGGTTATGTAATGCGCCAGCTTCTTTTTCTCGCTTAATGGATATCATCCTTTCTGGACTACAGTGGAATATCTGTCTTATTTATCTTGATTACATCTTAATTTTCGCCCCAAGCCACCAAGAAATGATCAACCGCCTAGACATGCTTTTAAATGGACTAAACGAGGCCAATATGAAAGTGAAGCTCTCAAAATGCAAATTTTCACACCCCAAAACACTTTTCTTAGGCCATATTATATCACAACAAGGTATATCTCCGGATCCTAAGAAAATCGAAGCCGTACAGAACATACAAAGACCAACCACCAAGAAGGAAATCAGATCATTTTTAGGAATCGTCTCGTACTACCGAAAATACATACAAAATTGTTCAAAAATAGCAGAGCCACTTAATAGACTACTTAGAAAAGGGTACTCGTATGCGTGGAAGCAAGAACAAGAAAATGCATTCCAGAGTTTAAAGCAAAAGCTCGTTGAAGCACCAATTCTTGCCCACCCAAACTTCAAAGCACCATTTATTTTACAAACAGATGCCTCTTACAACGGGATAGGAGCCGTTTTATCCCAGCTTAACGAAAATAACAGTGAACATCCAATCGCATATGCAAGCAGAAGTTTAAGATGTGCTGAGAAACATTACTCAGTTAGCGAATTAGAAACTCTCGCTGTAGTAGAATTTATTAAATATTTCAGACCATACTTATATCAGCATGAAGTGAAAGTAGAAACTGATCATACTGCGGTGAAGGGAATTTTAGAAAAGTCTAATGCCTCATCTAGAATTGCACGCTGGGGATTAGCTATCTCAGGCGTAAAAATCTCAGTAGTACCACGCAAAGGAATTACTAATCAAAATGCAGACTCATTATCGCGTCTACCTAACCAAGAAGAAATCAAATTCTTTGACATTGATGAGAATCAGTTCAAAACCAAAAATAATTAAACAGAAGGAATCGAAGAAGCCACATTCGAAATAAACACCATCGGAATGGAACAAAATGACCAAGGAAAATTAAACGAAAGTGCGAAAATGGACATTACAAACCTTTAAAAAACAGATGAAGATTTAGAAAAATATTTTAACCTAGAAAAACTCGAAAATGACTATTTAATTGAGGATGGTATTCTCTACAAAGTAGATAAAAAGATAAAACGAATCGTTATTCCCAAAATATTAAGGAATCTAATAATACATGCGTATCACGATGACCAGCTCGCTGGCCATTTTGGAGCCAGAAAAACGATCAAACTCATAGCTAAACGTTATTTTTGGAAAAAGATGGTAAGCGAAATCACAGAATACTGTCAATCCTGTATATTATGTCAAAAATGCAAGCCAACTCGCTTAAAAATAGCTGCGGATATTCTACCTATTAGGGCAACAGGCTCTTTTGAGCGCCTTGCTGTCGATTGTGTCGGTCCACTAAATCTAACACAAAATGGTAATAAGTATATTGTAGTCTTTATTGATTACTTCACAAAGTACATAGAAGCATTCGCCACTGAAAATATTACAGCCGAAACTATAGCTAAACTTTTTGTGACGAAAATTGTCTCTCAACACAGAGCTCCACAAATTCTTCAGTCAGATCGAGGCAGTGATTTCACAGCCGAATTAATGCGAGAAATCACAAAATTATGCACAACCCAACAAGTATTCACCACAGCCTATCACCCTATGGCTAATGGTGAAGTTGAGAGAGCAAATCAGACCCTAATAACACGTATCCGTTTGTATATAGTAAGTCAAGAAGGGGATTGGGACGAACATCTCCCCTATGCTATATTTTCAATAAATATTCATGACAACGAAAGCACAGGTTTTAGTCCACTTTTTCTTATGTATGGGAGAATTCCAAAGCTTCCCATAGATGCTGCTTTACACTATCAACGACCATTTTACCTTCTAGATCTAGAATCTTATGAGGAAGAAGTGAAAAATCATTTTAAACAGACATTAACCGTTATCCAGAGACAGATAGAGAATGCTCAAAAAGTTTACCAGCAAAAGAGAAACGAAAAATCCAGGAACATAGAGTATAACGCTGGAGATTTAATTATTTTGGAAAATGAAACAATAAAACGAGGAGTTCCATAGAAATTACAACAAGTGTACAATGGTCCATAAAAAATCTTAAACGTAAAGTATCCTAATTTTCAAATTGACTTAGGAAATAGGCGAATACAAACTATTCATGTAAACCGCACAAAACGATTTTACATAGGAAGCCCAACCAAAGAAAAAGGGTACATAACCGAAGAAAAAGAAACAACTAAAGAAAAGTCAATTGACCAGATACCACGACATTTTCACCAAAAACGACGAACCGAGCGTCCACCAGAGCGACTGGCAACACACGAATATTTTCTACGAAGTCGTCAAATCCAAGGTCCAGTCGAGGACGTCTGGAGCTAAGGGGGAGACTGTCACGAGCGTCGCAATTTTAAATACACATAGGTATATATTTTATTTGTAGATACATAATTAACACGTATATGTATAGCAATGCTTTCGCTAGCAACACGCTGTTTTCTTTTTAATGCTGAAATTCGCAAATATTGAGTAATATAATCTTTTTCTTTATAATTTATGAAAATTATGTTTATTTCCATTTGTATTATAGTATTCGCAAAATTTAATGTAATATAAATCGCTACGTCTATGTATATGTGCAAAAGGGCGAAGTCAAAGGCAAATGAAGTGGTTCTACGGCATACCATAGTCGAAAACCGCTTAAAACTGGTTTTTGGAACCAGACAGAACAGACAAACGCCAGACAAGAAAGCGAGCCAAGATTAATAACAAAAATGTCAAAAACCTTGTTTACAAGGCTTTATTCAAAATAAATGACCGGAAAAAGGAGGAAATGACAAATTACAAAGCCGAAAGTGGGCCACAACATCTGATAAAAAGTCACCAAAAGTCCTCCAAACGTAACATATAAAAAGCACAAGATCATACACAAAGAACGCATGAGCAACTGACCTCGCCTATTGACCTTAGTGAATATGAGGTCGCAAAAGGTTAGAAGCATAAAGCACAAAATGCAAGTTACCGCAAAACACGTAAAAATGTACATAAGCATGCAAGAAGATGCAAAAGTTGGGATGAGAAGGTAAAAACAAGTGAGCGGAAAAACGACCAAAATAATTAATCAAAAAGGACCAAAAGCGCCGGATTCCTTTAAAAGCGGCGCGACTCAAAGATCTGGCTCCTTCCTCCAGTTTTGCCTCGCACACTATCGTTTGCCCTCGATTAAACTCTTATCCTCGACCGTTTTACATCGTCGATAAAATTCGATAAACTTTCCATTCGTCATTTGTTATATTTATTCATTTATTGTTTTATCGTTTTTGGACGCTTCGGCTTTTAGTAGCCTACGCAATCGGAGCCCACCCGTTGCGCCTAAGTCGCCGCGATCTTTATAGTACGCTATCCGACGATTTATTGGGAATTCGTAAGTTTTCACCCTATTTTCCAATAAAATCGTAACTCCTTAAATTGTTGTTATTCTTCTATCGATACGTACAGAAGGAGAGTATCCCCAAACCTGCTCCATTATCAAGTAGCACAAGCTTCAAGTAGAGAAAACCTAGCGCGAATAAGCGATTTAAAGCGTTATTTGGTAATTAATTAAGCAGGCGAATTTTAGGCGTGACATGGCAAGTGTAGATATTTTGATGCAACATCATAGGTAGCGCGATAGCGCTACCTATAATATACTTGGCCATCCTTTTTTCTTATATGTTTTTCACAGCGAGTGCTAAATTTGTGTCCCCCCCGTCACAGCTATAACGGCACACATCTGAGAGGTGCGGTTTTTTTAAAAGGTAGATAATAGAAAAACTTAATGCCCCCATTTATTTTCTTGTTTACACTCAATACCGAGCGGGTTGTGAGTGTGTAAAATTCACACCAAAAATTCAAATAATTTGCGGAGGGCCAATTTTTTAAAAAAATGTTTTCCCTAATTAGCAGGTTACGAATCTGGTCTTAAAATTTCTTTACACTCATTGGTTGTTGCACAGGAGTGTAGCTATACTTTTTTACAGTTTTCTATATGGCCAAGCATATCTAACTCAGTTTTACATTCTATGCAGTCTGATTGGTTTCAAAATGTAGACGGTTAAAAAATCTGGAGGAGTCTTTTTAATTTTTTTAAAAGTAATATTCTCAAATTTAGAGGCGGTTTATTGTAAGAGTCTGGGACAAAAAATTTTTCCCTGCCATATTCTCCACTTGGTAGACAAAACGTGGTAACTACCCTTAAAATGTGCCTTGTCTTAAGCGCTACACGTCAAAATTTATTTTGTTTCTTTACAATCAATATTGCGTTATTAGTGCAAGTGTAAACTTTACACTGAAAAAATTTTTTCCGCCCACAGCGTCGTGGATGATGAATTTTTAAAAAAAATGTTTTTCCTAATTAGTAGGTTACGAATCTGAATCTTAAAATTTCTTTACACTCATTGGTTGTTGCACAGGAGTGTGAATTAGACTGTTTTTTACTGTTTTCATGTGCAAGAGTATTATCTAACTCACTTTTACATTCTATGCAGTCTGATTGGTTTCAAAAGGTAGACGGTTATAAAATCTAGGAGAAACTTTTTTTATTTTTCTTAAAAAGTAATATTTTCGAATTTAGAGGCGGTTTATTGTAAAGAGTCTTAGACGAAAAATATTTTCCCTGCCCATATTCTCCACTTAGTAGAGAGAACGTGATAACTACCTTTAAAATCTGCCTCGTCTTAAGCGCAACACATCAAAATTCATTTTGTTTCTTTACAATCAATATTGCGTTATTAGTGCAGGTGTAAACTTTACAATGAAAAAATTTTTTCCACTCAGAGCGTCGTGGATGATGAATTCTTTAAAATGTTCTCTGTGAGGTCAGAATAACGAATCTGACCCTCAAACCTCTTCTACAATTAATACACAGTACCAGGGGTTTAAACTTCACACTCTAGTGGATGAGTAAAAGAACAGATTTTGTCCAAGATTTCTCTGCCAACTTTTTCGGATATGAGTTAAGATAATTTAAATAGATAAAAATAAAGTAACCTTTAAGGGCTACACGTTGAAGCAAACCGCGTTCAAAAAAACGTAATATTGAGTTGTTTATGGGGGTGTAAAGTTCGTAATCTGAGGTGTAAAATGGGTGAAAAAAGCAGGTCTTTTCGTATTTAATTGGTAAATCATATATCAAATATTTTGAGGAACATAAGTTTGGCACATACAAACGTACTACAATCAAAGGGCTACAAACTGACCCAAACCAAATTTATTTACACTCAATGGGTTCAGATTTTTAAAAAGTTTACAATGTGTGGACAGTGAAAAATACGTGTTTGTCCCTATTTTTGCTCGCCACCTCTTAAAAAGTACTTTATTTTTATCCTATTCGTCCTCTTCCAACTTCTTCACTTCATGTTTTTCTTTGCCACCCCTTAGAAAGTACTTCATTTTTATCCTATTCGACCTCTCCCGACTTCTGAACAGTGAAAGTGGAGTGTAAATAAATTCGGTTTGGGCCAGTTTGCAGCCCTTTGATTAGTACGTTTAGTACGTTTGTATGTGCCAAACTTATGTTTGTAAACTTTACACTGAAAAAATTTTTGGGAAAAGAATCGGTTTGGGTTTTTGAAACAGATGAAAAAACCAATTGATTGCCCCAGGTGTACATTCTTGTGTACATATCTTACGTGTGTTAAAAGATCAGATGTGTGTGTATCATATTTGTGCCTGTCTCGTTTGTACATATCTTTACTGTAAGCTGTTGCCCATAGGCCTATTGTTGTATTCATAGATCCTTTCATGTCTCTTGGTTCGTGTTGTTACGCCCTCTTTTCCGTGTCAGTTAAAACTGCATGTTTTTTTTAGTTTTCTCAGTTTTTGAGTCTGAGAGCCTCCCATCAGCTCTCCGCGCTGAGCATATCTTTTCTTTTCAACGCCATACATGTGAGAGCAGACTCCGTACGTGCTTTTATCTGCTTGGCTGCAGAACTCGTCTGTTAGTTTTCCAGTGTAGTGTGCAGTGCACGCTTCTTTTTGCCGCATTCACTTTGTTTTTAATCATTTGTGCTTGTGCCAATTGGCATCAGTTGTTGTATGCCTTTGGCAGGGCTTTGTGCCCTTGTTTAATTACATTGTTTGATTTTACCCAATTAGCATAACACGACAGTCTGCAGCATGTATCCTCCATGCTGTCGCTTTTTAATTGCTTCATAATTTTTCTGTCCAAAAAATATTGTAAAATTAATTATTTAATTAATGATGCTGGGCTCGGTTGAATTTCCGTGCTGTTGAATTCTGTCCTTGTGCTACACTATACTTAGGAACCTTTAATATTTTCAAGCACCGAAATTCAGTCCAAAACAAGTTAAATAATAATCTTTCTGAGCCCTCAATTAGGTTTCTGGGGAACTTACTTTAATTAGGTACTTAATCTCAAAGGGATTAAGTAAGTAAGTTTCACTAGGTGCGTGCGTGAGAGGGACGGGCTACCTTGGAATAGGCCGGGCTGCTTACCCCCAAATCGCCGGCTGGTGATCAACCTCCTAAAAAGGGCGAGAACCCCCGTGTGAGTGCATAAGCTTGAGCTTTAGTTTAAGTAAGCCGAAGTGAACATAGCATGAGTCTACGTTAACACATCTGATATTTATTTGTCCTTGGGCCATTGTGGAGACTTAATTTTTTCATAAATGTTGATCGTAATATCAGAATTACAAATCCGACTGAAATTTTCTTTGAACTTTGTGGTTGTGTAAAGTTTACACTGCATATTAACTCAACTCTTGTTCTAGAGCCTTGCAGAAGCTTAATTTACTTCCAAAATGTTCTACGTAAAATCAGAATTGAGAATCTGACTATTAGTTTTCTCTATACCTACAGTCAAGACCACAAGTAACGTCGCTCAAGCGCAGGCACGACAGGCAACAGGCGCCTGTGACCTGCCTGTGAATCGGCCAAAATTTTATATTAGTAAACATGCTCGTCGAAAGAAAATTGCCTGTGCAATGCCTGTCAATTTGACTGCCAGGCGCCTGCAGGACATGCGCTTAAGCGACGTTACTTGCGGTCTTGACTGTAGTAGTTGTGTGAAGTGTGCACTAATCATTTGTTGTTAAAATGTAGTTTATACTACAAATTTATTTTACTTCCAAATCTGAGCGTTAATGTTCCTTACACTTGATATTTGCGTAAAATTAACCCTTTCCTTCCCGAATTATAAAATTCGTTAGTAAAAAAATTTTAGCTCATTTTTTTCACTTCTAAAACACAATTTAAGCATAATGTAAGTGTTCATGTCATTCTAAGCATGATTGGTGACTTAGGGCTGATTTGATGTTCCGGAACATCACTGGGAAGATAGAATGTCAATAACTTCAACAGAGAAATTCTACATTGCAGTACACAAACAAGTGAAAAAGTAAAGAAAAAATCATGGCACATTATGGAAATTCTCTGAAACAGTTTCGATTGTTGATCTAGCAGAGTCACACGTTACATTGAGCATTTTATATAAGTGTAACCAGGCTTCTGAGCACCATTTCTGAAGCAGAAACACCAACGCCTTTGGTTTTCACTGTACTCGGGCCAGTGTCCGATATTATCAAATCGAACAATGTTTCGAAGAATGGTGTGATCAGGTTTTCGACCTCGCTTCTGTGGGGGGCGTCCCATCAGAAGGTAATGAGGGGCAATCCCTCTGGCGGAAAAGCGGAGCTTTTCCTGCATGTAGCAGACCATCTGCAATTTTAACTTGAAAATTGACTAGCGTTAGAACGTTTTTTGCACTGATTTTTGACTGTTCGCAGTGCCTCCTATACAGTAGCACAGCCGTTGACGACAACAAGGTCGTAGCCAAAGTAGATGAGGCGCATATAAGTTTTTTTTGAACCACACTGGATGCGGTACAAAGCTATCAGCATGTCACTTAGGTCCACTCCGCCCATGAGCGAATTGCACTGTATAACAATTTCTGGACATTGGTCATTTTCCTCCCATCCCCCAAACTCAGAAATTTTTTATCCCTCTTTCATTTTTGAGAAAAATTTGCTATTTTTGGCCATTTTAGGTGCTTTTTTGCTATTTTTGGCCAAAAATGAGGTCATTTACCATTCCGCCCCCTACTAAAATAGCCGAGACCATTGGTGAGCAGAACCGAAATTCTGAGGGGGCAAGGGGTGATGGGGAGGGTGCAAAATTTTTCAAATGTCATCTATTGGCATGAAAAAATAGCAAAAAAAACAAACAAAAATTTCACAAATTGAATTCTGGGGGTATTGCGATTTCTTTTTTTGGAGGGGGGTATTCGGCATATATGGGGGAGGTGCATACTCCCAACCCTCCCTTTTCCACGCCCATGTGTTGCCGGAACCCCTTAACCAAAATTTGGAGCCATTACATGTATGGTCAAAAATATCGAAAATAATTAAATCCTGCACAAAGACGCGTTTTTGGGAGTACGTCATTTCTATTAAGTCTTTCTTTAGCTTGGGGGTTCAGTCTAGACCTCCATGCTCATTTGTGTATAGATACGTGCACCAAATGCAGAACATACACAATAGCTTCAATATTCCGACAAAAATCAGTAAAAGATTTGATAAAAAATAGAAAACTTATTTAATTATTATTTTATTATTCAAGATAAATGTTTTTCCAAAAATTTCATGCCTATAATTTTTAATATTGTATTATCAGCTAAAGTACTTCAAAATGAAGAAAAATCAATTTCACAAACTGCTACATGCTGATTTGTACTGGTATGAGGTGTTTTCATAAGTATAATACACAGAGCTCGCTCTTGTGACTTTGGAGAAAGTTTTCCTTCTTATCTGCCCACTGATGTTCTGGAACATCAAATATTGAAGGCCACTCAGTGCAACACAGAACGTTCGATTCAATAAAATACCAGTTACAAATAAATCACAAATACAATTATGCATGGAAAAAATTTTTTGTACTAAAAAATGACAATATGTGTACCTAAAAACATATTACAAAGTATTCAATCAACAAAAAATAAACACAGAGTTAAGGATAGCCATAGCTATTGGACACGTTTGAAAGCACTCAAAAATTTATCATTGTATGCACCTCTCCTCCTGATGTTTCAGAACAACCAATTTCTGATTGGTCAGAACTAAAACCCGCCTTTTAAACAGCGAATCAGTATTTCATGTTCCTGGACATCATCAGGAAGGAAAGGGTTAATGCTGAAAAACATTGATCTGTTAAAATAATGTAAGGTTGTCTTGTTTGAAAAGGATAATGCTGATGTTAAGAACAGTATTGTTTTCCATGTTATTGGACTGCTGTCATTATAATGGCATGTTACTGTATGTGTTTACTGACTGATGTACTCAAATCAAACTAATTAAAAGTGGGGTACTAGCAAAGAAAAATGCTCCGATGGAACAAAAAAGATGAATATATTTGGAATTGTGGATTATTGAGGATGTAAAAGGAGGGGACTAGGAAAAATCTACCTAAAGTCACAAAATCTGCAAGAAATCAGACTTTCTCTAAGCAATGCAAAAAATTGATGTATATTCTGCGGCCAACAGATTAAAATAAATATTTAACCATAAAAATGTTTGAAAAAGGAGCACGTTAGCTATGCAGTAGCTATGGGAAATGATATTGAGTAAACTAACCATCTTCTAAGCCAATTGAATGAAATAGCAAACATCGAAGACAATTGGAGACATGGTTGGTTTGAAACAGTAGGAAACGCCTAAGTTGACTTGAAACAGACTAAATGTAGATACACTAGCATGCCCAAAACAATTGTGTGCACTATTCAATTGGCCCCTGCTTTGCTTGCTATAATGCTCATAACAAAATAAAACAACTTTAAATACAATACCTCTTAGTTTTCTATCAATCAGGTGCCAGCAATTTAAAAAAGTAACCTTGATAGATTTTGTACACTCTTATCTGAAACTTCGAACATTATTTGAAAAAGACATTTTTTTAGAGGCCGCAGAATATACATCGATTTTTTGCATTTCTTAGAGAAAGTCTGATTTTTAGCAGATTTTGCGACTTTAGGTAGATTTTTACTAGTCCCCTCCTTTTACATCCTCAGTAATCCACAATTCCAAGTATATTCATCTTTTTTGTTCCATCCGAGCATTTTTCTTTGCTAGTATAATATATCATTTGATGCAAGTTGTTTTTCTGCCTTAATGGAGGAATAAACGCAAATTGAACAAAAATGAATAAGACACATATGTATGTATGCTGATGCAGGTATGTATGTAAATGCTTCCTGGAATAGGTTTATACATGTATGTGTAGCTAAGCAAGGTCTACCTACATACATGTATATTATAATAGAAAGTCAGAGCGCATTAGAAATATATACATATATATATGTATATACATATGTATATATATATATATATATATATATATATATATATATATATATATATATATATATATATATATATATATATATATATATATATATATATATATATATATATATATTAAAATAAATAGGCTTTCCCATCACCGATACAAGAACAAGAAATTCTTGTATATTGATCTACATTGTATGCAGATAGGATAATATCCCAAATCATCCTGCCACAGAAACGAACATCAAAAATCGTTACATTTCTCCCCTTCTTAATTTAAAGTGTTATCAAACGAGAAAAATAGCAAATTTTAATGATTTAAACAAAGAAAGAAAATTTTTTTGAAAGTTTTAACCTTTTGAATAAATATCCGTTGGGAAGTTTATGTTGTCAAGTTGATCTGCACTAGGTATTGATGAATTCCATGTTGAAATAAGTCGGATTTTTGATGAAACTGGTTTGAACTTTTTCTGACGGGAATCATGATTTCAAATTGAGAAAAGGTTAGCCGAATAAAGTGTTGTCGTTGAATTGTTGAGAAGTAGAAGAAAATTTGACTTCTGTCCAAGAATAAATCAATGAAATTCACGTCAATAAATTTTAGAGTTTATTATACAAAGTCTTTATATTTTATCATCAATAGAAGAAGAGAATCTAAATTCTCAATAGATTTTCAGTGATTCTTCATGCAAATTTGTTGAATAAAGTGTTGAAAGAGACAAAATATAACGAATCTATGTCCATTTAAGCCAGATGCTAATTAATCCAATATAATATAATATTATTTAGATGGTCATAAGCGAAGACTAAGCATAATAAATTTAGATTAAGCGAACCGTAGCAAATCGTGAAAGCTACATATGTATTTTCGCTTGTATATATGTATATATTAAAACAGGCATTGAATATAGCCCTTTTTAATAACTTTTGTTTAAAATTCAATGCTACCCTCCCTAAGGGTATCAGCTTCATCAATTACATTGCCTTTTTCTCCACAAAAAGAGTGCAAAAAGAGTGCAAGTGATACAAGTGAAGTACTATCTTTCTCCTGTGACATCCTAATCATAGGTAGCGTGTTAGCGCTTACCTATAATATACATGGGTACCCCTAAGACCTGTGCATCCCCCTACAGCTATAACAGCACACATCTAGAAGGTGCGGTTTTTTTAGTAGATAGATAATAAAAAAATTCGCTGCCCGTGTTTTTTGTTTTTCTTGAAACTCAAAACTGGCTGTGTAAAGGAGGTGTAAAGTTTTTGTGTAACGTTATAACATTGGATAAATTTCGGGAGGTTTTTAGGCGGCATGTAGACAACTCAGTATTGACTCCTCAAATAAATGAATGGCACAGATTTGTAGAGGAAGGGATGCTCCAAATTAGGTTTTTTTGTTTGTTGAAATTCGCATTAGTTCTCGAATGGGAGCGTAAAGAGTGCAAAAATCTGGGGGTGAAAAAGCACATTTTGGTCGAGTTTTAAACTTGTATATGTCTGATGCTAACTCCGGTTATGAGTTTTTAAAAATGTTATCTGTTAGAAATGTAGAGCGGATCAAGGGCTACAATCTGCTTACAAGCATACTTTTATACGCTCAATAGGGAGTTAGGTCCTTGGCTTAAAGTTTACACTCTAGTCGATGGTGTAAAAAACAGATTTTAACTAAGAATTCTCTGCCAGCTTTCTCCGCTCATGAGTCGGGCTAAAATGAGTATAACAGTAATCAAGCAGCTTCTAGAAGCTACACGTCGCAGCAAACCGCGTTCAAAAAAACGCAATATTAAGTCATTTATGGGGGTGTAAAGTTTGAAATCAGGAAAAATGGGCGAAAAAACACATTTTTCCCCAATTTTGATTGGTAAATCATATCAAATAATTTTTGCAACAGAATTTTCGCACATAGAAACGTACTATGACTTAAAAGCTACAAAGTGTACTAAACCGAATTTCTTTACACTCAATGGGGAATAAGGTACGGATTTTTAAAGTTTACAATGTTCTGAATGATGGAAAATATGTCTTTGTTTGGGTTTTGTTCGCCACTTTCTCCTTTCAGAAGTCAAGATAGGTCCAATAAAATAAAAATAAAGTGCCTTATATGGGTTGTATGTCATAGCAAAACGCGTATGTCTAAACCAATATTAAGCGAGTGTAAGGTCAAGAATGGGGTGCTTTAAACAGGTTTCTGTCTTGTTTCTTTCTGTCAGCTTCTCCAGTTATGAGTCAGGGACATGATGGTCAATTCTGTAAATTAACCTGAAACCAAATTCGATACACAATTTTGGCGCGTATGTTTACACTCTGTTAATTTATCCTTACGACATTATGGAGACTTACTATTTTCATAAAAGTTGGTCATAATATCGAAGCAATATTAAAATTACGATTCTGACTAAAATCTTTTTTACACTAGGTGTTAACATATCGTTTACACTACATATTAATCTTTGTTTTAGAGCCTTGCGGAAACCTAATTTTTTCCTTATGACTAGAAATTTTTAAGGAATCAAGTGTGAAAAGTCGGTTAGACACATTTTTTTACACAGCAGTGGTGTAAACTGTTTTACACCTAATGTTAATTTGTCATTAGACCATTGTTGAGACGTGATGTCTTTATAAATGTTGATTGTAATATCCGTGTAATATCAGATTTACGAATCCGACTAAAATCTTTGTGCATTCTGTGTATGTAAGTAAAACTGCATATGAACTTTTGACCTAGAGCCTTGCAAAAAAGTAATATTTTTCTTGAATTCAAAAAACCAATAAATCAAGTGTGAGATGCCAGTTGGGCGCGTTTGTTCACAATGACGCTTTTCAAAAAGTGGTCTTATAACGATTAGAACATAGGTTTTGGCTTACTGTTGATGCTACAGTCTTATGTATTTCATGTAATTCGGTGCATGAGAATCAATTTTCAGCTCATTATCAAGTGACCACAGAAGTAATTGAAAAATTGCCTACAGTAATATAGTTTTGAAAAATAAACATTCATGTGTCATGTAATTGTTAAGTACAATATAATGATTGTTGCTTCAGCTAAAGTCACTTCAGTTTTTTGAGTACAGTGATTCAAAAATTGTTATTCAAGCATGTTGCTCCACATTCATAATGGCTTGCTTAAGAAATTGTTATAAGTGTTGGTTACGTTATCATGAATGTGTAAATTTATCATAAATGCTTTGAACTGCAGGTAATTGATTTGTCGTTCTTTGACTTGTTGAATAAGCTTAATTACTGTTCGTAGTGTTAACGCGGGTATTGATAGAGTGAGTTGAACAAATGCGAATGCAAGTATAAATTGCTAAGATGGAAGCAGTACCTAATGACATTCGCTACAACACTGACAAAGATAGGAATAACTACTATTTTTTGCTAACAAAAAGTTGGGTACTAGCAAGAAAAATGCTCTGATGGAACAAAAAAAGGTAGAATATACTTGGAACAAAGAATTATCAATGACCTAAAAGGGGGGGCTAGAAAAAGCTCCTATCTATAAATGTCACAAAATTTGCTAAAACTCAGAAATTTCCTAAACAAAGAAAAAATGAAAGTAAGTAAATCAAAGAAAAAGACTACCTGTGCCTAAAACTGCAAGATCTGCTAAAAATCAGACTTTTTCTAAGCAACGCAAAAATCAAAGTATATTCTGCGGCCTCTGAAAAAAATAGGTGAACCTTCTCATATTGTCCACCATACAGTGGGCGGTTTCAAAATTCTGAGGGGGTTTTCAAATTGGAATATTGGCCTTAAAAATAGTGCTATGGCAAAGATAACACCATATTTGAACGTTCTTGTTAAGCTCTATCTATTGGTATCTACCAAAAAACCCAAAAAGAGCAGAAAGATTTAAAAAATTGAATTCTGGAGGTATTGTTGGGTATTTGCCTTTTCTTGTTAAGTATTTTGCCTTGGGGTGCATACTCCCCAAAACCCCTACGTCTAGGTATGGTGTCCATGCTTAATATAAATCTTATAAAATAAATCTCAAATCTGTGTATTTGCTAATCACTTGCAACGTTAATTTATTTGATATTGTGGCTAGATAAACATTACAAAAAGTTATATCCTATGATTATTTGCGATACCGCAACGAAAGACTGTGATTTCTATATAATGCATGCGTCCATTCAGTACTCTTCTGGCGTTTAATCCCACCAGACCACCTGGATTCCATTCCTGCCCATGTAAACTGATAACCATTAGGCATGGGAGGTTAGGGGTATGCATCAGTGTTCAATCAGAAAATGTCAAAAGTTTCCATTCTTCCAACATACCATAATTACTATTTTTTGACTCTGAAAAATATTGCAACATGGCGCTGCTCAGCTATAGCGATATCTGCTTTTGCAGAGTGAGTGGTTCAGTTATCTAGCCCAATGTTTAATCTTTGTTCAACAAGATGCTGCTTTCTTCTGCAGGCTGCAGAATATACTTCGATTTTTGCATTGCTTAGAAATAGTCTGATTTTTAGTAGATCTTGCAGTTTTAGGCACAGGTAGCTTTTTTCTTTGATCTACTTACTTCCATTTTTTCTTTGTTTAGGAACTTTCTGAGTTTTAGCAAATTTTGTGACATTTGTAGATAGGAGCTTTTTCTAGTCCCCTCCTTTTACGTCCTTGGCGGTCCGTCCATATATCAAATAAAATGGTGAATAGCCAGTACTTTTGTGCCTGGAAATATTATAAGCAAACGTTACAGAAGGAAGACGCATGTCCCAATTGTTATCCTCTCCCTGAAGTAAGGTGGCCAACATCGTCCCAAGAGTTCGATTGAACCGTTCAGGCAAGCCATATGTTTGGGGGCAGTAAGCCGTGGAGGTGATATGCCGGACTTCGAAAAGTCGACACACTTCCTGAAAAGTGGCAGCTACAAATCCGGTTCCTCTGTCGAATTGAACGATTTTCGGAGCTCCAAAATGGAGGATGATCTTGTCTACAAATTGCTCAGCAATCGTAATGGCTCTTAAAGTGGGTATGGCTATGGTTTCAGCCCATTTTGTTGGCCGATCTACAAAAAATTAAAATATGATTATTTCCTTGGATCCCTGGAAGAGGTCCCATAGTGACCAAGACCCAAGATTCCATAGTTGCAGCTACAGGAATAGGTTTCATAGGCTGTACCACTAGCCTCTGAATCATAGGCTTATGTTGTTGGCATGATAAGCATTTGCAACAATACCGCCAGACATCCAAATGCATACCTGGCCAGAAAAATCGTATCTTTAGCCCTTTGAAAAGTTCTATCAAAGGCCATATGTCCTGAAATAACGTCATCGTGTAAAGCACGAAGAATAAGAGCGACTATCCATCTAGGTATAGCTAAAACCGGGTCTACATTAGCATTTTGCTGATATTTCAAAATTCCCTGATCTAAAATAAAATTGTCAGAAGCTTTCCATTGTTCAGGCGAAATCCTCAAAGGCATTTTACGATTTTGCAAAACTCTAAACATGGGTCCAAGAAAAATGTCTTTTATTTGCAAGATTTCAAAATTTTCAGGTAATTCTACAGCACAATGTCAGAAATGGAAGTTTCTGTCAATGTTTCACGAATATTACTCAAAGGTAGGCAAGATAGAGCATCAGCATTGTCGTTTTCTTATCCTTCAAAATAAACTATGTTGTATT
Organism: Mermis nigrescens; assembly: GCA_036768485.1. Classification (NCBI taxonomy): domain Eukaryota; kingdom Metazoa; phylum Nematoda; class Enoplea; order Mermithida; family Mermithidae; genus Mermis; species Mermis nigrescens. The sequence goes on from JAVLUZ010000191.1 coordinate 2,828,214, forward strand.
CATATTCTTCAAGAGATTATACCCACCGAACTAATCTAAATTAAGAAGTATCATGAATTTTGAGAAACTTTATGGGTGCAGCGTGATCAGTAAAAGCGTAAATTTATGTCCATATAAATAAGGTACAAATTGATTTATAGTGTAAATGATAGCAAGAGCTTCTTTTTCTATTGTACTATAATTTTTCTCAGATTTAGTTAGTGTTCTAGAAATGAATGTAATGGGACAATCTTGCCCTGCCCATTCTTGTGCCAAGATTCCTCCTATGCGAGTACCGCTTGCATCAGTCTGAACTGTTATGGATTGTTCTTCGGAAACTCGGAATGCTAATTGTAATATTCCCTTTAAGCTGCGTTTAGTACGTATTAAAACCACCCAGAAACAAATTATATTCGCTTCTAATTTAAGCTAAGCGACTTGCTAATTTCTATCATAGGTGGGATAAGGGCCCAGTTGCACAAACGCAACATTCTCAAAGTGTCACTTTGCGTGAAAAGGGACACTTTGAGAGCCAAAGTGTCACTTTGCAAAGTGACTCCAAAAGTGCGGTTGCACCACGGCTACTTTTGCCTTTACTTTGCAAAGGGACGCTTTGCTGCGGCGCTCGTTTGAAAAAAGAAACATTTACTGTATTCAAAGGATAAGACAGGATGGATGAAGCGGAGCGCGCATGTGGCGGTGCCTCAAATTTTCGATTGTGGCGAGGGTCACTGGCGTAGCCAGTGGGGGGGGAGGGGGAATCCCCACCCTGGGCAAAATTTTGAATTTTCTGAAATGAAGCTATGTTGTTGCGTAACGCTGTTCTGCGGCGATTTTTTGAGAATAAACCCAAAAAATTCGGCGCTTCGCGCCGGTTTCTTCTAGTTTTGGCTATTATTTTAGCTTAATGGCAACAAAAGAGCTACAAAGCGTTAGTCGCCATGAGAAGACAACCTATTTGCAAACATTTCTAGCCAGTAGAAATTTGAAATATGCAGAAAATTCGCGCGCTTTGTACAGATTGCGTTTTTTAAAGCTGCTTAGCTTGACAAAACGAGTCTGAAAAGGTTCGCATCGCATCTCATGCGTTTCACGAATTTCATAGCCATTCTGGTATGGAAATATCAGCAAATTTCTGCGCTTCGCGCCAGTCTACATATTTTATCTATTACCAGCTGAATTTAGAACGAAGATTCGGACGACTTTATGAAAATTTTAACGTCAAAATTCAGGATTTCAGTGCTTATTTTGCAAAAATTTTTGGGGCTCTGCTCCGGACTCCGCTGGGGAGCGCTTCAGCGCGCCACCCTAGACCCCCCAGCCCCAAAGGAGAGATTTTCCGTTGCATTCTCTGTAATCTAAGGTCCTATCCGGCAAGGCATGATGCTGTTCTGCGATGTAAAATCGAAAAAACCGGCGCATTGCATCGATTTCTTCTATCTTTTGACACTTCTGTTTATCAATTGAAAATTCGGACGAATATTAAACCATTAAAAAACCATAAAAAAACCTAAAAATGCAATTTTCCATTTTGGCCTAAGGGCAATGTAGCTGCCAAAACTTACTAGTGGGGATTCCGATCATGTTTTGGGTCGGTGGCTCAAGCGCGTAAGTTGTACACGTGTGCCTTAATGCTGTCTTTATTCCTCTAGAATTATGGAAAAACTAAGTTGTGCACACGCTGTGCTGTATTCATTGATTTAGAATTAGGAAAAATGTACTCATATGTGCAATTTCTTTTAAGATTGGTTTTACTATTGTGCTTCGGTTAGCACATTGCTGTTCGAATTTACTGTCCTGATTACTTGTGATGGATATTAGTGATGTTCGAAAAATGAAATTGAAACCATTAAGTGAAAGAGAGAGGTTAACCTTGCTGGAGCTGGTAGAGCAGCATAAGGATGATATTTTTTGCAAGAGCAACAAAGCTGAATCCGTTCGACACAAAATCGTTGCTTGGGAACAGGTAAGCCACATTTAAAACGTGAAACTACTTACTTACAATTAGGGTTTCGCTTCGTTGTTAGTGCAATGTACATATAACGCATGTTAATCAGGAATGAGCAAAATCACTCAGGTGATTTGTAAATCTGTAGGACCATCTCAGGGCAGCACCGAAACTCAGCAAGTCTAGATCATAGGTGGGCAGCACGAAAATTGTGGTGGAGGGTGCAAAATTTGTTCATAGGTAAAAAACGGTCTTAAAAATGGTGGTAGGGCGAAGAAAACACCATTTTTCGACTTTTCTCATTGAGCACTATCCATTGGCATCAAAAAATCGCAAAAAAGCGAAGAAGTTTTCAAAAATCGAATTCTTCTAGGTATTTGGCCTGCTGGGGGTGTATACCCCAAACACCCCACGCCCACGTGTGGTCTAGATTGAGAACAAAATTTTTCGAAGTTCAAAAAAGTAACTGCAAGTTGATGTTAGGACGAAAAAGAACGTTTTTCAAGGTTTCTCAATGTGATCTGTCTGTTAGCGTAAAAAAATCGATTGATAAAATTATATTCTTGGGGTTTTGCGAATTCTAAGTGGGAGTTGTAGATCCCCTCACGCCTGTGTGTGATCAAGATGGTATAGGTATCACATTGCAGTCGTGGATATTTTATTTGAGGCGCATTATACAAAAATTTGTTGCAGCCATCTTCATACAATGTGCAGTCTCTTGGTGAGCATACACAAATTTTAGCACAGTTGTGTGCTTTTTCCGCTAAAAATACTGTAAAAATATTTGCACCACACTTCGCTTCAAATTGTACTATCATTGCCAATAAGTGTTTTTAGCTAACAGACGCATAAATGAACAAGGTCACGGTGGCCAGGGAGGGGTGAAATCGTCAAAAGGGGTCAGGGAGGGGTGAAATCCGGGATTTTCACTACAGTGAATTGTATTTATTGCGCACATAAGGCCGAAAACGCTAAAAAATACACTGTTTTGGGCCAAAATCGCTCGACAGTACCTAACTTTTGGACCCTTCAGCAGGGGTAATACACCCCTCTACACCCCTCTCACCCCTCCCTATGTGCATGTATGAACGGCTCAAACTTTTGGTAGGGGAATCCGGCCATTTTGAGGGGAAGGTGAGGTGACCTTTATTTTTCGTCGAGAACTGACAAAAACACAAAAAATGGCCTAAAGAGCAATTTTTTCTCAAAACTATGGGATGGGGGTAAAAGGTTTCTGGCCGAGGGGGATGGGGTGTTGGCTGATTTTGGGTGGGGTATCCCCTATCCAGACCCGTATCCGGAATTCGGCCAAGGGGGGGGGGGCGGACCCAACATAAATTGGTCTATATCTCGGGAAATTCGTCGGGATAGCTCGCAAAACCGTGTTTTCCGACGTTTCTCGACATGCTCTATCCATTAAGATCATAAAATTCGAACTTTTCGAGTAAAAAATTTTTTTCACTCGAAAAGTGTCATTTTTTGGTCGCACTTGAGCTGAAATTAGGGAAAATGCATCCCATCTGGCGCGTAACGCCGAAAATTCGAAGATTTCACGTCAAGGACATGCAATTTTTCCATCTTTCTGCGCGTTATCTCACCTTTCAAAATTTTTTCGGCCAAGGGGGGCCGCCCCCCCCGCCCCGCCTAAATACGGCCCTGCCCCTATTCCCCTGTTACATGCACATGTGCTTTTATAGTGTGTGCCTTCATTTATTGTTACTATGCCTGTTCAACATTAACATTGAATTTTACATCAATTTCAGTTGTTTATTGTTTTATTTCTCCAATATCTATCATCAGTTTCTATTTGTTCTTAATTGCATGAATTCTTTGACCGTTTCAGATAACAGCAGCATTGAATAGTAGAGCAATAATTAAGCGCAATGTTAATCAAGTGAAAAAGTGCTGGGAAAATTTATCAAGCAAGGCCAGATAAGCTGTATCAATCTACAAACGCGAGCAATCGTAAGCATGAGCGCATCGTAGCAGGGGCGAAATCCATAGGTGGGCAGCACCGAAATTCTGGGGGAGTGCAACATTTTTCAAAGGCCAAAAAATGGTGGTATGCATAGGTGGGCGCCACCAAACTTTGGGGGGGGGGGTACAAAATTTTTAAAAAGTTAAATTTTCGTCTTAAAAATGGTGCTACTGCTATGGCGAAAAACACCGTTTTTCAATGTTTCTCGTTGAGCTCTATCCATTGGCATCAAAAAATCGTAAAAAACAAAAAAAAATCAAAAATGGAATTCTTAGGGGGTATTTTCATTTTCATGGTAGGTATTTTGCCTTCTGGGGGGTGCATACCCCCAAACCCCCCACGCCCAGGTGTGGTGGTATGTCGAAAAAACACCATTTTTCGAAGTTTCTCATCGAGCTCTATCCATTGGCATCAAAAAATTGCAAAAAAAGCGAAAAATAATTTCAAAAATTGAATTCTGGGGGGTATTTTGATTTCTGGGGGTATTCCAACTTCTGGGGGTGCATACCCCAAACCCCTTACCCCCACGCCGACGTGTGGCAAAATCCCAAAACCACGAACAGTAGTTTTTTGGTACCAGGTTTTCTACTGCGATACACTTGTATATAGCAATTTTGGTTTGAAATTTTTTCAACTCTGCTTCTTTGAGGGAGAAGAGGAGTTTGTTGTGTATGCTTCAGGCAGGGGTATGTGCCACACATGGGCATGGGGGTATGCACCCCAGAAGTTCGAATACCCCCAGAAATCAAAATACCCCCCCAGAATTTTGGTGCTGCCCACCTATGGTATGTACCCTCTTCAGCTGACAAGATACCCTCAAAAACAAATGTCTGTCTCTCTGAATTGTACTTTTTTAAAATGCTTCAATGGATTTGTTAGGCCCAATATACCCCCAAGATTACCAGTGCTACACTTGCATGCCTAAATGTATGATTTTGGAAAGATCCGACATATTTTACAATCGCAAAAACGTTGGTCAAATACAAAAAGACATTTTTTTCAGTCTTCCTTTTTGTCAAAAAATAGTGTGGGAGCCACTGAAAATGTAATTTTACTTCATGTTTGCCTCAGTTTCTTATAGATTTGTGACAATTTCACCATCAGACATTTTGTAGAGGAGTGAATTGCATGAAGGAGACTCCACACGTGGACGTGGTGGGGGAGTTTGGGCGGTATGCACCCCCAGAAGTTGAAATACCCCCCCCATATATCAAAATACCCCCCCAGAATTCAATTTTTGAAAATTTTTTTGCTTTTTTGCAATTTTTTGATGCCAATGGATAGTACTAGATGAGAAAACGTCTAAAAATGGTGTTTTTCGCCATACCACCATTTTTAAGACCATTTTTTGATCTTTAAAAAATTTTGCACCTCCCCCAGAATTTCGGTGCTGCCCACCTAGTCAGCTTCATAATACGTAGATGCAGAACAGGCTGGTTTGCAGAGCAGTTGGTTTTGGGGTCAATTTTTTAAATTTTTCGCACAAAATGGTTTTAAAAATGATTGAATACGTCAAAATAGTATAAAAAGTACAATATGCAATTTGCAGCCAATTTTGAGCATATTTGCAAGAAATTGTGATTTTTAATTTTTATGCCTTATTTTTGCCAGATCGTGTATTGTTGATGGGCTTCTCAGCATCCTTGCATAATCAAACTTTGACTCCTTTGCAACATATATTTGCAGGAAAACCGGAGGTGGCAAAGGGCCCCCATGCTTGAGCACGGAACAAGAAAAGATTTTGGAAATATACGGAAGCGAAAATCCGATCTTTATAGGAGAGAATACTGGCTTTGATTCGCTCTCTGATCCTTCTGATTCATTAGCTGTCATTGAGCATGATTTGAATGAAGACGATGCTGCATCAATGATTGCAGAGCGACCTTCATGTAGCACTCCTGCTGAAAATTCTGCCTCGAAAAGACGCAAGTTGGGCTCGAACAATTGTCACTACGAATCGGACAAAGTCAGAATCAGTGCGCAGTTGTTGGAAATAGAACACAAAAAGAAAGAAATACTAGAAGCGTGCCTGGGTAACATTAATACAGCTGCACAGTCGTTTAAGGAATGCTGCGAATGGAAAACAATGAAACTGAAACTAGAAATATCGGTTTTATTGCAAAAGCATCCGGGTGTTCAACCTGCAAGTGTATCTTTTGAATAACTGTGCGATTTTTTAGCTCTGTCAATGTCATTCACTTGTTGTATCGCTGTTGTAATTTGTTAATTTTGTTCAATCTTTGTTGTAATTTGTTAATTTTGTTCAATAATTGTTCATTGCATTAGAATAATGCAAGATGATTGGTGATCTAACTTGCTTGAATCGACATGCTCCACTCGTCCTAAAATCAGCTATATGGGTCAAATCACGCACAGACGTGGGAGGTAGGGGTATACACTCCTCCCTCCCCTGAGAATCCATCAACCCTCACCAAATCTGCTAGACCCCTTAAAATTGATTTTACGGAATTTTCCTCATTTTTCGTGATTTTTTAATGCTAGTGGATAGATCTCACCAAAAAATGCCTAAAAACAGTGTTTTTTCACCATAACATCAATTTTTAGGCACTTTTTTGACTTTAAAAATTTATATCCCCAGAATTTTTGAGCTGTCCATCTATGCTCAAATGACCTTAAATGCGTTTACAGTTATGTACATAAGTAACCTACAGTCAAGACCACAAGTAACGTCACTCAAGCGCATGTCCTACAGGCGCCTGGCGATCAAGTGGCAGGCATCACACAGGCGATTTTTTTCAATGCGCGTGTTTACTAATATAAAATTTTGGGCGATTCACAGGCAGGTCACAGGCGCCTGTTGCCTGTCGTGCCTGTGCTTGAGCGACGTTACTTGTGGTCTTGACTGTACATGCATGGGATTGATAGACTGTGGTCAGAGTTTGCTGGGCACAAAAGTTGAAGTAAGAGAGTAGTGAGATTATATGTTGTACCTACTACACTGAAAATTAAGGCTTTGACCTTAGGCTTGTGTGGAGGTATTGCACTCAGGTCAAGAAAGGAAATATGTACCTACCTAACAAGAATTTGAAAAATTATAAATGGCATAGATAAAATTGCCCGCGCATCCTTTATCAAATCAGCAATGTATGTATACATATGTATGTACCTACATTAGGCAGATTGGAGAAGCGATCGTCCCTTTAGATAAATTCACCCGTGCATTGTGCTTTGATGTAGCTGCTGAGTGAGCACTAGATAATTCTTTTTAGTTACGCTCCATGACCACACATACAGACGTGGAGGGTTTAGATCCCCTGAGAATCTGCTAGACTCCCTAAAATCCGCCAGACCCTCCAAGAAATTGATTTTATGGGATTTTGTTCGTTTTTCTGTAATTTTTTGATGCCCGTGAATAGCTCAACAAGAAACGCTGAAAAATAGTGTTTATTCGCCGTATAGGTACCATGAATTTTTAGGCCTTTTTTTGACTAAAAATTTTTTGACCCCAGAATTAAGGAGCCGTACACCACCCCTTGGCAAATTGGATGTGAAAACTGCATATTGATTTCATGTGACGTATGTATAAATGTATAACACCGATTTATTTTGGCGAATAATTATTAAAAAAATGATCTTGATATGTAATTTCGAAATTGCAACCCATTTTGATTTTCTTGTCTAACAATATCATTGTAATCTTCATTGTCCATTTCAACTTGATTGCCGGGAAAGTCTGGCAAGTTTCAATCAACGGCATAATTATGCAGCATTGCTGAAGAAGTAATTAGCAGAGTAGCTCGTTTATACATCACTCAAATTTCACCATTGGAGAATAGAAAAACGTCGTTTCCATTTACCGAAAGCTTGCTCTATAATAATGTGTGTTTTTCTGTGGGCTGAATTGTACCTTTCTTGATGTCGACTAACTGTATTCAAATATGGAGTAAGCAAAAATGTCTTGCAAGGTTAACCAGAGTCGCCTATAAGAACGAATGGCAATAAAAGTATGCATGTACCATGTATATGTAAGAGAAAGAGGGATCCCTCCACCCAAAATCGGCCATCCTCCCATTCCTCTTACATGTAATGGGGGATGAAGGATCCACCGGAAAACCAAGCGTGTCGGCTGTCCCCCACCCCCTCAACCAGAAATTCTCCACCCCCTCCCCCGAATTTTGGGGGAAAAAAGCTGATTTTTAGGCCATTTTTAGCGTTTTTACCATTTTCGGGCAAAAATTGAAGGTCATTTATCCCCCCTCAAAATGGCCGGGAGACCCTCTCAAAATTTTGAGCCATTTCAAGTACAGTTTTCACCTCCTTCCCCCGCAAAACGTTGTTTTCCCAAAGAAATGGCACTTCTTCGCAAAAGATCTGCAAGCGTTTTAATCGATTTTCAGCTTCAATATCACTAATTTTATTGGCGCTTTGGGCCAATTGGCCTTTTTTGACTTTATTTTCTTCAGTTTAATTGAATTTCTTTGCACTTTTTATTTTCTAGTAGGTGCATCATTGGAAACGTCAGAAAACATCATTTCTGGCACATACCCATCATTCTTAAGCCTTAAAGCACTTCAAAAAATTTTCTGTTCTCTCTCACCCATACATGCACATAGGGAGGGGTGAGAGGCGGGTATCATCCCCGCTGAAGGGTCCAAAAGTTAGGTACTGTTGAGCGATTTTGGCCCAAAACAGTGTATTTTTTAAGCGTTTTCGGCCTTACATGTGTGATAAATATAATTTACTGTAGTGAAAATCCCGAATTTTACCTCTCCCTCACCCTTTTCCTCGATTTCACCCCTCCCTGGCCACCCTGACCTTGTGCATCTATGCTCTCACCTCACAGATGTTTTTTACTGTGCATGTCTGCCTACCATACATGGGCAGCACAAAAATTCTGCGGGGGCTCCGTATGGGGTCTGATGCCTAAAAAGTACCAAAAATTCAAATTCTGGAGGGTCTAGCGGCAATAATCGGTTTTTGGGGAGGGTGTCCGCCAGATTCTCGGAGGGTCCCCACGCCCATCTGTGTTGCCTACCCCTTACAATCTTGTGTCACCCATGTACATATCTATGCCGCAAAACCCCTAATCAAATTTCTAAGCAGTTTGTACATACATGATTAGTTATGTCACCAAGTTAACAACCACTACAAGTATACAGGCCCGTATCCAGGATTTTATTTGGATGGGGGGCCGAAAATTTTGATGTCAGGTATCTCGAGAACCATCAGGAGATAGGCGAAAATAAAGGCATTTTTGAGTGTTTCTCAATGAGCTCTATCCGGTGGTGAAGAAAAATTTCAAAAAAATTTTTCGATGCGCATATATGTATAGGAAATCTATTGTTCAAATTATCTAAACACCCGATTTATCATCATCTAAGCCATTTAGAATTTCTTGACTTTCATCTTTGCATTAAATTTTCAGAAGGAATAACACAGAAAATGAATAATTCTGCGCATTGCGCAGGAAAAATTTGACATGTTCTCCATGTCTTACTCAAATCTGAGCAATTTCGTGCGCCTTAGAAGGAAAAACTATAGATAAACAATGAATCCAGCGCGAAGTGCCGGAAAATTTTGGGTTTAGCTCAAAAGTACGCTAAAAACCGACTTTTAGAGGCACTTCCAGAATTTTTATTTTTGCTTTTGGGGGACTATTGTGAAACAAAAATTTTTTCTGATTTCCGGGGGGGCGGTCCCCAAACCCCCCCCCGCTGGAAACGGGCCTGAGTATATATGTAATTGTAGCCATCGAACGCATGCTTAAAATTATTCCAGCTTACCCAATAAATATCCGTCATCCGCATATCTTTCTAAATGTTCGTGAAGTTTTGACTCTTTGAAAACACGCGCATCGTGAGCACTTCCAGGAAAAGCAGCGTTGATGTGCGTAAATTTACTGTTGAAATTGCATACTCACTGAACATTATACAACTTTTGACCCTTCCGGTTAAAATATACGTGTTCAATGCTCTTTGGCGGCAAAATTCTGATGTGAGTCCCATCAATCAGCCCGATAACATTTGGAAAGCCAGCTATTTCAAAAAAGTCGAATTTGAGCCGGTCATAATCAGTTCGGATTGGGAAGTGAATAAATGCCGGTAAGTGTCGTACTAATGACTTCAGACAGCGCCAAATAGACCGACAGGCCGTGCCTTGAGAGAAAAATGTCAAAGCGGAGATTAAATACAGAGCAAGCGAATACAAGACAAATAAGTCATCTTAAGCGGATGATGATAAGGATCATGTGTTTAGGAAACATTGATTGAATGCATGTACACCATACATGATCTTGGTGGAGTTTCACCCCTCAGAGATTTTTTCACCCCCCCCCCCGAGAATCCGCGATTTTTCCAAAGTTCCAAGAAATTTTCTAAAAATTCGCTGAAAAGATGCTTTTTTAAACGTTTTTAGCTATCTAGTGACTCAAAAGCATCAAATTCTCGGCGCATCGCGCCATTATACTACTGTTTTTACTATATTTTGTTCAATTTTATCGACTTTTTTTATTTTTTTCGAAATTTTTCCATGTTTTTATGCTTTAGAAAGATAGAGCATTGTCAGAAATGCTGAAAAACAATGTTTTTAACGCGTACCTACCATTTTTGGGCCCCAAGAAAGGCACTTTATGTTTTCACCCCCCCAGAATTCCCATGCTGCGCATGTATGATGTACACCCTTGAAAAAACTTTAAAATCTAAAATAAAATATGCTCAACTATATGTGTACACAAACATATACCAAGGTAAGCTTTCGAAAATCGTTAATAATTTGATATAAAAGGTTTTTAAATTAAAGTTGAGACACATGGGGCATAGAAATTTTTTGCATTTTTGGGTCCGTATCTGAAGAAAATTTAGTAGTCAGAATCAACTATGTTTTATACAACTGCGTTAAACACTTCAAAACCGTTTTAAATAGCTAAAAAATAGTGTTTCAATTTATTTAATAGCATGAAGCGTTGAAAATTCAAGCATTTTATGCTGCGAAACATAAATTCACTATATAGTCTGAAATTCTGATTCTATGAAAATTTTAGGCAGTAATTATTTGCAGTCAACTGCAAATAATGTAACACACTATGTAATATTATTTGCAGTCAAAAACCAGCGGCCTAGACTGCAAATAATATCACACAATGTGCTAAATTATTTGCAGTCGAGGCCGCTGGTTTTTGACTGCAAATAATATTACACTGTGTTCGAACTTATTTGCAGTCTAGGCCGCTGGTTTTTGACTGCAAATAATATTACACTCTTAATGCTAAATTATTTGCAGTTGACTGCAAATAATTAATGCCAAAATTTTACCTTTGTCAACTCCAAATAAATCGCCGACAATTTGCTGGAAACAATTAGAAGACAGATCTCGCAAAGTCATACAAACTTGCTGCAATGGGGGAATGGCACGATTTCGATTTGTTGGCCTTTCAAGATCATTTTGGAGCAAATCAGTTAATTCCAATATGTTTCCAGCCATAAAGCGGTATCTATTGTAGATTTTGTCATCCAAAAATCCATCAAATGGATTCAACAGGTCATGGATTCTATGCACTTGCCTTAATTCATTATGCTCCTCGTCCAATCTATCGTAAATTAAAATTTGTTGTAGCATTGTCCAAAAAATTTAGACTAATGTATGCTAAACAACAAAACAGTTTTATGCATACAACGTGAATTTTAATGATTTGTAAATGAAAAAACTAACGATTTATTTGGAAGTTGATGAAAAGGTTAGAAGAAAGTATTCAATATAAACATCGAAGCACAAAGGACACGGCAAACGACAAATGCAGGAAAACTTAATGGTAAATTAGTCATTTACTCCCTCAAGAAATGGCCGGTATCAAATGTACAAGCCCATAAGGGAAGTGCAAAAGGGAAATTTTTTTCGCTAAAATGATAAGAAATAGTCATACATAATAACTAAAAATCGCAATTTTGAGCAAGTACACAAAAATCACCAAAAACTATTTACGAACTATTTTTTTAGACATTATTAACCTAATTTTTACGAATTTTGCTCAGCAATCTCAAAAATAAACATCACAATAACCTCATAAGTATAACGGCGCGAAGCGTCGAAAATTTGACACTTTTGAGCCAATAGATAGCTAAAAACGCTTGAAAAAGCACCTTTTCGGCGAATTTCTAGAAAATTTTTGGGAACTTTTGAGAAATCGCGGATTCTGGAGTGGGTAAAAAATTTCTGCGGGGAAGGGGTGGGGAGGGTGGGTGAAAATTTTTCTGGGGGGAGGGGTTAGGTGAAACCCCCAAGATCATGTATGGTGCCAGACATGGGCTAAACCTGAGGCTTAAATGGGGCGAAATTGCTCGGCTTGCTGCGCAATTTTGCCCCATTTATCTCAGGCTTAGCCCATGCGCTGGCACCAATGTGAATGCACATAACTAAGCCTAAGCCTAGGACATTGCTAATAACAACCAGTGAATGTTTACAACCCCCACATTAGCTTAGGCCTATTTTTTGCCTGATATCAATAGGCATCCGTAAGCAGCATCCAAGAGTTATTTAGTCAAAGTACAACCATAAGAGGCTTTCTATGCAAATTGGAAAAGATAAAAATGTCAAAATAAAAAAAAATTAAATTAGAATTTTTCGAAAACTGGTGGTCTGCGATCAATATGGATATCATCTTTAGTGATCAGCATAATTGACCGTATTTTATCAAATTTTGATAAAATTTGAAAAATTTTTCCGTACCTCCTAAACTGCAAAAGTGCCAGTTGGACGTCCTTCCCCCAAAGCCAGAAATTTTACTACCCCCCCCTCCCGATTTTTGGGAAATATCAGCGTTTTTTGGCCATTTTTAGATATTTTTTTGCCATTTTTGGCCAAAAATTGGAAGTCAGTTAACCCCCCTTCCCCTAAAAATGGCCGGGGACCCGCACCCAAAATTTTGAGCCATTACATGTATGATTAGTATGCTGGTTTTGGAACAATGCTACAAAATAAAAATCTGACGTGAATTTTTCGGGAAATTAAACCCACGACTTTTCCTTTATTCATGAATACGCCACGGTCTTACAAAGATCCAACAGACAAATTCGAATATCAAGGAAACCATTTTTTCACTGCCCGAATCATTTTGCTCTCTCTCTTCTGATATCTCCCAAATTACATAACATAGGTCAGAAAATGGCATTTATAGGCCATTTTTAGTGCTTAGTTATATTTGAGCAAGATCACTTAATCATGAATCCGACTCTTTTAAGAGCCCATAGTGAATTTTTTCATTATTCGTTTCCAGCAATACGAAAATTCTTATTCCTGAAGCAGAAAATAGCTTTAAATCTTCCGCATTTGCATGTGATCAATGCTCATGTCAAAAAAAGATGGTAGCAAGTAGCCCTCCCTGCCCCCGGAGTCGCCAGCCCAGCCACACATTCCACTCAAAGGGACCTCGCGAGCTCCCTATGCAAAAGTGACACTTTGCTACGACTAAAGTGACACTTTGACAGTAAAGTGCGCTTGGTGCAACTGGCGTCACTTTGCCAAAGTGACACTTTCATTTTCAAAGTGACACTTTCACAAAGGGCGCTTTGTGCAACGCACTTTATGCTGCCAAAGTGTCACTTTGCTCTAAAGTGTCCCTTTGAGCGCAAAGTGAGCTTTGTGCAACCCGGCCAAGGCCTCCTGTTGTTTTTAAGTAAGTTTCTGGCGTTCAGCTCAACTAATCAAGTTCTCTGTAGACTATTAATACATATGCTTGCTACAGCTGAGTAAGTTGCTGTGCGTGTATTGTAAAAAAGTGGAAATGCATACAGTATGTAGACATGAGATAAAGTACTAAATGGCCGGACAAAAACCCGTCCTATTACTGTTGTGCCTAACGAGTGCACTATGACATATTAAACATGTACAAATAAAAGATCAATATTCACATAAAACAAAGACCGGCGGTTCCTTCGCCTACTGCCAATGGCTAACGTCCCTATTGAGACGAGCTGTGGTCACAGTCGAATATCCAATATGTGCCAAAATATGCATAGAAATGCAGGTGCGACAAATATGTGCAAGAATACAAAAGTGTTCCCTTTGCATTTCCACCATTCTAGTAACAAACGTCCGCATTTGCTTTAGGCTCTGGGCATAGGTAATGTAGGCATGGAGTGCCCCGGTGTCGAAGAAACAAACTGCCCCAATTGATGAGCCAAGGACGCACCTGACGCATTAAAGGAACAATAGGGTTGGGTATTATTAATGTGAATATGCTCCCTTTGTTTTGTTGCAATGTGCTCAATTAGAATATCTGGGTATGCTATGTCAGTAGTAAGCTGTGAGGGTCTGGCTCGCACTACATCATAGTGCACCTGCACTTTGTGCGCCTGCTTTGTAAGCAGGGCATTATAGCTGCACGTCAAGCCAACGCCAGGGGGGTATAGAGCAGGGGTCGCTAAATTGCTTATTGGGCTCGTGCTCAGTGAGGTGTATTATTCAATTGGGCTCATCATTCAAGTGACATCACCCCCTTCAAGTACCTTATATATAATTTGAATCGCGCTTTTGATATGCCTATTTTAAGGTACATAACTGCTTTTGACTGCACATAATAACTTACGCCATGAAGAATTAAGCAATAGGATGGTACCTACTTATAAAATGTTTTGAAGAGTTACACAGTATTGTAAAGATAGGTGCTAATGGGCTTTTGATAAAAACCGGACTATTATACTACGAACGTACTATTATACTATTGAATAGCGTACTACTACTATACTAGGACATAATACACATGTTTAGGCTACACAGTATTAATGTACAACATACTACAAACGTACTATTATACTATTGAACAGTGTACTACTACTATACTATGACGTCATACACATGTTTAGGCTACACAGTATTAATGTACAACTTATGAACAAAATTGTTAGAGAGCTCTGCTTTGCTTAGCTCCTCCAGGAGCTCTCTGGCAAAAAGCCAGAAGCTGGAAACCTTTTTTCTACCGGTGCGGCTGGTAGCGATCACACCTGGGCGTGGGTTTAGGGGGTATGCACCCCCCCCCAGAAACCAAAATACCCCCCAGAAATCAAAATACTCCCCAGAATTCAATTTTTGAAAATTTTTTTCGTTTTTTTCTGCAATTTTTTGATGCCAATATAGTGCTTGATGAGAAACGTCGAAAATGGTGTTTTTATCGCCATACCACCATTTTTAAGGCCATTTTTCGACCTTCAAAAAAATCTTGCACCCCCCCCAGAATTTTCTTGCTGCCCACGTATGGTAGCGATGTTCTCCATGACCGCTCTTTCTGTGTATTCTTTTTTTAAGGACCAACCAAAGTTGGCCCAAAATAAATTGGCTAACACAGCTTTTTTTCCTGGGTCAATTGTTTTGCCTGAAAATATTAAAAATTTATTAGCACAGAGCAACTTGAAGAAAATTGCTATCTTTAAATAATCTGAGAAAACTTAAAAGCCTAAATTGTATTATATATTTATTTTTAAATTTCATTTGGTGTGTATTTGAAGAACTAATTTAGCTAACATTCAAGAAATAAGAAACTGTCGCCACATGCCCCCTGGATTTACAAACTGATCTCAAACAGTCAAAAATAGGTCCAAATTCAGTGCTTGTAGAGCAGAAACAAGCAAAAAAGTTGTCTTGCGATAATGCATATTATGACCTATAAGTTTGCTTATTCATGCTTGTAGAAGCAACAAGCAGCTAATTTTCTTATAAAATTGCTTTTTACTTATCAAATCTTGCAAAGATATTTGTCATTTTGCTTGCCTTGCTTATGAATGTGTATAAGCAAAAAGCTAAGGTAGGCAAATATGCAAGATGATACAAGCTATCTCATAAGAATTTGATGTATTGTAAGACTGCTTGCAAGGTAACGTTTTCTTATAAGATCTTGCAACAACATAAGCATCTGGAGGAAGAAAAATAAGATTTCTAAGAATCTTTTAAGAATTCACCCGCTACTTATCAAGATGTAATAAGCAACATAATGTGGGTAGATATGACAGTCCCGGTTTCTCTTGAATGTATGTCCATGTCTGATCATCAGGTTGCATCCTGAATCCAATATTTTTTCCTGCATGTGCAGTTTTAGTATTCAACACATGAGTGTACTGATTGAAGGATAGTTGATTTATTCTATCAATAATCTAATACTGCTGACTTTAATATTTCTTCTCGAGTCATCAATGCAATATACCTTTTTGCAGCGGAACAGCTCATGGCTCTTCCTTTGAACTCTTCTTTTAGGCAGACCATGACTTTGTTTAGTGGCTTTTGGTGTACATTTCATTTTCACACAATTTGCGAATTTTAGTACATTTAAGCATATAACTTTTGATCAACTGGTATCATTCTGTAGCTTTTGATGTTTTCAGCTATTATTCTGTGAGTTTCTGACATTTCAAAAATTTTTTCAATAAATAGCTAGAAAATTTAAGGTTCTTTCTAATGAGCTATGTCTAATGTTCTAAATCCTTCCTATTCATTCAGGAAAGTTCAAAAAATTCAAAATTATTCATTGTATTGTGAAGATGAATATGTCATGAACCTCTCCATGTATTTCCGTAAACTTACCCCTGAGTTCAGGTATCACATAATCTAGCAAATTTTGATAGTGCCATGTGTATACTGTCAGTGTTTGTCTGCATACACTGATAAACCAAAATGTCAAAACATTTCAACAGCCCATCATAAGAGAAGTTCAACATTTGGAGTTCTGCCTAATTATATACTTAAAGGCCTATAATTATTAGTAAATCTAGAAGTATTTCTGTCTTCAAAATATGCACTTCATAACAGTTCACGTTGTTTTCACACAATTTGAGAATTTTAGTACATTTAGGCGCATAACCTTTGATCAGCTGGTATTTGTTAATAAAATAAATACAATAAATGATCACAATTCATTCAGCTTGCTCAAAAAATAGTCCATGTTTCTTAACCCTCCTGTTACCAAGAGGTCACACTCACACACCCTAGACTTACCAAGGTCTAGATCAAAAATCTAGTCATTGGGGAAATAACAAAAATGAATAAAAATACATATTTCTGGTAGCCAAGAGCATAAGAATTTCAAAAATGTCATTAAGTTTGCACAAAACTGAAAACCAATTGAAAAAAACGTATTTGAACATTCAAAAATGTGTAAGAGATACAATCTGCAACATGGGTACACATGTCATAAAATCATGAAATCAAGCTTTTCTAATAAAACATAGGTCAATACATTTTCTTTTTCTCAATAAAACATGTATTGCAGTAAAAAAGAGGGTACTAAGAAGCTTGCCACATAAGAATTTATGGCCTTACAGTAAACTGCAAAAACAGGCAACTAGATCACGGATCTAGAGCTTGGTAAAAGTAGGGTTAATAAAACATGCCTACAGTGTGAGAGTCAGTCAAAGCTGATGAACCTGCTCACCATTGAATAACTCATTTCAGTGAAGTGGGGTTGTTTGAGATGAACTCAAGAACCACTGGACGAATTCTAATGAAATAAAGTGCTCTAGATAGACAATTTTGGAATGAAATTATTTTGCAAAAAAAGTATAGCTAGCTTATGCCTACAGTATGCTAGGCTCAGAAAAGTGCTTAAACTTTGCTTATTCACTACAGTATACAGGTTAAGTTTCATATTTTGAAAAATAGCAAATACTTTGATATTTTTGTGCCCTGATTTCATCCGTTTTTGTTTTTCGTGTTTCTGAATAGTTTGTCCTGCAATTTTAATTAAATTTTTTCTTCCAATATAGCTGCCCTCATAAGGTATGCTTTCTTACTCGCGCTATTTTTCATATTTTTAAATGTTTAGGCACATTTTAGAAAGCCTAAAAAAGCTTGTTTGAATGATATCCTATTTGTTTGATTTACTAAAGAAATCCAGTAGTAGTATGGAGGGGGGTTGCGTGCGCATTTCAAGGGTACTGCTATGTTATAACGTGGGGACAGGCCGCCTATCTTTTGTACACAAGGGTACCACTTTTTAACCTGCTTGTTGGGCCCTGAAACATTATAATAAGCAGACACAATTAGGTCGCATGTGATGAAATCATAATATCGCGCATTGGCTAAGTGACACAATCGTAATATCGCGCATTGGCTAGGTGACGCAGAATTGGCGAAGCAATTTTTTTGCAGCTGGTAATATCGTGCATTGGCTAATAATAAGCGCATTGGCGAAGCATTTTTTCCAAGTGGCGGCTCTCTTTTATGTCCGCGCAGCCGGTTTGGAATTTATAATAAGAGCATTGGCGAAGCATTTTTTATGATCGGCGCATTTTGTTGACTAGCGAAGCAATTTTTTTACAATAGGATTAAGAAGAGTAGTTATACATGTCACCCTGGGGCGCAACGTTATAAGCATAGCCCATGTTATAAGATAGGCAAAATGGGAAAACGCATTGTGACGTGTTCTAAACACATTGTGACGTGTTAACAAATGCATAAACAAGCTTGAGCACACTAGATGTGCTATGGGAGTAGCTGAAACACACGTGACCTGTTATGGGAGCCACCGCCGCCTGCAGCGATAAGAATTAGTGATAGATCTGAGGCAGGGGTCCGCTCTCCTACCCCGTACACACTTGAGTGATAACTCTGAAGCAGGGGTCCGCTCTTCCTACGCCTGTACATACTTGAGTGATGTTCTGCAGCAGAGGTCTGCTCTTGCAACACATCAACACAGTTTGGGTGTATCCCAGTACACACTTGAGTGACAATTCTGAGGCAGGGGTCCGCTCTTGCAACACAGTTGTCCGCAGTATCCCCTGTACACAGTATCTATTAATTTGTTAGTTTAAAATGCAATTTAACAATGGTTTTGCCAAATTCAAAAGGAACTGGCTGACTTTGATCCGTTTTAACATTAATTTCAATAGTATTGAAGGATTTTTTCAGCACAGGTATATAATGCGGGGTAATATATGAATGATTCACAATGTCCATGTACTTTCCTTCAATATTTACGACTTGCAAGAGGGGTGCAAAAACGTTTCCAACAATTTGAGGCTCAACTATATCGCAATATACGTAAAAATTATGCATTCCACCTAGCATATCGGGAGAATGATGGGCAGTTATACTTAATTCTTGCGCAATAGTGTAATTGATGTTATCAAGTTGACTTTCTAAAAGACCCAGCATATACATTAAATGTTTGGTCAACTTTACACTTCGAATATATTCAGTATTGATAATCAAATGACAAAACTTCTTGTTTTCATCATACTTTAAGCCAAGATATTCTGTATACTTGACTTTTTCTTTCAGACTGACTGTTTTTAAACCACTTTTTATGGTTTTCACAAGATCGTGTATAGTCAAGTACCTGGCTCGAGGAATCAGCATTTTTATTCGCGTATTATTTTTCAAATCATAAAACTGTATCATGTTCTGATCTTCGGCTATATTATGCCAGGTGTTTGCATAGATTATTTCGGCCAGCCCTACTTCCCACTCGCCATTGAGCACAATATGCCTAGGCAGCTTTGTAATAAAGGTAGATGCGGTATTTGATTCTTGAGAATTGCTCGGAAGCGTCATGTAAAACTGTTTAGGATCCATGTTTGTTTCCTTTACATTTTCTCAAAGTATTTATAGATTTCAGGCGTGTGCATAGATTTCACAATTCTTTTGAATGAAACGCCTTTTGCACGAAAATGTAGAAAGTAGATACACATATGACCGCATGATGTAGAGAAAAGTCCCTGAACCCTCATATTATTATACGTGTATGATGAAGCATTTTTCTCAATATATTCTCTGAGCTCAAAAGGTTGCTGGCCATAGCTATCAAAGTAATCACAGTGCGCCTTATGACTGAAAAACATGGCAACCCAGTGTGACCCCGGCTCATTACTAAAATCCAAATTGACTATTAGTGCAGCAGGGTAGTGGGGTATAGGCGGAAGGCGATCAATAGGGAAGATGCCCAGCAAAATTCTGTTTACACCAGAATCAGCACCTAGAATGTTCAGTATTCCAAGAGTATCCATTTTCAAGCATTATAATCATGAAATGTATTGCGATTTTTATCAATCATAATCAAATTGTCAAATTCGGTATATATAATAATTTCTACTCCAGAGTCTGGTAAATCATCCGCAAACTTGACATTTATACTTGTTGTACCTTCACGCACTAGATCCCAATGCCCACTATCATCTGCAGTGGGCGTCAGGTCAAACACAAAGAAGCAATGACTCGTCTTAAACTCATTGCGGCTAATGAAATTGCCTTTATTATCATGACCAATATCAAGTGCATTGTACATCTGATTGAATCCCTGAATAAACTTATTATGCTTGAATGACACATTTAGTGAATGAGTTTGCCCTCCACATGTTACTCTTACATCATAAACACTAAATGAGCTGAAATTAACCTTTTACTGACCAACGTTCCCAATCAGGAACATATTTTCAAAATTTTGTTGCAAAACAACTACTCATCTAATTTGAATAAGACTTGTTTTGGATGAGAAACAAGATGTTTGCTCTATCCTGTGAGAGTGATTTCAAAACATAATTATGAGTATGTGCTATGCCATACTGTCTTAATTTAGACAAAAATAGCGAAAGTTTGTCATGTTTAGAAATTTGCATATTGTCAATTGACATACAACATTTTTGAGCCAAATGTCATGCAGTCATGTTTGCAAAGGTTTTCTGATCATTTTGGTATGTTACTCATTTTTATTTAGTTGTTCATCAAAAGTTATGGTTAAATTTATATTGAAGTTCCCGTTTGGGAACGTTGGCTACTAGGAGTGCAAAAATATTTAATTCCTGGAAAGAGAGCAAAATCTATGGGGCAGCATATGTAACCTCGGCTATGCTCTTTAGTGACCTCTCATGCATTCCTTCAATTTTCTAGAGCTCCACAAGCATTCTGTTATGACTCCAATGCACATATTCAAAATATTAAACGCAGGTTTATGGGATTCTTCACTTGATTCTATGTGTTACGATTACACAACAATGTAGCTCTTGATTTCTAGCGGTTTTTTGGCAAAAATTCTAAGTGTTTCTGTAGATAATTTTAGGTGCTTTGCAGAAATTACCTGCTCTACCTTACATTGCTTTATTTTTTTACAATAACTCTACAGAGCCATGAATCTTTAGAGGCTTAGAGACAAATTTTCTTGAATTCGTGCACAATATCATGTGTTTTTGATCTGTAAAACTTGCACTGTACTTTATCAAACTTTATATAACTACTGATTTCTTACATTCTTTAATTTCTCAGAAGCATGCTACATAACTAAACTTTGAGTGTAAGTTTATTGGACTATCGATAACAACTGTGGATAGGTAAATGTCCGAATGAGTAAACGTATGATATTATGACTCACTTATATTCACTGTAAAATTTTGCTTATTGAAAATTGAATGAAATTGTCAAATTGACTATATTAAACCCTGACTTCCTGTTATTTCCCGAATCTTGATTCATGGTTTCTGATTTTTAGTATACTGATATACGTCGATGCAGTGTAAATAGCTCTGAGATCACGGGCATTAATTCAACAGCGTAGAAATGAGAAAGCCAAAAATTTTGAAAAATTCAAAAAAAGAGGAAAATACAGATTATAGCTCAATAATAGTTTTTCACTCATCTTGACTAGACAGTATTTAATGTTATCTAGAAAGCAAGCAAATTTAACAAAAAACAAATATAAAGTTACAGTGTCTGCTGAAAGTTTCTTGGTTTTCTGAGGTTTATGGTTTCCATAAGGTTTCAAAAACTCAAAACCAAAACCCTTGTAGGCTCTTTGACAATTTGACAGTTTAGATTACTTGTGTTATCAATGTTTGTAGCAGATTGCTTTAATCTTATATGTTTTGCAAAACATAACAGAACATGAAATTTGGCAAAAATGTTCCCCTAAGAAGCCAACGTTCCCAAATGGGAACATATAAACAACATGATAGAGAGGAGAGCTTTAGCTCTGGTTTTTTTGCATACAGTCTTACATTTTATAGATTTGAAACATATTAAGATTGCATTGCTGTAGCACATCTGCATCATAGAGCGGACTCTAAAAGGTTAAATGGCAATTTTGATAAACTGCCTCAAAATGCACTTCCTTCAACACAAGCAAAAACCAGCCGTCTTGGCAGCTGACCAGTAAACAATGTAAAATTGGGCGTTTCTCTTGAAGGGTTGGACACGTGCATGTTTGTCATGACAACCCGTCTTATAGGATATTTTGCAGTATATGCTAACATTGTTTGCTCCAGAGCTAAACTCACACTTTCCAAAACTTCTACTTTCCGCACAAACAATTTCATTACTAAAACATTAAGTTCTAGGGGAATATCTTCAAAGCACTGAAGGACAAAATTATTGTTGTTTCTGTGTAATTCTAGGCAAAAATCTGTGAAATTCAGCAAATATCTGTCTTGTGAGAACATGTCAATGTGTAAAGGCGCAGATACTCCCACAATAATTGAATCTTTGAACAACGCTGCACGTTCTTTGAACCTTTATTATCTGCAGTGTCCACATTAGTCCCACCTTCATGAAAATATAGCGCAGACTGAAGATGAGACAGTTTCGCCTCAGGACCATAATTTAATTCTGTTTCAAAGTATGATCTGTAAGCATAAAAATCGGAGCTGTCAAACACTAATCTGCCGCCTAAAAAGCACTTAAGTTGCTTAAAGAATATTTTTCCTATAAGATTGATTAGCGCATAATTTGGTACTGCAGCTCCAGCTGCGAGCGCTGGCTTTTTAATTCTTAGTGCCATGTATATATAACTCCTGTTCATTTGCATATAATGTGAGGATCAGGTGGGATCCTAAATTCATATGGGCCTTCATTTGTTATTGGGTGCAAGTAGTTAAGGGCGGCCCCCTGGAGGGATTGGTTAAGGATAGGCAGTGCTTAAGCATAGGCAAAGTGGGCGGAGTTTGCACCCTGGCTTTTTGCTGGGTGCATATAAAATTGGTATACCAAAAGTTGAACGCGGCCAGCTCTAACGTCGAGCATAGGCACGCTCTTAAGCATAGGCGAAATTGGTATACCAAAAGTTGAACGCTGGCCAGCTCTAACGTCGAGCATAGGCACGCTCTTAAGCATAGGCGAAATTGGTATACCAAAAGTTGAACGCGGCCAGCTCTAACGTCGAGCATAGGCACGCGCTTAAGCACAGGCGAAATTGGTATACCAAAAGTTGGACAGGGTCAACTCTAATGTTGAGCACAGGCACACGTTTAAGCATAGGCGAAATTGATATACCAAAAGTTGGACAAGTTCGGGTCCCAAAATTTTTCCAAAAATACCGGTTTTTTGGAATTTTTTTCATGCAGAAAACGCTAAATTCGAGAATTTTTTATAAATGAGGCATGCGAGTAATGAGATCGTAATGATTGTGTGTAGCATATAAAGTAATAACTTTTTCAGCCTGAGGCCCTTGATAGACTTTTCTACTATTGCAAAATAGAATGAGCTGATAGTTAGGAGTTAAAATATTTTGAATTTCTGTAAGAGTTTCAGTACCATATGATTCCTGATTAACATCTAAACGGGTTTTACCCAACAGTTGTACTGCTAATTGTTTCTGTCTTGTATAACGATTTTTATCGCCTTTTCTAACAGCTTCCCAGTCAGAACCGTTCTCCAGTCTCGCTATTCCACTTACAACAGCACGGGGTAAAGAAAGATTATCATTTGATGTAATTTTGAAGAAAGCACCGCCATACTTGCAAAATTCCTTAACATCTTTTTGCAATCCAGTGCCCCATTGTGCATTTTTATCAATAATTATCACTTTCCATATCATGTCTTCACTGAGGGAAAAGTCTTTTCTTTGACTGAGAAACGCGTTCAATGAGACTGAGAAGTTGTTCAGCATTCATATTTTGAGCTTGAGTGAATGGTACTAATACAGATGAATATAAGCTTGGATGGGTTATTTCAATACCGACCAAACAGGAGGGTAATCATGCAATATTGCCATGACAACTTCTTCAAAAATTGAATTCAAAATATGATAATTATCAGTCCACTGATCGTGATGATTAAACTTTAAAGTGTAAACTTTTCCAAGAGAATTGAATCTTCTCACTTGAATGTGCATGTGAAGCTCGCCTAAAGTGTAAAATTTGCTAATATCCATTTTCTTTCTTTTCAAAACATAGGTTGATTCTATCTTCTTATTTATGCCCTACATGAAACATCAAACTCACGGGTTTAAGTGTAATATGCACAGACATGCCCAAGGATTCAAGATCTTAATTTGATTAAAACAGGTTGTACTATGTGATTTAATATATATATTTTTTAGATATATGAGGGGCTTATTCCGAACTCACTTGCATTACATTTAGATATAAATGAGATTTTGATCAGCTCATTTGAGATCAATCAAGCTAAAATTGTGTTGAAAGTTTCTTTAAAGTGTATTCTAGAGTCTACAAAGCATATGCTATACAAAAAATTATGCCCGGGACTCGGGAGTTCTATTCCACTATTTTTACTGTTTTATCACTTTTCACTATATATTTTTCCATCTTTTGCTATCTGCGCACGTATGATAATGACTCACACATAAACTTCAGGCATAAAATATCAGTTTAAACAGAAAACCAGAATCCTGCAATGATATAATAATGTAAAAATAATGATTTGAGGGCACAATATTGAATATGGAAAGCATAATTTGCATCAAATTTTATATTTTTCTCCCTTCTAACAATAAATTCTCGACTTTTTGGCATAAATTCCACACGAGACTGTGAAAATAAATCAGAAAATTGCAGGAAAGAGATGAATCAGAGAGGGAGAGAGATACAAGAGGGAGAATTCGAAAATAATTGGAGCGATGGGACTTAAGGCTATATTTTCTTAGAAACAAACACCATTCATAGCAAAATGTTAAAGGAATATACAGTAATTAGGAGGGGAAATGTAGCATTTTAGAGATTAAATTGTGCACTCCAGGGAAAGATTTTGGGAGATAAGAGGTCAAAGCAGGCAATCAAATGGTAAAAAAACGTGAAAAGGTATAGTTATTAGCTATATCTTGTATGATCAATAATTGAATTTGGCGGAACTTCTTGAAAAACAATGAATAATATGTAACTTACTACAGTTTAGATGGATTTAATCAAAGCCAGATGGGCACACCTGGGCGGGGCGTTTTCGCAATTTTTTGATGCCAATGGATAGTTCATGATGAAAAACGTCGAATAATGGTGTATTTGTCGCCCTACTACCATTTTTAAGGCAATTTTTTAACCTTTGAAAAATCTTGCCCCCAGAATTTTCTTGCTGCCCACGTATGCAGATGGGTGTATTTTTAGGATAAAACGCGTACATACTATGTTGAGAATGAGCACCCATAAAAAAGCCTCTTTGGAATCATCCGTAATATTCTAAAAGGCTTTCTGTTTCTATTTGTGAACATATTTCAATGATTTTGAGTCTCTCAAATAATTTTAAAGACATTTTTTTACTATGTGAAATGATTTTAATAGAAAAACAGAAATGTATTCTTTTGCCAAGTGTAAGTTTGGAAAAATGTCAGTCTACTAATACAGTAGGTGAGTGTGAGAATAAAAAGAAAAGTTTTTATCATCTGAGGCGTTTTTTATGTCGATTTGGGCAGTTCTCATGCACCAAATGCATGAGAGATCGGTTGTTACGTGAATGTATGATAAACTCCAAGACAATGAGGCATACAATGTCAGTTTAAGCAGAAAACCAGAGACCTATGATATAATAAAGTAAAAACTAATGATTTGAGGGCACAATACTGAATATGGAAAGCATAATTTGCATCATATTTTATATTTTTCTCCCTTCTAACAATAAATTCCTGAATTTTTGGCTGAAATTCCACACGAGACTGTAGAAATGAGTCAGAAAATTGCAGGAAAGAGGTGAATCAGAGAGAGGAAAATAATTTTAGTGATGAGACTAAAGGCGATATTTTCTTAGAAACAAACACCATTAATAGCAAAATGTTAAAGGAATATACCGTAATCAGGAGATGTAATGTTGTAGCATTTTAGAGGTAAAATTGGGTACTCCAAGGGAACATTTTGGAAGATACGCGGTCAAACCTGGTATTAAAATGGTAAAAAACGTGAAAAGGTTCTTATTTATTATCCATTTGGTGTTATTAATTAGTAATTATGGTTATATAGTTATTAGTTATGAGTTATTAGTTATATAGTTATTAGTTATTAGTTATTACATTAGTCATTAGTTATAGTTATTAGTTATTAGTTATTAGTAGTTATTAGCTATACCTTGTATGATTCATGATTGAATTTGGTATAACTTCTCAGAAAAAAAACAATGAATAATATGTAACTTACTACATTTTAGATGCATTTAATAGGGGCCAGACGGGTGTATTTTTAGGATAAAATGGGTACATACTTAGCACGTGCATAATGTAAGAATCTGCAGCTATAAAAAACCTCTTAGAAATCATATCTAATATTCTAAAAGGCTTTCTGTTTCTATTTGTCCACATATTTCAATGATTTTGACTCTCTCAAAAAGTTTTAAATACATTTTTGTGTTATGTGAAATAATTTTAATAGAAAATTGATTCTTTTGCCGAGTGTAAGTTTAAAAAAATGTCATTCTACTAATACAGTAGGTGAGTGTGTGCATAAAAAGGGAGTTTTTATCTACTGAGCGTTTTTTATGCTGATTTGGGCAGTTCTCAAGCTTCAAATGCATGAGACATCGGTTCTTATGAGAATTTATGTATTTTTGATCACATATATGATAGTTGCATGAGGCAGGTGCACCAGGGAACAGTGAAATTATAATTTTATGATCATACAGGGCAAAATTTGAAATTTTCCATACCTTAAATTAAGTTTTTATATATTATCATGTCAAAATTGCCTAAAAATGCATTGTTTTTTATCAAATTGCCTAACATATTCCCAATGTGAATGTATAACATATGCATATATTTGTTAAATTACTAAACAAATAAATCAAAAATTAATACTTATTTTGTAATTTTATGAGATTTTGGCTAATTCAGAGCAATATTGCAGCCAAAAACGTTGAATATTGTATACTCATGAAAAAATGTAGAGGAAAAATGATGTACAGATATGTATGCGTGTGAAATAACTGGTGAAAAATGAGCAACTTCATTGTATACTGAGCAAATTGCTTCAATATTTACAAGAAGAAGATTTAATATGTGGGCGAAATTCCAAGAATTCCGAGAAAATGCTTAAAAAAATCATATTTTATGACAAAAATAGAACAAACTTACCAAATAGCCTAAAAAATTACTATCTCACTTTAGTGAAGTCATATCTTTTGAGGATAACGCTTTTGTAGGGCCAGAGGAAGAAATATGCGATATAATATACCATGCAATAAAAACTCTACACATGGGCTGTCTGAGAAACTGTTCCTCTTATCAGTAAAATACGTTTTCTTACTTCAATTGGATAAATTATAGAAGACAAAAAGGCAGGAATGGACTACATTAGCATACAGAGAATGCAAAATAATGACAAAAACTCAACAATGGTCAAAATTCCGAAATGATCTACTTGAATCTACTATATATTTGTCATAGAGTGTTTGTGAGTTTGGAGTTGGCTCCGACCCCATAACCACACGTGGGCTTGGGGGGGTTTGGGGATGTATGCACCCCCCAGAAGTTGAAATACTCCAAGAAATCAAAATACCCCCCAGAATTCAAATTTTGAAATTTTTTCGCTTTGTTATCGATTTTTTGATGCCATTGGATAGTGCTCGATGAGAAACATCGAAAAATGGTGTTTTTTCGCCTTCTGACCACTTTTAACACCATTTTTTGATCTTTGAAAATTTTTTCACCCCCGCCCAGAATTTTGGTGGGCCTTACACTTGGTGGGCTGACGTTGCTCGGCCTACTGGCTGGGAGCAATATTTAAATTTCACTAACCCCACCTATGCACCCTGTATTCGGGTGAAGCAGGAGACGTCCCTTTGCTTATGCATGGCTGTGACATAACAGATTTTTTGTCAAATTTCTAAAATCGGAATAAATTCGCTTTACACTATCTTTGGGTTATGGTAGTTTTGCTGCTGCGTGCGTTATAACGTAGGATCGGATGTAATATAGTTTACATAATGCTACAAGACGGGCAATGCTATATGGTACAACGATGTGATATAAGATACTCTGTTTGTGTCATAACATGCGGGGATATAAGATAGGATTTACTCTCTGCTATAACATATGAGGGATATAAGATATCACGTGATATATGACACCCTTTACTACAACAAACAAACAATTTTTAAACATCAAAAATATGGTTTGACCAAAAATATTTTACAAAACATCCCAAAACATAACAAAATCTAGCTAAAGAATTTTCAAAATCATTTTGTAACGTCAAAAAGATGGGTTTGATCAATAAAATGGTTGACGGAAAAACTTTTTAAAAAAATCCAAAAAATGAAATATGCTTTATATCAACAATTTGTTTTTAGAAATATCCCAAAAACATCAAAGTCCCGAAAAATAAAAAATACAAGAGACACCTCAATTCCATTTAGCCATCAGGCCTATGTTCAGCCCAGGAAACGCAGGGTTGCTCAGCTAGTATAGTCATAATCATACGTGGGCAGCCAAGAAAATTCTGGGGGGGGGTGTGCAAGATTTTTTTGAAGAGTCGAAAAATGGCCTTAAAAATGGTGGTATGGCGATAAAAACACCATTTTTCGACGTTTCTCGTCAATCACTACCCATTGGCATCAAAAAATTGCGAAAAAACGAAAAAAATTTTCAAAAATTGAATTTTGGGGGGGGGGGGTATTTTGATTTCTGGGAGGGGGGTATTTTGGTTTCTGGGGGAGTGCATACCCCCACGCCCAGGTGTGGTCATATTCCTCGCAGTATAAAATAGTTGATTGGGTTGAAATTCGAGAAAATTGCATGTATTTTCTGCATATATGCATACAAATGGCTTAGTGTTGGTCTCTTAACCATGAAATTGTATTAAAATTTTTGTATGGTTTGCTTCAGCTTGTCTCTACGAAGTAATTGAATGAGATGAATTCACGCAAAATTTCGCCATTATTTATCAGATATTGTAGAGTGTATGAATAGACTATGCAAAATTCTCATGTTAATTTGTGTTTTACGTTATTTTTGACAAATATAACCCAAATTTCGACTAAAAATTATAGCATCTTGCATGAAATTTGGAAATTTAGGCAAGTTAATTCACAGGAAAATTGCACCTTTTGAATAGAAAAACTTCAGAACTTCAGTACTTTCCAACTATTTTCTACATAATTTTACCTCACTACAGAAGATTTCTATAAAAAAGTTAGGGTACTCTGATGTTAATAGAGAGGGTACATGGTATAACTTTGAAAAATGCAGTTTCTGCTGGATTTTCTAACAGCTTCTGAGGTATAAGCCAATATATATATACACTCATCCTACATTTTCAACTGATCACTTATTGTAAATACACTAAGGCACACAGTGGTCACTTGTATCTTAACGATATAGGCTGGCGACATTTATTTCAATCGGGAAAAATGTGGCAAAGATAGAGCACAATAGTCAAATATACAAGTGCATTATGGTGATTAAGCTTCATTTCAAGTGCATAATATGCTACGAAACAACAATATGTTGGACAGAAGGATAAGATTATTTCTGAAATTAGATGCATATGATACTTAGCGCTTTAGTGCAAACCTGTATTGCCTAATACATTGCGCACATTATCTAATTTATTGATGAATTTACTTGATATGTACACACTATGTTTGAGAATTTATCATTAAAATTTGATAAAATTTCTTCAAAAATGTCTAAAACGACCAGAAACTTTAAAATATCATAAATTTTATGCTATTTCAGCTTGCATTTTAGTATTTATGGTCATTAGACCCAAGAAAAGCTCAATTTCGACCCGTTTCAGATTAGCCATACTATATATCTAGGATCAAGACATACCAAATTAAACTAGAATTTAGTGTAAAAAATAGGATAAATTAGCATTTTGCATAAGTAGCTTTACATTTAGCTAAAAAATAAGATATAACAGTAAGCATAATTTGTTTGTTATAACAAATGATAAAATTGTCTTAAAGATGAAACACTTTAGGCAGTTATTTGGTTAAAAACACATAGGGGGAAGCATGCATATACAAAATGTGTAGAAAACTACAAAAATTAACCATTCCCTATAGGTTTATATATAGCTTGAGGCACAAACAATTGAAAGAATTGAGAAATTTTCAAAAGTTAACATAATATTTTCAAAACAAAGGAACAGTGTTTGACAATTTTTTCTCTAATATGTAATAGCACATAAAGTATGAGCGCACACAAGAGAAATAGAATTATCTGTATTTTTTACTTTAATTTCTGTTTATCTAACATTTGGTAAATTTATTTCATGCATAGGCTGATTTACTTGATGTTTGGCTGTGTCTGCAGCAGGATTCACCCAAATGATGCGCTCCCCAGGGTATAAATTGTACCATATTTCAGAATAAAGAGATGTTTTGTCTTGTTGCATGGCTTTTTCTAAGTTTTCAGCAAAGTACCAAATAGCCAACAATTCCAGTTACACAAGCTGATGCCTATGAGAGTAGTTTGCAGCAGCCAGTTTTTATTCCACTGTGCTTTGTAGTTGAGACAAAAGCGTTTCCAAAAATAGGACGCCACACAAGCTAAGTCACAGTTACTATAGCCACTATGTATGAAGTAGTAGGCCAACTGAGAGCAGAAAAATAGAAAATCTTCTGCCATTGTGCATAACTTTTAAATACGTTTTTGTACTTATAACGTTCATTATAGAATAGAAGAGTTTTTTCAGCCATTGCTCCAGTCTCAGCTAGATTACAGTGTCAAAATGTTGCCTATCTCCAGTGTTGCTCGTTTATAATCTGTGTATTAGTGCTCATTCACATTGAAAAATGCATTGAAACAACCATTCATTTACTAAATGTCCAAAAATATATAAAAATCAATCATTTTTTCCATAAGATTATGGTAGCACAAGTCCAAAAATTACCATACATATGTGAATACTAGTGCATTAAACAGATTAAAAGAGCAAAAATAAGCATACATGTACAATGTATATTAAGGCATCATGCATAAAAACTAGCATCTGTATGTGAACGCGTGTGTATAACAGGTAAAAATAGTCAAAAATTAGCAAATGTATATGAATAATAATGCATTAAACTAATAAAAAGAGCAATGGTATATCAGTCAAGTGATCTCTTGGCATCTGGCACATGCTAAATTTCTAATTGTTGCTCGGAAACAGTGTAAATACCTTGCTTACAAAACATTTTTGCTCACATTGACTGGCATTTTCATCAAAATTTTAAAAACAGCAGTACTTAAGGATAGACAATGCATGGTGGGGCAGGGCTGGCGAGCGTGGATTGGTGTACCAGAACTCTGATGGCAGTCACTAGTGTACTAATTTAAGATATAAATAAGGATGACTACTAGAAACCATTCCATTCGCCCTTCAACATTAAAATTTGTGTACTAATCATTGATGTTGACTGACGGCGTTGTTTTCATTGTGCCTTTCATCCATGGGCAGAGCCGATTCTAGCACAGCCATATTTGTGGCCGAGATTAGCAGCGAAGCTTTAAGAAAGGTTGAAATTTTATTAATTCGAATTTATTCTCTAGGAGTTTCAATATGATGATAATGTTGAAAAATCGGATCCTAGAGATCTGCTGATATGCGCAGCTTCATCAGGCTAAAAGGCTTAAAAATTGGAGTGAACAATATGTTAAGCACCAAAGTTTGCAATTGGCCATTTTCAGTTGTTTTAGCAATTTTGATTTCGTTGAGTTTTAGCGTACATTTTATACAATGTTATCCAAAAACAATTTGTTGCAAATTGGAAGTCCAAAGCAGAGTAACCTGCTGCTTTTGTCTGGTTTTAATTTGGTATGAGTGTGACCAGAACATATATAGCGATATTAGTAGAATTAGTAAGTGCCTAAAGTGTGCCAAAATGCATTTGGTAGAATTTGATTATTTTTTTATTTTAGAATGTACAATGTGGGTAAACTGGAATTGTCGGCTTATTTGGTACTTTGCTGAAAACTTAGAAAAAGCCATGCAACAAGACAAAACATCTCTTTATTCTGAAATATGGTACAATTTATACCCTGGGGAGCGCATCATTTGGGTGAATCCTGCTGCAGACACAGCCAAACATCAAGTAAATCAGCTCATGCATGAAATAAATTTACCAAATGTTAGATAAACAGAAATTAAAGTAAAAAATACAGATAATTCTATTTCTCTTGTGTGCGCTCATACTTTATGTGCTATTACATATTAGAGAAAAAATTGTCAAACACTGTTCCTTTGTTTTGAAAATATTATGTTAACTTTTGAAAATTTCTCAATTCTTTCAATTGTTTGTGCCTCAAGCTATACATAAACCTATAGGGAATGGTTAATTTTTGTAGTTTTCTACACATTTTGTATATGCATGCTTCCCCCTATGTGTTTTTAACCAAATAACTGCCTAAAGTGTTTCATCTTTAAGACAATTTTATCATTTGTTATAACAAACAAATTATGTTTACTGTTATATCTTATTTTTTAGCTAAATGTAAAGCTACTTATGCAAAATGCTAATTTATCCTATTTTTTACACTAAATTCTAGTTTAATTTGGTATGTCTTGATCCTAGATATATAGTATGGCTAATCTGAAACGGGTCGAAATTGAGCTTTTCTTGGGTCTAATGACCATAAATACTAAAATGCAAGCTGAAATAGCATAAAATTTATGATATTTTATAGTTTCTGGTCGTTTTAGACATTTTTGAAGAAATTTTATCAAATTTTAATGATAAATTCTCAAACTTAGTGTGTACATATCAAGTAAATTCATCAATAAATTAGATAATGTGCGCAATGTATTAGGCAATACAGGTTTGCACTAAAGCGCTAAGTATCATATGCATCTAATTTCAGAAATAATCTTATCCTTCTGTCCAACATATTGTTGTTTCGTAGCATATTATGCACTTGAAATGAAGCTTAATCACCATAATGCACTTGTATATTTGACTATTGTGCTCTATCTTTGCCACATTTTTCCCGATTGAAATAAATGTCGCCAGCCTATATCGTTAAGATACAAGTGACCGCTGTGTGCCTTAGTGTATTTACAATAAGTGATCAGTTGAAAATGTAGGATGAGTGTATATATATATTGGCTTATACCTCAGAAGCTGTTAGAAAATCCAGCAGAAACTGCATTTTTCAAAGTTATACCATGTACCCTCTCTATTAACATCAGAGTACCCTAACTTTTTTATAGAAATCTTCTGTAGTGAGGTAAAATTATGTAGAAAATAGTTGGAAAGTACTGAAGTTCTGAAGTTTTTCTATTCAAAAGGTGCAATTTTCCTGTGAATTAACTTGCCTAAATTTCCAAATTTCATGCAAGTATGCTATAATTTTTAGTCGAAATTTGGGTTATATTTGTCAAAAATAACGTAAAACACAAATTAACATGAGAATTTTGCATAGTCTATTCATACACTCTACAATATCTGATAAATAATGGCGAAATTTTGCGTGAATTCATCTCATTCAATTACTTCGTAGAGACAAGCTGAAGCAAACCATACAAAAATTTTAATACAATTTCATGGTTAAGAGACCAACACTAAGCCATTTGTATGCATATATGCAGAAAATACATGCAATTTTCTCGAATTTCAACCCAATCAACTATTTTATACTGCGAAGAATATGACTATACTAACTGAGCAACCCTGCGTTTCCTGGGCTGAACATAGGCCTGATGGCTAAATGGAATTGAGGTGTCTCTTGTATTTTTTATTTTTTCGGGACTTTGATGTTTTTGGGATATTTCTAAAAACAAATTGTTGATATAAAGCATATTTCATTTTTTGGATTTTTTTAAAAAGTTTTTCCGTCAACCATTTTATTGATCAAACCCATCTTTTTGACGTTACAAAATGATTTTGAAAATTCTTTAGCTAGATTTTGTTATGTTTTGGGATGTTTTGTAAAATATTTTTGGTCAAACCATATTTTTGATGTTTAAAAATTGTTTGTTTGTTGTAGTAAAGGGTGTCATATATCACGTGATATCTTATATCCCTCATATGTTATAGCAGAGAGTAAATCCTATCTTATATCCCCGCATGTTATGACACAAACAGAGTATCTTATATCACATCGTTGTACCATATAGCATTGCCCGTCTTGTAGCATTATGTAAACTATATTACATCCGATCCTACGTTATAACGCACGCAGCAGCAAAACTACCATAACCCAAAGATAGTGTAAAGCGAATTTATTCCGATTTTAGAAATTTGACAAAAAATCTGTTATGTCACAGCCATGCATAAGCAAAGGGACGTCTCCTGCTTCACCCGAATACAGGGTGCATAGGTGGGGTTAGTGAAATTTAAATATTGCTCCCAGCCAGTAGGCCGAGCAACGTCAGCCCACCAAGTGTAAGGCCCACCAAAATTCTGGGCGGGGGTGAAAAAATTTTCAAAGATCAAAAAATGGTGTTAAAAGTGGTCAGAAGGCGAAAAACACCATTTTTCGATGTTTCTCATCGAGCACTATCCAATGGCATCAAAAAATCGATAACAAAGCGAAAAAATTTCAAAATTTGAATTCTGGGGGGTATTTTGATTTCTTGGAGTATTTCAACTTCTGGGGGGTGCATACATCCCCAAACCCCCCCAAGCCCACGTGTGGTTA
Organism: Mermis nigrescens; assembly: GCA_036768485.1. Lineage (NCBI taxonomy): Eukaryota > Metazoa > Nematoda > Enoplea > Mermithida > Mermithidae > Mermis > Mermis nigrescens. The sequence continues at coordinate 2,862,822 of JAVLUZ010000191.1, forward strand.
TGGGGTCGGAGCCAACTCCAAACTCACAAACACTCTATGACAAATATATAGTAGATTCAAGTAGATCATTTCGGAATTTTGACCATTGTTGAGTTTTTGTCATTATTTTGCATTCTCTGTATGCTAATGTAGTCCATTCCTGCCTTTTTGTCTTCTATAATTTATCCAATTGAAGTAAGAAAACGTATTTTACTGATAAGAGGAACAGTTTCTCAGACAGCCCATGTGTAGAGTTTTTATTGCATGGTATATTATATCGCATATTTCTTCCTCTGGCCCTACAAAAGCGTTATCCTCAAAAGATATGACTTCACTAAAGTGAGATAGTAATTTTTTAGGCTATTTGGTAAGTTTGTTCTATTTTTGTCATAAAATATGATTTTTTTAAGCATTTTCTCGGAATTCTTGGAATTTCGCCCACATATTAAATCTTCTTCTTGTAAATATTGAAGCAATTTGCTCAGTATACAATGAAGTTGCTCATTTTTCACCAGTTATTTCACACGCATACATATCTGTACATCATTTTTCCTCTACATTTTTTCATGAGTATACAATATTCAACGTTTTTGGCTGCAATATTGCTCTGAATTAGCCAAAATCTCATAAAATTACAAAATAAGTATTAATTTTTGATTTATTTGTTTAGTAATTTAACAAATATATGCATATGTTATACATTCACATTGGGAATATGTTAGGCAATTTGATAAAAAACAATGCATTTTTAGGCAATTTTGACATGATAATATATAAAAACTTAATTTAAGGTATGGAAAATTTCAAATTTTGCCCTGTATGATCATAAAATTATAATTTCACTGTTCCCTGGTGCACCTGCCTCATGCAACTATCATATATGTGATCAAAAATACATAAATTCTCATAAGAACCGATGTCTCATGCATTTGAAGCTTGAGAACTGCCCAAATCAGCATAAAAAACGCTCAGTAGATAAAAACTCCCCTTTTTATGCACACACTCACCTACTGTATTAGTAGAATGACATTTTTTTAAACTTACACTCGGCAAAAGAATCAATTTTCTATTAAAATTATTTCACATAACACAAAAATGTATTTAAAACTTTTTGAGAGAGTCAAAATCATTGAAATATGTGGACAAATAGAAACAGAAAGCCTTTTAGAATATTAGATATGATTTCTAAGAGGTTTTTTATAGCTGCAGATTCTTACATTATGCACGTGCTAAGTATGTACCCATTTTATCCTAAAAATACACCCGTCTGGCCCCTATTAAATGCATCTAAAATGTAGTAAGTTACATATTATTCATTGTTTTTTTTTTGAGAAGTTATACCAAATTCAATCATGAATCATACAAGGTATAGCTAATAACTACTAATAACTAATAACTAATAACTATAACTAATGACTAATGTAATAACTAATAACTAATAACTATATAACTAATAACTCATAACTAATAACTATATAACCATAATTACTAATTAATAACACCAAATGGATAATAAATAAGAACCTTTTCACGTTTTTTACCATTTTAATACCAGGTTTGACCGCGTATCTTCCAAAATGTTCCCTTGGAGTACCCAATTTTACCTCTAAAATGCTACAACATTACATCTCCTGATTACGGTATATTCCTTTAACATTTTGCTATTAATGGTGTTTGTTTCTAAGAAAATATCGCCTTTAGTCTCATCGCTAAAATTATTTTCCTCTCTCTGATTCACCTCTTTCCTGCAATTTTCTGACTCATTTCTACAGTCTCGTGTGGAATTTCAGCCGAAAATTCAGGAATTTATTGTTAGAAGGGAGAAAAATATAAAATATGATGCAAATTATGCTTTCCATATTCAGTATTGTGCCCTCAAATCATTAGTTTTTACTTTATTATATCATAGGTCTCTGGTTTTCTGCTTAAACTGACATTGTATGCCTCATTGTCTTGGAGTTTATCATACATTCACGTAACAACCGATCTCTCATGCATTTGGTGCATGAGAACTGCCCAAATCGACATAAAAAACGCCTCAGATGATAAAAACTTTTCTTTTTATTCTCACACTCACCTACTGTATTAGTAGACTGACATTTTTCCAAACTTACACTTGGCAAAAGAATACATTTCTGTTTTTCTATTAAAATCATTTCACATAGTAAAAAAATGTCTTTAAAATTATTTGAGAGACTCAAAATCATTGAAATATGTTCACAAATAGAAACAGAAAGCCTTTTAGAATATTACGGATGATTCCAAAGAGGCTTTTTTATGGGTGCTCATTCTCAACATAGTATGTACGCGTTTTATCCTAAAAATACACCCATCTGCATACGTGGGCAGCAAGAAAATTCTGGGGGCAAGATTTTTCAAAGGTTAAAAAATTGCCTTAAAAATGGTAGTAGGGCGACAAATACACCATTATTCGACGTTTTTCATCATGAACTATCCATTGGCATCAAAAAATTGCGAAAACGCCCCGCCCAGGTGTGCCCATCTGGCTTTGATTAAATCCATCTAAACTGTAGTAAGTTACATATTATTCATTGTTTTTCAAGAAGTTCCGCCAAATTCAATTATTGATCATACAAGATATAGCTAATAACTATACCTTTTCACGTTTTTTTACCATTTGATTGCCTGCTTTGACCTCTTATCTCCCAAAATCTTTCCCTGGAGTGCACAATTTAATCTCTAAAATGCTACTTTTCCCCTCCTAATTACTGTATATTCCTTTAACATTTTGCTATGAATGGTGTTTGTTTCTAAGAAAATATAGCCTTAAGTCCCATCGCTCCAATTATTTTCGAATTCTCCCTCTTGTATCTCTCTCCCTCTCTGATTCATCTCTTTCCTGCAATTTTCTGATTTATTTTTACAGTCTCGTGTGGAATTTATGCCAAAAAGTCGAGAATTTATTGTTAGAAGGGAGAAAAATATAAAATTTGATGCAAATTATGCTTTCCATATTCAATATTGTGCCCTCAAATCATTATTTTTACATTATTATATCATTGCAGGATTCTGGTTTTCTGTTTAAACTGATATTTTATGCCTGAAGTTTATGTGTGAGTCATTATCATACGTGCGCAGATAGCAAAAGATGGAAAAATATATAGTGAAAAGTGATAAAACAGTAAAAATAGTGGAATAGAACTCCCGAGTCCCGGGCATAATTTTTTGTATAGCATATGCTTTGTAGACTCTAGAATACACTTTAAAGAAACTTTCAACACAATTTTAGCTTGATTGATCTCAAATGAGCTGATCAAAATCTCATTTATATCTAAATGTAATGCAAGTGAGTTCGGAATAAGCCCCTCATATATCTAAAAAATATATATATTAAATCACATAGTACAACCTGTTTTAATCAAATTAAGATCTTGAATCCTTGGGCATGTCTGTGCATATTACACTTAAACCCGTGAGTTTGATGTTTCATGTAGGGCATAAATAAGAAGATAGAATCAACCTATGTTTTGAAAAGAAAGAAAATGGATATTAGCAAATTTTACACTTTAGGCGAGCTTCACATGCACATTCAAGTGAGAAGATTCAATTCTCTTGGAAAAGTTTACACTTTAAAGTTTAATCATCACGATCAGTGGACTGATAATTATCATATTTTGAATTCAATTTTTGAAGAAGTTGTCATGGCAATATTGCATGATTACCCTCCTGACTGTTTGGTCGGTATTGAAATAACCCATCCAAGCTTATATTCATCTGTATTAGTACCATTCACTCAAGCTCAAAATATGAATGCTGAACAACTTCTCAGTCTCATTGAACGCGTTTCTCAGTCAAAGAAAAGACTTTTCCCTCAGTGAAGACATGATATGGAAAGTGATAATTATTGATAAAAATGCACAATGGGGCACTGGATTGCAAAAAGATGTTAAGGAATTTTGCAAGTATGGCGGTGCTTTCTTTAAAATTACTTCAAATGATAATCTTTCTTTACCCCGTGCTGTTGTAAGTGGAATATCAAGACTGGAGAACGGTTCTGACTGGGAAGCTGTTAGAAAAGGCGATAAAAATCGTTATACAAGACAGAAACAATTAGCAGTACAACTGTTGGGTAAAACCCGTTTAGATGTTAATCAGGAATCATATGGGACTGAAACTCTTACAGAAATTCAAAATATTTTAACTCCTAACTATCAGCTCATTCTATTTTGCAATAGTAGAAAAGTCTATCAAGGGCCTCAGGCTGAAAAAGTTATTACTTTATATGCTACACACAATCATTACGATCTCATTACTCGCATGCCTCATTTATAAAAAATTCTCGAATTTAGCGTTTTCTGCATGAAAAAAATTCCAAAAAACCGGTATTTTTGGGAAAATTTTGGGACCCGAATTTGTCCAACTTTTGGTATATCAATTTCGCCTATGCTTAAACGTGTGCCTGTGCTCAACATTAGAGTTGACCCCGTCCAACTTTTGGTATACCAATTTCGCCTGTGCTTAAGCGCGTGCCTATGCTCGACGTTAGAGCTGGCCGTGTTAAACTTTTGGTATACCAATTTCGCCTACGCTTAAGAGCGTACCTATGCTCGACGTTAGAGCTGGCCGCGTTCAACTTTTGGTATACCAATTTCGCCTATGCTTAAGAGCGTGCCTATGCTCGACGTTAGGGCTGGCCGCGTTCAACTTTTGGTATACCAATTTTATATGCACCCAGCAATAAGCCAGGGTGCAAACTCCGCCCACTTTGCCTATGCTTAAGCACTGCCTATCCTTAACCAATCCCTCCAGGGGGCCGCCCTTAACTACTTCCGTGTTTTTTGTTTTTCTTGAAACTCAAAACTGACTGTGTAAAAGAAGGTGTAAAGTTTTTGTGTAACGTTATAACGTAGGACAAATTTTGGGACCTTTTTACTGCGGCATGTGGACAACTGAGTATTGATGACTCGAAGGACTGAACAGGATAGGATAATAGAGAGATGAATTCTACAGATGACACTTTTTTTGTTTTTTGAAATTCGAATTAGTTATCGAATGGCAGTGTAAAGAGTGCGAAAATCTGGGGGTGAAAAAGCACTTTTTGGTCGAGTTTTCAACCTGCCTATGTCCGATACTAACTCCAGTTATGAGTTTTTAAAAATGTTTTCTGACAGAAATGTAGAGCGGATCAAGGGCTACATTCTGCATATCAGCAAAGTCTTCTATGCTCTATGGTGAGTTAGATCCTGGGGTTTAAAGTTTACACTCTAGTGGATGGTGTAAAAAAACGGATTTTAACTAAGATTTCTCTGCCAAATTTTTCCGCTTATGAGTCAGTGTTAATCAAAGACAGCGTTAATAAAGTGCCTCTCAGGGGCTAAACATCGCAGCAAACCGCATTTAAAAAAACGCAATATTGAGTTATTTATGGGGGTGTAAAGTTCGAAATCAGAGGTAAAAAATGGGCGAAAAAACACGTTTTTTCCGAAGTTTGATTGATAAATCATACCAAATAAATTTTGCAACAGAATTTTGGCACACAGGAATGTACTACGATTTGAAAGCTACAAATTGTACCAAACCGAATTTCTTTAAACTCAATGGGGAGTTCGGTACGGAATTTTAAAGTTTACAGTGTTCTAAATGATGGAAAATACGTTTTTGTTGCGTTTTTTGTTCGCCACTTTCTCCGTCCAGAGGTCGGGATAAGTCTAATAGAATAAAAATAAAGTGCTTTATATCGGGTGCATGTCAAAGCAAATTGTCTATACATTAATATTTAGCGAGTGTAAAGTCAAAAATTTGGAGTTTAAAATGCGTTTCTGTCTTGTTTTTTCTGCCTGCTTCTCCGGTTACGAGTCAGGGACACGTTTATCAAGTCTAGAAATGGACCAGGAACCAAGTTTGTTATGCCAGTCTGGCGCATATGTTTACACTCTACAGTGTTGTAAAGTAGTTTACACCAATTGTTAGTTTGCCCATAGAACATTATGTAGACTTAATTTTTTCATAAATATTAATCGTAATATTGGAACAATATCAAAATTACGAATCTGACTAAAATGTTCTTTACACTAGGTGTTTACATGAAGTTTACACTACATATGTATTTATGTTCGTTTTTTAGCATTCCAGAAACATAATCTTTTCCTGGAGTCTAAAAGTTTTCAAAGGATCAAATGTGAGACGTCACATAGGCGCGTTTGTTTACAAACAACAATGATGTAAAGTAGTTTACACTCATTGTTTATATGTCCTCAGACCATTGTAGAGACATAATTTTTTATGAATGTTGATCATAATATCCGAGTAATTTTTTACACTGCATGTTAGCCTTTGTTCTAGAGCATTGCAAAAATCCAAATTTTTTCCTGAGATATAAAAATTTACAGGGAATTAAATATATACGTCAGTTGGACGCGCTTGCTTACACTCAGCAGTATTGCAAAGTGGTTTAAACCTTATGTCTATTGTCTTTAAAACATTATGGAGACTCATTTTTCCATAAATGTTGAAAGTAATATCGGAGCAATATCAAAATTATGAATCCGATTAAAATATTCTTCACGCTATGTGTTTGTGTAAAGTTTACATTACGTGTTAACCTTAATTCGATAGACTTGCAGAGACTTTGTAACTGAAGTCAAGAAATTTTCAAGGATTCATATGTGAGACATCAATTAAGTGAGTTTGTTTACCCTCAAAAGTAATCTAAAGTGATTTAAAAATTATGTTCAAGTGTCCTTAGATCATTGAAGAGATGTAATTTTGTCTTAAATGGGTTGCATTAAAGTTAAATCCTTCTTAGCCGTGTTTATAATATGTTTCACAAAATCTTGCACATGGAGAGCTATCGTTTAATTGATGTAAATTGCCTGCAAAAGTGGTTTAAAATGAACCAGCAATCACACTTCTGTGAACAGAAGTCGACAAAGATATGCAGCTTTATTGTAATCATGTACATTAATAAGCCGTAAATTGTTAGTATTCTCTACACCTAGTAGTTGTGTAAAGTTTGCACTATTCATTTGTTGTTAATATGTAGTCTATACTACAAATTTATTTTACTACCAAATCAAAGCGTTAGTGTTCCTTACATTTGATATTTGCGTGAAGTTTTTGAATTTTTGCCAAAAAACTTTGTCCTTCTAATTTACCAACATCCCGCCTTTTCCATTTTCTTAAAGTTTAAAATCTTTTATAATTCTCTTAATAATTTAATGGTAGGTTTTAACTTTAAGTTTCTCTTGGTTTACAACTCTCGCTTAGCAAGCTCATTTTTCAAAACTTTTTCATAGTGATCAGATTAGTCAGCGTTTAGTTTGGAATTGGTGGACGGTCGTTATTTTATTACTTGGCTTAAATAAACCAAGTGACTATCTTTTGATTATTTTCTTTATCGCAAATTCAAACACCCAATTTTCAATTTGAAAATTGACTTAATTTTCAATGAAAATTGATTCAATTTTCAATTTGAAAATTGAAAATTGGGTGTTTTCAATTTCAAAAGTCACAACACATTGTGCTTGTGTATTGATTGAGTGAGGATTTGCAATGTGAATTCGTTGGTTAAATATTTGTGCTTGATTATAAGTGAACTGCACATTAAGAAGAAATAACTTAATGGAGTTTTAATTTGAAAATGGATGGTGCCAATAAGGTTGTCTTGTTTAACCCTTAATTTACTCTGTGTTTCCAGCAGTCGTTTTCACCATCTACTCGATTTTAGATCGAATCAATAAAATCAGATAAAAGTATATACATTTGAAAGCCCTTGTTCTCCTGATTCCAAAAATATATTTTTCCCTTCACAATTTTTACTTTCCGTTGAGAAAAAAGGGACAAACTATAACTAAAAAATCAACATGGCAGCCTATGGCACATTTGAAAAAAATCGATACGTCGGCATTCCGTAGCTCACCATAATGCTGCATTGAGCGAAGCGCGATACAGCATGACTATTACGGTCTACGGAGTCAGTTTAGATTCCTGCAGGCACAGTATTAGGTACATAGGTGCATTATGTGCGTACGTATTTGAGTTTTACCTATGTATATGCCTACCATTAAAATTTCAAAAAATATTGAATTTCTAAATAACCAAAGCCTTCTACTTCATGAAACTCATAGAAAATGTGTAAAACGAGGAAAAAGGAGGATAAATGATGTTTCATGGCACAAAAATGAACTTAAAATGAAAAAATCAAGAAAAACCAGCATACTCGACCAAAAATCGAGTACACAGGAAATTAAGGGTTAAAAAGGATAATGCTGATGTTAAGAACAATATTGTTTTCCGCGTTCTCAGACTGTTGTCATTATTGTGGCATGTTACTGATTGTGTTTACTGACTGATGTACTGAAATCACGCTAATTAAAAGTAGTGTACTAGCAATGAAAAATGCTCCGATGGAACAAAAAAGATGAATATACTTGGAATTGTGGATTATTATGGATGTAAAAGGAGGGGACTAGGAAAAATCTACCTAAAGTCGGAAAATCTGATAAAAATCACACTTTCTCTAAGCAACGCAAAAAATCGATGTATATTCTGCGGCCTCTAAAAAAGTGTCTTTTTTAAATAATGTTCGAAGTTTCAGATAAGAGTGTATAAATGAAATCTATCAAGGTTACTTTTTTTAATTGCTGGCACCTGATTGACAGAAAACTAAGAGGTATTGTATTTAAAGTTGTTTTATTTTGTTATGAGCATTATAGCAAGCAAAGCAGGAGCCAATTGATTAGTGCACACAATTGTTTCAGGCATGCTAGTGTATCTACATTTAGTCTGTTTCAAGTCAACTTACGCGTTTCCTACTGTTTTAAACCAACCATGTCTTCAATTGTCTTCGATGTTTGCTATTTCATTCAATTGGCTTGGAAGACTGTTAGTTTACTTAATATCATTTCCCATAGCTACTGCATAGCTAACGTGCTGCTGTTTCAATCATTGTTATGGTTGAGTATTTATTTTAATCCGTTGGCCGCAGAATATACATCAATTTTTTGCGTTGCTTAGAGAAAGTGTGATTTTTAGCAGATTTTCCGACTTTAGGTAGATTTTTCCTAGTCACCTCCTTTTACATCCATAATAATCCACAATTCCAAGTATATTCATCTTTTTTGTTCCATCAGAGCATTTTTCTTTGCTTAGGTATATATTTGTACAAATACGTAGGTGGGTACATTTTCGATTCCGATAGCTGCAATCCGCCCATTCTAGGCTTTAAGCAGAGGCTGATTTTGATATTAGTTGGACGAGAGCACTCATGGGCAAGATTGGTCTTCATTCGCCGAGAATTTGATGGACTACCAAAAATGGATTGATCCTCATATTTGAATTTTTGGTGTTGTTTAGCGAGTTTGCCCCATCGGACCCCCAGGATTTGGTCGCTGCATAAAATTCGATTTGATTTAACAGACTACAGCAAGCGAATAAGTATCTGATGACACTGTCAAAAAGTTGACATTTTTGAGTCAAAAAATTAACTTCAACGCTTAAAAGGAATACTTTTTATGATTTTTTGAAAATTCGACGACCGTGGGAATCACAGCTAAATTGATGGGGTCTGTAGCCATTCTGGAGCCGAATTCCCCAAAAACACCTCTTGATCATACTGCACAACCTGAGGGCCAAAATGGCGTCAAAAACAGTATAAATGCTAAAACAGCTTGCAACTGGTTACTGAAAAATTTCGAGCATTTGAGGGAAATGCTTAATTTACTTCCGTTTTTATTCTTTGTTTCTCATTCTGCAATGCTATTGTTCCGTTCTGATAGTCCAGCTCGTAGATCTCAGATTCATGCCCCTTGTGCATGTCTGATCTCACTTAAATTTAATATTTCCCGCCCTCAAACGACTCCAAAACACTATCTGATTCATGTAATTCATTGCAAATGGTCAATTTCTAATGCGCAAAAACGTTCACAGCTATGTGCGGAACTCTGAAAAAGCAATTGTGAGCACTCTACTCATCATCGACGTCGTACAAATCAGCTATGGAGTAATCTACCCGTTTACCTACTGCATGTATAGCAGTCCTGTATAAACAGACAAACATATTCTGGCCTGGCGACGCAATTGCCATTATAAATTGAATATTGGTAGGCACTTACGCTAGGCACGAGTCCATAATTTTTATGCTGGTTCTTTCTATATACGTTTCATTAGACGTTTTATGTAGGTATGTACGTCCCACAATAAAGAAGCATCCGAAAATTTGAAAGCGGCCGTTTTTGATTGCTATTGATTGCAATGCGGGCCTTAATTACGGGTGTACTGTAGCTCTGGTCATCTCAAATTTCACAAACCGAATTTGCCAGATGCGGATCTTTTTCTTCTTTGCGCACCAAACACACAAAAATAGTTTGATCAGTCAAGTAAGTTATGCCCAAATCAAAATATCATCATGTCACCTCCCTAGACTGAGGTGTTATCCAAGCCGTCCTATGTTGCATCGCTGCACGATGTAATATTGATATGTACATGTACATACATACTTGAATTACGCTGCAATTTTCCAATGAAAATATTTTTTGGATGTTGTTACAAAAGAACATTACACTAATCATTAAAGAACACTCTAGATTAGAGAAAGAAGTACATACCAACAAATACTTTTTAATTAAATTGGTTTTTCCAGACGGAAAAGGCGGAAAATAATAAACTCAAGTGAGATCAGACATGCACAAGGGGCGTTAAACCGGCTGTACTAACAGAACAATAGGACTGCAGAATGAGAAACGAAGAATACAAATGGAAGTAAATTAAACATTTCCCTCAAATGCTTGAAATTATTCAGTAACCAATTGTAAGCACACCTGGGCGTGGGTAGGGGGGGGGGGCTTTGGGGGGTATGCACCCCCTGGAAACCAAAATACCCCCAGAAATCAAGATACCCCCCAGAATTCAATTTTTGAAATTTTTTTCCGTTTTTTTCCCAATTTTTTTGATTCCAATGGATAGTGCTTGATGAGAAATGTCGAAAAATGGTGTTTTTATCGCTATACCACCATTTTTAGGGCCATTTTTTACCTTCAAAAAATCTTGCACCCATCCCCAGAGTTTTCTTGCTGCCCACTCATGGTTGTAAGCTATTTTGGCATTTATACTAAGTGTCGTTTTAACGCCATTTTGGCCCTCAAATTTTGCAGTATGATTGAAAGGTATTTTGGGGAATTTGGCTCCAGAATGGCTACAGACCCCATCAAATTAGCTGTGATTCCCACGGTTGTCGATTTTTCAAAAAATCATAAAAAGTGTGTCTTTCAAAAGTTGAAGATAATTTTTTGACTCAAAAATGTCAACTTTTTGACAGTGTTATCAGATACTTATTCGCTTGCTGTAGTCTGTTAAATTAAATCGAATTTCAAGTAGTGACCAAATCCTGGGGGTTCGATGGGGCAAACTTGCTAAACATAGCACCAAAAATTTCAAATATGAGGATCAATCGATTTTTGGTAGTCCATCAAATTCTCGGCAAATGCAGACCAGTCTTGCCCATTAGTGGTCTTGTCCGACTAATATCAAAATCAGCCTCTGCTTAAAGCCTAGAATGGGCAAATTGCAGCTATTGGAATCGATAATGTACCCACCTACGCATTTGTACAAATATATGCCAATTTATTTATGTAGCTTCATGCGGTCACATGTATGTAATTGAATTACCTGCGCTTAAAAGTTATCATCTAATTCGAATTTCTGTATGCAAGGTAGGCATTCATTATTCAGAAACAGCAGTTATGGTAAAAATACTGTCCAACACTTTTTGGAAAACCTAGGAGTTGGGTCTACACTAGTGATGTAAAAGATCCAGATTTTTACCCAGATCCAGATTCAGATAAAGATTGGGTTTAGATTTTCTGGCCGATCCAGATCCAGATTAGATAACCAGATCCAGATTCAGATTGTTTTGACAGATCAAAATTTAAAAAGATCCAGATACAGATCCAGATCCAGATAAAAAATATTTTTTGTGCAACAATTTGTATTGCTAAAAAGCAGGGCATAAAGCGCCCAAGCCCACATGGATTGAGGGGTCTCAGGTGGCAGGACTAATATAACAGCCCCCAGAGGGGTCTGGGGGCAGCGCTGAGGAAAATTTGCATTTTAGAGCATTTACATAAAAATGATATCAGTAAAAATAGCTTAAAAAGTAAAAACTCACAAGTTTAACTTTTACCAATGGGCATGAAATTGAGGCATGAGATATGTAAAAATTACTACAACAGCTTTAATGGACAACTTTATAAACAAAACGGCATTGAATTTTCACAGAACGCGAGATGTCTGGAATTTGGCAACATTGTGGTTAAACAGGAGAAACAAAAGCTTCTTTCGATTGCTTGTAAGAAAGAAAGGATGTATTATTTCAGAGGGATATCACTGTCAAATAACAAACAATACATTACCTAACAAAAATGCAATACTATGAAGAAGCCTGCTTAATTTCAATTCAACAAAGAAAAACGCTGTTAAAATTCATGAAAAATGACAGATGCACCTACTAAAACTGTACATGTACAGCATAGAAATTCTGGGGGTCAAAGTCAAATTTTTTTCAAACACCAGAAGAAGCGATAAAATGCCATGGGCACCAAAAACATTGTTTTTAGACGTTTCTCAATGTCGCGCATCCACTGAAACAACTTTTATAGCAAAAATTTTTCGAAAAATGTTAAAATTTTCCCATTTTTAGGCAAGAAAGTCTCTCAAAGGTCAATTCTGAGGATAATTTATGTGGAAAAAACAACCTTAAATACATTTTTATCACTTAAGTTGCTTTTCTGCAAAGCTCACAGCTTTAAAAATTTTTTTAAAAACCAAAAAAATTATGGGGGTCAGTGGCACTTTTTGGCCATTCTAAGGGGGGGTCAGCACGGATCTAGGGAGCGGGGTTAAAATCCCCAGCAGACCCGTCCCGCCACTCCCGCATGCATAGGTGATGTCCACACCTGGGCATGGGGGGTTTGGGGGTATGCACCCCCTCGAGAATCCAAAATACCCCTCCCCCAGAAATCAAAATACACCCCCAGAATTCAATTCTTAACATTTTGTTTCGTTTTTTTTCGCAATTTTTTGATGCCAATGGATAGTGTTCGATGAGAAACGTCGAAAAATTGTGTTTTTCCGCCATACCCCCATTTTAAGGTAATTTTTTGACCTTTGAAAAATCTTGCACCCCCAGAATTTTCTTGCTGCCCACGTATGGTGATGTCTCAACAGCTCCACCAGTCCTAACAGCCCTACCGTTTCAACAGCCCCAACAAAAATCCCAACAGTCCCACCCGTCCCAACAGCCCCACCAGTCCCAACAGCCCTACTGTTCCAGCAACCCCCCACCAATAATCCCAACAGCCCTACCAATCCCAACAGCCCTACCAATCCCAACAGCCCCACCAATCCCAACAGCCCCACCATCCCAGCACCCCCACCAGTAATCCAAGCAGCCTCACCATTACTGCCATTGCTATTATACAATATAATATAATCAGGCAATATTAATTTTTTATGAAAGAAATATTTTTGACTATTTTCCGAATTTGTATATTCCATCAAGACCATAAACGAGTGTGCAGGTTTACATTTTCAGAATAAGTCTACCTGAGAAACTGGTAGACCTGCCAGAAATTGAAGCCTCAGCATTTGTGCGCAGTCCAGGATTTTGCCTCATTCAAGTCAACTCGCAAGATTGGATTCCTGCTCATTATGGTCTACTCTACACTGCCAGAAAAAAATGAAGAAGATTCTAGTGAAAAAAGGAAAGATAAGTGCTAAAATTAAATGAAAATCGAAACTTTCATGCTAATCTGCTTCAAAATAGCCAGGAAATGTGGATTAGCGTAGTTTTAATGCTATTTAAACATTCATACCTGTTTTGAGGTCAATTTTTGGCTCAAAACTCATTCTCCAGACCGGTCGTGATGTGCATCTATGATTATAACAGTGAGGCAGTTGGGAACAACATTGGCAGCAAACAAATTCTGTGGGTCTGGTGGAGTTAAAGTGACCAAAAAATGTGTTAAAAATAGAATTCTGGGGGTCTAACATAATTTGGCGGATTTCCAGAATTTTGGGTTGGGGGTTAGGACTCTAAATACCCTTTCCCCCACGCTTATGAGTGCTTAGGACAGTGAGTCCGTTGGAACAGTAGGACTGCTGGAACGGCGGAACTGCTAGGAATTTTTTCTCAAATCTAGACAAGAAATTTGAACGTAAAAGCAGATATGCTGCACAATTTTCCTGGATGTACACTAATAGCGTTTCTTCTACATCATATGCTCTTACTGTAAGTTATGCAGATCCGAGAATATTAATTTTGCTTCCATTAGCTGCTATTAGCCAAACAGATGTCTTGTATATTTCAAGATTTGGTAGTTCTTGTGCTGTTTTCAAATATAGCACCAAATAAACTGCACCTGTGTCTATAATTACTGTTGCGTCCTTGTAATTATTTAAAATCACATTAATGTGACTAGTTTTCTTATTTTTCCTACTTATAATGGCTATTGAAGGTATTGCGTTTTCAGCTATGTTTTTCTTTCACATCACCTTTACATGTCCCCTTTTTGCTCTTGGGTTAAACAATCTTAGCATTGTTTTGCCTAGATTTTCGCACTGTGGTGCTTCAGAAGAAGAAGGAAGGATGGAAGTGTAAACTGGAGATGATCGTTTTTGTGTTAAATAAACATAAGCGGAATAACCTATTATGCCAAAAACAAGGATTATTAATAGCAAATTGAATGAAAATTGAATAGGACCTTTTAGCAACGCACTAAAATTGACAGAAAAGCTGTTTAGAGTTCAAGTGATTAACTTTTCAAAATTATTTTTGACTCCTTGGACAGCAGTCTTTATTACTGCTTCTGCTCCTATCAGTGAGTCACAAATCAAAGTGGGCTGGAGGGCCAAACCCAACGTGTAATTCAAAAGTTGATGCAAAGTTTTCTCCAACCTTTTGGTCTTATAAAGGTTATTACGGAAAAGTCAAAAGTTGGTTCTCCAGCTGATAAATAAATGACCATGAAGAACTGCTGGTGTGCTAATCTGGAAAATGCTAAAATTTTCTTTTTATTTTAGCTCTAATAAATTCTCAGAAACATGAATTAAACCGTGTTCTGTAACCAATTTGTCTTTGTATCAAAAAATTTCAATTTTCTTATGTAAACAATTTACAATTTCTGAAAAGTGGACCAAGTCTTCACTTCCTGGGAGTGCAAACCAGATCTCCGCGTTGTACTCTACAGGTAGGTACTTAGGACAATTATCACTTATTTTATGGTCAGTGTGAACTTTTGTCACATTGACTTTTCAGCAAGTACAAATAGTAAGGATGTCGCCACTTGCCAGTGAATTTAGCAAGGAGGTCCCTCCGTTGGTGAAAGGCTTGAGCCCCAATAGTGGGATCCAGATACAAAAGATTTTAAATTATATCCAGGCTTCTTTGAAGTTGGTGACATAATTCTGACCAAATTCTCCAAAAAATTTAAATTTTCACTTGAAAAATTCTGACTTTGAGTTAATTTGATTTAAAATTTAGCAGATAAAATCATTTTTCTCAATTTTGATTATTTTTGGCGCCTCTAATGTGTGATTGAACCAAATGCTTAGCTCCTTTGTCAGATTTGAAGCCTACTATGACTCCCTGCTCAGTGATAAAAGCGTTTTGTATTTTATGACACTTGTATTTTTCTTTTATTAAAAAGGCTGCCTGTAGCTTATCTATGACAAAGTACTTATCACTGATTAAGGCAGGAAATGTGCCTCAAGGGATGAATGGGCTAATTTCTTGAAAAAGTTCACTGTGCCAAATAAAAGTACTTTCCAAGTTTTTGCATTTGCTATAATTGGGGCAGCACAAACTCACAACCCCCAAGTCCAAGACAGCACTCAGTCCGATCCAACTTGCAACTTGACTCTCATCTATGATGAAATCTCGTTATTGTGCTGCACACGTCATGGCAGCACCAAGAAAATTGAATGTCTAATTTTAGGTCAGTCATTAAAAATCCACTTTTATCTGATTTTAGATGTATTCCCTCAAAATCTTTATTTTCATACAAATCTTTACACACTTCATAAGAAACTGGCTGACTTCAGTCTTATCTGAAATTATGCCTTCTGAACTGAAAAACCCGGTAATTGTACCCACCGTTCTGATGATTTTCATGCATTTTATAGCAAAAGCGCTTTTTGGTTCAATTCTGGGAACAAAAATAGAGACATATTGCTGTTCTGGCCTTGGGAGTTTCCCTCCGGGAGTGCATAGGACAGAGTGTGGTAAGCTTATGGGGTGACCACTGTGACTCGACCCAGAAATCTGATATTCCCAGTCTCCTGTAACAGATTTCAATAAAATCACAAGTAGAAAAATTGGAAGAAACGTCCTTGAACTGTTTTGGATTATCTTGGGATTTTTATTGTGCACTTTAGACAAATTTAGATACACAAAAACTAGATATCAACAAAATTTAAATAATCCAAGAAGACAATCCAGAAAAACGGAAATAAAAACACAACACAATTGGGCAAGTGCATAGTTTGTAATTATTAATTTAAATACAAGTACTCTACGCACCAATGATTTAAATAGGTTATGCATGACTGACTTGAATAAATTTAAGATATTTAATAAATTAGATAATTCAAATATATAAAATAAAAATGACTTCACAGGTGCATCTTTACAGTTGATTGAATGCTGCTTTTTCTTAGGTGGCAATGTTGCCGCCGGCTGCTGTAGCCATTCCCTAGTCAATTTTTGTGAGGTCGACAGTGATGACCTTATTGGTGTTGCTTGATTCAGCGGCATTCTTGGCTGGCAATTTGACGTCAGAGACATCTGAGTGAAATAAATCAGACTTGAGAAAATTTGCAGCAATAAAATATGTGGATATTTTCCTTCCCATAGTTCTAGCCATGTCAGAAACTGTTTAGGATTGAGCTTGTCTTTCAAAATGCTGCAGATTCAACTCATTTCTAAATTGATTTCAGCTAGGAGCTTATAAGAATCATGCTCCTTGGGTAGGACTTTGACACTTTTTGTTAAAAGAAAAATCTAGCACTTAGCACTTAGCTTGATGTCAAGAGTAGCACTATTGAAAGACAAAAAAGATGCAGGCAAATGATAAAAATGCAAATCATACATACAGAAATGTTCAGCTTTTGAATACGTGTCTATAGGACAGTTGCACAAACAAAAACAAATACAATATGTTTGCAAAAGATAGTAGAGATGTTATGAACCTTGAAAAGAAGTTAATAAATGTAAAAAAAATAAAATTCAAGCAATCTTGCATTTTGCACGGGTTTTTTAGAATTTTGGCTGTATTCTAAGATGCTTGATTTTTTTCAATGAGTGTTTAAACGGCAGAAAGTAAGCATTAGCACAAATAACTGCATGCACAATGAGATAAATAGATGTATGTATAATGAAAATAGCACAAAGAGATCTAGGATCAAATTTATAAGTAAGTTATATACTGAAGTGGTAAGAAGACTTTCCTGGATTTCTGTAATTAGTCCAAGAATGTTGGTTACTAAAGAGATTCCAAAATACACCAAAACATATGTAAAATTTTTGGAATAGTCATTGGAAAACTTGTAAAAATTCTCACCCAAAAAGCATCCCCAGCAAACATAGGAAGGACAGGTGTCTGCTTCCGCTGTTAGTGAACGTGACAACAACTCTGTGGCTATTAACAGCAATAATGGCAAACCCGTTTTCCACATTGGCAATAAAGGCGAGTCCGTTATTTCCAGCAGTAACAATGGTGCATCTAATAGGGAGGATGATGGGTGATGAGGCGTTTTGGATCAATTTTGCGGCGGCTTCTGCAGTGATATTGGCAGGCAGCAGTGCAATGGGCACCGCCGGCATGCAGGATGGCTACAGGGGCAAGATTCCTGCTGGCAACGGATGCATGGGACTGTTGGTGAAAACAATGCTGGCAGTGGGTCGGACAAAGATTTTTGGCTGAAAAATTAGATTTGTTATCGGATGCCAAGCCCAGATTGTTAAATGGGCTGTTCATGCGGCAAAATTGCTCCTCTAAGCTTTTGCCTCTCGGTTCTGCATTCAGGTTGTTCAATTGACCTTGCTTCCAGGGATAAACTCAGCCGCTCATGTAGCAAAACATTGGATTTTAGCCCTGCCATTCTTCAAACAGTTGTTTAAAATTGGCTTGTTGGAGCACTATGTAATTGGTGTCGGTATCGTCATCTGATGACAAACTGACTGTAGGCGCCCAGCTGGCTGGCTGCGGCAGCTCTACCGGCCTTGGCGGTATTTCTGTGGCTGGTTTGCCATCTATGTCATGGGGGAAAATCAAACTATTTATGCCACCAGATTCCATGATTCTTTGGAGTAGACTACACATGGGCGTGAGGGGGGAATTTGGGGGTATGCAGCCCCCAGAAACCAAACACCCCCCAGAAATCAAAATACTCCCCCCAGAATTCAATTTTTGAAATTTTTTTTGTTTTTTTTGCAATTTTTCTATGCCAATGAATAGTGCTTGATGAGAAACGTCGAAAAATGTTGTTTTTATCGCCATTACACCACACATGGGCGTGGGGGGGTTAGGGCGTATGCACCCCCCAGAAATCAAAATATCCCCCCCCCAGAAAATTTTTTTTGCTTTTTTACCAATTTTTTGATGCCATTGGATAGTGCTCAATGAGAAACGTCAAAAAATGGTGTTTTTTGCCATACAACCACTTTTAAGACAATTTTTTGACTTTTGAAGATTTTTTCACCCCCCAGAAAGTTTTTCACCCCCCCAGAATTTTGGTGCTGCCCACCTATACATACCACCATTTTTAGGGCCACTTTTTGACCTTCAAAAAATCTAGAACATCCTCCCCCAGAATTTTCTTGCTGCCCACGTATGGAGTACACCCTTGTCCTTCATATCCAAATTACAAAATTTAGAACATTTTCACTCACTCATTTAATTCTGATTTTTGGTCGACATGTTACTGTTTGTTGACCTGCTAAAATTTTCCAGAAAACAAACATTTTTTTGCATGATTTCTTGGTTGATTAGAATTTTGTGCTCGTTTGGGCTGAGTTGCTAAGCTCTGTGCCTGTAAATTAGGTCCCTAGCTCTGCATTCTGTGTTTCTTTCCCATATTATCTGCATTATATGGATTTAATCTAGTACTATGCAAAAAATTATGGTAATTCTGATTATTATGATTATTAAATGTTGATCTTAGCTGATCATTATTTCTAAATTGTGCATTTGTTTGGTAATTGTTTATATTACAATTAACACTATTAGAGCGCGATTATTATCAGAATTATGGTAATTATTTTGGGCATTGTAGGATGGTTTGTCCACCAACAAAGTCCACAGTGGTGCTCATTGCATTCAAGCAACTCTTTAATTTCATTGATTTTGCAATCCATACTGAGCTCTGAAAACAGAATTGTTAAATTATATTCAGATTTAAACTCAGACTGGGTGGGGTAGTCTTGAATCTGTTCTCAAAAAAGTTGGCGTTTGGTGTACAACACCTGCCTAATAGCGTCTGTTAAGGTTGTGAATTCTTGATATTTAAGACCATAGGTGGGCAGCACCAAAATTCTGGGAGGAAGATGAAAAATTTCTGGGGGGGGGTGAAAAAATTTTTAAAGGTCAAAAAATGGTCTTAAAAGTGGTCGTATGGCAAAAGCACCATTTTTCGACGTTTCTCATCAAGCTCTATCCAATGGCATCAAAAAATTGCTAAAAAAGCAAAAAAAATTTGTTTCTGGGGGTATTTTGATTTCTGGGGGGGTATTTCAACTTCTGGGGAGGGGTTGTATACCCCCCAAACCCCCACGGCCATGTGTGTTTAAGACTCTCATAGATTTTAGGCAAAAGACTGCGGATGAAAATTGGTCTCATTATACTTTCTCAGCTATGTACTGAAAGTTGGGGGTAAGCCGATCTAACAAGCTTTTTTAACCTTTCAGAAAATTCCAGGATGGGCGCAGTTTTCCATTGCTTGGCATGTATACCATACCTTGATAAATATTGCTATCACGACTCTCTAAAACTCAGTTTTTAGTGCTTGTACTATATTGTCGAAGCTAGGATCACAAACTGTTTCTAAAATATCGTTTAGAGTTGCTAAAGCTATTCCAATGCGATTTGATTCCAAAAATGCAATTTTATATGCATCATCAGTATTTGAAACACCCTGGAGGACCATATATTTTTGAAACTTTTTAATCTATTTGTGGAAAGATTTGCCAAAAAATCCCAAAGATGGTTTTTGGGGTCTTTGAGTCATTAAAGCACTCAGGCGTTGAAAAGGATCTCCCAATGGGCCTGTTATGTTTGGTTCTGCATGCTGTTTGTCACTTTTTGCATCAGTGGAGCACCAAATTTGTAAAAAGCGTTTTTGAAAGCTACCTCCATTTGTTTAGGATCAAATGCCATTTTTTTCGTTAATGTATTTTCAATTGTTGAATCAAAAATTCTTTAACAAAAGGTGTAAAATCTTTGGAGAATTGATCTTTCTGTTCCCCATTTAGTTCACTTTCTTCCCTTAAATCAGTTTGTTCCAACATACTTGGAGTGAGACTAACAATGTTTTCATAAGAAGCAAGCTGTACGCCTACTTTAGGGGTACTGTGTTCTCTAGGAATAGCAAATGAAGTATGTAAAGCGACTAAAAATGTTTGATAAGCTTTTAAAGTATTTTCAAAAGCTTTTGTGTCTTCTTGATCAGAAAATTCTACAGATGAGCTTAGAGTGCTTTTCTTAAAAACCTTTCCCATTCTCAGAATCTGAATTTGAATCCGTTTTTATTTTTTCCACGGTTTTTCACCTTTTCGATCTCCTTTGACCATTATTCTTTCCAAAAACACAATATAATTACTGTATTAGGGTTAGATTTGAAACTCGTAACAATGAGCTCAAGTTGTGTGACTATATGTACGCGTTCTTTTTAAACTTTGTTTATCAACCGTTCTCCAAATTAATTATACTCAGTCTTATAATTAATTTATCCAATTTATTTGTTCACAAATATCCTCTTTATCCTAAACTTTCTATTTAAAAGTCTGCTGAAGATGCCAGCCAATCAACTACAGCACAAAAAAAGACAGAATGGGCCGGCCAAAAACTGACCAAAAATCATGAAAAAGAGTCAGGGGGACGTGTTTTATCCTTGGTTACTCGCTGAGTTTTATTTTCACACCCAACGTGTTTTATCCTCAGCATTTCCGGATTATCTTGGATTTTCTGAGTTTTATTTTCGCGCCTCTAAATAATTATATTAACCACTTAGATGCAAGATTTTAAGACTTTCAGGGCGCTTAGAGCTAGGCTAGGAGGCAACCTAATCCTCCGAGATGATTTCCACACCTACCCAAATCTCAAAACCTCTATGCCTATCAACTTACTAAATATTCAAATATCTGTGTTTTATCCTTAGCTTATCTTCTAAGTTCTATTTTCACGGAGTGTTTTCAGAAAATACACGCTTCACTCTGCCCCTTTTTCAGAGAATGTATTGTGATTTGAAACACCCAAAAAACAGCAAATTGGGACAACTTTGCTGTTGTGATTTTTAAATTTATTTCTATTTATTTCTTTTATTTGATAATTCAATGTAATTCAAAATAATTAGAACGGTTTGTGGGAGGCTAAATATGGAAATCTCACAAGGGAAAAATACGCCACCATATTTTTTAACAAAAAAGTGTAATTGAATATATAGCTAAAACGGATTTTTGGGAATTGGAAAAATTTTGAGAGCTCGAAAGTTGGGGCTGTAGGCTTTATCCTTTATTTCTGCACCACAGAATATGTCATGCCTCTTGCATTCAACTTGTTTCCTTACATACATTATTATTGCTCATATAATCTTAGTGCACCTTAATAGTTTTAGCGCGCTTCTTTAACCTCAATTTCTTGCTAATAACCACACATGGGCATGGGGTTTTGAGGGGGGTATGCACCCCCCCCCGAAGTTGAAATACCTCCCCAGAAATCAAAATACCCCCCAGAAAAAAATTTCTTTTGCTTTTTTAGCAATTTTTTGATGCCATTGGATAGAGCTTGATGAGAAATGTCAAGAAATGGTGTTTTTTTGCCATACAACCACTTTTAAGACCATTTTTTGACCTTTAAAAATTTTTTCACCCCCCCCCCCAGAATTTTGGTGCTGCCCACCTATGCTTATAACCTATCTCAAAATGTGTGACGCATAAAGATCAAGAAGACAGAGATTTTTGGAATACTTTATTTAGAACATAACCCTTAATTAATATTAGACAATTTACAAAACTAGGTAGATGAATAAAAATACAGACATTAACTCACGTCAAGCCACAAAAACTGAATGTAGCGGGAAGACATCAGAGGGGAAAACAGAATCGCTAACAAAAGGAAAGTAATTGCAATGCTTGCAGTGCAAATGGAGGCAGGAAAGCATTGGAGGGTAAAAACAGAATTGCTAACAAAAGTATGGGGACGGACAAACTAACTTGTTTGTAGCAATGGAAAAACAACTGAACCATTTTGACTCTCTTATCCAATTTTTATAGAACTATTTTGGCGTGATGTTTAATTTGGTTTGATTGATTGATTGATTAGGCTTGGAGTGATGCCAAATGGTACTTGAGCTTGACTCTTAGGACAAGCTGATTTTTTATGTTTTACATGCTTTTGGGCAATAGTTACAGTACTTTCTATGTTCTCAACTTTTGCCCGTTTTGGCCCCCTTTTGTATTTATAAGTCACTGTACTTTGCATGTGGCTTTTGTATACTGGCGCACCTATTTGTTGACATTACTTGGTGGATTAAGGTGGATTCAGCATAGGTACGTGCTAATTTAATCTATCTTTTAGCACACCTACAATGTTATTAGATGGCAAATTTTTATAAATTTTAGCAGATTATTCCGAATTATTTCCAGATAAATGTCAAGCTATTTGTTTCAGTCTATTCAATTGCCTGTGCCAACTTTTTTGGCGTCTGGCATTAATTCGGTTTAATCTTTTTTGCAAGTACCTTCTCCACATTTTTCCGGCTAGCTCCTTACTATTATGATCCACTATATACGTACAGTATATCACTTACAAAAATATCATTTAAGGCAGATATTAGATTTACGCTGTCTATACAGAATAACACTACAACATTAAGAGACATAAAAAGAAGCCAGCAATATTTTTTTGATAGTGTTTTTAAGAAAAATAGCATGCATTAGGAGACTCACAAAAAAATCATTTTTACATTATGTCATAAATTAAGATACTATTTACGTAAGAATAATCAGTATACTGCATTACTTGACAAACCCAGTTTGTACATTTTAGTGTGCATCTGGGATACATGTAGGTAGTGTCATTAGGCAAACCTTATTTCAACATTTTAATACCATTAACAATGCCCAGTATTTAAACCTTTAACACTAACATTTCTTCATTTCGGAGGCTGAAGTTAATAGTAACTTTATTTTTTTATTGTGAAAATAATGTTACTTAAACCACAAGATTACTTGCAGCTCACAATTTACTGTAGAAAGATTAGTGATTGGGATGACAGTACAGAACGAAAACCATCTTCATTTTTGCAGTTTTTGGTCTATTTGTCAACCAAAATTTTTTAAAGTAGAAAAAATTTTTGGGCTTGGTTGGCATTTGTGCAAAACTTTTATAATGCAAAAATGCATTTTAGGAAGGTAAAATATAAGAGTTTTCTAGCACTTTGTGCTATAATGATTTTATTTATTGCATTTTATTGACACTTTGGCCACACTGTGCCAACTGCTGCATTTTTATTTTCGATTTTCTGTGGAACATGACTATAATAGAATTTGAATTGAATATGGGTAGGTTGTGTTGCTTGCAACTTGGAAAATTAAAATTTTTTGCCTTCAGTTCCGCCATCTGCTCTGCTCTGCACGTGTGATAATTATGACCAAGTTATATAAAATTCTTTACTTGAGCTAAAATAATAAAAATGCAAAAATCTGGCGCATCACACCAGAATTTGATAAATATAGCAGAAATTTAAGCCTACAAAGGATTGTGCTGAAATAACTTTTAATTCTAATATGCATATTCAGATGATTTTCTTCACTGCTCGCTTCAAAATCATGATTGGCTGGATGACTACATTGATATTTCTACAGAATCAGTAGTGTTAAACAATGATGGTCCTTTAGATCTGGATAATGACTTTATGCCTCATGTCATTTTCACACAATTATTTGAGTACATTTTTGAGTATAACATTTGATCCGCTGGTATTTGTTATAAGAATAAATACAATAAATGATCACAATTCATTCAGCTTGCTCAAAAATTAGTCCATTTTTCATGTTGTAACATGCCTACAGTTTGACAGTCGGTCAAAGTTGATGAACCTGCTCACCATCGAATAACTCATTTCAGTGAAGTGAGGTTTTTTGAGATGAACTCAAGAACCACTTCACGGATTTTCATGAAATAAAATAATTTAGATAGAAAATTTTAAAATGAGCCCAGAAAAAGCACATTTGAATGATATTCTATTTGTATGATTTACTAAAGAATTTTAGTTTTTCAATATGGCCGCCAGGAAGGCTGTCATACTGTAGCTTTCAATGTTTTCAGCTATTATTCTGTGAGTTTCTGACATATTTTAAAATTTTCTTCAGTAAATAGCTAGAAAATTTAGTGTGCTTTCTAGTGAGCTATGTCTCATGTTCTGAATCTTTCCAGTTCTTTCAGGGAAGTTCAAAAACCTCATAATTATTCATTGTATAGTGAAAACGACGTGGCCTGTGGACATTAACCTAAGAGGGACTCATGCAATGCTTGTTAATTATAATGATTCTGTGTCTACTGATAGCAATCCTACAGCACTAGATGATACTAACTCTCATTCAAATGCTGCTGGAGATGAGGAAGCAATCTTGCTCAATGACAAGGATAGTCAAGAGCCAGAAACCAGTCAGAAGCCAAGACATCCATCTGTGCAAAGATGGGAAATTGATTTTCATGGATAAAAAATATATCCAACAACACTGTAGTCTGTAAAATCTGTGAGCAGTTCAAGGATTTGAAAGCCAATTGGGTCCATGGCAGAATTATTCCAAACCATTGGAATAAAACAACTTTCATAAGGCATGCTAGTGTCAAACAATTGTTTAAACAATCGTCCAATTAAACATACAAATTGTCTTTATCATTTGACTTGTCACAGAAAACCTAGTATGCTGTTAACTAATTCAACTACTTTTATTAATTACCAATAATCAGATAAGAATATATACAATAAAAACTATAGGTACCAGGATACGTGTGACAAAAGACCGCGGGGTAAAATAGACCAAATTAGTACAGGTATAATATATTAATAAGAAAAAAATACGGACGAATACAAACGAGTACAGGACCAGACCGCTCTATGCCAGCTAACTCATTTCAAAGACCCTTCTCCATTCAGCTTATCACTTTTGTTGACTAAATTATGGGGCGGCGCTAAGTTTGTTTACATCAATTCTCATTGGTCATTTCACCTTTGTCATATAATAAGCTAATATGTTGATTATTATGTTTCTTCAGCTTTCATCATTCTTCGTGCTTTCTACTTGCTATAAATTCTACGTGTTCAGGAAAAGTAAATATTTTGCATTTATTTGGAGTTAAATTTGAGTAAGTGACCCATTTAAGGTAACTTTAAGAGTAAATAAGCTTGGGGAATTTGTAAGCTATTATTCGGATTTTTCCGGTTTGGGCCAGAAGTTTTAGCATTGGAGATGCTACATTTGTTGACCAGAATCGCTTTTCAATCAAGCTAGGTCATATTTGATCATCAAATAATAAGGGTCAACCCATTGCTTCAAAATTTTTGAAGGTAAATAAAGTCTGGGGGAATTAAATGTACATAAGTAATCACGGAAGAATTCTAACATTGAAAGAAGAAACGGACTTTGTACCTAGCAATTATACATAGTATTTTGATAAACGCGTGATAAGTATCCACGAAAACTATTAAATATAATTATTTCTGAGAAAACTGTTTTACTCTTCCGTGACACGTCCCCTCTAAAAAGAGGTCAAACGTCCTCGTTTGGCTTTGGCATTGTCAGGCTTCTTAAATTGTACGTATATCTTGGGGCAGGTCTTGGTTTGTTTGTCATGGTTTCTGCGGCTGGTGTTGCTTGACTGTCCGTTGAAGGTTGATTGTGATGTTGCGCGTCAATGGTGGTGTCTTCATCTGATTGATTTTGGCGGGGAAAATATTTCTTGGTACGGTTCACATGAACCGTTGCAACTTTTTCTTTACCGAGATCAATTTTTATATTTGGGTATTTAACTTCAATGATACGAAACGGTCCAAGGTATGTTTGGAGGAGTTTTTTGGGGATTCCTCTATTTATCGATTCATTCTCAAGTAATATCATGTCATTGATTTTATAGGTAGCGTTATGTATCCTACTATCATATGTCTTTTTATACCGATTCTGTGACTTTTCAATCTGTTCCTGAATTATTTTTAGGGCTGTTGAGAAGTGACGTTTGACTTCCAAGTCATATGTTTCAGCGTCAATTAAGTATAAGGGGCGTTTGTATGTTAGGGCCATATCAATGGGAAAATTTGGGTTCCGTCCATATACGAGTGTAAAGGGAGAATAGCCTGTGGTTTCGTTTTCGTGAATGTTGGATCGCAAATACTGCGTATGGTAAATGCTCGTCCCAATCCGGCTCATTCAGATCTATGTACATTCTTATCCGTGTCGTTAGTGTTTGATTAGCTCTTTCTACTTCTCCATTGGCTATCGGGTGATATGCGGTGGTGTGGATCTTCTTTGTCTTAAATAGTTGTGTAATTTCAGTCATTAATTCTGAGGTGAAATTGCTGCCTCTGTCTGATTGTAGGATTGCGGGAGCGCCATGTCGGCAGATTATTTGAGTAATAAATAGCTTAGCTATTGTTTGTGCTGTAATATTTGGTGTGGCATAAGCTTCGATGTATTTCGTAAAATAATCTATAAATACTACTACGAATTTGTTTCCTGCTTCTGTCAGATTCAGGGGTCCGAGGCAGTCTACTGCAATTTGGTGAAATGGACCAACACAAGTAATTGGTTTGAGATTTGCCAAGATTTTCCTCCGTATGGGTTTGTTTCGTTGACATTTATCGCATGTTTTACAGTATTTAAGTACGTCTTTGTGCATGTTTTCCCAAAAATACTTTTTTGTAATCAGACTAAGGGTTTTTCGAGTGCCAAAATGTCCAGCAAGCTCATCGTCATGGTAAGTGTAAATGATCAAATTCTTTAATTTCTCAGGAATGACAATTTTCTTTGTATTTTCGTCCGCCTTGTATAAAATGTCATTCTCAACAACATAACCTTTTTCTGGTTCAGCTTTCTCAAAATGTGATTTCAATGTATCATCTTGTTTCTGGAATTCAGTTATGTTTATCTTCGGATATTCTTCGATTTCCTCGTTATCTAGACCATCTATGTACGTGCCTTTTTGCTCACAAATTACAGTGTTGATTAATCTTTCTTGTGTATCGTATTCATCAATGTCAAAGCATTGATTTTCTTTAGCATTTGGCAATCGCGATAATGCATCAGCATTTTGGTTTTTGATTCCTTTTCTTGGTTCAACATTAATTCTTATTCCTGCTAAGGCGAGTCCCCATCGAGCGATTCTTGCTGAGGGATTTGGCTTTTCTAGGACGGATTTGACGGCAATATGGTCAGTTTCAACTTTAACTTCTTGTTGATACAAGTATGGGCGAAAATATTTTATGAATTCAACTACTGCTAACGTCTCTAATTCGGTAACTGGGTAGTTCTTTTCTGCCTTTTTTATTGTTCTACTAGCAAAAGCTATGGGGTGTTCTTCCTCATTTTCTTGGATTTGAGATAAAACTGCTCCTATTCCATTGTATGAGGCATCCGTTTGTAAAATAAATGGTTTTGTAAAATCAGGGTGTTTTAGGATTGGTGGTTTGATGAGTCTTTCTTTAAGTTCGTTGAATGCATTTTCTTGTTCTGGTCCCCATTGGAATGCATTTTGCTTTCTCAGTAATTTATTGAGGGGTTCAGCTATTTTGGAACAGTTTGCAATAAACTTCCTATAATAGGATATTAATCCAAGGAAGGATTTAATGTCTTTGACATTTTTCGGTTTTGGCATGTTTTTGATTGCTTCTATTTTCTGATCGTCGGGTAAGATTCCTTTTTCTGAAATTTTATATCCTAGATAGTTAGTTTCCTCATGCGCAAATTTGCACTTTGAAAGGCGAAGTTTCATGTTGGCATCATTTAAGCGCTTCAAAATCTTTTCTAATCGTTCTGTTAGCTCTTCAATGTTTTTTCCGAAAATTAAAACGTCATCAAGATACACTAGGCAAATTTGCCACTGTAATCCTGATAATATTATGTCCATAAGACGGGCGAATGAGGCTGGGGCGTTGCATAATCCAAAAGGTAGATTATTAAATTCATAAAGCCCTACGGGCGACAAGAATGCTGTTTTTTCTTTGTCTTTTTCTTCTATGCCTATTGTATAGTAAGCGTTTGCTTGATCTAAAGTTGCAAAATATTTCATCCCTTTAAGTGTGTCAAGAATATCGTCGATTCTTGGTAATGGGTATACATTCTTTTTAGTTACTGTGTTGAGTCCTCGAAAATCAATGCACATTCTATGTTTTCCGTCTTTTTTCCTTACTAAGACTACATTTGTGGACCATGGTGAAGAACTAGGTCGGATTATACCTTTGTCTTCGAGTTTCCTTACTTCTTGCGTTATTATCTCTTTTTCCTTAGGAGATGTTCGGAAGGGGTACTTTCGAATTGGTGTGTTGTTTCCCGTGTCAATCGTGTGCCGTATTAAGTTGGTTCGTCCCGAATCCATTTCATCTCGGGCGTATAAATTCGGAAATTTAAGTAGTGCGTTGATGATTTTCTGCCGTTCTGTTTGATTGAGATTTGGTGATATATTTGCGTTTTCTTCAATCCATTTATCTGCTTCAATTTCGTTAATTATGTTTGTATCAGTGTTGCAATCTTGATTATTTGTTTGTATGTAAATGGTTCCAAGATGGGTATTTTTGCGCAATTTAATATCATAGGATCGTGGATTCATAACTTGGACAGGTATTAAGCCATCTTTTGTAGTACAAATGACGTTAGCAAATTGTAAATCACTTTCATATTGATATTCTTTAGGTGTAAATACTACAACTTTATTTTCGGGATACAGAATAGGTGTTTTGGCATATATAATGCCAGTAGTTCGTGCGGGTACTAGTTCGTCGCGAGCTAGTATTACTGTACTTATGTTCTCAGGTGGGCTGTACTTCATGCCCTCGCATAGGATAGGTATTTGACGGAGACATATTGTGGATTTCTTCCAATTAAGTTGTATGTTTGGAAATCTTCCCAAAAAATTAGTTCCTAAAATCAATTCTGCAGAGCATTCTCTTTGTATGTAAACAGACGATTGTTTCATGTACATCAGCTACTTTTATGCTAATTAGGGTAGAACCTATGACAGGTATTATTTGTCTATTTGCTGCTACAGGCTGAATATTTGTTGAGTATATTCTCAAATTCGGGATCGTATCACCAACTTTTTCGTCTAAGAGAGAAAATACTGCTCCTGTATCTATCAGTGCTCGTACCTTTACACAGTTATTTATTATTGCTTCAATATGTGGAGTTCGCGTGATTTTGCTATTAATAGCCGTTATTTGCACAGTTGATTCATGGCGTTCTGAGGGGTTTTTGCCCAAGTTACTTTATTTACTTTTCGATATTTTCGTTCTTTTTGCTTTCCATTTTTTATTTTCAATATCCTCCAGAGTGCATTTCCTAATGTTTCATTGGTTGGTCTGGTTGAGGGTAGAAAAGTGGTGCTTGTTTTCTTTTTCCGATTTAAAATATATAAATATGCGAAATATCCGATAATTAAAGCCGCAAGAATTATCAATAAGAGATTTATCAATAATTGAATTGGTCCTTTTAGCAGCGTTCCGAAGTTAGAAGTAAAACTAGATTGAGTTCCTTCAATGACATTCTCTATTGCGGTTCCTGCACCTATTAGAGCGTTTTTAACGCCAGTCCCTGCTCCAGACAAAGCTTCATATATAGTATCTGGCTGTAATGACATCATAGAAGTATACTGTATCAAACGATGCATTGCTTTCTGTAAAAGTTCAGTTTTATATAAATAATTTCGAAAAAGTCCGAAAGTAGGTTGACCCACAGCTAATCGGTCGTGAAAAACTGAGGGGGTATTGAATTGAAACAGAGTATTATTATCTTCCCAACTTAATTCTAGAGGAATTTCAGAAACATGTGTTATTCCAGAGCTTGTGATCCATTTGTCCTTATATCTAAAAATTTCTATTTTCTTGTGCAAACAATTTACTGTTTCGGAAAAATGGACTAAATCTATGCTCCCTGGAAGCGAAAACCATAATTTTCCATCATATTCGACCGGCATGTACTTATAACATGTGCCATTTACTTTATGTTCCGCATAAATTCTAGTTACATTTACTTTTCTGCAGCTCCATACCGTTAAAATTTCTCCGGTGAATTCGGCAATAATGTCGGTCCTACGGAAAAATGCACGCGCTCCTACTGTAGGATCTAGATATAAAAGCTGCCAAATGACATCGATGTGACGCTGTAATTGCTTACACAGTTCTAGCCAAATTCTACGGAAAGCACTGACTTCACCCTGTAAAATTCTATACTCCAAATAATTTAGCTTTAGAATTTACTGGATCATGAAAGATAGTCCTATTTAATTTAGCCGATTCTTGTAGAACTTGCTTAGATGTAAAAGCGTGAATCCTTACTAATATACCTTGCTCGGTGCTAAATGCTTGTTCGATAGTGCTGCATTTTGCAAATCGGTTGCGGATGACAAACGCAGATTGCAATGCATCTACAATTACGTAAGGTAGACTTATTAGTGCTGAGTAAGTTCCTTTTAGTACATAAGGGCACACTTCTCTAAATATCTCACCATCCCAAACGACAGTACTTTCTGCCATTTTACAGTTTCCATATATAGGTCTACAGCTACTTAAATCACCTAAATCCGACATAAGCGTATCACCGTCCCAACTTGCTACTGTTCCTTCTTCAATTATGAAGTTAGAAACTGATGAACACACTTGTTTACAGCACCAGCTAAATTGTACGCTTAGCCGAAAATTCGTTGACCAAAAGCCATGTTCGTCTTTTTCTAATCTATCGACTCATATATTATTTCCTACTGTACGAATCCTTACATACATCATGCAGAATAGGGAACGTATGTGATTCATCGGAAATCATCCCTTTAGATCCGAAAAATCCAGTAAAAGTGCAAACAGAGCGAGTTAGAATCATACATTTTATGACCTTAGTGTTTTTAGGGGTAAAACGTGGGACATAAATTGTAACATTTTGCTTTTTCGGTTGTACCAAAAGATCATCCGGTAAAGAGCATTGAACAGTACGTGGGAGGCTTACTGGATGTCCACTCCTACTAGTACCACAAATCTGAAATTCAGTTTTGCATTTTAAAGGCAATACGCAAAACATATATATGATTAAATATAAATGCTGTGCCATTAAGATTGAGTATAAACGTTGGATAAATGAAATCAAATTCAAACGTTGCATCACTGAGAGTAAATAAGAACTTTGCATTGAGATTAAATATGAATATGGCAGCACTGAGATTATATACTGATAATATCGCTTAATCAATGATGAATGGAAGTCATAAATCACTTTAATCACGCTGCTCCGTTTACTTTTCGCCGTTTCACTTACATCGTCTTCACACTTTTTCGTCGTCGGAACTTTCTGTAAAAATTCTTTGTAATATGCTTTTTCAAAAATACCTCCTGGGAATAACATTGCCCACTTTATTTGTTTACGATTTTTAATTGTACTGAAAAGCATTCTAGTGTCTTTATCAACTTGCTTTTTGTTGTTTTTGACAAATTCTCCACAACATTGGAAAGAGATGACGTCAGCTCTTAAGCTTTCCTTATCTTTCTTTTCATAATTTTCCAAAAATAATGATAAATTCAGTATCGCGTAAGACACTAACAAATCGATCATGCACAATAATTCTGGATAGATCAACGTCTTTAATTTACGAGTTTCTCTTGAAAAACTTATAAATGTAAGTAAATAATAGCGTGAAATCAGTAAAATTTCATGTGACACTATTGCATGCATGCAAATGCACAAAAATTCAAATAATAAAGAATGAATCGTGGTTAATTTGAGACATTTAAGTTTCAATGTTTTACAATACGCTTGAATTTGAAGGAAATATCTCAAAGAGATTAGTATATATAGTTTGTAAGAAAGATATATCCAACAGATATAAAGATTTGTGAACGTTATTATTAAATAATTTTTGGTTAAAAATGAAAGCTTATAGATATTGATTTTTAATGAATTTTCTGGGTTATTTACAAAAAAATTTGCTATTAGAATAAATATTTTAAATAAAAATATTAGAAATTGCTCACCTCCCTGCGGCTCGCAGTCCCAACGGCTTGTTCCACTTGTGCAGGGCTTTTTCCCACCATCCAAATCATCCTTGCCGTTTGTCGACGCTTCATCATTGGCGCGACAACACTTTATTCCTTGTGGTCGAGAACGCAACCAGGGCGACGCTGAACGTGAATGATCTTTGCTGTGTATGGGGCAAAACACGCACGTGCACGGTGATTCAACCATTTGTGTGAGTGAAGGCCGGGTGCTGTTGGCCGAAAAACGGTTTTGCCCTGGAATATTAGCATTGGGGGAACTTAAGTTGTTCTGTTCAGCTTCAATATACTCATTTATATTAAATTTTTTAATGCTTAAAGGAAAAGACAACTGGATGCGGTAATCAGGACTTTTATTTCCAAAATCTGCCCAATTTTCATAATATTTGTAAACGTAATATTGCGGGGGGGGGTCAACTTCGTTTTCTTGCTTGATTTCTGACGGGACCCATTGATCCCTTTCCCGGGGTAAAATGACGCATGGCGGACTAGCAGCCGAGCTGACTTCTTCCAAAGTATCGTTGTCCGGTTGTATTTGAAGCGAGTCGGGCATCGCTTTTTCTCCGCGCCAGCCGGACAGCGGTCCGAAACTTCCGGGTGTGAAACCGTCGCATTTCATCTTGAACATTGGGTCAATTTCGATCTCTGGAGAGGGGGGCAAAAATATAGTATTTACGTGCCTTTCTTCACATATTCTAGGGAGGAGTGCTTCGTCATCAATATCCGAAAAAGGGAAAACTTCACAGTTGAATTCAGGGTTGTTCCCCTTTTCAAAATCATTATTGTTTGAATTTATTTGCCTATTACCGGGGCTTGCTTGAAAACGCACAATTTTCTTTTCAGTATTTGGAGCATTTGAAATTGTATTTCGTGCGGGGGAAAGACTCCTATTTCTCCTGTCAGCAAAATCATATGTATTATTACTTGGTTTATTAAAAGTTCTGACATTCCTATTTATTTGTCAAGTGTTTTCATTATAATTATTATTTCTATAATTATTTTGTTCATTATTACTTCTTGATGCACCGTAACAATTGTCTAAAGTACTTTCTTGATAATGTCTTGCATTACCTAATCCCGAACAACAATTTTGGGCATAATGCCCTGGACGGCGACAAACATGGCAGACTCCGGAACCATAGCGACAATCGCTGGTGGCGTGGTTGCTTTGGTCACATGTCTGACACGAGCGTCAATTTTCTAACACCTCTGATACCATCGACTTCAATTCCTTGAGTTTGTTATTCATTTTCCTGTCAGAATTGAGTAATACAGATAGATTATAAGGCATATTATCTAAACTAGCGGGACTGGGGTATTCTTGAATCGTCTCCCTAAATATTTGTTGCTCAGCAAAAGTTGCCCTTTTTACTACCTCAGCAAGATTAGCAAAATCCTGATATTTTACAGCCTCATAAATTTTTGGCAAAAGTCCGCAAATAAAAATAGGTTTAATTATAGCTTCTTGGTTTTTGCATTTATCTGTGGATAAGCTGAACGAGCCATTCTTTTCAAACATTCCAAAAACTCTAAAACGGTTTCATTTCTCTTTTGTTTTGCGTCATAAATTAATTGTTGGAATACGTCAGAATCCTCACCCTCCAGGTACATAATACGCATGTGGTCAATTAAATTGTCAAAACTTGTTTCTCGTAAACCCTTTTGGGCGCTGGTCAGGGTTGCAAGGGCAGGTCCAGATAGACTATTTTCCAAAAGAGCCGTTTTGTATTCAGACAACATATTTGCACTCCCTTGCAAAGTCATATATTTTTTGAATTTTTCATACCATTCTTCAAATGATTCTCCGAAAGTGCCCGAAAATGGTTTAGGAGGGCAACTGCTTATCATAGTTCCTAACTGCAAAAGTGAGCTTGAAGTATCATTTCCATGTATAGAATCCTTAATTTCCTGGAGTCCCTGGATAAGAGGCTCTCCAAAACCCTCAAATGCTCATCTTAATGTTAACTCTAACTCTTCTGGATCCTTTGCCATTTTACGCGTAACAATTTTTTGAGATTTATATGGCAAAAATTGTTTAAAACGATCCACAATATCTTGATTAAAAACAGGCTGATCTGACTCAGTACGTACTTGTGTCTTATCTAGGATGTTCGTTGAGGGGCTACTATCCGTGTACTGGAGCAAAGATCCTTTCGGAGTGCTACACTTTTGAAACTGTCTTGGTGTAAACAAATTCGAGCAAAAAATAGAGTCAAGCAGTCTTTGCTGCGCGTTTAGACTTTCCTCAATATTCCCAAAGTGCTCTTGAGAAAACGTATTTCCTTCAGATTTTTCACTACTAGTTTCGTCTTTTTCCTCAGTATCTGAACTATCCTTCTTTGAATTATCAATTTTGTTTATTTTTGAAAAAGAAAAATTCAACCTCTTATTTCAATTAGTCGGATGTTTTTCACTATTCCCGTTTTGCTTTTAAACGAGACTCGTTGCTGAGCAAACGTTGGCCACCGTTGGACAGCAAACAAGGATCTCATGTGGAAATTACGAAAAATTTGCTAAATTTCTAATTGACTTATCGTAGCTTCACAAACTTTTGTTGTCTAATCTACGCCCAGTCAATTACTTTTATTTTTTCCACTGGCTTATTGTAGCTTCACGGTAAAATTTGTCTAATCTATGCCTAACACAGAATATACTATTGGCTTATCGTAGCTTCACGTACCTACCATCTTATCTACGCCTAGCACAAAGTATTCCTTATTGGCTTATCGCAGCTTCACATTTGTTGAACGTCCTATCTACGCCTAGCCTAATAAGCTTAGTGTTAAATTATTCTTAACACCAAAATCAATATTTTGTTCAATCAATTTTTTTCTGCTGTTGACTAGCAGGAAAATTCAAACTACATAATTTTCAAAGCAGATGTTAGTGAACAGGAACAAATTGTAATAATTATCGGAAACTTTTTAAGAAAATTTGAGAAAATTCAAGTTTTGATCAAGGGTATATTAAAATCATTCATATGGCATCAGCATGACATCCTCCTTCTTTAAGGCAAATGTCCTCATTTGTGCTGTAGTCCATTGTGATCTTGATCAATTCTTGTCTGATGCATTGTCTGGTGTACATCCATACAAGTATCTGAAGGCTCTGGGTACAAGACCTTGTAACAATAGGCATCAAGTGTGGTAATTTGAATCAATAAGTCATTCATGGTAAAATCGACCATGTCTAATGTATCCTGACATAAATTAATACTTTAATCAATGTCTTTGACTATTACTAAATGAACTGTTGGATCACATCTGCTTCATAAATTATATGCATGTTGCCATTCCTCTTTTACAGCATTTTTCTCTTCTGATTGTTCCCCTATTTGCTCGGAAGCCATTGGTATCACAGTTTTTTCAAGAATGGCTTTTGTTTGATTTACATGCATTGTTTCTCTGATTGTAATCATTATTTAATAACTGTATGACAATGTTTGGATACCTTATTTCTATGATTTTATAAGGACCTTCATATGTAGGCATTAATTTTGTTGCTAGTCCACCCTAAACAATTTGTGATTCTCTGAGTACAAGTCCACTAATTTATTAATTGAGATCAGCAGATTTTTTATTATATTGTCTCTGGTATTTTATCTGCATTTCCTCTATCTTTTTCTGCACTATTACTAGAGGCTATAAAAAATGTTGCTTAACCTCATAGTTATATGAGTCTGTATCCTTTTACATTATTAGAACATGATTTAATAGGACATCTACAGGTAATGTTAGTAGTCTACCATGTTTGTTAAAAACACAGCATACAGTAAATGTTCATCCTAATCATTCTGATTTTTGCTGACAAAAATTCTTATTTGTATTATCAGTGTTTGATTTGCACATTCTACTTCACCATTTGCTATTGGGTGGTAGGCATACGTGGGCAGCAAGAAAATTCTGGGGGATGCAAGATTTTTTTGAAGGTCAAAAAATGGCCTTAAAAATGGTGGTATGGCGATAAAAACACAATTTTTTGACGTTTCTCATCAAGCACTATCCATTGGCATCAAAAAATTGCTAAAAAAACAAAAAAAATTTCAAAAATTGAATTCTGGGGGTATTTTGATTTCTGTTGGGGGGTATTTTGGTTTCTGGGGGGTGCATACCCCTTAAACCCCCACGCCCAGTTGTGGTGGTAGGCTGTTGTGTGCACTTTCATAAAACCCATAATCTTGGTTATTTCTATCATTAAATTTGATGTAAAGTTGGTACCCCTATCCAACTGCAAAATTTGGGGTGCTCCATGAGGATAAATGATTTTCGTCATAAATAGCTTTGCTATTGTATGTGCAGTGATGTTTGGTATTGCAAAAGCTTCAATATATTTTACAAAATAATTGATGAACACGACCACAAGCCAATTTATGTTTTTAGTCTGTGGCATTGGACCAACACAGTCAACACCAACTCTATCCAACACTAACACAGCCAAAGCAAGTGGTTCAATCAAAACCTAAGGCAAATCAGAAAAAAGCAACATCAGGTTGCCCAGATAACCTACAATGTGTTGCAAACCAACAAATAAATACGATTTTGACTCAAACTTCAGTGATGCAGATTTGGTAAAAAATGACCAATACCAAATAGCAGTTGTAGCTTTATGCTATATACATTACATATACAATATGCTGTATTCATTAGCATTAGCATAAGTGCCACTAATCAAAAACCACTGAATCTAATCTCAAGCACTGAGCGTTTCTGCATTTCTTTTTATAATCATGCTAAATTATTTGCTATTTTGGATGGTAATGTCCCAGGCTCCATGCTTATTTCAGAAGCAGATAAACTCATACCAGACCTTCACATACATGAAACATTTCTCAAAAATCAGGATATTAATCTAATAGGTGAGGCCTACCACTATAAAAATACTTAACTTTGAAGAAATAGTCCACAGGTATATACAAGCAAATTGTGATGATATTCCTTCACTTTTGGATCTGACTTTATTATTCAATTAGAAAAAAATAAAATGAAACAGATTACAAACACTTCATAGGAGTATCACTTCACCGGCTCATAACTATACAACCAATCAACCAGTTGAACACATGGTTGATGAGATAAATGAAGATACAAAAATACCAGATCAAGACAACACTGGAAAAGACTTCACAACAAATGACTTATTTGACTTTCCTCTCCATGGATTTGCCCAGAATGATTTGGACATCTCAGTGGCTGGGATCCAAACAAGGCCAGCACACACAGTCCCAAACAAGTGAATAAGACTGAGGATGAATCACAGGATGGTCAAAGACAACAAAGCTCTAATGACTTGGGAGATAGCCTAATCAAGATCATATTGGGCAAATGAAGACATTCACCCAAAAGAAGGAAGATGTCAAGGAGCGGCAACATTAAAGAGACAAAGAATTTGAAAAAGATATTTCCAGGTACTATATTTAGAAATCATGGAAATGCTACATGTTCTCAGAACACTTTTTGAGTCAAATTGCACATTTTCTTTAAGCATTGTATTTCCACTTTTTTGCAAACTCTTAAATTAGATCTCCAGTCTTGCATATCTACCTGTCAGACAAGTTGTATAAATGATATTCATTTCAGCATTTTTGCCCACTTCTCCATTTTTCACCTCAATATGTTCCACTTAATATTGTCCAAGTTTCCATTGCCAATTTGCTCCTAAGATAGATTTTGTTTTCCATTGTCACCTCTATGTTTTTCCAGTGAAGAAGTAAAAGGTAAGTAGAAATACTTCGTGTTGTCTTTAATGTTAAATCCACTCTATAGCAACAATCTAAGTAGCAATACACTAATCAGCAGCAGAGTATTAGCTCATTTAAAATGTAATAAAAGCAAAGGAAATAAAGCTAGCTATGCTTAAAGATTAATCCTCTACAGCAGAGAAGTAAAACTAAGCTAGTAAAGTTTTGCATTATCCACGTTACAATCATACGTGGGCAGCAAAAAATCCTGAGGGGTGCAAGATTTTTGAAAGTCAAAAAATGGCCTTAAAAATGGTGGTAGGGCAATGAAAACACCATTTTTCGACGTTTCTCATCAAGCACTATCCATTGGCATCAAAAAATTGTTAAAACGAATAAAAATTTTTCAAAAATTGAATTCTGGGGGTATTTTGATTTCTGGGGGGTATTTTGGTTTCTGGAGGGGGTGCATACCCCACACCCAGGTGTGGTTACAATTACACTAGCAGTAAGAAGCATATCCTGCATATGCAGATTAATAAAAAAATATCTAAGCTGCCCTGCAGCAGGAGATAGCGATTTGTAAAGTTGATTTTCTCCATACTCTTGAGGATTCACAGATGTCCCATCTTGTGAAATAAATGAAGGTCCTACTACTAGAAAAAGCTGAAACTGAAATTGAAAGATTGTTTAGCTTATTCAACTTATAAAATGTTGCATGCCTTAAACACTTCTGTTGCAAAGTCCAAAAGTTATATATTCTCCCCAGCTGAAATTTCTTGTCTGAATATTGATGAAAGCACTGGCCAGAAAAACTATAAAGTGCTGCTTGTATATCTGACAAATTTAATCAAGGGATCTGAAATCAAATGGAAAACACTTTGAATGCACAATCAATTGTTGAAAAAGTTTAATGGTTTAAAGCACTAAATATTCAGAAAAAGCAAGTAGTCCTTTTCATGTCAGATGGTGCTTTAGTGATGCTGGTCTGTCCTGGTGGTGTAGCGCAGTGGCTTTGAACCGAATATGCTTATTTCCTGTTGCAGGACTATCACTGCACACTGCATTTGTAATTGCACAAATTTGGCGCTCAAGGATGCATTTAAACTTAGAAATGTTCTCGGTAATGATTACCTGACTGATTATTCATTTAGTATAAAGGATGATTGAGGGCAATTTATTTATCACAGTAGATGAGTATGGTCAGCAGAGATTCACCTTCCTCTAGAAATCTGCGCCTATAATCTTATGAAATTAAAAATATAATTTGGTCTTCCACAA
Source organism: Mermis nigrescens (assembly GCA_036768485.1). Classification (NCBI taxonomy): domain Eukaryota; kingdom Metazoa; phylum Nematoda; class Enoplea; order Mermithida; family Mermithidae; genus Mermis; species Mermis nigrescens. The sequence goes on from JAVLUZ010000191.1 coordinate 2,902,237, forward strand.
CCATCAATTAATTAATGAATCCTAATGACTCGAAGCTTCATGCTTTTATTGCCAAAATGAGCTCTATCTATGTAAACACTAGCGAGAAAAAATGCTCCGATGAAACAAAAAAAGGTAGAATATACTTGGAACAAAGAATTGTCAAGGACATAAAAGGAGGGGCTAGAAAAAGCTCCTATCTACAAATGTCACAAAATTTGCTAAAACTCAGAAATTTCCTTAACAAACAAAAAATGAAAGTAAGTAAATCAAAGAAAAAACCTACCTGTGCCTAAAACTGCAAGATCTACTAAAAATCAGACTTTTTCTAAGCAATGCAAAAATTGAAGTATATTCTGCGGCCTGCAGAAGAAAGCAGCATCCTGTCAAACAAAGATAAAACATTGGGTTAGATAACTGAACCACTCACTCTGCAAAAGCAGATATCGCCATAGCTGAGCAGCGCCATGTTGCAATATTTTTCTGGGTCAAAAATAGTAATTATGGTATGTTGGAAAAACGGCAATTTTTGACGTTTCTGATTGAAGACTGGTGCATACCCCTAACCTCCCATGCCTAATAGTTAACAGCTTACATGGGCAGGAATGAAATCCGGGTGGTCTGGTGGGATTAAACGCCAGAAGAGTACTGAATGGACGCATGCATTATATAGAAATCATATTCTTTTGTTGTGGTATCGCAAATAATCTTAGGATATAACTTTTTGTAATATTTACATATCTAGCCACAATATCAAATAAATTAACGTTGCAAGTGATTAGCAAAAACGCAGATTTGAGATTTATTTTATAAGCTTTATATTAAGCATTGGACACCATACCTAGACATAGGGGGTTTGGGGAGTATGCACTCCAAGGCAAAATACCCAACAAGAAAGCGCAAATACCCAACAATACCTCCAGAATTCAATTTTTTAAATCTTTCTGCTCTTTTTGGGTTTTTTTGGTAGGTACCAGTAGATAGAGCTCGACAAGAAACGTTCAAAAATGGTGTTTTCTTCGCCATAGCACTTTTTAAGGCTAATATTCCAATTTGAAACCACCCTCAGAATTTTGGAACCGCCCACTGTATGGTGGACAATATGAGAAGGTTCACCTATTTTTTTCAGAGGCCGCAGAATATACTTCAATTTTTGCGTTGCTTAGAAAAAGTCTGATTTTTAGTAGATCTTGCAGTTTTAGGCACAGGTAGGTTTTTCTTTGATTTATTTACTTTCATTTTTTCTTTGTTAAGGAAATTTCTGAGTTTTAGCCAATTTTGTGACATTTGTAGATAGGAGCTTTTTCTAGTCACATCCTTTTACGTCCTTGACAATTCTTTGTTCCAAGTATATTCTACCTTTTTTGTTTCATCGGAGCATTTTTTCTTGCTAGTACCCAACTTTTGTTAGCAAAAAATAGTAGTTATTCCTATCTTTGTCAGTGTTGTAGCGAATGTCATTAGGTACTGCTTCCATCTTAGCAATTTATTCTTGCATTGGCATTTGCTCAACTCACTCTATCAATACCCACATTAACACTACATACAGTAATTAAGCTTATTCATCAAGTCATAGAATGACAAATCAATTACCTGCGGATCAAAGCATTTATGATAAATTTACACATGTATGATAACGTAACCAACACTTATAACAATTTCTAAAGCAAACCATTATGAATGCGGAGCAACAAGCATGAATAACAATTTTTGAATCACTGTACTCAAAAAACTGAAGTGACTTTACCTGAAGCTACAATCATGATATTGTACTTGACAATTACATGACACATGAATGTTTACTTTTCAAAACTATATTACTGTAGGCAATTTTTCAATCACTTTTGTGGTCACTTGATAATGAGCTGAAAATTGATTCTCATTCACAGAATTACATGAAATACATAAGACTGTAGCATCAACAGTAAGCCAAAACCTATGTTCTAATCGTTATAAGACCATCTTTTGAAAAGCGTCATTGTAAACAAACGCGCCCAAATGGCATCTCACACTTGATTTATTGTTTTTTTTTGAATTTGAGAAAAATATTGTTTTTGCAATGCTCTAGGTCAAAAGTTCATATGTAGTGTTTACTCACATACACAGAATGCACAGATTTTATTCGGATTCGTAAATCTGATATTATGCGGATATTACAATCAACATTTATAAAGACATCACGTTGCAACAATGGTCTGATGACAAATTAACATTAGGTGTAAAACAGTTTACACCACTGTTGTGTAAAAAAATGTGTCTAAACGACTTCTCACACTTGATTCCTTAAAAATTTCTAGTCATAAAGAAAAATTAGGTTTCCAGCAAGGCTCTACAACGAAGATCAATATGTAGTGTAAACAATATGTTAACACCTAGTGTAAAAAAGATTTTAGTACAAATCGTAATTTTAATATTGCTTCGATATTACGACCAACTTTTATGAAAATAGTGAGTCGCCATAATGTCGTAAGGATAAATTAACATAGGTTTAAACCACATTACTGATCTGTTGAGTGTAAACATACCCGCCAAAATTGCGTATTGAATTTGGTTTCAGGTTCATTTACAGACTTGAGAATCATGTCCCTGACTCATAACCGGAGAAGCTGGCAGAAAGAAACAGGACAGAAACCTCTTCAAAGCACCCCATTCTTGACTTTACACTCGCTTAATATTGGTTTAGACAAACGCTGATTTGCTATGACATACACCCCATATAAGGCACTTTATTTTTATTCTATTGGACCTATCCTGACTTCTGAAAGGAGAAAGTGACAAACAAAACCTAAACAAAGACATATTTTCCATCATTCAGAACATTGTAAACTTTAAAAATCCGTACCGTATTCCCCATTGAGTGTGAAGAAATTCGGTTTAGTACAGTTTGTAGCTTTTGAGTCGTAGTACGTTTCTATGCGCAAAAATTCTGTTGCAAAAATTATTTGATATGATTTACCAATCAAAATTGGGGAAAAAATGTGTTTTTTTGCCCATTTTTCATGTCTGATTTCGAACTTTACACCCCCATAAACAACTAAATATTGCGTTTTTTTAAATGCGGTTTGTTGCGATGTGTAGCCCCTGAGAGGCACTTTATTACTGCTGTATTCAATTTACCCTGACTCATGAGTGGAAAAATTTGGCAGAGAAATTGTAGTTAAAATCTGTTTTTTTACACCATCCACTAGAGTGTAAACTTTAGACCCCAAGATCTAACTCATTATAGAGCGCAAAAGACTTTGCTTTATATGCAGAATGTAGCCCTTAATCCGCTCTACATTTCTGTCAGAAACATTTTAAGAAACTCTCAACCGGAGTTAGTATCAGACATAAGCAGGTTGAAAACTCGACCAAAAAGTGCTTTTATACCCCAAGATTTTTGCACTCTTTACACTGCCATTCGAGAACTAATGCGAATTTCAAAAAACGAAAAAAATGATGTTTAGGAGAATTCAATTTTCTATAATCCTATGCTGTTTAATTGTTTAAGTCATCAATACTCAGTTGTCCACATGCCGCAGTAAAAAGGTCCCAAAATTTGTCCTATGTTATAACGTTATACAAAAACTTTATATCTTCTTTACACAGCCAGTTTTGAGTTTCAAGGAAAACAAAAAACACGGGCAGCGAATTTTTTTATTATCTTTCTTTAAAAGAAAAATTGCACCTTCCAGAAGTGTCCCATTATAGCTGTAGGGGGTGCACAGGTGTTAGGGTTACCCAAGTATATTATAGGTATCGACGCTAATGCGCTACCCATGATATATTTCTTAAGGTGGAATTTGCAATCGTATAATCCCTAAATTGTAATTGCATGTTTGCATGATTTATAGTCAATAATGATGTAAAAGCTGCTCCAAAATTATACTATGTGCATTTTGTAGCAAAATTCAATTTTTACTATACTTGAACAAATTCTATGTGATTTGATTGGATATTTGACACAGTACTATCATGTATATCATTTGGAATGGATTGCAAAGGAAATCAAGTGTTTTTTGTGTTCCTGAAAGAATTATTGAAATCCAGTGAGCACTTTCCTTATGTTCAGCATTCATAAATAGAAATTTGGAGAGCAAGGTATGTGTAGTCAGAGGGGTAAAACCAAGGTACAATGATAGTAATATGTAATTCATATCTTAAACTGCTTCTTATTCATATAATCTTTTACAGCTTATTATTATTCTTTATTTATTTATTAATTGTTATTACTTATTGATTAATTATTTTTAATTCTGCTCATGCATGTATGATTTCTAAGCTGGCAGTCATAGTTTCACATTGTCAATAAGTTTGTAAAATCACTGCCTGTCATAGGAGAATTTCTTCTGCTGAAGGAAGCAGCCTGGGATTAAATAGCAGCAGTAGGACCTTTTTGGTTTTCTTTCCAAATTATATTATATTAGATGTGTCCTATATAAATGCAGGCATGCAGCAACCATACATGCACAGCGTGGGAATTCTTGACTATAGTGAAAACAAGAATTATTTCTAAAATGCTTCTTTTGGACTCAGGGCTTAAAAGCGCTGAATGTGTTTCAAAAGATTGTTTTTAGCATCCATGGATGATGAAAACATAAAATTCAACAGAATTATAGCCAAAAATGACAGTCTAGTGCAAAGCAATGAATACATTGACAGTTTTGACTTTGCTGAAATGAGAACATTTCATATGATTTTTCTTAAAAAATTGCTAATTCTTGGGGGCAAAAACTTTTTGTGGGGATTAAATGCTCCAATGCTGTATGATAATGGCAGCAATACTTCATATAGATATCTAATTTTCAAATTTCTAGAACATTTTCAGCCACTTTTGATTATTTGCTCAATTTATTGCACCCATCTGAAACCTTGATGTTGCACCTCCAAACCAGGCATGTAGCTCTGGGGGGAGGACTGGGGACCCGGACCATAGGTGGGCAGCACAGAAATTCTGAAGGGGGAGGTGAAAAATTTTTAAAGGTCAAAAAATGGTCTCAAAAGTGGTCATATGGCAAAAAACGCCATTTTTCAACGTTTCTCATCAAGCTCTATCCAATGGCATCAAAAATTGCTGAAAAAGCAAAAAAAAATTTTTCATGGGGGTGGGTATTTTGATTTCTGAGGGAGGGGGTATTTCAATTCTGGGGGATGCTCCCCCTCAAACCCCCATGCCCATGTGTGACCCGGACCCCCTAAAATTTTGGAAAAGTAAATTTTTTACCTAAGACCTCACCCAGGGAACAACTTGGCACCCAGTCCTTGCTCTTTTGTGGTGCACATTTACATGTGCAATGCAGTAAAATAAAATAATAAAGAAATTTTAGTTTACACAACGTTTATTAACATTTAATCCATTTAAACAGTCTGTTCATTGGCTGATTACATTTAAAACATCATATTCACTTCAGTTTAATGGGAAAGTTGTAGCATTTATGGACTATTGTTTTTGAGCATGTGTATGTATTTGAGTCTCTCATTTTTGTTGTAGGTACCTTGTCTCCATTTATTTGCAATGCCATGCAAAAAAATTCAAGTTGACATGCAGTAAAACTGCAAAATTTGTATTTATTTTTGCAGTCCGCTTTCACCACTGATGTTTGACTTTATCATTTGAATAAATTGCGTTTTGTGGAGGAATGAAAATTGTGCCAAAAAATTGAAGTGGACCAATAGTTGTTTTTCATAAGATAATTTACAATCACTTTTCAATATTTTTTAAGATTTCCTCTCCCACCAGGAAATTCTTTTAACATCAGTCTTTTCTATATCTGGTATATCAAAGTAGATAAAATGTTGAGGGTGGGGGCTTGAAAAATTAACTAGAAAAGTAAAAGATGTTCTGAATTTGTCCAAATTCAAAAAGAAAATCAGCAAAATTTGGACTTAGTTCTTATAATTCATATGTGCAAAATGACAAGAAATGCTAAAAGGTTGTTGCAATAATTCCAACGCACAATTATTTAAAGAGCGTTTAAATTCAGACAACATTTCTACTGTTTTAATGTTTGGTATCAGGAAATGTAGTTCTTAATTTTTAAGATGGCTCAAAGCAAACTTGGCTGCTTTTTTAAAAAATCTGCAAACAATACTGATGAAGGAAATGCACCTGCCATACAAAGTGAAACTGCTCCACCTGCTATTTTGCCTGCTTTACACAAGACCAAAAAATTAGCACATGGTTACCCAATGACATGGGTAGAAAAATAGATGGTCCTATGCAGCCTAGTTCAAATAAATTCTGCTCAACAGAATTTAGTAATGGAAGTTTTCATTGCCATAATTTTTTGTTTGGTGGCTGCACATGTGATGCCTTTACAAAAGCTGGTTTTAGATTCTGAAAAATGCTCATGAAAAATGCATTAAGCATTGTGAATCTGCTACACATAAAACAGAAATGGTTGCATGGGAAAGATTCCGCGCCTCCTAAACACAGTGCTACAATTTTTACCAGCTTGTCTAGATTTTCATAGGAAAACAATTAAACAAAACTGTTGCTACTTGTCATATATTGTAGAAGCTGTACGGTATTTAGCTTGTCAAGGGCTGGCTTTTTGTGGAGATGATGAAATAGACGGAGCTCTTAATCAAGGGAAGTTTAGGAAATTGATTACATTGTATTCTAAAATGGATCCATTTCTTTTAAAAAATTTCAAAAAATGCCAGAAAATGCTAATTATTTGAGCCCCACAATTTAAAATGAAATAATAACAATTATGGCCAATCTTGTTAGAAAAGAAATCATAACCAAAATTAAAAATTCTGGCATGATGGCAATCATGGCTGACAAAACTAGGGATATTTCACAAAAAGAACAGCTTAGCTTTTGTGTTAGATATGTTGCAGCCAATTTTTCCCCGTGAGAAGAATTTTTTAGAATTTTAGCACATTTCTAAATTTGATGTTGCCTCACTATGTGTGGGCAGCAAGAAAATTCTGGGGGGAGTGCCAGATTTTTCAAAAATTAAAAAAATGGCCTTGAAAGTGATGGTATGGCAAAAACACCATTTTTTGACGTCTCTCACTGAGCACTATCTATTGACATCAAAAATTGTGAAAAAAACAGAAAAAATTCAAAAATTGAATTTGGTGGGGGTATTTTGGTTCATTGGGGAGGGCGGTTGCATACCCCTCCTAAAACCCCCTATGCCCAGCAGTGTGCCTCACTTGCTGAAGCTACTTTGCTCACCTACAAAAATTGGGACTTTCAAATGTGCCAATGGTAGCTCAGTGCTATGACAGTGCTTCAGTTATGCCTGGCAAGCCTCAGTGGAAAACAAAATTGTATTTGAGAAAAAGTTCCTGTTGCTGTGTACGTTTTTGTCATGTGCATTGACTAAATCTAGTCCTCATTGATTATGTCAAAAATGTTTCCACAGCTGGGGTATTTTTTGCTTTAATGCAGAGGCTTTATGTGTTCTTATTGTGGTCTAAGGTTCATGAAATTTTTGTGGATACTCAGAAACAACTTAAGCTTCCAATTTTATGAGCTAGGTTGACTGTTGGACACTAGGTGGGCTTTGTAGATGGTGGAATGTTTTTGTTATTTTTGACCAATTTTCCATCCTGCTCGAAACTTTAGAACAATGTTCTTCTGATTCTGACAAAGATGTCGTTGTTACTATTAGTTGTGTATTTTGTGCCAAATAAGTTGGGTCCCTTTTGTATCCAACTTGGTCATTTTTTACAAAATACTATGTTAAAGCCATGGTCAGTAATGGAAACTTGCAAGCCACAATGCTACACTTTAGCCAGTGTCAGCATTTTACAGACGGGAGTGATTTGCAGTTTAAAAATTATGCATACTGATGAGTGAGAACATATTTAAAAAAATTGATATCAAAACACAGATATTACCAAATAAACAAAAATGAAAGCTCTCTAGGACTGCCAATAATGCTTTAACCATTTTGTCCATTGGCTATTGAGAAATTGATCTGATTTCAGTCAAGTCTCATATTTGACAAAACCTGTGTTTTACAGTTCTGGACAAAATTCTGCTAAAATAGAAGGAGCACTATTCTCACAGGGCTAAAAAAATCCTGCTTACTATTGAATTGACTTTGCTGCCCAAATCAAAAATTTCTTAAGCATTAAGCTTTTGAAAGCAGTTTACAATTTTTATGGCAAAAATTTGAATGGTCTCTACTTAAGTGTGAAACAAAAATTGTGCAAAATATTGTAGCAAATACAAATGCTTGTTTAAATCATAATTGACCGTACATCCATGCTTCTTCAAGTATCATTTCCAAGTTTACTCAAGTGCATCAAACTGGCACTAACAATGTCCATTTCAACTGCCAGCTGCAAATGATCACTTTCTTCTTTAAGAATTGTATAATCATCTTTGAAGGTGGGCTTTGTGGAAATTCAGCTAAATCATAATATAGGTACAAACAAAGTGATTGTGAGCCAGAATTATTGACTTTATGGGTTTTGGTTATAGACCCTGAGTCCATGCATGATCATAATCATGATCATTGTGATCCAATCCTTATTGAAAAAAAAGTTAGATAAAAAGATATATAGATACCCGCCTATTGTAAAGTTCAAGTGAATATTTTTGGATGATACCTTAATCAGATTATTATAACATAGCAATAAAGACCATTTTAAATCTCAAGCTCTTGAATCATATTCATGCAGCGCATAAGGATGGTGAGGGGTTTTAAATCCAGTTGCAATGTGTAGAATTGATTAACCCTCACATTCCCGTGAACTAGGACGGAGTCCTAGCCGATCACTTTTTTGCGATTTATTTCATTCTATGTTTTGTATGACTACAAAACTTTGTCTAGACTCATTTTAGACCCAGTTACATCATTTGAAATATTCAAGCTAGTAAATAAAATTATATATCCTAAAAAATTATCATATTTTAATGATTATCACGTAAAAACTTAAATTACAAAAACAGGTTTGGCCAATGATTAGTACAAGATTGGTGGGCTTCTGCTTTCTTAACAGCTACTACAGTTTTCAAATGATATCTTAGTCAACTAAAATATACTATTTGTATTTATTTTATGCATATTCACCTCATGCCTATGCTTGAGTATAGTAGTGGTTTTTTACTTATAACTTCTTACAAAGTTGCTTATGCAAAAAATGATAAACATATTCGCAAAGAGCATAAAAAACTGCATAAAATGACATTAATATTTGCTATTTTGAGTGAGACTAAGTACATTTTAACTAGGCTAGGATGGCGTCCTAGCACAGGAACCACTGACTTCAAAAAACATGGGAATGCGAGGGTTAATAATTTCTGTATGTATGTTCAACATATTATAAAATCAGACATTAATAGGAGCAAAAATACTAGATTTCATTCATTCTCATTAATTATTATCTGACTTACAGACCGAGCATTTAAAATAGTACAGTAGGTAGTAAATTTTTGTATTTTTTTCAGGTGTGTTCAATGAGTCTAGCATGAAAGTACTGCAAGAATGCTAGAGAAATGGGAAGAACAAAATCCTGATCATTGACAATATTCCAGATGAAACCGCGGCGCCTCAATTCTGAAGTCGGGTATTGCTCTGATTTGGGGAAGAGTCAAAAAAAATAGCATTCGCTATTGATTTCTTGTTTACAAAAAATGCAAGAGATGCTTGCATAATGTTTAACGGCAATGTATTGTACGCTCATGCCCACTCTATTTTTGAATCTTATTTATCATACACAATCTTGCGCCAAAATTTGTTAAAAATAAAATTTGAATCATTAGAACTAGGGTTACCCACCACAAACCATTTTTTGCCATTTATCAGGCAATATTTTAGTTGTGTAAATTATGCAACCAGTTTTTTTGACTGTGATTTGATTACTGTTGACATAAGCTCTAATAAAAATAATTTGTATAGCTGATCAATTTATCTAGATGTCGTTTTTATTGCTTTAAATCTGCTCACATGCATATTGCTTTTTTTATTATTATTTGTTTATTACAGTTATAATGTCTTAATAATTTAAAGCTGCTAACTTGCTGTCTTGTGTTGCTTGCTTTTCTATCTAATTTTGCATTTTTTAAATCGCCCCTATTACACTACTATGCTTTAGGCATGCATCTTTCTAAAGCACAAGTACATACTGCAGATTGAAAAGAACTCATATTAGATGTAGATAAACAGTGCATGAGTTGTCCAAAAAGAATCAAAGTGATGTCCTTTAATCACAATGTGTCATATGGAGGGTTCAGTACCCATCAGCATAGATTTTTACTTCATCTATGTTTTCAACAGTCAAATTAAATGAAGCTTCCTTTCTAGAAAAAGTACCTTAGGTAGGGATCCCTGCAATACTACACTAGGTAGGTACTTAATGTATCTATGTCTAAATATACCTACAATTGGTACAAGGTAGGTACCTACATATGTATGTATATATATGTAAGGGAGAAGTTCACTATGATGACCTAAGGGGTTGCTCCTGATTTAATTTTCTAATGCTAAGTACTGATTAATTCTGCATAAAGAATGGGATACCCCTTTTACATGAGAGGTTCTATCTTAGAAGGGGTATGACAGCCATGCTTCATATGTAAGTACCTACTGTGTATGCAATCATAAATATTTATACTGCATACATTTTACTCCATGAAAAAAGGTTAAAAAGTAGGCAAACACGGAGCATTATATTTTACATATTCTTAAAACAAGAGCAAAGGTAAAATGATAAGTTTATTTGCTGCGGCAATTGCCTGATTTTAGATTCGACAAAGTAGCAGCCGCTTATTGCGGTTGCTTCACACAACAAAATATTGCACATCTCTTTCTTCTCAGATGATTCTTGGGCTATTTCAATTAAAGATGAATTGGTATTAAAATACTGTATCAAATGATCAGTGGAAACAAGCATTCTCCCAAATGTATTTGCTCAACGGTTTGCCACTTTTTGGCTTGATATCCCTGTATGGTTTTTTTAAGCAATTTCACCTTAAACCAAAATATACACCATTTTGCATGTAAAACAACAAAATAATATAAACCTTATTTGAAAGTATATACAATGATTGTATCCAAATAAATCCTTCTTTTTACAACCCTGAAAATTAATGAAAAATGCATGTCTTTGTATGTACATGCAAAGCACTACAATAGATACTGAAAATACTAGAAATGTATTGAGTCAAAAGTCACAGTTTTGTAAAAAAACCATTTTTTATTTATTCTTGGCAATTTTTAGGAAATAAGTTATATAATAACAATAATGCACGTCTTACACTAATAAACATGACTGAAAATATGAATATTGTCGCAAATAAGCTGAATCATATAATTTCATGTTTTAAGAATCTTCTTGAAAATGGTCATTTTTTGTATGTGGGACATAGGTATGTTATGCGTAATACATATGAAAATACAGAAGAGTGGCATTTTTTTCCAGTTATGCCAATTGTTATCAAAAGAAATATGGCTTTATGACTCAATAACCTCTTTAAAAATTTTAGAAAAATTCAAATAATCCTTTAAACTATTTTCTCCATAAAACAAATATTATGACTTTTTTGAAACCGTAATAGCTACCTCTTTTAGGAAACATAACATTCTTAATAAATTACACTCAAAATTACATAGCGCTCTACACATTAAAAAATATAATGTATTTTAGAAAATCCCACTATTTTAAAGCTGATGACTGAAAGTCTCCAGTATTTTCAAATGCACTTGCAAGTCCTCTTTTGTGAGGCAACCTGGAATAACAAAACAGAATGAGAGCAAGATCATTCATTTGGGTAGAAAAAGACCATTTTTCAAGATAAACTTTTTGAGCCTTTGAGCTAACTTTTGGTGGTGTAAAGGCGACTCCACTGAGCATTGGGTCTTGAACTGTTGCTGGTGAACTATCAAAATTAGGGTCTAAATCAGACATTATGAGCAACACTTGAGAGCAAGTAAAGCTGACAAAAAGGTTTAAAAAACAGGAGCTGATGAATCAAAGAGATCAAAGGAATTGCCGCCCTTCAAAATGTAGGACTGTAGTTTCCTGGGAAACCCAAACACCTATGCTTTGTGTATGTGTGTGTGTGTGTGTGTGTGTGCAATGTAAAGTGTGCAATGCTTTATTCTAATGCAATATTATTGTTATGAACTAAATTGCAAGCAGTTAATTTGTTTGACACATTTAAATAAATTTTGAGCCAATTAAATTCAATAGTATCTTCTTTCTGGGCATATTTGTACAAATATATGCAATTGAAATGGTGCAAAATGTAGTTAAAAAAATCTTCATATTTGACGTTAAGCTGAGAGCTATAAAAAGTTAAGGGCACAACATAGATTTGCAAGCTAAATAGTTCCTAATTATTTTGAAACATTCAAAACACCGGTCCCCATATTCAGAAAAATTGAGTAAATTGAAGAAAGTGTACTCTAAATGCATAGATTAAAAAAATTTCATTTTACAACAAATTAGGGTATGATTTTGTATATAGCAATTTATTATTTCCAAATTTATTGGGTCAAAATTACGAATCAATCATAGCTTGGAAATAGTTGTTGATAGTGACCCATTTGAGGATCAGCTCGTTCATAGGGGTATAAGACATCGTAATCCACTCATGCAACCACAGCTTGCAGTTTTACAAGTAGATTAAACACTGGGGGCTATACTTTCTCAGCAAAGATGGCAAAATTTAGCCACCACAATGTTGGTTTATGTCGGCATTTTTGAGCCATATAAAGGCAGGATTGACACTGAAATTCTGATTCACATTTTGACATGTTATTCACACAAATTTGGACTACTAGGTACACAAAAATGCACAGAAAAAGAATATCATTTAAAAGTTATAAATTTATAATTTTTTTTCACTTTTTATCAATTCGAGTAAATGGCTAAAATTATTCTCAGGCTGAATAATGACAATATCAATTTCAAGTTCTCCTATTATGGGTAACAGTTGATAATAATTATTAGGATTGTCAGGATGGTAACTAATTTTGAAATCATCATTTTGATTTATACTCCAAGAAATCAATTTAATATTCACAGAGGTTTTATTAGCCGTAGGCCAGCAAGGGCCATGCGTGATTTGGTTCCAAGTAGGGACAGACATTGCAAATTTTGATTCTATTTTGCCAACTTAAATATGAGAAAATTTTCTCTCGGGCAAAGTTAGGACAATTTATTATGTCAGAGTGAATCAAACAAAGAAGACTACACAGTTTTCCTGGGAAAGTATGAATAACATTAATGTAAATCAAAAGGTTTAAATAATCTTTCTGTTGTTGTTTTTTCTTCATTTAGTTGTTGGAATGATGAACAAATCTTACAATAGCATAAATGATACTGTATTGTGTCATAATTTAAACAACTACAGTGGACTCTCCGAGATCTGTTTGGAACAGAACATGGTTTTAAAGGAAAGTTGCAATTTTCAGGTTTCCGGTTATAGAAATTTAAGTGCATGTTTTCCGAAACTAGAGTCTATGAAATTCACACCTGGATGTCAAAACTGTTAGGAAATTGATGAAAGTTTTTGAGGCATTGGAGGTCTTGATTGAGCAATAAAAAATGTAGGCATAAAGAGGAATTGAATGCAATTTTCAATGAAATTCTAAGCCGTATTTTTTCCTTAGTTGCAATAGCCATTCTTTACACCAATTTGTTTTATTAAAACAGAAATTTTACAGCATTTCACGAAAAGAAATTATAATACCATTTTATCTAGTGCTGCAGTTGACATGCCCATATAGCACACACGAGTATTGAAGTCCTCTCAAATTCCCACTTAATTTTTTTGATCTGTTTTGGCGTAGGTTTGGGCTTGGGCAACAGTGGTTTCTTTCTGAAAAATGAGAAGCTTTCTATCAATAGTTAATGTGATGCTGGGATTTGTTTTGGTGTCAATTTGTACAAAATCATCAGTGTAAAAAGCCTTCAAAATTTTGATATTGCAATCTTTTTGACGTTTCTGTGCACGCTTTGAATAAAAATTTTGTATAATCTACGCCTTTTACACACTGAACGTGGTTGGCTTCAATAATCAAAAATTGATGAACTACTCAAATCTTAATATTCTCAGCAGGGAATTTTTTTGTTGAAAAGGCAAAATTCTATCATCATTCCCAAAACATTAAATACTTTTCACAACAATCAAGCAAACAACTGACAATATGAGTGTGATGTAAATATCTTTTCAGTTTTTGGCCAGTCAGTATGTACTTGCCAGTGTTAAAACGAGTACAGTAACACCATATATTTGGTACTCTAACACAGGAAACACTTAAGGTTCGAAAATGCATTTTGGTCTACATTTTTTGTACAGTTTCTGCAAACTTATTGGAAAACACATATCGTGATGTGAGATGTAATTAGAAATGGCAAAATTGCACAAAACAGCTTCAAAGCTGCATTCTATCAAAATATCAACTATGCTCTTCAAGTGCACATTCAACATCATGTCCACTTTTGTTCCAGTAAATACTAGCTTTCCAGATGTGACAAGAAGCACGGTAGAATCATAGGTGGGCAGCACCAAAATTCTGGGGAAGGTGAAAAAATTTTCAAAGGTCAAAAAATAATCTTAAAAGTGGTTGTAAGGCAAAAACACCATTTTTCGATGTTTCTCATCAAGCACTATCCAACGGCATCAAAAAATTGCCAAAAAAAACAAAAAAATTTCAAAACTTGAATTCTGGGGGGTATTTTGATTTCTGGGGGGGTATTTCAACTTCTGGGCGGGTGCATACCCCTCATGCCCACGTGTGGGTAGAATGAGGATGCTTGATTTTTAAGCTCAGGCCAGGAAATTTGCCAGGCTTGTACTTTACTAATTTGGAACAGTGAGCATGCCAGAGTTTCAAGATTAAACATACAACTACAATTGGCTTGAGCAATAATATTACAAATTTGCATTTTAGGAGACTGAATTTGTACAATGAAAAATTCAAATAATTCGACTAGATATATATATATATATATATATATATATATATATATATATATATATATATATATATATATATATATATATATATATATATATATATATATATATATATATATATATATATATATATATCATAGGTAGCGCGTTAGCGCGTACCTATAATATACTTGGGTACCCCCAACACCTGGGCACCCCCTACAGCTATAACGGGACACTTCTGGAAGGTGCGGTTTTTTTTAAAAGAAAGATAATAAAAAAATTCGCTGCCCGTGTTTTTTTGTTTTTCTTGAAACTCAAAATTGACTGTGTAAAGAAGGTGTAAAGTTTTTGTGTAACGTTATAACATAGGACAAATTTTGGGACCTTTTTACTGCGGCATGTGGACAACTGAGTATTGATGACTCGAAGGATTGAACAGAATAGGATAATAGAGGGATGAATTCTACAGATGACACTTTTTTTGTTTTTTGAAATTCGCATTATTTATCGAACGGCAGTGTAAAGAGTGCGAAAATCTGGGGGTGAAAAAGCACTTTTTGGTCGAGTTTTCAACCTTCCTATGTCCAATACTAACTCCGGTTATGAGGTTTTTAAAATGTTTTCTGACAGAAATGTAGAGCGGATCAAGGGCTACATTCTGCATATAAGCAAAGTCTTGTATGCTCTATGGTGAGTTAGATCCTGGGGTTTAAAGTTTACACTCTAGTGGATGGTGTAAAAAACGGATTTTAACTAAGATTTCTCTGCCAAATTTTTCCGCTTATGAGTCAGTGCAAATCGAAGACAGCATTAATAAAGTGCCTCACAGGGGCTAAACATCGCAGCAAACCGCATTTAAAAAAACGCAATATTGAGTTATTTATGGGGGTGTAAAGTTCGAAATCAGAGGTAAAAAATGGGCTAAAAAACACGTTTTTTCCGAAGTTTGATTGATAAATCATGCCAAATAATTTTTGCAACAGAATTTTTGGCACACAGGAATGTACTACGATTTAAAAGCTACAAATTGTACCAAACCGAATTTCTTTAAACTCAATGGGGAGTTCGGTACGGAATTTTAAAGTTTACAGTGTTCTAAATGGTGGAAAATACGTTTTTGTTGCGTTTTTGTTCGCCACTTTCTCCGTCCAGAAGTCGGGATAAGTCTAATAGAATAAAAATAAAGTGCTTTATATCGGGTGCATGTCAAAGCAAATTGTCTATACATTAATATTTAGCGAGTGTAAAGTCAAAAATTTGGAGTTTTAAATGCGTTTCTGTCTTGTTTTTTCTGCCTGCTTCTCCGGTTACGAGTCAGGGACACGTTTATCAAGTCTAGAAATGGACCAGGAATCAAATTTGATATGCCAGTCTGGCGCATATGTTTACACTCTACGGTGTTGTAAAGTAGTTTACACCAATTGTTAGTTTGCCCATAGAACATTATGTAGACTTAATTTTTTCATAAATATTAATCGTAATATCGGAACAATATCAAAATTACGAATCTGACTAAAATCTTCTTTACACTAGGTGTTTACATGAAGTTTACACTACATATATATTTATCTTCGTTTTTGAGCATTCCTGAAACCTAATTTTTTCTTGGAGCCTAGAAGTTTTCAAAGGATCAAATGTGAGACGTCACGTAGGCGCGTTTGTTTACATCCAACAGTGATGTAAAGTAGTTTACATTCATTGTTTATATGTCCTCAGACCATTGTAGAGACATAATTTTTTCATGAATGTTGATCATAATATCCGAGTAATTTTTTACACTGCATGTTAGCCTTTGTTCTAGAGCATTGCAAAAATCGAAATTTTTTCCTGAGATATAAAAATTTACAGGGAATGAAATATATACGTCAATTGGGCGCGCTTGCTTACACTCAGCAGTATTGCAAAGTGGTTTAAACCTAATGTTTATTGTCTTTAAAACATTATGGAGACTCATTTTTCCATAAATGTTGAAAGAAATATTGGAGCAATATCAAAATTACGAATCCGACTAAAATATTCTTTACGCTATGTGTTTGTGTAAAGTTTACGTTACGTGTTAACCCTAATTCGATAGACTTGCAGAGACTTTGTAACTGAAGTCAAGAAATTTTCAAGGATTCATATGTGAGACATCAATTAAGTGAGTTTGTTTACCCTCAAAAGTAATCTAAAGTGATTTAAAAATTATGTTCAAGTGTCCTTAGATCATTGAAGAGATGTAATTTTGTCTTAAATGGGTTGCATTAAAGTTAAATCTTTATCAGCCGTGTTTATAATATGTTTCACAAAATCTTGCACATGGAGAGCTATCGTTTAATTGATGTAAATTGCCTGCAAAAGTGGTTTAAAATGAACCAGCAATCACACTACTGTGCACAGAAGTCGACAAAGATATACAGCTTTATTGTAATCATGTACATTAATAAGCAGTAAACTGTTAGTATTCTCTACACCTAGTAGTTGTGTAAAGTTTGCACTATTCATTTGTTGTTAATATGTAGTCTATACTACAAATTTATTTTACTACCAAATCAAAGCGCTAGTGTTCCTTACATTTGATATTTGCGTGAAGTTTTTGAATTTTTGCCAAAAATCTTTGCCTTCTAATTTACCAACATCCCGCCTTTTCCATTTTCTTGAAGTTTAAAATCTTTTATAATTCTCTCATAATTTAATGGTAGGTTTTAACTTTAAGTTTCTCTTGGTTTACAACTCTCGCTTAGCAAGCTCATTTTTCAAAACTTTTTCATAGTGATCAGATTAGTTGCGTTTAATTTGGACTTGGTGGACGGTCATTATTTTATTACTTGGCTTAAATAAACCAAGTGAATATCTTTTGATTATTTTCTTCATCGCAAATTCAAACACCCAATTTTCAATTTGAAAATTGACCCAATTTTCAATTTGAAAATTGATCCAATTTTCAATTTGAAAATTGAAAATTGGGTGTTTTCAATTTCAAAAGTCACAACACATTGTGCTTGTGTATTGATTGAGTGAGGATTTGCAATGTGAATTCGTTGGTTAAATTTTTGTGCTTGATTATAAGTGAACTGCACATTAAGAAGAAATAACTTAATGCAGTTTTAATTTGAAAATGGATGGTGTCCATAAGGTTGTCTTGTTTAAAAAGGATAATGCTGATGTTAAGAACAATATTGTTTTCCACGTTCTTGGACTGTTGTCATTATTGTGGCATGTTACTGATTGTGTTTACTGACTGATGTACTGAAATCACGCTAATTAAAAGTAGTGTACTAGCAAAGAAAAATGCTCCGATGGAACAAAAAAGATGAATATACTTGGAATTGTGGATTATTATGGATGTAAAAGGAGGGGACTAGGAAAAATCTACCTAAAGTCGGAAAATCTGCTAAAAATCGCACTTTCTCTAAGCAACGCAAAAAATCGATGTATATTCTGCGGCCTCTAAAAAAGTGTCTTTTTTAAATAATGTTCAAAGTTTCAGATAAGAGTGTATAAACAAAATCTATCAAGGTAACTTTTTTAAATTGCTGGCACCTGATTGATAGAAAACTAAGAGGTATTGTATTTAAAGTTGTTTTGTTTTATGAGCATTATAGCAAGCAAAGCAGGAGCCGATTGATTAGTGCACACAATCGTTTTGGGCATGCTAGTGTATCTACATTAAGTCTGTTTCAAGTCAACTTACGTGTTTCCTACTGTTTTTAACCAACCATGTCTTCAATTGTCTTCGATGTTTGCTATTTCATTCAATTGGCTTGGAAGACTGTTAGTTTACTTAATATCATTTCCCATAGCTACTGCATAGCTAACGTGCTGCTGTTTCAATCATTGCTATGGTTGAATATTTATTTTAATCTGTTGGCCGCAGAATATACATCGATTTTTTGCGTTGCTTAGAGAAAGTGTGATTTTTAGCAGATTTTCCTGACTTTAGGTAGATTTTTCCTAGTCCCCTCCTTTTACATCCATAATAATCCACAATTCCAAGTATATTCATCTTTTTTGTTCCATCGGAGCATTTTTCTTTGCTAGTATATATATATATATATATATATATATATATATATATATATATATATATATATATATATATATATATATATAGGGGAAAAAATATACATTGCAAACTGAATAATTTAAACTAAAGTGTGAAAAGGTCAGGGCCCGGTTGCTCAACTCGACCATTAACTAATGTTTACCTTAACGTTAATGGTCACCTTAACACAACCATTAATTAATGGTCGCGTTAAGTCCAATTTCCACCTTAACGGAACCATTAAAAAAAATTGGGTTGCTTGACTCAACCATTAAGCTCGACTTTAAGGGAAGTCTAATGGTCCATTTAAATTTTGGTTGCTGGACTCCACCTTAGTGCAGCCGTTAATTGAGGCTCAGTTTTTTAATGTCTACCTTAAAACCAGTTGCTTGACTGAAACCTTAACGCTCCCATTAAGTGTTTAATGGTTTCTTTAAGGTAAATTTAGTTGCTGGGCTTCACCTCAACAACTTTAATGGCTTTGTTAAGGTTCATTCTTTAAGGTAGCTTGAGAGCCACATTAACGGACTCATTGATTGCTTTTCACATTGAAAAATGGCGTTTCTTCCTATCGTTCTGATTTTTAATATTATGACAAGTTCTCGCTCGATTCAAAGTCAAAAGAAGTCCTTTGACTAATTTCAATGATGACAAATTTTATGATCAATTTAGATTTAGCAAGTTATCCTTAATACTGAAGATTTCATAACAATAATATTAGTTTATCCTTTTTCTAGTTGCAGACAAGGCAACTATGAGCGCTGCCTACTGACAATACAAATTGCAGAAAACTGGCTGATACAAACTTCATCTTTGCATAAATAGAAATTTTTTTAACTATTACATTTTTCCAACTACATAATTTCATGACAATTAAAACACAGCTTTTATAGAGACTTCATGTATGCAATTATTGTTTTCACGAGATAACTCAATGATTACATTTCACACTTAAAAAGTAAAGCTTCTTTCATTATTCTTTTAGTTAATAATATGATACATGCTCGTCAATCAACTGTCAAATGAAATCCATTGGTTCATTTTAATGACAATAAAACGAGTTTTTTCAGTTGGCTTCTTCATTTTATTCAGCTGTTGCCAAAAATGCACTAAAATCAAAATTGTATTTTCCTATTTTTCTTCTCTATTTTTTAAAATTTCCATATCATCGCTAGCAACCATTTATGACCCAGACTAATGAGCATTTTCATTTAATTTCCTCATTAAGTGTATCGCTGTCACTGCAATCCATTATCAGACGAATTCGAACCAAAACCAAAAGTCAAGCGGTAAAAGAGTAAAATAAAAGAAAATTTGAATTTTCAATGACTATGGTTCTCAATGTTTTATATCTATGTATTTTAACCAAAAGATTAAAATTCTCGTGGAATACGTGTGAACTTAACACAACCATCAAACTTCCCTTAACGCAACCATTAAGCTTACCTTAACGCTACCATTAGATTTCCCTTGATGCAGCCATTAAAGGTTTTTGTTAATGGTTTCTTTAATGGTACCCTTAAACTTCCCATAATAAATGCTCGACCATTAATTAATGGTCAAATCAAGCAACCTGATTTTGTATGAACCTTAACAAAACCATTAGTTAAGGTTTTACCTTAACGTTAATGGTTTTGTTAAGGGAATCTTAATGGTCGTTGGCGTTAAGGTGGAGTCGAGCAACTGGCCAACCATTAAAAATTAATTTTTAATGGTTAGCCTTTATTAAGGTGAAGTCGAGCAACTGGGCCCAGGTCTTATTTCACCACCAAGTGGCTTAAGCCCATTGTGCTCCAACACGGCGCCCAACCATACAACTGGTCTTATCCTTCCACGCGATGCAGCCTGGAAAATAAAACCATCAAGTTTACATTGTTTCCTGGGAAACCCCATTGGCAGGTCTGGGCAGGATTGGGCCAGTCAAGGCAGACAGCTCCCTTGCTACCTAACCCCTACCCCAGGGAGCACGTTTGTTCTCACTTGCCTATGCTTAAGCACAGGCTATCTCTCAGCACACTATGACAGGGTGATGCAGTTAAGTACTAACATAACAAAAAGGAAAATAGTAGCATGTGGGTAAATTAAAACAAATTAAATGATATGATGGAACATTATTGTTGAGAATGGGACAATCATGCTCTATGTATAATGACTCCTTGATTGAAAGATCAAAAGAGTCAGATGCTCAACTGATAACCTTTGAAGCAATCTGATGTAATTGGATGATTGTTATTTGAGATATGCTTGTAAATAGCAGATAAGATATCACCCTGAATTGGCTTTTCTGTAGCATATGAGATGCCTGTATGATCTGCAATTCTATACTTAAAAATGTCAGCAAGTTTTGCCAATGTAACTAGCTATACAGCCAGAACACATACTTATATACTAAATTAGAGAGTAGCTTAGCAGGTACAGCATCCTGGTTCTTGAAAAACTGGCTGATAAGCATGACAAGTTTGTAAACAAAGCTTACCTAAATCTGAGGGTAAAATGCACATTTAAGCTTCAGAATTCTGTTGTGCAAATTGTACCAATGCTCACTCAGTGTAAGGCAAAACAAGAGAATAGCATAATGTACCAACCCAACTTTTATGTCATCAATCTTATCATAAACCTTTGTCATAAAGTCTGATATGACCTTATCAATCAAGCCAAGAGGATACTCATTTTGCAGTAGAGTCTGCTTCAGCTTGTCAATATCAGAGACAAAAGTCTGATATGAGTTACAACATGTAAATATGACTCACAATTGTCCTTATTAAACCAACTTTATAGGCATATGTATTAGGAAACTATTTGATGATCAGAATGTCATTTTAGTGAATAACAACTGCAGTTAAAGGAATTTACTTTACTTGCAATGCTGAAATATATCAACAGATAGATGGTGTTGCTATATGGGTAATCTGCTTGGCCCAGTTATTGCCAAGATTTTCTTGAGCTATCACAAGACAAAGTGCCTCAGAGACTGTAGTACTAAGATCAGACCCAAATTTTATGTATCTCATGTTGATGACACATTTGCAGTGCTTTCTGACAGAAATCAGCCTAGCAACTTCTGTGATTACATGAATCAGCAACATCTTAATATGAAGTTTACATTTGAAACTGAATGTGACAAGAAATTAAATTTCCTTGATGTGCTTGTTGAAAGGAAGTCTGATGATATTGTGTCATCAGTATATCAGAAGCCCACATTTTCTCTCCTTTATGCCAAATTGTTTAGTTTCATTCCTTATGCCTATGAAGTTAGTCTAATAAGGACACTTGTGAGTTGTACTTACATGATTTGTAACTCATATCAGACTTTTGTCTCTTATATTGACAAGCTGAAGCAGACTCTACTGCACAATGAGTACCCCTTGATTTGATTGATAAGGTCATATCAGACTTCATTACAAAGGTTTATATAAAGAGTGATGACATAAAAGTTGGGTGTGATAAAGTATGTTATTCTCTTATTATGCCTTACACTGGTGTGCGTGGCTGCAATGTAAGCTGCAGAATTCCAATCCTTATATCTGCCCTTTAATCTCAGATCAGAGTAAGGTTTGCTTATAAACCTATCAGTGTATCAGCCGGTCTTTCAAGAACAAGGATGCTGTACCTGCTAAGCTACTTTCTAATTTAGTATATAAGTATATGTGCTCTAGTTGTATGGCAAGTTTTATTGGTGAAACACACTGACATTCTGAGAGTAGAATTGCAGAGCATACAGGCATCTCATTTGCTACAGAAAAATCATTTAAGGGCAATTTTTTATCTGCTATCAACAAACATGTCTCAAATAACAATCATCCAATTACATCAGATTGCTTCAAGGTTAATAGTCGAGCATCCAACTCTTGATGTTTTAATCAAGGAGTCATTATACATAGCAGGTGATTGTCCCATTCTCAATAATAATGCTTCTACAAATCCTTTAAATTTGTTTTAATTTACCAACATCCCACATTTTTCATTTTCTTTAACTTTTAAATCTTTTATAATTCTCTCCATAATGTAATGGTATGTTTCAACTCGAAGCTTCTCTTGGTTTACAACTCTTGCTTAGCAAGCTCATTTTTCAAAACTATTTTATGGCAAACAGTGGTGTTAACAATTTATATATCCTACCTTGAAAATTTCAAACCAATCCAAATGCTGGTGCTTGAGTTAAGCCCCTATCTGCAAGAGTGTAAACTGATGCTGGCATACATTAGGTACAATTTCAAAACTTTTGTTATAGTGTGCAAATAGGGTATGTATCATACCACTGAAATTTCAGCCTGACCCAACCACTGGTTCTTGAGATGGACCTCTTCATATATTTTCCACTACCCCCACCCCCTGCTCCTGGGCAGACAGGTCTCCCTGACCATACATGGGCAGCAAGAAAATTCTGGGGGTGCAAGATTTTTTTGAAGGTCGAAAAATGGCCTTAAAAATGGTGGTATGGCGTATAAAAACACCATTTTTCGACGTTTCTCATCAAGCATTATCCATTGGCATCAAAAAATTGCAAAAAAACAAAGAAAATTTTCAAGAATTGAATTCTGGGGGGTATTTTGATTTCTGGGGGGGTATTTTGGTTTCTGGGGGTGTGCATACCCCCCCAAACCCCCCCACGCCCAGGTGTGCTCCCGACCCTTGAGCATAACTACCTTCCACTGGGCAGGTTTGGGTAGGCCCTACCCAGCCTTTTGCTCCATAGCACAACCTCAGTTCTGGGCCAGGGAGCAGATTCACCTCTATAAGATAAGGTCCTACTCACCATATGATCATGTGCATCAACTGTTTGGCTCACAAACAACGATATACAGTTTGAAGCAACTAGTGCATGTTTAAGTGAATAAAAGTTGTCTGTAACCATCTTTGATGTTTTTTTAATTGTTATCTAATCAATGTCACTTAAAGATATCTTCAAAATTTTGGTTTAGTGAATTTTGATTTCTTAAACTTGCTTTTGTTTAAATATTCCATTTCAAACACTTGAAAGTCTTAAGCTAATGTGTATCTTTACTTGTGAATCAAAGTATACTGTATAAAGATATAATCATCATTTTTATATTCAATTTAGAGCTAGCTAAGGCTATGATGAAGAATTTAAAGGATAGGTTGTGGAATGACAGTTCCATGATAACATCATTTTGGATTTTTAATCCAGATCCTAAACAACTTTCTGAGATACAAAAAGACTTAGTCATATGGCAACTTCCTGATCAAGGAATTATTTACTTTCTATGCTAAAGGCATTGAGGTAAAGGAACCCAAAATATCATCCAAATGTGAAAGGTTAGTAATGTTTTGTTACTTTATTCACTAAGAATCATTATCATTGCTCACCACAAAAAATACATTATTTTTAATAGTTGTTGTACCTAATTTTAGTTATACTTCTTTTTCTTGCAGTACATTGCTTTAATGCCCATAATGCAACTGTCAATTCGGATTCTCACTTATGAATCACATATTTACTGAGAATTGGGACAAAATATTACAGCAGCAACTGGAAATGCTTATGAGGCTGTATTTGTTGACTTCAAATTTTGTTGATTTTGATTATAAGCCTGCAGTCAAGGAGTGTTTTGGACAGATAATTTATTCTCTTGGCTGTACACTTAAGCAAAAGCAAAATAGTATGCAATGTAGAATATTCATTATGTAGGGCACATTATATTTGTTTATTTTACTTATTCATTTATTCACTTGGGCTTTTGTGTATATCATGCATTAATTTGTTCTTACAGATTCATTCATGATTTATCATATTTTTATCTTTTATTGTACCCTCAGGATAACAAGGCTAACTACTCCTTTTAATACTATTGTGAAAAACTTGCTTTGCTAGTCAACAAAATGCACCAATAAATTTGTATCATAAAAATGCTTTGCCATTGCGCTTTATTATAAATTCTAAACAGGCTGCCAATGCATAATATTACCAGCTGCAAAAATTGCTTCACTAATGCTTGATATTACCAGCTGCAAAAAAATTGCTTTGCCAATGCACAATATTAGGATTGTATCACTTAGCCAATGTGCAATATTACAGGGTGTTCAGTAATTTTGTGTCAGGGGTATACAGCAAAAACATGAAGTTCTTATGTGATGTGCTTTACACAGTTGGAAAGAGCATTTAATTTTAATTAACAAGTTTACAAATTATTTAGATAACAATGGCTAAATCAGAGATTCTGATTTTCAAAAAGAAATAGACTGAATTATGGCTATTTCTTAGCACATTGCTGTGGAATGTTGAACAACATTTATTAATTGATTGTGGATAACCAGTTCTTTGAAATGTCGGGCAACTTGGGCATACATGTTTCTGAGGATGTTTTCCATTCAGAATTGATTGGGCTTCCCAATGATGTATCACACATATTGTAGAAGTATATGGTTTTGCCTGTACCCCTACACAAAATTACTGGACACCCTGTACTAACTAATTGTGTCTATTTATTATAATCATGATGTTTCTGTCTATTATGCATCAAACAGCTCAACGAGCAGTATAAAACATATGCCCTTGTGTACAAAAGATAGATGGACTGTCCCCACATTATAACATAGTGGTACCCTCTAAATGCATGCGCAACCCCCTCTCTATACTACTATATCTGGTAGCAAACAAATCACTACAAGTATGTCATTTTTGTTAAAACATTGCATAATGGACAAGTATCAGATGGAAGGAGAACTCAGTCAGGCCAGCAGAGTGACCTTTTTAAGTTAACATTTTGTTCTGTTGAAAATTTTTTTAGATAACGCTAACTTTAAAACAATCACTTTTTAAATCAAATTGTTCTATTAAGTCCCCAATGGTTCAACCTTAAAACTTCTGAAACTCATATCATACGACTTACATTTGTTACAATTTTGTGCATCATTAACTTTGTTAGTAATGAAATTTGTTTATCATGCATACATCAACCCTCACATTGTTCTTAGCATGGGCTTGAGGATAATCTCTTGATTGAAATGTCGTTTTCTCAAACCCTATGTGTGATTAAAGGAAGCAGCTTAAGCTAAATGTGACATTTTAACAAATATGAAGATTTAGCTAGCTAGATAACTTTATTGTTTTCCTGAAAACAGCCTACCTGTGCAAATATTCCTGTCTGGATTCATTTTGACACATCTAGGTATTTTTGGTCATTCCCAAGAGATTGGTTTTCAGGAAACTACCATTGTAGAAGTTTAATCTACATAAGTATTTAGAATAAAATTAACCTGCTAAATAAATTCGCCAAGTTAGACAAAATGAGTAAATATTTCTTGTGTTTCATTGATCTCATAATTTATCCCCATGCTGTGATTTACAAAAGTGTTATCCTAATATCCACAATGTGATACTTCTTAAATTCTTCATCCCTAATACTTTTATAGCAAATTTTTGTTATGGCTGATTCCACGGATAATTTAAGGTTATTAATGTAACCCGACACCTACGTGTTTATTTATTTCAGTCTTGTCGAGCAGCGTTATTCAAAACGGTTCATTCATTAATCCAATTTTATACGTTATTCAAATTAGTTGTAACTGAACCTGCTCGTTGGCCGGGTATAAATACCTGTGTCAACGTGCAGTGATTCAGTCACGTAACCGGCGTTTACTAATTAAATTACTACAATATGGAACCACGCCGCATTCATTCATTCTTACGTACTCTCCTTGAATTGCCATTCAAGTGTATTATTTAATATAGGTACGCGCTCCAATCTATAGACATTAGATTGTGATATAGCAATTAATTATATCATACTCGAAATAAGTACAATTTAAGAAAGCACATCATCCACATTCCTACAGTCTGTGTAGTCTCGGCACATACATAGTACGAGGCTACATAATTGGAGGTCAGTCTACCGAGATGAACCAGCTTCGAACGAGAAGCTGTGGGAAAGTGGAGGATGTTACGCCACTGGACGATGTAGTTCGTGTGCATCGTAAAAATAAAGGGTCAAAAAATAATCCTACAGATGATACGACCACTGTAATGACTTCATCAGGCAGTGAGGACGATAAAAGCGTTCCCAAAATGTCTGATCTACTTGCTGGGACAATCAGCAAAGACTCGAAGGTAGATCTTTCGAAGAACCAGGATGTTATCCCGAAAAATCCTGATGAAACCTCAAAAAATTTAGAAGCAACCTCGTCTAAAGTTCCTGTACGTAAATCCAAAAGTACAGTGTTTAAAGAACACTTGTCTGATTCAACTGATGGCGATGACCGAAAATTGTCGAACGATTTTCGTGCTTTTAAAATAAATCGAGAAAGAGAAATATCCTCGAAACATTTTGTATCACTATGTTTCAAGCGTCTTAATTCTTTCTCAGGGGGCAGCGAAACTCATGTTCAAGATTACTTCGATGATTTTGAACATTTGGCATTCTGCAATGAGGTATCAGAACATGACATGTTAATCGCACTCAGAGAACTACTAAAAAGTGCAGCACTAAGAGCATTTAAAAGTATGAGCATGCAACAATGTAACTCGTATTTTAATTTAAAACAAGCCTTGATTGATAGGTTTTCTGATTCTGGCAATATTTATATTGCCAAGTCTAATTATCATAACAGAAAACAACAATCAATCGAGTCGGTTCAGGAATTTTTTGATGACTTATGGCGTTTAGCAAGTATAGCTCATCCTGAATTGGATCAAATTCAGCTGGAACATTCTGTCATTGATAAATTTCTAGTTGGTTTGAATACAGAAATTCGTAGATTTCTGCTTTTATCTGACGTACCAACTAAGTTAGAAAAATTACTTAAAAAAGCTAAAAATATAGAGCATGCGAATAAAACTGAAAAGAAAGAAAATCCTACAATTCTGGTGAATAAAGTTTCTGATGAATTCAGAACTAAACGTCATAATTATCACAAAAATTCCGAATCGTCCGCTCGTGATACTCATGAAACATCTACTAGCGACTCAGATTATGATTCTGCGAATAAAAATCGTAATAAGAAATCTGTTTCATTTGCACATGATACACGCAAAGGTTCGACAAGTAATTTGGACTATGATGACAGAAAGGATAATCGTTTGCATCGCGATGAGCGCTATCACAAGAGTTATAAACCTAAAGAGTATTATAAAGAAAGTTATCAGCGTAATAGGACTTTTTCTAATAGTAGCGGAGCATCGAGTCCTGATAACAGAAATTTCAGAAAGTTTGATCGAAATAATTTTCGAAAAGAGACAAGCTCTAATAGTAATGGAAGTTACTATCAAAATAGACCTTTTCGATCATTTCCTGATACTCGTAGGTATGAAAACTTTCCTTCGAACAGTTATAATAAAAATTCTACAAACGTTCGAAAGCCTTATAATCCTTATGCATATTGTAAATTTCATGAACGTAATGGACATTCGACAGAAGAATGTTTTTCTGTTCGTGCGTTTCAACGGAAGTTGAATGTTCGTATTTTTCCAGAAAATCGATTGACTTCGCCACCAATAAATATGCATCATAATATGAATATGCATACACCGTATATTGCAGAAAGTCCTAATCAACCCAGTACTAGCACAGTACTGCCGTCATTTCAGCATTATACCGTAGATCCTAACTTATCATATCACAGAGATATACCTTCAAGTAATGCTCTAAATCGTTTAATGAATAAATCAAATACGATTATGTTCGAAAATTCGTCTTTAAAGTCTTTCCATGATCCGTCGGACATGAGCTTAAAAATGGGAAAAAAGGAAAAGAATCAAATTTCGGAAAAATCTGCTATGAATATGATTGGTTTTCAGACTAATCAAAGAACAAAATCTGTTTCTACGCAGACAACTTTACCCTGCGCGTGTAATGCTGAAAAGTCGTTTTCAGCGGATAATTATCAAAATGATCTTAATATAATGCATTTAAATGCAAATTATCATTCGCGTGACTTAATGGGTGACGAAATTAAGCTATTTGCTTATAAAACATTAAAGCCAGTTCATCTAAAAGGTGAAGTGGGTGGAAAAACTGTCACAGCTCTCTGTGACACAGGTTCACAATGTACACTTGTAAGTAAAAAATTTATTCACGACGTTTTTGAGTGGCGATGTGATTTTAATACACCTCAATCGGAAGTAGAAGTGGCTAATGGCCAAAAAATGATTATATTTGGATCCACAAATTTTTATTTTCGTATAGGCGATGAAGACTTCCCTATACATGCTAAAATAGTCGACACATTGAATGAAAATTTCATTTTAGGTACGGATTTTCTTGGCAATGATTTTGTCAATGCATCTATCAATATATGCAAAAAATCTATTAAAATGCGCGGAAAACGCTATCCAATATTTTTTGCGAATGAACTTGCTTGCAAAACTTTGCATGTTAATCTGCTACGCACAGTAGGTAAGAACATTATCCCACCGAATTGTCAAAAAATTATACCAGCCACAGTATATGTTGACAAGCCAGAGTCTACGCTGTATACTGTTGAATCATCTTTATGTGATAATAATCACGTTTTTGTTGCAAAATCGATTTTTGAAAGCAAAAAGAATTTAGTACCAGTATGCGTATTGAATGTTTCAAACGAACCGTTTGAAATTAAATCTCGAACGGTTGTGGGGCATGCTGAGCCAGTAGAAGCTATCATAAATCAAAATATGTCAAAAATTCATAAGCACGATAAAAGTTTTGAAAATGCACTTGATAAGTTGGTAGAAAATCCAACTTTGAGTAAAGTTGAGAAATCAAAGTTACGGAAAATTTTAGCGAAACATAGATCAGTTTTTGCACTTGATGGTGAAAAATTAGGGTTCACACATCTTGTACAACATGAAATTAATACAGGTACTGCTGAGCCCATAGCTAAACGTCCATTTAGAACACCTGTAGCGCATCGAAAATTATTACAAGATGAAATTAAAAAGATGCTTGATGAAGACGTTATAAGACCAAGTAAAAGCCCATGGGCAGCACCAATGTTTTTAATTAAAAAGAAAGATGGTAATTGGAGGCCGGTGATAGACTTTCGTGGTTTAAACGCAGTTACACGAAATGACGTCTATCCTCTGCCGAGGATTAGTGACTATATAGATTCACTAGGAGACGCAAAATATTTTTCAACTCTTGACTTAAAGTCAGGATACTGGCAAATTGGAATGCATGAAAATTGTAAAGAAAAAACTGGATTTATTTGCCAAGATGGTCATTATGAATTTAACGTCATGCCTTTTGGCTTGAAAAATGCACCAGCGGATTTCCAGAGATTAATGGAATTAGTCTTAAAAGGGCTAACCTGGAAATCTTGCTTAGTTTATATCGATGATATTATTGTTTACAGTAATACATATGAAGACCACCTGAAAAAACTGGATGAAGTTTTTTCAGTGCTAGAAAAAGCTAATCTAAAATTAAAAATAAGGAAATGTGCATTTTTGAAGCCAAAAGTCCAATTTTTAGGTCATGAAATTTCGAAGGAAGGAATCCGTCCGGATCCTGAGAAATTTATGGCAATAAAAAATTATTCATTCCCAAAAGACATGAAAGAAATGCAACGATTCTTGGGAATAGTTCAATGGTTTCACCGTTTTATTCCAAACTTAGCAGAGTTTGCGGCACCATTATATGAACTCATAAAAGATGACATTAAATACGAAATCACTCCAGAGCGTGAAAGGGCGTTTGAAATTTTGCGCGAGAAATTTACTTCACCGCCTGCTCTGCGATTTCCTATTTATAAGCCAAATTGCAAATTTATTATTCAAGCAGATGCTAGCAACACTGCTTTGGGTGCTGTTTTGACGCAGCAACGCGGAAATGATACTTGGGTTATTGCGTATGCAAGTAGACAACTTAATAAGGCTGAACGAAATTATAGCACAATTGAACGTGAATGCCTAGCACTTTATTTTGCATTTGAGAAATTTAATCATTATATTATGGATCAAGAAGTGCTAGTTGAATCAGATCACAAACCTCTTTCCTGGATGAAAACTGCAGTATCTAAAAATAATAGAATACAAAAATGGGCTTCAATTTTAGATAAGTATAAATATAGTATTAGGCATATACCAGGAAAAGAAAATCAAGCTGCTGATTTTTTATCTAGAATCCCAGAACGTATAGTAACAAACGTTACTACACGAGGTATGGCAAAAAGAGAAACAGAATCAAATCAATCTACCTCGGACATGGATACAAGTATACAGAACAATGATAGTAAACTTGAACTAGAAACGGAGACAGACATGGACTTAGTGCCAGTTTCTAATGATCTATCACTTGCATTAGATAAAATTAATATTGCTGAAATGCAAAAATCAGATCCCTTCATTTCTAAAATTTATGAAGCGTTGAGTAAGCCTGAAAAATATGGCAAGAAATTTGAAAATTTAAGTGTAATCGATAACTGCGTCTATCGAATTTGGCAAAATAAACTAACGAAAACTACTGTTTTCCAACTTGTAATACCAGAAAAACTAGTACCTACGGTCTTGCATCAATTTCATGGCGCAAATATAGCAGGACATTTCGGCATTCCAAAAGTAACATCAATGATACTTTTGAGATATTGGTGGCCGAAGATAGGTACTGATGTTCAAAATTGGGTTAAAAGCTGTCCAAACTGTCAGTTAACGCGCTTAGAAAAAATACCTAAAGTTCCGTTGACCAACATTCCCGTATCTGCACCTTGGGAGATGGTTTCAGTCGACTGCCTTACTCTGAAGCCATCCAGATATGGTCGTGTAAATTTAATTGTATTTTGCGATTATTTTACAAAATGGATAGAAGCATTTCCTGCTGAGAATATAACAGCAGAGACTGTTGCTGATATTTTCGTAAAAGAAATCGTGCTCAGATATGGTGAGCCAAAAAGGCTTCTATCTGACAGAGGGTCAAATTTTACATCCGAATTAATGAAAAACGTGTGCGAACTCTTGCACGTTAGAAAAGTGCAAACGACTGCTTATCACCCACAAGGCGATGGTCTTGTGGAGAGAGCGAATCGGACTATAATCGATCAATTAAAAAGGTTATCTAGTAACGAACCAGATAATTGGGAAAAATATTTAGCATTTGTACTTTTCGCATACAGAGCAACGCCACATGATTCGACTAAGGAAAGTCCATATTTTCTTATGTATGGAAGACAACCCACACTTCAATTAGACAACGCACTATTAAGGAAAATGACAATAAACTTAGATTACGATTCATATAGTTATTTTCTAGCGGAAACATTAAATCACACACGTGACATAGTCCTAGAAAATATAGAGAAAGCACAGAAAAAGCAAAAAGCATTTTATGATAAGAAAACAAAGGAAAAGAATTTTTTACCAGGTGACTTTGTGGCTGTGAAAATCCCACAGAAGTGTAAATTGGATAAAACTTATTCTGGACCTTTTGTTGTAGTGCATTCAATGCGAGAAAACCCGCCTAACACTATTAAAATTAGTTCATTAGGTGAGAATCCTAAAGAATACTTAGTATCTTTAGAGAGAGTCAAACCATGGTATGCTTCGACCATGCGTGTTTAAACCGTCATCAGAATGCATTGATTTTAATCTACACCTTTTGTTTACTTAATCGATTCACAATTCAGCCTAACCAGAATGACTGCACTGCATTAAGAAACATATCTACGTTCATTATTTGTTTTTTTCCTGTACCTGCGAGGCGTACAGCGGCAAAAAAAATTTTTTTAGCATTATTCTGTTGCGATATTTCTTCTTCGACTTAACAATTTTTCCAAAAATAATTATTCTTCTACTCTCATATTCACTGTATTGTATTACACGTGTATATATTTATTTTTTCTTTCGAAATTAATCGAGATATATTTTTCAGCAATTAGAACGGGTTATTTTTGTTGGCTTGCCTTATTTCCAAAGGAAATAACGATATAATTGCGCTTTACTTTCGTTACGCTATACAATACGCCGTATTGATAAATACGAGAAATTTATTATACTCGAAATGGCAGAAAGATTTGGATTCGCGCATCAATATTTACAGGAACATCGATTTCAATCTTCAAAATTAATAGGTGAGTTATTATTTTCTTTGCAATGCTAGCGAAATGCGATTGACTTGCAAAGTATTTAAAATTTTTTACCTCGAAATTATTAATTTTAAATGGAATTTTCATGCCTTGAAATTCTAATTTTCAAGTGAATTAAATAAGTAAATATTATTTTCTGTACCTTGAAATAATCTATTTCAAGTGAGCGATTCCGAAAATAAAAAATATTTCGAAATGTTAAATTTTCGGGTGAATAAATCTTAGACACAAAAATAAAAATCTATGTACTTATAATCTAAATATTCACATTGGCTTTCATTAATCAATGGCCAGCGCACTGCTCTAGTTATAATATTTTGCGACTTACTTTATGTAGTAGCTTGATCACCTACGAAATAGAGTACTCGACCTTAATATTTATCTCTATTTTCTTACAAACTTCAAACGAAAAATATATTTTCGCGTCAGTAACCCGCAAAAAATTTGCAAAAGACATGCAAATTAATTTATATAAGAATCAATAATTTGATAATTCAAATTATTTAGATAAGGGTGTGTCGTGTTAAAATTCCTATTTCCGACACATAAATTAATAAATCTACAAATACATAGATAATCTTACATAAAAATTAATTAATACTGCTTTTACGCATACGGCAGATCAAAGTATTTGCACATATCGCTAAATAAATTACAAAAATAGGCATAAAATTAATTTGTTCGTATGCTAGTCCTGAAAATTGTTCTTCAGTTGTTAGCATACATAATTACGGAAGATTTGAACATAATTGTTCTATAATAAAATTATCAAAATCGAGCAAGCGATAACAAAATAAATCAATAAAATTATTCTCATATAATACTAAATCATGAAGTTGTATCAGTAATGAGCAGAAAAAATAAATTAATATTAGGTAGTAGCTACATTAAATAATGCTAGAAAATTTATAATGTAAATCTTATCTGTCCTACAGATAGATAATGAAATACTACAAATTTTAAATGATTAGTAATACCATATTTAAAATAAATATGAGAATCTCAAAGTCCTGATATTTCAGAACATGGGCGTTTTTCGACTCCTTTATTGCCAACACCGCCACGCCCGTTTGCTGACAATCCGGCTCTTGGATCGATCAGCCAAACGGTAGACTACAACACGTACTTGCTAAAGGAGCGGGAATGCGATTATTTAAAAGGGATGGCCGAAACGGCGATGCACGAAAAGGCGATTTTGCACGTCGAAAATGAGAAATTGCGAAATGAGATTGCCGAATTAAGAAGTCGTCTAGATGCATCTAATAAACATTTAATTAGCGTACAACCAAAGGTCAAACTTAGCGAAAATATTAAAGAACAATCACGTTATTTTAATTATGATAGGACACAAGGAAATATGCAACAAGAAAAGAATTTAAGTTGTAATAATTTGACCAGCAAAAGGTTTGCTGTGAATTTTTCAGACTCACGCATAGAATCTATTTTTGAAAATGTGTCATCTACTGTGACTGTCCGTGATGCTTATTCATTCATCACGAGTAGTTTTGTCGATAATGGAGGTTCCAAACCTCAGCGTTTTCCCGACGGTTGGCGAGAATATGTAGCACAGTATTACGCCGACTGGAAGGATGAGTTCCCAAATGCTAAAATGTATTTGGAGCTATTATGCCAGCTTCTATTTGTCCAATTAAATAGAATTGGGGATTATTCGAGCACGTGTCTCGAACATTGCCTACATCAAGCAAAAGCTTTGGTGGAATCGATAATCCGTGCTATGAACAAGAACATTTCGGTTGACACGAATCAAAGGCGTTTGGATAGGGCGAAACGATTTGATTTTCGACGGAAGGAACAAGTTTTTATCGGAAAGAAATTCTACGGATTTGGCGGTGATGAAATGAATTCTGAACGACTCGACAAATTCAAGAGCGAAAAGAAGAAGGAGAAAGGACTTGAGGAAACGGATTGCGCGCCAGAGAGTTCGGACGGTGATATCCCTAGGACGCCTGGTGCAGACTTCCCAGAACTAGACAATGATTCGAAAGATTCCGACAAAGACTGATTTCAGTGATTTAATTTTTTTTTGTTTGAGGGGAGGAATGTAACCCGACACCTACGTGTTTATTTATTTCAGTCTTGTCGAGCAGCGTTATTCAAAACGGTTCATTCATTAATCCAATTTTATACGTTATTCAAATTAGTTGTAACTGAACCTGCTCGTTGGCCGGGTATAAATACCTGTGTCAACGTGCAGTGATTCAGTCACGTAACCGGCGTTTACTAATTAAATTACTACAATATGGAACCACACCGCATTCATTCATTCTTACGTACTCTCCTTTGAATTGCCATTCAAGTGTATTATTTAATATAGGTACGCGCTCCAATCTATAGACATTAGATTGTGATATAGCAATTAATTATATCATACTCGAAATAAGCACAATTTAAGAAAGCACATCATCCACATTCCTACAGTCTGTGTAGTCTCGGCACATACATAGTACGAGGCTACACTTTAAACCAACAATTTCTTTGATTGTCTTGAATGCATCGATGTTTTCTATTTCATTCAATTAGCATGCAAAGTCTCTCATAGTTTACTCAATCTAATTTCCTATATCAACTTCATTGCTAAATTGCTGTTTTTCAATCGTTTTTTTGTTCAATGGTTTATTTCAATCTCCAGGTCGCAGAATATACTTTGTTTTTTGCGTTGCTTAGAGAAAGTCTGAAATTCGCCGATTTTGCGACTTTAGGCATATACATAGATTGCTTTTTTCTAGTCCCCTCCTTTTACATCTTTAATGATCCAATCCCAAGTATATTCGTCATTTTTCTTCCATTGGAGCATTTTTCTTTGCTATATTCAGAATATTTGTTTGATCGCTTTCGGTGAGCTCAAAAGTGTACCCTCCTCAATGTATTCACAGAAATATTTGTAAGCGAGTTTTAAGATTATTTTCGACATAAAATCTAGGGCACTTGAATATCTTGCTCTAACTCCACAGTTATTACTGGAGACAAGCACGTGGAAAGTTTGCGGTTTCTTGTTCTCTAGGATAAGAAAATAGAATGTTGTGAGAAAATGGCAAAATCATGGTCAATAACTCTTCAAGATGAATGAAAAATGTTAAAGAAGAATCAAGGCACTTTTCTGCTTTATTTAAGAAATTAAACTAATGATCAAGACCATTTAAGCTCAAGAAACACGACTATGTTATGCATATGGTCAGTATTCAAATGTATGCCGTCACCATACTTGCACCGCATGAGAATTCTGGGGGAGTGAAATTTTAAAGTGCCTTGTTTGGCCCAAAAATGGTAGGTACACATCAAAAACATCGTTTTCCGGCGTTTCTGACGATACTCCACCTTTCTAGAGCATAAAAACACAAAAAATTTCGAATAAAATAAGAAAAGTCAAGCAAATTGAACAAAATATAGTCAAAACCACATAAAGATATACAAGAGTTCGTAGACTTTGTCTGCCTAGAAATACTAAACATCAAATTTCGCTTCATATATTTTTCATAAAAATATAAGTTATCGAAATTCTATTGTCAGATTAATTCAAGTAATAATAATTGCATGAAGTTTATGATGTAGAAATATGATTTTTTAAATTAAATACAGCGAATTTAGGTTGCCCAAATATACCTGAACATTTAAGGCATTCGCAAACAGTGGCACCATCTAATTCCCGATCTCTCATCATGTCATCAATCATCACAAGGACTTCACCAATGCTCAAACCATGTTCCTCGTATCTATTAGCATATTCGGTTTTGCATACGCAACAGACGGCCGCCAAATTTTTCAAGTCACTTATTTTAGATGATCCACTTAAAGAAGCTACGTTAAAGTCTAATTATGTAGGTAAAGGTATTACACATGATATGAAGAATGAGCTGTTTTCAAAAATTTTGTATAATTGTCGTAATGGTTTCCTGATTGTTAAGCATTTTTATTCTCTTAGTTTGGCCCCAGTCTCCAATTAAGTCATGAGGAAGATATAGACTGTCAAGCTCGTTCTACAAGTAATTTTGTTAATAGCCGGTTATACCCCCATCCAGATTTTCATCATTTTTCTGCTCAAATATAGCATTTTTTCCTAGAATCGAACCTAGGATCAGAAGGTCCTAGGTTCGAATCCCAGTCATTCGGAAAAGATTTAGGCAAAAACGCGATATTCGAAGAGGTAATGCTCAAAATCCGAATTGGGGCTATAACCGACTAGTACCAAAATTTTCAACATGGATTTGAAATTATACCCATACACCCTCATATTATACGTCAAAAATTTGGCTTATATAAACATAGAATTTTGAAACTAATTGCATTATATAGATAAAAATTCTTTGTGGCAAGCTATCAGCGGTTCATGTGCCATCCTAATCTTCCGTTCTGTCTATATCTCGCTGTTTTTTGCACCTAGCAGGGAAAGTGACTACTATGGGGTGCTAATAATTTTTCTGACTGAAGATATCGTCAAAAAGGGTGGATGATGATAGAGGGAGAAAAGATAAAAATAAAAAAGTAGATAAGAATGCAACCATGCATGGGTAGATGTTCAAAAAATACCATTTGCGTTGAAGAAAGTGATTCTATTTTTGAAATTTCAAAGGAAATATACTGATAAATATTTTTGAAAATTATTAAATTACCCAAGTTCTTCTAGGGGCACGTAAAAGATGACTGAATGAGAAAAAAGCGAAGTCTTTATTGGTCGCCGCGTTATGTCAAACGCAAACGCAAGGAATTTTAATTCCAATGCTACGATTAGATTTACATAACACAATTTTCGCAGCGATTTATCAAATTTGACAAATTCAAAGTAAAAAAATAATCTCCAAATTTTCTAATGACACTGCGAAAATTGCTCAACACGACCCAGAAATGGTGTCAACTTTTAGTTCACTTATTCAACTTTAAAATGGTTTATTCACTGTCCCCAAATTTCCCTTTGCTCGGCGTTTGATAGCCATGCATCGGCTTAATTCGACTACGCTCTTCTTATGTCGACGAACTTTCGAGTAGGTACTTGGAATCAAGCCAAGAAGACTAAGGAGACGGAAAAAGTGAAAGTATTTTTATTTAGAGGTTGTAACTATTTAAATTTAGAGGTTGTAACGAGAGCCTTACACGCGCGTCCCTTGCAAATTCATGCCTAAAAGTCGCTCCAATTATTGAGGAGCCGGTTACAAATTATTCTCGACCCACCAAAATCATGTTTAGATAGGCGCAGGCACGATTAGTCTAAGTGTTTGCTAATAAAAAAACGTGTCATGTTACGAAAAAATAGTGAAATGTACATCCAATCTTTGAGAATTTAACGATTTTGAGGGCGAAGGGGTGAAAATCTTTTTCCCTAAACTCCATAATTATGCATGTCCGTGCAGACGTGAGTACCGCGTTAGTAGTTCGGCTTCGGCGGAAGCCTTGCTCTGTTGCGCAGACGACGTCGTACTTCCGGGACTGACTATTTGGCCGACCAAAATCTCGTCAGTGCTCGACGGAGAGGGCGTACTTTTGGTCGACACTTCGATTTGGATGCACGAGTCGCCGCTCTTCTCGTCCAGCGTACTTTTCACTTTGATGCTGGTCGACTCGGTTGGCGATGACGATCGACGCGCGTATTTTTGCGAGTCGACGCCGCCATCAAATTCACGATACTGGGACGTTTTCGACGACGTCGTGACTATCGTTGTGGCAGATGTCGGCGGTTTGTCAAGACCGGATTCGATTTTGGGTCGCTGGTCGGGATACGCCGCAGAGCTCGGCTTATCGTACTTTTGCTTTTGGGCAGCTTTCGCCGCCGCAGCGGACCACTCCGTGGCGCCTCCGTTGGCGCCGACATTAGCCCCGCTCGCGCGTAGTTTCGCGCCATTTCGCTCCTGCTGAAAGGAAAGCTCACGTGACTAACACTGGCGTATTTTCAAAAATTTCACGCTTTTATCGAACAGTGCGCAACAGGATGCAGCAGAAAAATAGAATAGGAAGCTTAACCTTCGTTCACCGTTGATTATAGAAAGATAGTTTTTTCATGGAGGAGTCAAATTTTAAGAACGGTGACAACTTTTGTGCGTGGCACAGCTCTTTTGATTATCTCCGTATGCTAATCAGAGTTTTTTGTACAAGATCCCTTTATACACGTACAAAAATAGTCCCGAAAGTCTCTGAACATTTTGTACATGCAAATTTTCGGGAACTTCAATATGGTACAATAGCGCTTTCAGCGTGGTAAAACCGGGTTATTCGAACATTGGTAGTGTATTTTTGTCAATTTTTGGGTTTCTGACGACAAAAATTCTAAAAATTGTCTAAAAACGGCGCAAAGCGCCGAAAATACTTATTTCGACGCGAAGCGCCGAAAATTTTGCGAATTTAAGACCTTTTTACAGTTTTTGTCTTCAGAAAACCTTTGTACGTGTACGAAGACGGTTCCGAAAAGCTTTTGTACATCGGGAAGAATCATTGCTGAAAACAAAAAAAATCGTGATGCTAATCAGTGTAAATGTGCAACAGTTCATTGCACGAATACAGCACGGCTACTCTATGAGGGTAGCATAGTCTGGAAGCGTCAGAAAAAATACAATGTTATTCAATAATCTCCTATCACCGTTGATTTCAGATGGACAATTTTTCTCTAAAAATGCCAGCTGTTTCATTCGCAGGAGTCCAAATCTAAGAACAGGTGACAACTTGTCGTATGTGGCATATCAGTTTTAGTCAACTTCTCTTCGTATGCTAATCAGTGTAAATGTGCAACAATTAATCGTACTGTGTAGAGCATGCCTGCTCTAAGAGGTCAGCACGATCTGGAAGAGTCAGAAATGCCTCAAAGATAGCATGAGAATCGCCTGTACTCACAGTTTGTAATTTATTAAAAGCACGTTTGCAGAAAAATTAGTTTTAATTTCATCCGTTTTAACCTTATCTTTTTTAAATGACCAATTTGACCATTAGCATAACCGCTTTCTATATATTAAAAATGAGGGACAGTCTAGCGAACAAAAATCATTGCAGCCTTTAAAAGAGTGAGGCAGCAGCAAGTTTTCGGAAAAAGGCTGAACGAAATCTTTTAACTTGTTAGTATCGCGACGATAAAATTTTTTTATCTGAATTCAATCAAGTCTCGCATGTGAGGCTAAATTTAAGACATTGCAACCAAGAGTGGAGCAGACATGCATGGAAGAGTTGTTGAGGATAATCCGCCCCTCCCCCACAATTCTCCCACACAACTCGTCCCTACAAAACTCGCCCCCACACAACTCGCCTCCAGACAACTCGCCCCCCATAACTCGTCCCCGCACAACTCGCCCCCCACAATTCGTCCCCCACAACTCGCTCCAAAAAACTCACCCCTACACAACTCGCCCCCTCACAACTAGCCCTCAGTGGAATCGCAATTATCACAATCCAATAATGAATTATTTGATTAGATCCCCAATCCCGTAGAGTTCAATTTTTTGAATTTTTTTCGTAGTTTTTCGATGCTAGTGGATCAAGCTAACAATAGATTATTTTTCCCCATAACACAATTTTTCTCTCCTGACTTTTTTTGTCTTGCCTGCGATGGTCAGCCTCAATCCAATCTCCAATGTTTGACAATTGACAAATCAATACAACGCCTACCAGCATATGCGTATATACATAATCCAATGCTTAATTGCTCCCCACAACGAAACCAGCAAGTTGGGGTTGTGGGGCCCAATTCTGGGGGTCGGATGGGGCAAAATTGCCAAAACTAGCAAATTCTAGGGATCTATCGATTTGGGGCGTTCGGAGACTGGGTGTGTGTGTAAACCCTCCACGTCCAAGTGTGGTTGCGGGGTCTCTAGACCCCTAGAATAGAGAAATAGGAAGTTTTTGAGAAAAATGAGGCAAAATATAGGCTAAAACCCAATGAAAAAGATAAAAAGTTGTTTCAAAAGTGCTCGAAATTGATTATTAACTGTAGATTAACCAGTTTTTACGCTATTTTAGCATTTGTAAGTTTTGACATGAATTTTCCCAGAAAAATTCAATGTTTGACCCACCACAGACCAGCTTTTTCCACCGATATATGCCCACAACTGACTCACAAAAATAAGCATAAGAAATGCATCAGAAATATATGGAAATTTACCAATCTATTCAAAATTCATGACACAATATGCATACATCGTACACATAAGAATGACAGACTCGTTATGCTGTAGCAGCAACGTAAAAACGACGCAAAAATTTAGCATCATGAGTACAATTTTCATCATGTGTTGGGACGAAATGTGGTTATGGGCAAGTTGTGGGAGGGGGCGAGTTGTGAGGACCGA
Source organism: Mermis nigrescens (assembly GCA_036768485.1). Lineage (NCBI taxonomy): Eukaryota > Metazoa > Nematoda > Enoplea > Mermithida > Mermithidae > Mermis > Mermis nigrescens. Next base: position 2,943,386 of record JAVLUZ010000191.1, read on the forward strand.
ATTGTGTGGGGGCGACTAATCCATATCCCGAAGGGTTTAGGTTCTAGACCACAGAAGGACAGAAGACAACATTTTCATGGGAACATAAGGCGAAATCAAAACCAAGATGTAAAAAATTCAAAACTTTTTGCAAAAATGCATGGGGTTGACCCGAAACAGTCAATTATCATAGATTTTAGGCTTTTTCAATTTCATATCAGAAATTATATCAGCTAAGGAAAGCTCTCCGGATGACATCCAGGCTGAGTCCCAGACCGGCCCTAAGAATCTGGAAATCTTGAAATGTGAAAAATGGTCGGAAATTAAATCAAGGATACCAATTTTCGAAGTCACATTTCATCTGTCTCATCTCTAGTGTCTGCATTTTGGGGAGCGAAAAAATTCTGGGGGTCGATGGGGCCTAATAGCCAAAAATAGCACCGAAAATTCAGTTCTTGGGGTCTATCGATCTTAGGGTCTCTCAGATTTTGAATTTGAAGGTCCCAGACCCCTTCGCCCATGTGTGGTCCGCATGTGTTTCTTTATAAATCAGGAGTCCGTTGTAAGCTATTCATTACAGTGTGTTGATGTGATTATGTTATTACATACTGCTGATAGCGTGGAATCACCAGCATTGGCCCGTTGTTGCCGGCTTCTGAACTGTCCTTGAGTTGATTGCAAAATTGTTCTTTTCACAGTTGTATCAAGAATATCTATGTCTCTCTTTGAAACTGTTCTGACACTTTCTTGCGATTGAAGTGCCGCCGTTTTGACTATAGCAAAAACATGTGAGCTGAGCTTTATTATATTTAGAGACAGAAGGTATTATTTTCTTATGAAATATGATTTTATTTTCGACTATCTATGTCAAGACTCATCTCGGTTCATATCTATTCATTGAAAAGTGTTTCACTAAAGGAGCTTATTTCTAATGAGAAGGAAAGGCACTATCGACTGTAATCATAACCACCTAAATCAAGTATAGCTTATTTCATTAACATTTTTATTAGGTATATTTTATAGGAAAGCAGATGTGGGCTGGAACAACATTAACCATGCTATATGTAAATCGTTATGGTAAACGTTTTGCATGATACATTTTTCATTTTTGTTTTTTATATTTCTTTTTCATTATTTTAATTATTTTTGCACATAAATCGTTTTTCCTCCAACTTTAATCACTTATTTTTGAATAATTTAAATCATTTTTATTCCTATAAAGTACAATATTAGTAATAATAATAGCTGAGCGATTATCCTACTGTCAGAACCATAAAGGTAATAAATATGGAGAAATATTGCAATCAGTAATCATAGTCTTAAACTCTATCTATGTACATGTTAGAGCAAGTGAATTTGAGTACAACCCTCAGCTACTCAAGCTGACCCCTTCGTACAAATTTAATGCTTTAATAGATAAGGACCTTCAATGCTTTGCATGAATTCAACTTTACTCGCTCGCAGCATACATTTAATCACATTTTTCAAATCAGTGATCGGCAACATTGGAACATTAACAACCATTCAGTTTTAAGTTTACGCCTTTTGAAAATTTTAGGCAATGTGAGCGATGCATGCAGGATTTTATTACGCTTGTGCTTTTATTTTTATCTTTATAATAATATTTGTTTTTTTATATTAGTATTTCATGCGGAAGGAACCTACATTATTTTTCCAATACGCGATCTTGATTTTTTGTGATCATTCATCGAATTGTTCAACATCGCTTCCTTAAGGGAATCCCTAACTTTTGGCGAATCGCAACAAACTTAACTCAACGTATTGGTAGTACCAACTTGGTACTTAAAATAAAACAGTACGTTTCTTCCGTCAATTTCATTAATGCCATACAGTCTTACGTGGGCAGCAAGAAAATTCTGGGAGGGGGTGCAAGATTTTCCAAAGGTAAAAAAATGGCCTTAAAAATGGTGGTATGGCGATAAAAACACCATTTTTCGACGTTTCTCATGAAGCACTATCCATTGGCATCAAAACATTGCGAAAAAGACGAAAAAAATTTTCAAAAATTGAATTCTGGGGGAGGGGGGTCCGCATCTTTTGCATACTTAATCATACAAAATTCATCATTTTAAAATAGCCAATACTCATTCGAAAAAAAATCAGCGCGTTCCTAGCGCTAAATTGACGCAGAAAGACATATTTAGAAATTTAAAAGGTAAAAAAATACTTTGAATTTTAAAGGAAAATTGATGGGTACCAAACGCATTATTGCACTGCGATCTCAGTAACGTCTAACAAGCATAACGAACAGGTCGCAAAAAAGACTGATACCCCAGAAAAATAAGCACTTCAGAAAATAAGAGCATTTATTAATTTAAAAAAATAAATATAAATAAATTTAAATGCTTCAGCACTTTACAAGCGATTTATTGCATTTCTCTTTATATTTCTTTATGACATATTTATTATCTACATGGGTTAAGACCAAGGCGACTTACCGTCACATGAGGCCACAGATTCGCGCACAGCACCTGCGCGACGTCCTGTTACATTGGTCATGTCAACGACGCCTGTATCGGAATCTCTCATTGCACTTATGGCAGGCGTCGCTTCTCCAGGATACTTTCTAGAATCTTCAGGATACTTTCTAGTGCTCTGCCGTTCAGCCACTTTTATTTCTAACATTGACGGCACTTCCTGAACCTTATAACTGGTCACTGCAAAATTTCCGTTGACCGACGGTGGAATCGACCCAACATCGGCAGAGCGTGCCTTAATACTATACATGGGCAGCAGCCAAATCCTGGGGGTCTGGCTGGGTGGTGTGAAGCTTGCAAAAATTCCGAAAATTAAATTCTGGGGGTCAATCGGTTTTTAGGGGCATTCCCGTTACTCGAGCGGGTCTAGACCATAAGTGGGCAGCACCAACATTCTGGGGGAGGGGGGCGCAAAATTTTCAAAGGTCAAAAAACGGTCTTAAAAATTGTGGTATGGCGAAAAGGCATCAAAAAATCGCGAAAAAACAAAACAAATTTCAAAAATTGAATTCTGGGAGCGGCATTTTGGTTTTTAAGGGGGTATCCGGCCTACTGGGGGTGCATACTCCAACCTCCTACGCCCACCTGTGGTCTAGGCCAGACGTGGCAGGGAAAGTTGAATGGTCTGAAGCATGTATGCACAGCATAACTAATCTAAGGGGTGATCAGCCGGTCTTGAGGTGGCCAGGAATTGAACTTTTTGGGCCAAAATGACCTGAAAAACCAGTAGAAGCGCTAAAATAAATTTAAAACTACATTTTCAACCGATTTTTGCCTTCATGTTGCCTCATTTTCCGAGAAAGTTTTCCATTTTTCCATTCTGAGGCTGAGGTCTAGATCCCAACCCCTACCATGCATGTCTGTCTAGTCTACTAGATCCCCAATAATGAAAAAATGAGAAATTTTCTGGGGAAAATGATCTCGAGCAGTTATGTTAAAAAATTTAATTTTAGTCAATGCGCCTTTGCATTACTTTCGCATGAAAATTTTTTTACTTTCATCCTTTCAGGGGCTTAACCCTGTCACCCGCTTGAACGTTTGAATATATTTTCAGTCTGAATAAATGAAATGGATAAATAAATAACCCGACATTTGTACTTATTCATTTTCTGAAAAACGGAATTCTGCAGATTAAGGAGTACAAGTCAGTAGGCATTAACGATATAAAGATACATTTAAGCCTCCCGACTGAGAAGGGCTCCCAACCACAGACAGCGCGTGGTTTAGATCCCAGAATGCAAAAATGGGAAATTTTTTGTGGAAATTGAAGCAAAAGGAAGATCAAAAATGGGTGGAAATTTGAAAATTTCTTCAAAAGTGCCTTAAATTGACCAAAGATTGTGTAATAACGTAGTTTTAACACTAATTTTAGCGTTTATGTCACTTTTTGTGGTCATTTTTACCCGAGAAAGCTCAATTCTTGACCTCTCCCCAGACTGGCTGACCCCACCATATCGGTTATGCTTTCCATCTATGTTCCCAATTCAACTGTGGACCATCATGCACCTTCTCGACCGTACAGCTTTTCTGACTAATGATATACGTAAGTATGTAAATTTAGCTTGAAAAATCCCTTCATCTCGGCCATACGTGTACAGCGTGGGAATTCTGGGGAGTCAGCCCGAAGAATTAGGAAATGCCTTTTTGGACTTATAAACTAAACACTGTCTTTCGACGCTTCAGACGGTGATGCTTCAAATTTCGGAAAAATGAGCAAATTTAAGAAAATATAGTCAAAAAATGAGTTTTGTGCCTAAAATTTGATATTTCCGAGTCAAAATATAGCTAAAACATGCTTGAAACAGCATATTTTGTAAAATTCCTTTAAAAAAATAGACACTTTCTGGAGGGTCGAAACCACAATTGGCGTAAGGGGAATGTCTGGACCCCAGAATCCAACGGACATCCCCTAAAATCGATAGACCCTTAGAATTGAATTTTTGGTGCATTTTTTGGCAATCTCGCATTATCAGACCCACCAAAATTTGGCTGCTGCCCAGGGTATGGTCGAAACTCGAAACTCCAACCTTCCGAGAACACGCTGATCTCAGTCGTGCTGAGCTCCCGGTCAGACATGCACGTAACAGGGTTTTGGGGTCAATGGAAAAACGGTAAATTTTCTGAGAAAAATAAAGCAAAATGAAAGCTAAAAACGGGTGAAACAAGAATTTTAGTTTAAAGCGCTTGAAATTGATCAGAAGCTACAGATCAACATAGTTTTTTTCGCTAATTTGGCATTTATATCAGTTTTAGAGCTATTTTCTTCCAAGAAAATCGCTGTCTGATCCCCATATCGGTTCTGCTTTGCATTTAGTTCCATATCGTGCGCAGCCTCCCTTATTGAACGCGAGATGAAAATAAATCCCGACTATCCTAAAATTTCCGGAGTTGCAAGTAGACTCTCTGTCAAAGAATAGATTAAAATAAAGTCATTCAAGCTTAGGCTTAGTATGTATATTCGTGATGGTAGTAATGGCACCCAGCGAGTGAAGCGATCGAATCAACATTGTCAATCCTCGAGCGAAGAAAATGCGCTTTTTATTCAGCACACTCTTTTGGGATGTCGAATATATATCTATAAAACATCCCGAGCCTTTCAAGTAGGTTTTAGCCTTAGGATTTCCTTATAATACAGAAAAACTTTTTTTAGCATGAAAGGAATTGGCTCTTTCATAATTTGAACAAAAATAAGAATATTCGTACAGCTGACCTGCACTGAAAGCACCGCGGAACCCGATTCTTGAACTGAGGTTCTCTGGGCTTCTACGGAAGACAACTGTACGTCTTGTTTATCTTTGATATCCGACTTCCGTAGCGCAAACGATCTTAGCTGGTAGGATCCCTGAAAAATATTAAATCAGAATCAGAGAAGATAATTCGCAGAAAAATTTCTTTACCGTAGACTTCCTTGGATTCTCTATAAACTCTGTTGGCATCCATCTAAAAGATCCGTCGTCGAGTGCAGTTTTGTACACGAGCCGCTGCTCTATTAAATCTTCTAGGATCTATGAATAGACGATACAAGCAAAGTCAATGCACAAAATTATTGCCAGCATTTAATATTTATTTTGCACTAATTTTAAAGGTATATTTATGTAAGCTCACCTCGCTCAGAATTTTCATCTCGTGTTTGTTTTTTGGTTGCCAATCAGGTAGCAATGAACCTAGCTTTTTAGCTAACGACTCGGGGTCAACAGGCCGTCCACTATCCATGTAGGCATGTCGAAGGCATTCTAGAACTACAGCTAAGGTCGGCTTGTTACCATTTGTTTGTTGTTCCGTAGAAGTGGATGCAATCGATTTGGGTTCTTTTTTTGTTGAAAGCATGACTGAAAACGTTTGGTTGTTAGCAAGCATAAATGAAATAAATGCATGTATGCAGAAAATCTAACAGTTATTTATTTAGCTCGCTGGAATTAATTTTTCTTTTTCCAACTCACTTTTGCGACGTCGATAAAACTGGGCAGTGATTAGTTTTCTTATTAGTGCCACCGAAATGGGATGCTAATAATAGTAATGTATTGGAATAAAAGTACCTACCTACTTATTTTCAATGTCAGGCCCCTTGATGTGACTTACCTACCTTGCATATACCTACGTACTATATGAATAAGGAGCGTCAATAGCAGAACCGACCGGCGGTTTAAGAAAATCAGACGGACTGATAATATTTTTGTTTGAACCTATATATTATTTTACAAAGCAATTTACAAAGCTAGAAATTGTGATTAATCACAGTGTGGTAAGAACATATTTATAGTCAGTTTCATTTATTCCAGAGTTTTTTCGGTAAATTTTTTTAAAGGCTACAGTATACCTAACTAAGTTGAGTGGGGACAAGCGGCCGCTCTTCATTCATTTTTAATGCACTCAAAGGTCCATATAGACTTAATTCAAGCATCTAAATAGTGCTGTGACATACTACAGTAAGTGCGCTAAATAAAAATTTTGCAGCAAGAATCGAACCCGTGTTGCTTCGACAACAATCAGACGCATAGGCGTAGCCAGGGGGGCATAGGGGCACATGCCCCCGAAATTTTTCAGAAATATTGTTGACTTTTCTGTTGCAATAATGTGTATTCAGAAAAGTGAGTTCAAAAAGGTAAAAACGTCAAAATTTTCCGACGCTTCGCGCCGAGTGATCATTTTTTATTGTTATTTAGATCCAATAAATTTAAAAGCTTGAATCTGCTAAAATAATCCAGAACTTCACATCACTTTAGTAATTTAATGCACTATTTGTTCGTTGAATGAAACTGCGCATGCTTGTTGAGCATAATAGTAAAAGTGCGGAAATGATTGTGTATCAGTTTGTCTATTCCTTGCTTTGTTTGTCTTTCTTTACAAGGACACATAATCCTATTTGTAGATAGTGTATCTACACGTGCCGTTTACACTTACGGCCTTTGCGCACATTAGTGCGCCAATCCCGACCATCCGGTCATTTGTTTCCACTTTGGCGACCCAGCCATATTTTCAGATCGACGATATGACATGCGGAGGCATTCCGACCACGCAGTGTCAATTGGTTGAACTCTTGTCGCTAGGTGTCGCGAGGGATACTATGATGCGACCTTTTTACTGTGGAACACCCCACAAGTCCCCTATCACTTTTTACATTTAAAACATAGGCGACATGACCGCTATTCACGTTGAGCCTGTGCGGAGACCCGAAAAATCCATGCGCAAGTAGCGCCAATTTCTTATAAATAACATTTCTCTCTATTCCTCTTCTTATATTACTGTAGGCCAATCCCCCTAGGAGGATTATTAGTCTGATTGGTTTTTTGTTGGCAGTTTAGCCTTTTGCTTTTTCGGCGTGTCGTTTCCGACTTTATCAGCGCCATTTCCTGTACATTGTTTTGATTTGGTAAAAGCTAGAAAATTAGCTGTCTAGAGGTGCATTATACCGCAGGCAGTTAAGGATTGGGAATTGGCCGGCCTCGACTTAAATAATTGCCGGATTCTATTGGGTAAAACCTTTTATTTATCATTTCGTTCAAAATTCATAATTCCTCTTTCGAATCAAAAAACTATAAAATTTATTACATAATTTTTATAGATGATGACAGCCCGGAATAGAGCTCTTTGTTGTTGTGATTTAGGTACAGAGTGCTATTGGAACCAGAATTTATAAGTAGTTTCGCCATAGGTAATCTGGCGCGAAACCTTTCATTTCTTTTCGCGAAAAATTATTCTTTTGGTCTAAAAAGGTCCAAGGACCTAGGGCGAATTCGGGGTTATCTAATTACTCCTGTGTTAGGAACCGCGGTCGGATTTCCTTCCCATAATTGGAAAAGTGCAGGTGAATTGCCGCAGTTTCCTATCCAGCGCTAATTGTAGCAAAGGTACTTAGGTAAGCCCCGAAGGTATTTATTTGGGGTTCGTTGCTTTGGTAGTTGTTGTGTGTTGGGTATCTTCCCCGGCGGCGTGCTGTTGGTTTAGTTATCCGTACATACTTCAAGTACTTAATCAGCAAACTCGTTTGCGCGCGCTAAGACAACTCCAAGGTAACTAAAGCCCTAAAGGTTACAGTGGAGGTCCCCCTTGAGGTTGCTCGCGACAACCAATCCGGTGTCTGTCATCATTTAAATTAATACATAATATTTTCTTTACCCAAAAATAATTATTTTGGCATTCTAAAAATGTGTATTGTTTCGCTCGTATATTTTTATCGTATCGTCCTGCATCGCTGCAGTGCGCAGATAAGTTAAGCGTTCGCGGCAAAGAAATTCTGTATTTGTGGTAAAGTCGCTGGTATTTTTTTCTATCTACCTATTCGACTAAGCGAAATATTTTCGCCTTTCGCCACACTCATAAATTCTTTTGTGCCTCTCTTTCGTACTCGTTGCTATTTTGGCATATAGAGGTACGTTTTTGGAAAACCCATACCTAGAGGGGTCCAATTCGAAAAATTTTTTCAGATTTTCAGATAGCCGATTTTTGGAGAAAAAATTTTTCTTTTACCTAATGTTTATATTTCAAACGTTCCATTTTTAAAATGGGTGGTAAGAAAATTTTACGTACCCCTCCAGCTAAAAAGGTGCCGCCTCTAGCCCGTCCTGCGTGCCAATTACATGCCTGATCAAACCAGTTCTTCGGTGACTGATAACACTACTTTACCCCCTTCGGCAAATAATACCTCTGTTATCCCTTCTGATAACGAGTCTACTACCGGCAGTGTGCATTCCGGAATCGGTAATTCTGCTGATACACAAATTGAAGTAAATTCTGATGCAACGATCGTTAATAATGATCTTAACTTGCGCGCGAATAACGACACGATAACCAGACGGAAAACGAAGCCGTTTTACCTGGTCGAACTTTTGATGTAGAAAGTAATGCATCTGAAAAGCAAAATGAGGATGAAACTCGTCCTAATTCGTCAAATTCTGATCGAATTCTTTCGACTATTCTTGAGACTATTCAGAAAATGCAGTTTCAGCAGGAAAAATTGAATTTTCAGCATGCGCAAGAATTGTGCCAAATAACGTGAGGAACTTAATAACCGGTCTACGGCTACGTTTTCTGCTCGCCCTGAGGCTAATCAGTCTTCGCGAGTACATAACAACGAAAACGTGATTAATGATGTGCCTATTGAGTTACCAAAATGGCGTGTCGAACAGACGATAAATAACGAAACCGAGTTTGATAATTCATCTCCTGTCATTCGGCCTCCGATTAATAATCCTAAGCCTAAGGTTATACTCGCGTCTGAAAGGACATCTGTGCCTATTTTACCTATGAGTGATCGTATGCCTGTTGATTTTAGATCGTCGCGTATGCATGAGCAGCATGTGCAAAACCCTCTTTTTGCGGATAATTTACCTAATTTTGTGCATTCTTCGCAGCACGCGTTTAATCAGCAAAGTGTTGAAAACGTGCCTACTTTTTCAGAATTTTTGCAGCGGCCTTTAAATCAGCTAGCGCCTGAATTTGTGCCTAATGCTGTAAATAATATGCAACATCCTTCTTTAAATCCGCCGCCTTTGCATTATTTTCCTCCTAACGCGGAAAGCGCTGTCTATGCAGCATCGCGTCGCATTTCAGGAGCGATAATTTTTCAGCGCATGATAATTTAGCAAATCCTAACGACGACTCCATGCCAATTAGGGACAATATAGTCGCGCCGCCAGCCAGCCAGCGCCATGTCAGATTTTCAGATGAGGACTCTAGCTCTTCGCAGCAGGAAGATTCGCAGTCGCTCGCGCCGCAGTGAAAGTTCGCGTCGCGATTCTCGTCGCTCAGCGCCATAATTCAGATTCTTCATCTTCTTCGCGCGATAAATCATCTGTTGCTGAAGCCATTAATTGCGGTCCCTTCATACAGCAAATGCATATAGCAGTAGCTGCTAGGAAATCTTTTCAGGGTGAAAAAACTGATATTCGAAAATTTTTCAGTGAATTTGAAAGATTGGCAAAAATATACAAAATTGATAAAAAAGATAGAGCTGAATTTGTTTCATCATTTTTCGACGACTATGCATTAAATTTGTATGAAGCGTTACCTCAAGAAGTGCGTAATTCTTACACTAAGACTAAGCACGCTATGATCGCGAATTTCAGCCCTCTCGATCACGATATGTTATATGACCACTTTCTTGACCGTAAGCAACAGCCCAATGAGTCTGTCCAAGCTTACTATCTCGCGCTTCACAAACAATTAAGGCGCGCTAGACCTCATATCGAAACCGACTCTGAGCAGTTCAACGATATGCTTCAACATCAATTAAAGCGCGGTATGCTACCTGAAATTTCAACTGCAGCTTATCAACGCTGCCTGAAGCTGAGTTACATGAATTTTTGCATAATGCTAAATGCGCAGAGTATGCAGCTCGCCAACTTGTAGCGAAAAAAGCGCCAACGTCTTATGTCTCGACCATTGCCAATCCTACTACTGGTGCAATTCCGAAGGAATCTGTTCGTTTTTCTAATAATGCCGATTCTGATCATTCGCGCAATAATACGTTTTCTCGATCAAAAAGCCCCGAAAATGAGCAATCTACAGCGCATAAATTTTGTGATTTTTGTAAGCGCAAGGGTCATGTTGAAGAACAGTGTTTTAAAAAGATAAGACAGCGCAAATCTGACAAAAACGCACAGCAAGCGAAATTCGAGCCCGCCGCTCGTCAGCGTAGTCAGTCGCATTCTTGGAATAATAGAAATCGTTCTAAGCCTAGGTATCGCGATCAAAGCCAAAATCGCCAACCTATGTCGCAAAGTTCTGACGCACGTTTTGATACTAGACGCTCGCGTCCAATTTTTAGGCAAAACTATAACAATTACGCGCCAAATTATTGCCAAAACTATCAAAATCAGCCTTACGATAATCGCATGCAATCTTGTGACTATCGCCAAAATAATCCTTATGTGACTTATCCGCCAGAACAACGTAATACGTATTATAATTCCAATTATCGTTCTGCGCCGCGAAATTATCCCCCTAACGTCACATATGTAGCGGATTACCAGCCCGCCGTAAATTATCCCCCGCCTCAACCGCCCTACTCGCCTAAGAAAAATGCAAACATGGTTACTTCTCATCAATCTGAAGAAATTAAGCGGGAAGAAAATTTTGCATCCCAAGCATTTTTGGAAGAATATGATAGATTGCAACGAAGATTAGCGGTTTTAGAAAAAATGACATCATCCCCCACCTTAAATCAGGATTCTGAAATTCCGATAGTTAGTCATGCGGGTACAAATCTACCCACCATTTTGGCTGAAATTCATAGTGTAAAAATCCCGGCACTAATTGACACTGGCTCGCAAGTCACAATGATGACTACCGCAGCATTTTTAAGACTTGGTTTCAGGTTACCTCCGAAACAAACGTCTAAAGTCGTGCACGGTGTAGGTGACACAACAGTAGTTGTTCGCTTTAATTTTAATATGACTATAACTATCGCAGATCATTCTATACCTACGTTAGTGTCTATTATCGATAAATTGCCAGAAGACATGCTTCTCGGTTTTGATTTTTGCTGTTCCACTTTGCTTTGGGTAAATCCCATTGAACATTGCGCGTTCATAAACGGTATAAAATTTAATCTCTTATCACCGAGTGAAAAATTACAGCTATCGCACCAATCCAAGTGCTAAAATTGCATGTCCTATCTGCGTGCATGTTTCAATTTCAGAGCCAATCACAATTTTGCCGCGCCACGAAGTAATAACACCTGCTTATATAAGTCATGGTTCCTACGATGCTGATATTGCGCTTTTCGAGCCCGATCCAGATTTCATGCGCAAAAGTTCACTTTTTGTCGCCCCTGCCATTGTCGACACCTCAGTTTCAGTTTTTCCCTTGCGGTTATGTAACATCTCGAAATCGCCTGTTCAAGTCGACACTGGAGAGCTAATTGGATCGCTAACGTCTGATGTTGATGTGGTATCTCATGTTTCTGTTTCAGATGATCGCTCAATCGAACTTTTTTCCTCGATAAATAAGGCTTTACAGGGTTGCATCGCAAATTCTAAGGAACAGCAGCAAATTCGTGATCTTTGTCATAAATATAATTCGATATTCGCTTTAAAAGGCGAACCACTCGGTCGCACTCCGCTCGTTAAGCATCACATCGACACAGGGGATAGCCCCCCTGTTGTAGGTAAAACTTATCGTGTCGAACACGCGCGCCGACAAGCCATGCAAAGAATAATTAATGAAATGATTGCAGAAAAAGTCATCAGGCCAACAACAAGCCCCTGGGCCAGTCCTTTGTTCTTAATTGGGAAAAAAGATGGTTCCCTCCGCCCAGTTGTGGATTATCGCCGATTAAATGATGTGACAAAAACTCAAATTTACCCCCTTCCTCAAATTGATGATTATTTTGATGCCCTAGGGTCTGCAGCTTACTTTAGTACGCTAGACTTAAAATCTGGGTATTGGCAGATCCCCCTTGATGAAAAATCGCGTGAAAAAACCGCTTTCATCTGTCCTGTAGGTCACTACGAATTCGAAGTGTTACCTTTTGGTTTAAAAAACGCCCCCGCGGATTTTCAACGCCTTATGGAGCTTGTTCTCGCTGGTTTAAATTGGAAAACTTGTCTCGTATATATCGACGATATAATTGTGTTTTCGCGCACGTTTTCAGAGCATCTTAAAGATTTAGAAGATGTCTTTCGCGCGCTACAAAACGCAAACTTAAGGGTTAAACCAGAAAAATGTCATCTAGCTCATGCAGAAGTCCAATTTTTGGGCCATCGCATAAGTTCGCTAGGTATTGCTCCTGACTTAACTAAAATTGCAGATTTGATCAATTTTCCAGTCCCAAAAACGGTGAAAGCTTTACAGAAATTTCTTGGTCTCGTACAATGGTTCAAAAAATTTGTAAAAGATCTCGCGAAAATCGCGAAACCTCTTTTTCGTTTATTAAGGAAAGACACGGAATTTCTTTGGACTGAAGAACATCAAAAAGCTTTTCAAACGTTAAAAGATGCCTTCACTTCACCACCAATTTTGCAGTTGCCTAAGTTCGATAATGACCATCAATTCATACTGACAACCGACGCAAGCAATTACGCGCTAGGTGCCATTCTTACGCAGAAACATCTTCCATCTAAAAATCGTTTCATCCTTAGTTATGCTAGCCGTGTTTTAAACTCGGCCGAATGTAACTATGCCACTTCTGAGAAGGAGGCTTTAGCGGTTGTCTGGGCAATTAAGCATTATAGGCATTATCTCTATGGCAAAAAATTCATCGTAGAAACAGATCATCAGGCGCTTACTTGGCTCGTAAATGTAAAAGATCCTTCCAGTCGTTTAAGACGCTGGGGTTTAAAATTACAGGAATACGAGTATGAGGTTGTTTATGTACCAGGCGCATATAACTGCGCTGCGGACTTATTATCGCGTCATCCTAAGTACGATCGCGACGAACAACGTTATAAACTCGAACGTAAACCCGTTGCTAACGTCGCTAACCTCGAATCTGAAGCGTCTGAGTCTGACGACGACAACGAACCACCTGATATAAGACAACCAACCATCGCGCCAAAACAGCAAGCTGCGCAAAAAGATCATCCGCCAGTTTTCTATGAACGAATAACCTTATCTGAAGCTGAAAAAGCAGAAATTCTGTCGCCTGCTAAACTCCTTGCTGAACAACGTCAAGATGAAGAGTTAAACAAAATTCGTGAATCACTCAACGACTTAACAACACGTAAATATCGCGACGAATTTTTCTTGCTAAATAAAATTCTCTATCGCAGATTTCAGCCTAAGCGCGCAGCTAATACCATTCATCAGCTTGTCATTCCCAAATCGCTTCGTAGCTTCATATTAACCGAATTTCACGACTCTATCTTTGGAGCCCATTTTTCCGCGCGAAAAATCTTACCCGCCATTCAGCTTCGTTACTGGTGGCCTAGAATGGAGAATGATGTGCTTGCATGGTGTAAGAATTGTGAGGTGTGTTTGCAGCGTAAGGTAGCGAATAATCCCACCACCATACCTCTGCAGCCCATCGAAGTTTCAGCACCGTTTGAGTTAATCGCGTGTGATTGTCTCCATATGCCTCGCTCGACGTCCGGGAATGATCAAATCGTTGTTTTCATGGACTATTTTACTAAGTATGTTGAAGCGTTTGCAGTGTCTGATATAAAAGCAGTCACCATCGCAAACCTACTATTGCGTGAAGTAATTCCTAGACACGGCGTTCCAAAACGATTTTTGACAGATCAAGGTACAAATTTTACATCAGCCCTTGTTTCAGAAATTTGCAAATTGTTAAACGTTCAAAAAGTTTTCACAACCCCTTATCATCCGCAGTGTGATGGGTTAGTAGAACGATATAATCGAACACTTATAGATGGACTTTCCAAATTAAGCGCAAGAAATCAATACGACTGGGAACAATTTTTGCCTTTTGCCTTATTTGCATATCGCGCAACGCCGCAGTCATCTACAAATATTTCGCCATTTGAGATGCTGTACGGTCGTGAACCTTCTTTTCCACTCGATATACAGCTCTTAAGCGATCTCGCGTTGAATCCTAATCTGCCTAACATCGCTGAAAAATATCTTGCTGATCTGAAACTTACGCTTCTTAACTTACACGATATTGCTAGCGAAAATCTTGCTAAAGCGTGTAACCATCAGAAAAAGCAGTATGACAAAACAACGCGCGAAAGTAAATTTGCAATTGACGACATTGTATATCTCAACAATAAAGCAGTAATTCAGCCCGAAATTGGAAAACTTTCACCTAAACAATTAGGTCCGTATCGCATCAAATCTTTGCCAACACCTGAAACGGCTCGCATCATCTATCTGCATAACCCTTTAATCGAACATTTAGTGCATCGTAATCGCCTTTTACCCGCCCCTAAGTTGCCCTATTCCGATCTCATTGCTGAAAAGTACGCATATGTACCAGGTGATTTTGTTTTAGTTAAGCTACCGCGTCGACCTGTGTGTCCGGCAGTAGTAATAAGTTTTGAGGAATTAGCGGGCCGGGAAAGGAATTTAAGAGAGTGTGTGCCTGTTCGTTTGTTAACTGGTGCTAAATCGGTACATGCCGTACCATTAAATAATGTTACACCTTTTGCGGAGCCATGGCTGAGCAGCGTGCCCCAACAGAAGAGGACATTGTGGACCGAGATCGTCCGACGTTCAGCCTCGGGAGCGACAACGACGCCGCCCACTTCATCGTAGCGCTTGAAGCTACGGCTGCTGTAAAGCAGCACCGCGATAGTGTGGTACCTTTTCAGATGCTTTATTTCGAAAACGACGAACACGTAACTCCAAATCTACGCGAGCCTTCACATTACGAGACGCCTAACCACTACAATCGCATTTACGCCCAACGTAAGTGGTGGCTGGCAACGATGGACAGTATCCCGTTGTCAGCGCCCTACATGCCTGCCAATAATATTCGACGTACCATAATGATCAAGACACACGAACAATCATACAACGCGATACGTACACTTTTCAGGTCGTCGAATCGTCTTAACAGCCAGTATTTCTTTAGCTTCGATTCCGAGCATGTTAACGACCGTTTGTTCATGCCCTACCGCGTTTGGGAGCGATATTGGCAGCAGCTGGATCCTACCTACATGCAGGCCAATGGTCCTTTCGTTTGATATATCCAGGTTGTCGATGTTTGTGGCCATGTCTTTGTCTGGAATTTAGCTAGGTTTCCACAGCCCCCGTTTGGGTTGGCGGAATTGCTTGAGACACCTTTGAGGGACGTCGTTCTAGCTTGCCACGACCCCAGCAACGATAAAATCGCCTATTTTCACGTCTACGGCCCACATTGCGCAGATGTAGTGGCTTATTTTACAAAATTGTGGTGGGAGTCCTCCCTCACGTTCTGTTTTCAGGGCTAATATTTTAGATACGCTGGTGATGAGCCGCTTTTTCATGGTCGAAAATCGCATCGATGCCGGAAATCAAAAGCTGAAGCCACTTGCTTTATTTTTTATTTTTTATTTTCTTTTTCTTTGATATGGACTATGATCCATTGCAGTACGCAACGCGTTTGCAAGCAACGTTTTTGCAAATTTATAAGCAAATTCGTCACATGATGTTAGCTGCATCTTGCAGTTCATCAGATACGCGAAGCCTATGCGTTGACTAAACGGCAAATGTCGTAGTCTGCAAGGCAGTCGCATTCTAAATCCGAAACTATTTTTTCTCGTTTCAGGCATCCTCAAAGGCAAAAGCCGGGAACGACGTCACTTTTGGCTGCAGTCAAATGGCCGCAACAGCGTTACGTGCCGTACTCAATGCCGCCGCGATTGCCGCCATGATTGAGCGATGTTTTCGAAGGTTTTCGCCGGTTGCCCACACCACTGCGCGTCATAATTGCGTCAACATGAGGATCAGACTGTCCTTTTGATCTTTTCATAAAGTTATTCTTTTTTTTAGGGCTAGCCGACGAGATTGGAACAAATACGAACGCCGCGAGAGGCAAACGAGGATATATCGTCAGCTGGCGTTGTTATCAAAACCATCAAATTTGCAGGCCGGACCCCCCCCCTTTACTTTTTGTCGTTTCAGATAGAATCTATCTCAAGTGCCGGCAACATTGCCGTGGTCCAGCAGTCGTTCAAGCCGCGTCCAACATCAATCGTGCTCACCACCACGTTCTATCGAAAGTTTTGGAAAATTCGGCCGCTTTCCTTTGCCGCCGCGTTCTATCCAGGACGATTTCCGTCGTCCGGCTACTCTTTCTAGCCAACCACGAATTTACTACCATTTTGAGCAGCCGACGTCTCATTCTATTTTGTTTGATCAACATCGCCAACTGCGCAAACGTAACTGCGCATCGATTTATTCAGCAGCAATCGCCCGTCGTCGCGTCGCGATACAAACTCTAGCAACTCTTTGCAGCGCCGTTCGATTCGTTCATCGCGTTTCTTTCCAACGACAGCCCGATTTTAAACGTCGCAACTAGCCACGTTTGGCTCTCTCTATATTTGGACTCTGCGTTTGTGCCAATGGCCAGCAGCACACTATTTGTTGGATCAACGTCGTTTTATTCGCGTTTTGTCGTAAAGCGTTTTTATTATAAAAACTACTAGTTCGCGTTTCGTTATTCTTTGTGCCTTTAAAATTTTCGTCTTTAAATTTTACGTAATCTTGTCATTTTTAGCTCGTTGATTCCCGACCTTGCTCAGAGCAAGGGTGGCCTCTTTTTATCTTAATTTTATCTAAAATCTACTTAATTTTTCTTTTATCCAAATTTATTTTTCAGGTCTCTGCACTACTCGATAGAGGCTCGGTCATGGATTCAGCCGCCATTCTTTTCAACTCAAAATTTTTTCCCATCCACAGGGGGCCCAACCAAAAATTTCAATAAATTACTCAAAATTTTCCATTTGTTGGATCCCCAACAATTTTTCTTATATTTCAATAATTTTCATTCCAAGTTAAAAAATTCGGCCCGTGTTCCGAATTTTTTCCCGGTGAGGGGAGGAGGGTAGATAGTGTATCTACACGTGCCGTTTACACTTACGGCCTTTGCGCACATTAGTGCGCCAATCCCGACCATCCGGTCATTTGTTTCCACTTTGGCGACCCAGCCATATTTTCAGATCGACGATATGACATGCGGAGGCATTCCGACCACGCAGTGTCAATTGGTTGGACTCTTGTTGCTAGGTGTCGCGAGGGATACTATGATGCGACCTTTTTACTGTGGAACACCCCACAAGTCCCCTATCACTTTTTACATTTAAAACATAGGCGACATGACCGCTATTCACGTTGAGCCTGTGCGGATACCCGAAAAATCCATGCGCAAGTAGCGCCAATTTCTTATAAATAACATTTCTCTCTATTCCTCTTCTTATATTACTGTAGGCCAATCCCCCTAGGAGGATTATTAGTCTGATTGGTTTTTTGTTGGCAGTTTAGCCTTTTGCTTTTTCGGCGTGTCGTTTCCGACTTTATCAGCGCCATTTCCTGTACATTGTTTTGATTTGGTAAAAGCTAGAAAATTAGCTGTCTAGAGGTGCATTATACCGCAGGCAGTTAAGGATTGGGAATTGGCCGGCCTCGACTTAAATAATTGCCGGATTCTATTGGGTAAAACCTTTTATTTATCATTTCGTTCAAAACTCATAATTCCTCTTTCGAATCAAAAAACTATAAAATTTATTACATAATTTTTATAGATGATGACAGCCCGGAATAGAGCTCTTTGTTGTTGTGATTTAGGTACAGAGTGCTATTGGAACCAGAATTTATAAGTAGTTTCGCCATAGGTAATCTGGCGCGAAACCTTTTCATTTCTTTTCGCGAAAAATTATTCTTTTGGTCTAAAAAGGTCCAAGGACCTAGGGCGAATTCCGGGGTTATCTAATTACTCCTGTGTTAGGAACCGCGGTCGGATTTCCCTTCCCATAATTGGAAAAGTGCAGGTGAATTGCCGCAGTTTCCTATCCAGCGCTAATTGTAGCAAAGGTACTTAGGTAAGCCCCGAAGGTACTTATTTGGGGTTCGTTGCTTTGGTAGTTGTTGTGTGTTGGGTATC
Organism: Mermis nigrescens; assembly: GCA_036768485.1. Lineage (NCBI taxonomy): Eukaryota > Metazoa > Nematoda > Enoplea > Mermithida > Mermithidae > Mermis > Mermis nigrescens. Next base: position 2,961,845 of record JAVLUZ010000191.1, read on the forward strand.
TTCCCCGGCGGCGTGCTGTCGGTTTAGTTATCCGTACATACTTCAAGTACTTAATCAGCAAACTCGTTTGCGCGCGCTAAGACAACTCCAAGGTAACTAAAGCCCTAAAAGTTACATATTTTAAATGAAAGGAATGTCCAAATTTTCTTATGTCTTTGCGCATTTCCTGTTTTCTTAACTGCATCTTGTTAATAAGAAGGTCACGAATGGGCCTGAAAACGGTAGAACAAATTTTTCATTGATGCATTTTTCTATATCTTATTGGCAACGACCCGTTGCTGCGTTATGTAATTAGCAGAAGTCGAAAAACGCAATTCAGCTCAGAAGTTTTGTGCAATGTAGGAGTCCATCAATTTTAAGTGTTATTGGGCTTGATTCAGAACCGAGATTCAATTTTAAGTGTTTTTGGGCTTGATTCAGAACCGAGATTTGGCCTATTTTGCGAAAATTTTAACGTTACTATTTGACATTAAAATGATTGTTTCACAAAATTTTCCGGGACTCTGCCCCGGACCCCGCTGGGAACGCTTGAGCGCGCCACCCCAGACCCCTGCAGCCGTTAAATCTCCATGTACACGTGCAACGAGATTTTAGGGAGAACAAGCCAGGTAAAAGGATTAGGATGTTCTACAAATTTCCCGCGTTTCGCACCGGCATTAATTTGTCTTTTTTGTATGATTTTAGCGGTATAAATTGAGTTTAAAGTGCAAAGACATCAAAATTTCCCGGCGCATAGCGCCGCCAGTTACTGTTCTCTCTTTTTGTAAAGCTCCAGCATTGCGTTTAAAAGCCTGAATCATTCAAAATATCTTCAGACAAAGTTAGTAATTCAAAGTTTTCTTGTTAGAAGCTTGAACTGTCAAAATTGTTTTGTACAAATTTGATAATTTTCTGCTCTGTCAGACTATTAGTATTCACAGAGCTACAAAATGTTAAGGACGGTAAAAAATGACTAAATTTCTTGGCACTTCGCGCCACTTATGATATCCGAAATGTTTGTTAACAGAAAAGCCGTAAATTCTACATGAAAACGGTAGAAATTCCAAAAATTTTCGGCAGTTCGCGCCGCTTTACTTTTTTTGTATTTTTGATCGTCAGAAACCCATAAATTAGCTGAGCCTCACTACTAAAGGTCGAAAAACTCAGTTTTACTATACTTAACGTCACTAGCATTCAATGCAAAAGTAGTGTTAAAAAATTCTTGTTTATGCCCCCGAACCAAAATCCTGGCTACGCCTCTGATCAGACATCCAACCACTACGCTTAGCGGAGTTTTTGGCGGTGTTTAAAATGCTAGTCTAATGCGTTTAACGGTCGATTTATGACAAGCTGAATGCGCGAATTCCATCTGCATGTTGCATGATCTGACCCTTCCTTCCTATGTAGCTACAGTGATCTGTAAATGACCTACAGTAAGTAGGGATCATAGAGTTACTGTAGCCTCGGAAAAGATTTGCTGAAAAAGCTCTCGGATAAATGAAACGGACTACTTGAAAATGTCAAAGTACAGACTGTCACGAAATCTTGCAAGATAATTAATACGTATAGCACTCAGTTTGCAAGAATGCTGGCCCAACCCGTAAATCCTACTAATGAAAAAGATAGGGAGAAAGAAAAAGCATGATAAGCATAGGTAACCACACACGGAGCCTGGACCATGACAATCATTAGTAACAACACCCGGAGCCTGGGAGAAACGGGAGAAACGGCGAAACCATGATAAGCGTAGGTAACCACACCGGGAGCCTGGAAGAAACGGGAGAAACGGCGAAACTATGATTAGCATAGGTAACCATACGCGGAGCCTGGGAGAAACGGTGGAAACGGCGGAACCATGATAAGCATAGGTAACCACACCCGGAGCCTGGGAGAAACGGGAGAAACGGCGAAACCATGATAAGCATAGGTAACCACACCGGAGCCTGGGAGAAACGGGAGAAACGGCGAAACCATGATAAGCATAGGTAACCACACCCGGAGCCTGGGAGAAACGGGAGAAACGGCGAAACCATGATAAGCATAGGTAACACACCCGGAGACTGGGAGAAACGGGAGAAACGGCGAAACCATGATAAGCATAGGTAACCACACCCGGAGAAACGTTTCTCCCACCGGGGAAAATTTTGATGGGAGAAACGTTTCTCCCGGGAGAAACGTTTCTCCCTCCGGGGGAAATTTTGATGGGAGAAACGTTTCTCCCACCGGGGGAAACACTAGTAGGATTTACGGGTTGGCCCAGAATGCTACAGTAATCGCATGGGAAAATAGGCATACATACATATGTACCTTGTCCATTTTTTCTTCATATGATATTATTTGATTCGATTTACTTTTTTGATATTTTCTTATAAATTGTCAGTCTGGAAAAGGTTCGAAAAAATTATAGTTAGTGTATTTAAGTGGACGAACTGTGGAAATGAAATATTTTTCGTAAAAAAGCCATTTCTGCCACAAAATAAGGCTTCCAGGCTGCCATGAAAGTCAATCAATAAGCGCCTTAAAATTAACGAAAACCATTTTCAATTATCGACACAGTTGTCGTTATACTCAATTTTAAATGATCAAGAGAAGATCTTATTAAGAAATAATAAAAATGGTATTTTTAATCTCAACCAGAATTTTTTGGTCTTTTGACCTCAAAGACTTTTGGGCCCCAGAATTTATAGACGCTGCTTACGCCAACATTAAATAATTACAAAGAAAGAAGAAAATTTTGAAAATAAAATTTTGAGAATTCGTTGGGAGCTTGCAAAGTCTGTGGATCAAAACCAGACTTAAATATGGGGATTTTTGATTTTTTCCAATTTTATAGGGCTTCTTGGCCAAAAATATTTGGCGAGATGAAGAATGGATATGCACTTTGCAATAATTTTTGGCCGTCAGTGACCATAATTTCTCAAATTTTTTCTGGCGCTAGGCGCCGGCTGATACCTATTAATGACATTCATTTACTGTCTTGGCGACCTGGAAGCCACATTCTGTTCATGACAAGTGCAAAACAATTTTAACAGCAGAAACAATTATTTTTGCTTAGGTTTCTTTTATTTTCAATTAAAAATTTCGATGCTTAATAGACGCCTATCCATCTTAATTTCACAAATTTTCCGGCGCTTCGCGCCCGATTTTTGTTAAAGTCAAAGAAATTTAATGATTTCTTCGCACAAAATTGCAGAAAATTTTAAGAAAAAATGTTGCTTCAAAAGTGATTTTATGTAAAAGTACCTATGCAATGTAAAACACCGGAAAAACGCCATTTCGCGGTTTAAGGGCAAATTTTTGAACCTATTTTTGACCGTTTTTAGAAAAGTTGGGATACCGTTCCAGGAAAATCTTAGATCCGCCACTGGCTATACCCTCATGTAATTTTCGATCGAACTCTGTGTTAACTCTGTGAGCGTAAATCAAAAGTACTTACCTGTGTATCCCGCTTGTCACAAAACCATAAGAAGTCTGCAATCTGTACCAAACATGCACGTGGGGTTCTGGACCTCTACAGAATGGAAAAATTGGAAAGTTTCCGAGGAAAATGAGGCTAAATGTTTAAAAATTGAAAATTTTATTAAAAAGTACTTCAAATTGATCAGAAACTATTGAATAAAGTATAACCCGTTCGATTTAAGTTTGAGGTTTTTGAAAAATTAAGTGACTACAAACGAATTTTAAATTTGTAGGGAATGATTTTCTACAGTATATCGAGTTATACGAAGATGTATGCTATTGTAAAGCCGCATTTCTGCATCAAAATTTTGAACCACGTTTCTAGCCTGATTCTTGCCGATAAGTTCAAAATTAAACCGCAAAGTTAAATTAAACAGACTATAGTTTTAACGAAATTTTGGCGCTTATAAGGTCATTTTGGCCCAAAAAAGCTCAATTTTTGACCCCAATCAGATCGGCCATGCTGTGCATCTATGGTCTGCACCCTGCAGAAAGATAAAAGGCTAGACTTTCTGAAGAAAGTAAGGCCTATCACGGATGCATGATAGGCCTTAAGCTATTAACCTATCAATGCCTATTGGCACCTTTCTGCAAAAATAATTGACCAAAAAGTGTCAACTGAGGCACTTTTAGCGCCATTTCTAGGTTATTATAGGTAGAAAACTCTCATGATTGACCTTCTCTAGACAGGGCTGAGCAGTTGTGCTTCTTCCAGAACAACACAACTTTCAGGGAAAGTAGCACGAAATTGAGATCAACATGAAAACTTTATACAAGCGCGAAACCCATCAAAAATTTCAAACTATAGAGGGTAGGTAGGTACTAGGGATGTGCCGGTTAACCGGAACCGGAACCGGCTGGAACCGACCATTTTTTTGGAACCGGAACCGGAACCGAGAACCGATTTTTTGATATTCTAAGAACCGGAACCGGAACCGATTTTTTTATTTTCTAAGAACCGGGACCGGAACCGGAACCGATCTTTTTGGAGTCGGTTATCGGTTTTTTAAAATTAGAGTTAAAAATCGAAGTTCATAAAATTTAGTGAAGACAAGAAGCAGCAATTCAACCTATTATTAACCAAAAGTTTACAGACCAAAACTTAGTATTGTTTCGGGTAAATTATATTTTAAAAATAACAGTCGTTCTGCTTTTTCGCCATGTATGTAGCCTGTTTCTGAGAATTTCGTAAATGATTCCAGTGCAACTGAACAGCCGTTCCGATGGAACGCTTGTAGCTGGCGCTGCAAGCAGGGGCGAATCTAAGGGGGCGGGGGAGGGCCGCCCCCTATTCGCCAAAAATATTTGGCGAGATAAAGAATGGATATACAATTTACAACTATTTTTTGGCCCTCAGTGACCATAATTTCTCAAATTTTTTCGGAAGCCATTTTCTGTTCATGTAGGCTTCAAAACAATTTTAGCAGCAGAAACAGCTATTTTTTGCATAGTTTTCTTCTATTTTCAATTAAAAATTTCGATGTTTCGCATCAAATGCTATAAATACAGTAAATAAAGCTGTAAATCATGCTTCTTGACGTCTATCCGTCTTAATCTCACAAAATTTCCGGCGCTTCGCGCCACGATTTTTTTGTATTCGGCAAAGATTTTTCCCGATGTGCAAAGACTTTTTGGGACCGTCTTTGTACATGCACGAAGATTTTTGAGAGACAAAAGTTACTAAAAAGGTCTAAAATTCGCAGAAATTTACGGCGCTTCGCGTCGAAATGACTGATTGTGTGCTCTATTTATCTTTATAATGGCAGAAACTGCTTTTCGAAAGAAAAAATGTCAAATTTTTAGGCGCTTTGCGCCGTTTTAAGACGATTCTTAGTGATTTTTGCCCTTAGAGACCCATAAATTAGCTGAAATACACTACCAAAAGTCGAACAACTCTGTTTTTACCACACTGAAATCGCTACTGTATCATATTATAGTACCCAAAAATTTGTGTGTACACAATGTACAAAGACTTTTGGGGATCATCTTTGTACATGTCAAACGGACCTTGTACAAAAAAACTGCTTCGCGCCAGAATTAAGTCAAAGAATTTTAGTGATTTTTAGCACAAAATTGTCGAAAATTTTAAAATTTTAAGAAAAAATATTGCGTCAAAAGTGATTTAATGTTGAACGTTCAGTTACCAGATAGAAACGACTTCCTGAATAATTTATCTTTCGATTACATCGTCACATGTTCGGCTGAAGTCAAGCTATCAAGAGCATATATACTTTAACACAGGAACCGAGAACCGGAACCGGAACCGACGGTTCTCTAGTTGAAGAACCGGAACCGGAACCGACGGTTCCAACTTACGCAAGAACCGAGACCGGAACCGGAATTCTTGTTTTCCAGAACGAACCGGAACCGATTTTTTCGAAAAACCTGGAACCGGAACATCCCTAGTAGGTACCTACTTTTTATGCTCTTTTAAGGTTTTTCGAACAATAGTCGCATAAGGTAACGCATTTGTCGATATCCGACCTCACGTGTTTTGCTTGCATATGCTTCTGCTTATTTCAAAAAGTTGAAAAAACGTAAGTTGGAGGAAGCCACCTATTCGTAAATTCTAAAAAATTTATCAGTTGGAGCACTAATGAGATTTTAGTGAAATAGAAATACAACACGTAGAGCCTGTACATAGACCTTAAATGTAAAATTTAAAATCTAAATAAATGAAAATCAAAAATTTTCTGCAAAGTGCTCGGAATTTACAAGAAACTATGGAATGAGATTGTTTGTACGCCGTTCAAACAAAAATACCCGTTTTTGATGCCAGACCGGCTAACACCTACACAACTTTGTGCATAAATTCTAAGAATTTTCATCGGCAGTAAGCCGAAGGTTACGATAATTATATATTAGATCAATGCTATAATCGCAATCTGTCAGCCTATTGTCGGAGATGGTTTTAAAATTCATAACCCAAGTTGTGTGCAACAGGCTATAGACCTCCATAGTGTAACTGCCGTGAATTTATTTATCACAACCTTCAATTTACGTACAAAGTATACAGACGATTTCACAAAGGCATAGAACGCCATGTAAACTATTAACTAAATATTAAGCATAATTTCGTTCCATCAATGAGTCTACATAATAATAACTCAAAAGGCAAAAAGTGTCACGGAAATAACTTGCAAATAAAACAGGTAGGTACCTACATGGAACAAATCAAGCTGAATGCATCAAAGTCAGTCTTGTTCCCGAGGTAAAAAAACAAAGTGATTTTAATGCGGTATAATACGATCATTACTACTTAATCAAGTGATAAATTAAATCAAAAGAGCTATCAGGCAACAAAGGCTCACCTACAAGCGCAAAGCATACAATAATCTGCTGCACAAGGCATAAGAGCGGAACTCAGGCACCTCGACATCGTTAGCTCACTTTAGCAGCGCGTATTTTTCAGTGAAAATAAGAATAATATAGTCTGTTTCGCTTATTTGAGTTTTTCATTGAATCTGATTCACATGAGTTGGGCCGCAAAAGTCACTTAAATCCCAATCAGCTTTGCCGCTCGACATTAAGAAACTTAATCATATAAATGAATATCAATCCTGTCGTATTTGTTTCCACTTTTGCAATTCTGGATAAAATACTCTGTCTAATGGGCTTTCCAAGAATGCATAGAGAAGAGCATCATTCGTCGCACTAACCTTTCTATGTGAGAGTAATATGCAACTGAAAGAAGCGGCTAATTCTACAAAGTTAAACACTTCGTTTAAAACCACTTAAGTGCAGTAATGCTTTTTGAATATGGAAATCCACCTGCCATAAAAACGTTTTCATGTTTCAAATCTAGGGTCAGGCTATAGTCCGTTTCATTTAGCTTTGAGATTTTTAGAAAAATTTAAAGTGACTACAAAAGTGCTTTAAACTAGTCCGTTAACTCAGACATTCGACTGTATACCGAGTCATATAGAGACGCAAGCCATGGTCAAGCCGCATTACTGCATCAAATTTTTAAACCACTTTTGTAGCCCGATTCTTGCGTATTAATTCAAAAGGAAACCACAAAGTTAAATGAAACAGACCATAGGTAGAAGCGCGAAGAGACGCCAGGGCACGAATAAAACTGAAAAATGCACCTAGTCTAAATCAATTCGAACAGGGACGTAGCCGTGGGGAGACAAGAGGGGCCTAGTCCCCACAATATTGGAAGTATAGAGTATTATAACAAGGGTCTCCAGAGGCCAAAATTAAAAATTCTTAAAGTGTATCTGATAGACCGCTAGAATAGATTTTGCATACTTTTTAAGCTAATAAGCCCAAAATACATCGTATTTGTTCAATATAATTGTGATCAAATTGAATTTTTTGAAACTTTTATCTCTTAAATGTGTAGATATCGCTCTGAAAGGCAGAACACCATTAGTTTTGCCTACCTACAAGTGGTTGTTGAGATATCCAACTTTAAACCCCCCCTCAAAAAAATATTCAAAAGGCCAGTTACGCCACTGCACCCGAAATGGCGAATTGAAAAATGTCGCACATTCTGACCCAATCAAAACGAAAAACAAGCGAAGTGAGGCAAACGAAAAACGAGCGAATGCAAATTCTAAAAAATTCGCAACTTAAACACGTATTTTACGTAATGCAACGTCACGGAAACGATATATAAAGTTGATTAAATTAACGCAACAAACATATTTAGACTATCTAAGGCAAAATTTACGTTTTTTTATTGTGCACACTACCACATGCCTTCTGATCAAAGCCACTACGATAAAGAAAAACTATTAGTAGCCTCCTTGTACAGTTAGCAATGCGGAAGGACGCTATTTTGGCATAGAAAAATTTAACTTTCGATTAATCTGAATTGGTCTCTTCAACGAAAATTTCGTTAGATTCATTAATGTGACGCTACCAACGAGTGATACGATCAGGGCCGTATTTAGAGGAGCGGCAAGAGAGGGGCGGCCGCCCTCCCCCTTGGCCGGAAAAATTTTTGGAAGGTAAGATAATGCACGGAGAGATGAAAAAATTGCCGGTATTTGACGTAAAATCTTCAAATTTTTTGGCGCTTCGCGCCAGATATGAAGTATTTTCTATAATTTTGGCTCAAGCGCGACCAAAAACGACACTTTTTATAGCGTTTTGAGTAAAAAAAATTTTTTTAGAAGAGTTTGAATTTTATGATCCTAATGATAAGAGCATGTCGAAAAACGTCGAAAAGTGCGGTTTTTGCGAGCTATCCCGACGTATTTCCCGAGAAATAGACTAATTTATGTTGCTTCCGCACTCCCCTACCCTTAGCCGAATCCTAAATACGGGCCTGAATACGATCATATATGGTCTAAGGGAAGGGGTTGGGGTTTTCACCTCACCCCAGAATTCACGAAGTTCCAAAAGTTTCCAAACATTTGTAGAAAAGGTGCTAATTAAAGCTTATTAGCCATCATATTTGCTCAAAAGAGTAAAATTTTTGATACTTCGCGCCTTACACTCATTTTTGACTATATTTTCGTTCAATTTATTCGAAGTTTTTGATTTTATTTCGAATTTTTTTATGCTTTTATGCTCTAGAACGATAGAGCCTCGTCAGAAACGCCTAAAAACCATGTTTTTGACGCGCGTTCTCCATTTTTGAGCCCAAAAGGGCATTTTTAAGATTTCACCCCTCCCAATTCCCATGCTGTGTACGTCTGGAGACGATGATTATTGAAACAAACGTTACTATAGTTTTCCTAAAATTTGTTTTGAAATCAGGCCATTTTTGATCTAGCAGAGTTCACGAAACACAAGATTAACGTTTTTCAAAGGCGCTTTGTTTCTCATAATTGTCATTTTGAAAAGCAGCGGAGTCGGAAGCTTTCTTGCATTTAGGAGCAAGGCCAATGTGCCTCAGCAGTTTGATCAACGACTTTCCGGCAAAACCTGACTCAGGCCCAGAGTGCCTCGAAGCAGCGTGATGCTGATTGTGAGGCTGATCTTCAATACAAGATTCGCTGAAGGTAGTCAGGCGCCGTTGGCGAGCCTTTTCGGCCAAAATTTGCCTAAGTCTCTCTTCCCTGACTTTATCGGAAGGACATGACGTTGAAAGCATGAGCGACGGCCTGTAATATCATTTTAAGCCCACAATAATTGTGGTACTGCTGCAGCCATATATGTAACAGAAGAGGATGGGAAGGATCCGTCACCCAGAGTTAGTTATCCCCCATCCCCAAAACCAAAAATTTTCGAACCTCCGATTTTAGGAAAAAATTGAATTTTTGGCCCTTTTTAGGTGTTTTTTGGCCGCTTTTGACCGAAATTATGCCTCTAGCATATGCCAGTTATTGATAGTTTACTAACCCACTAATTACACTAATTATCAGGGGCGGATTTAGGGGGGCGGGGGGCGGCCCCCCCATTGGCCCAAAATAGTGCGCGAAATTAACGATTTTTGAGCGATTTTAAGCAATTCTTCGGGTTAAAATGGCTAATTTTTCCGCCCAAGTCAGGGTTCTGCCCCCCCTTAGGGGTACCGCCCCCTTAGGAAAATCCTGGATCCGCCACTGCTAATTATCAGTGTGTCCATGAACCGCATGCGCAATTCACCGGACTGCTTTTCCTGATGACTTTTAGCACTGTTTTCTATTAATAGTATAATTAATACCACACGGTCAAAAATTCTGGGAGGGAGTGAACCGAGTTTCCTGGATGGAAGGAGGTGGTGAATGAGAATTTTGTTATTTAATGTTCAATTTTGATACTTAATTCGTTGCTTCATGATTTGTGGTTAAATTTGCAAGAAGACAAATAAAAATTAGAGCGACGGAATGACCAACATCAAAATATACGAAATAATGGAAGAAAAGCGTCTGAATCATACACGCACATAAAGAGGATATTAATCCCACTGAAGCGATAGTGTCCGGCGATTTTGAGCTGACACAGGATTTTTTTAGGGCAAACGCAGTGATGGCGTCAGAATTTTGGATTCATTATTTTACGTACTCTTTACTCAAAATTCGCCCAAAATTGTGTCAAAATGGTCAACAAATCACACTTTATCGCCAGATCAATCAATTTCTGCGTTTTATACAGTCTATTTTGACAATTTTAATTATTTGACTAACAAAAAGGTGTGAACACTAAATTTACTGTTCCAGATTTCAGACATTTTGCCTCCCATTGCCGACCATGACCTTGTGTATCTATGTTCTGGAGAAAAATCGAACAGTCCATTGCTCAAGAAGAAGTATATGTGCATGAAATTATACACTTAGACGTCGATTGACGCTTTTTCATACTTCAAGCAATAGGTTTTGGCCCGAAAATGGCCTGAGGGGGTATGCTTTTCAAACGTCCTAATGGGGAGATACCCCAGTGTTTTTTGTTCAAGTTCCCTTATACACGTACAAAGATGGTCCCCAAAAGTCTTCATTTTGTACAAGCAGATTTTGGGTGCTGTAATATAACACAGCAGCGCTTTCAATGTGGTAAAACAGGGTTTTTCGACCGTTGGTAGTGTATTGTAGCCAATTTCTGGGTGTCTGACGGCAAAAAATATTAAAAATTGCCTTAAACCGCGCGAAGCGCCGAAACATTTAACATTTTTCCACTCTGCAAATTCTGCCATTATAAAAACATATAGAATAGACAATTAATCATTTCAGCGCGAAGCGCTGGGAATTTTCGGAGATTTCATACATTTTACAATTTTTGCCTTCCAAAAAATCTCTGTACATGAACGAAGGCGGTCCTGAAAAGTTCTTGTAAATCGGTAAAAATCTTGACCGGATTCAAAAAACATGGGATACCCCCAGACCCGTATTCAGGAAGGAGGCAGGCCTCCCTCCCGAAATAAAAAAAGTTCTGACACCCGCTAAAACAGGTTTTTAGCGTACTTTCTAGCTAGTGTACTCAAAATTTTCCAGCGCTTCGCGCCAGATTAATCATAGGTAGCGCGTTAGCACGTACCTATAATATACTTGGGTACTCCCAACATATGAGCCCCCTACAGCTATAACGGAAATTTACAGATAATGAAAAAATTCGATGCGGTTGTTTTTTGTTTTTCTTTACACTCAATATTAAGGTTGTAATGAGTGTGTGAAGTTTTTGCGTAACGTTATAACATATCGGAACGTTTGTTGGTTTTTTAGCCAACTTGTACACAACAAAGTGTAAATGCCTCATATAATTTGATGGTACAAACTTGTAGAGAATCAAATGTAGCTAAAACCCCATGTTATGTTTTTTAAAATTTGCATTAGTTCTCGAGGGTTAGTGTAGAAAGTGCAAAAAAATGCGAGTGTAAAGACAGATTTTTGTCGCGTTTTTTACTTCTTTCGGTCTGCCAACAACTCCGGTTAAAAGTCCCGAAAAATTTTTTCTGGTAGAAATGCACTAGGACCCAAGGCTTACCTGCAAGGACCCAAGGCTTACCTGCAAACTTTTTTACACTAAATACGGAGTCAGATCCTGAGGTTTATAGTTTACACTCTAGTGGATGGCGTAAAAACGGGTTATGTCTCAGATTTTTCCGTCAACTCATTCGCTTGTAAGTCGGGACAAATTGAATAGAATAAAAATAAAGTAGCTTTAAAGGGATACTCGTCGCAGCGAACCGCGTTTAAAAAACTCAATATTGGGTCATTTCTGGAGGTGTAAAGTTCGAAATCAGGGTGTAACATTGAACGGAAAAACACGTTTTTTCCCCATTTCTGATTGGTCAATATCTCAAATCGGATGAGAAACAGAAGTTCCTTACACCCAAATGTACTTTGATTCAAAGGCTAGAAACTGGCCCAAACCGAATTTCTTTTCACTCAATGGGGAGCTAGGTTCAGATCTTTAAAGTTTACAATGTGGTGAATGGTGAAAAAATACGTTTGTGTCCCTTTTTTGTTGGACAAATTTCTTCGTTTAGAAGTCTAAATAAGTCGAACAGAATGAAAAGGAATTTCATAGGGTACACGTCAACGCAAATTGTGTTTATTTACATAAATATTGAGCTTTATCGAGGTGTAGAGTCGAAAATCGGGTGTGTTAAACGTGTTTGTCTTGTTTTTTCTGCCAACTTCTCCGGTTATGAGTCTGGACATGATCACAAGTCTAAAAATGTACTCAGGAATCAAACGTGATACGTCAGTTGGGCGCTTTATTTGTCTTGAGACCATTGTGGAGAGTTAGTTTTTTCATAAATATTGATCGTAAAATCAGAATATCTTAGAAATCCGACCAAAATCATGTTTACACTCGGTGCTTGTGTAAAATTTACACTGAAAATTAATTTTAGTTCTAAAGCGTTGCGGAAACTCAATTTTTTTAAAAATATTCCATGCGACGTCAGAATTACGAATCTCACTGCTAGTTTTCCCTACACCCAGTAGTTGTGTAGAATTTAAACTATTCATTTATTGTTGTTTAAAGTTTAGCACTACAAATTTCTTTCACTTCCAGAGCATTGCAAAGCGTGAATTTGTTCAAAATATGTTCCGCAAGGTCAGGATTACGAATCGGAATGTATGTTTTCCTTTACAATCAGTAGTTGTGTAGAGTTTACACCAAAAATTAATTTTAGTTTCAGAGCGTTGCAGGAGCTTAATTTTTTCAAAATGTTCCATGTAACGTCCTGATTACGAATTTGAGAGTAAGTGTTCTTTACACCCAGTAGTTGCGTAAAGTTGACGCTGAAAACATTTGATCTGTTTAAATAAGATAAGGTCGTCTTGTTAAGAAAAGATAATGCTGATGTTCCGAAAAATATTGTTTTCCGCGCTCTTGGACTGCTGTCATTATTGTGGCAATGTTACCGTATGTGTTAACTGACTGATTTACTCAAATCATACTAATTAAAAGTAGGGTACTAGCATAGAAAAATGCTCCGATGGAACAAAAAAGACGAATATAATTGGGATAATGGATTATTAAGGATTTAAAAGGAGGGGACTAGGAAAAAGCTACCTATTTGTAAGCCTAGAGTCGCAAAATCTGTTAAAAATCAGACTTTCTCTAAGCAACGCCAAAAATCGAAGTATATTCTGCGGCCTCTGAAAAAATGTAACCTTTAAATAATTTTCAATGCTTCACATAAGAGTGTATAAACAACCTAAAATGTATACGTTTTGTAAATTGCTTGCAAGTTGCAACGCTGACTTGCTTCGTATCATGATTGGTAGAAAACTAACTGCAATTGTATTTAAAGGTGTTTTATTATGTTATCATGAGCATTATAGCAAGCAAAACTGGCGTCAATTGCTTAGTGCAAGAAATCGTTGCGGGCATGCAAGTGTACCTACATATAGTCTGTTTCACGTAAGCTTATCGCGTTTCCTACTGCTTTAAACCAACAATTTCTTTGATTGTCTTGAACTCATCGATGTTTGCTATTTCATTCAATTGGCTTACAAAGTCGCTCCTATTTACTCCATCTACTTTCCCATAGCTACTGCATAGTTAACTTGCTGCTTTTTCAATCGTTTCTTTGGCTCAATAGTTTATTTCAATTTGCAGGCCGCAGAATATACTTCGATTTTTTGCGTTGCTTAAAGAAAGTCTGATTTTTAACAGATTTTGCGACTTTAGGCATATAAATAGGTAGCTTTATCCTAGTCACCTCCGTTTACACCCTTGATAATCCGTTACCCCAAGTATATTCGTCTTTTTTGTTCCATCGGAGCATTTTTTATGCTAGTATAGTAATATTTTTCGGCAATAAATCTAGAAAAAGTCAATAATTTAATCCGGGGAGTCTTCCGAATAAGCTGGCATAAATTTTATTGAGTAAAAGCTAGCAAAAACTTTATTGTCGCATTGGATACAAACCTGTCGCTACAAACTCGGTACTGACGTTGTACTGATCCACCGACGGACAAGGCGCCCGGCCGGCGGCGATAATAATAATGCAATTGGTGTTGGTCGAGGTCAGACGCGGCGACTGGCAAAACATTATCGGCGACGCTCGCTTCGCTCCATCGTCTATGATCTTTCTTGGAAAAGGCGCCGCATCGGCCATCAGATTTTTTCGCGGAAGTATCGCCGAATGCATTTCCGCAATCGACGGTCTCGTGGCGAATCAAATCCGGATTACTGAAGCTGTCTCCAGCGGCTATCGATTCGGCCAGTCTAGAGCGTCGTTTGGGAGGCACGGATCCGTAAAGTCGGTAGTCCGACTTGACGATCGGTACAACAAGAGCGGCACACATTTAAGAGTAAGCTAAAAGCAAACGGCGAATTAGAGTCTCTCGTTTACTTAACCTGAGGTCAGCAGTTAAACCCGGGTAAGCTAGGCTAAATTGAATCCGTATGACAGAAAAACTATCAACTTACCTAACCTGAGGTTAAGCGGTAACCAGGCCTTTATCCAGGGGGATAGAGGCATGTGTTCCCCCCGGAACGAAATTTAAGAATGATTTTCTTCCCTCACTCCCCATTGCTTTTTTAGCAAGAAATAGCAAACATTTTCGGCGCTTCGCCGTTATTGTAATCTATGTAGTACCAAACACGCGGTTAAAACACTCTATATTCAATCTTTATACAACCTAAAGCATATTTTGCATCTATGTCTTCTGCTTTTTTGCAGGTTTCACGAAGAAAATGAGATCCGTGCAAGAGGCGAGAATGATACACATTTTCTTACGATGTTGAAGAATTTTAGTGATGAAATTTGACTATTTTTAGATTGATATCAAAACTAAAACTGGATTAATTTTATAAAAATTTTCACGTTACGATTCAACTTTGAGGTGTTTTTTCACAAAATTTTCCCTGAGGGGCGGTACGCTCGAGCGGGCCACTCCAGACCCTCAGGCCTAGAAGAGGGGGAAATCCTTGGATTTTCTCTCACAATATTAAAGGTACCTGGGTAGCAAAATTTACAAATTGTGTAGCTCTAGTGGCCATAAAACGTCTTTTTTAATTGATCCTTTGGCCCCCTTACGTTTTTAAAAAATTTTGGTCGCGCCCCTCTCTCGAAACGAAATCCTGGATACGGGGCTGCCGGTAACATTAAACAGACGACTATTGCACAGCGTAGTACGAGGCAAAATATTAAAGATAATCGGTGCGAAGTTTTTAAGAAAATAATCTGTGAATGGTTTATGAATTGATAGAACTACTGCGTCAACCCAAAACGCATTTTCATCAGAATGGTACAACCTTAGCACCAAAGTTATGCTTACAGCCTGGTCGATCCATGACGCTCAACCCAAACCGAGGATTAGCTGGGGATAAAACATACGCTATGTCTAGCTTTGTTAGGCTATAATGGTCCAAGAAAAGTGAAAGCATTACAACATTTCGTCAAAACTCTTAAACTGGTGTTTTAAAATTATAGAAACTCTTTGGCAAATTTTGGATCATAGGTAGCGCGATAGCGCTACCTATAATATACTTGGCCACCTTTTTTCTTATATGTTTATCACAGCGAGTGCGAATTTTGTGTCCCCCCTCACAGCAACAACGGCACACACCTGGGAGGTGCGGTTTTTTTAAACGATAGATAATTAAAAAACTCGATGTACCATTTTTCTTTTGTTTACACTCAATGCCGAGTTAGCAATGAGTGTGTAAAGTGTAAACCAAAAATCAAATAATTTGCGGAGGGCCAATCTTTTTTAAAAATGTTGCCCTCGAGCTGTAGATTACGAATCTGACCTTAAAATTTCTTTACACTCAATGGTTGTTGCACAAAAATGTAAAGTATACGGGTTTTTTACTCCTTGTCGTGTTTTCAGCTTATCTAACTCAATTTTGGTTTCTGTGCAGTCCAATTGGTTTTATAATGTAGAGGGTTACAATATCTCAAGGACCAATTTTTTTCTCTTTTAACGCAATATTTATTGATCTGTAATCGTTTTAGTGTAAAGGGTTCGAGACGAAAAACGAAATTTCTTAAGCTACTCCGCTAAGTAGGCGGAACATGCTAATTATGCTTAAAATGTACCCTGACCTTAGCGTTACAGATCCTAGTTTATTTTGTTTCTATACACCCAATATTGCGTTATTAGCACAAGTGTAAAGTTTACACTGAGAAGCACTTTTCCGCCCAGAGCATCTGAGTATCAAACAATTTGCGGAGGGCCAATTTCAGTTTTAAAAATGTTGCCCCCGAGTTGTAGATTACGAATGTGACATTAAAATTTCTTTACACTCAATGGTTGTTGCGCAAAAGTGTAAAGTATACGGGTTTTTTACTCTTTGCGTGTTTTCAGCTTATCTAACTCAATTTTGGTTTCTGTGCAGTCCAATTGATTTTATAATGTAGAGGGTTACAATATCTCAAAGACCAATTTTTTCTCTTTTAACGCAATATTTCTTGATCTGTGATCGTTTTAGTGTAAAGGGTTCGAGACGAAAAACGAAATTTCTTCAGCTACTCCGCTAAGTAGGCGGAACATGCTAATTATGCTTAAAATGTGCCCTGACCTTAGCGTTACAGATCCTAGTTTATTTTGTTTCTATACACCCAATATTGCGTTATTAGCACAAGTGTAAAGTTTACACTGAGAAGCACTTTTCCGCCCAGAGCATTGGGTATCAAACAATTTGCGGAGCGCCAATTTTTTTAAAATGTTGCCCCTGAGTTGTAGATTACGAATCTGACCTTAGAATTTCTTTACACTCAATGGTTGTTGCACAAAAGTGTAAAGTATACGGGTTTATTACTGTTAGCGTGTCCTAAAGCTTATCTAACTCAATTTTGGTTTCTGCGCAGTCCAATTGGTTTTACAGTGTAGAGGGTTACAATATCTCGAAACGTAAAATTTTTTTCCTTTTTGACGCAATATTTCTCGATCTGTGATCGTTTTAGTGTAAAGGGTTCGAGACGAAAAACGAAATTTCTTCAGCTACTCCGCTAAGTAGGCGGAACATGCTAATTATGCTTAAAATGTGCCCTGACCTTAGCGTTACAGATCCTAATTTATTTTGTTTCTATACACCCAATATTGCGTTATTAGCACAAGTGTAAAGTTTACACTGAGAAGCACTTTTCCGCCCAGAGCATTGGGTATCAAACAATTTGCGGAGGGCCAATTTCAGTTTTGAAAATGTTGCCCCTGAGTTGTAGATTACGAATGTGACACTTAAAATTTCTTTACACTCAATGGTTCTTGCACAAAAGTGTAAAGTATACGGATTTTTTACTGTTAGCGTGTCCTAAAGCTTATCTAACTCAATTTTGGTTTCTGTGCAGTCCAATTGATTTTATAATGTAGAGGGCTACAATATCTCAAAGGTCAAATTTTTTCTCTTTTGACGCAATATTTCTTGATCTGTGATCATTTTAGTGTAAAGGGTTCGAGACGAAAAAAGAAATTTCTTCAGCTACTTGCACCCCCCAGAATTTCGGCGCTGCCCACCTATGGATATATGGCCTAAAATATTAAATAAAAGAAGGGAACTAGCAAAGAAAAATGCTCCGATGGAACAAAAAAGGTAAATATACTTGAATTTCTTCATTGTTAAGGATGTAAAAGGAGGGGACTAGGGAAAATTTCCCTATATGCGCAGAAGTCATAGGAATGTGCTAAACAGTTAGACTTCCCCTAAACAACGCAAAAATCGAAGTATATTCTGCAGCCTATGCGCGTTTCTGCAGATTTTCCGTAGTAATTTCGATTACGATAGCGAGTATTTTGATTACTTTATTTTGGAAGATTTAAAGAAATTTTTTGTGGTTTTTCATGCAAACTATTGAGTTGGCCATGTAGGTGTAAAGTTTACACTATTATCTTTTATGTTAGAGCATTGTGGAAGGTCAAGATTTCATTAAATAAATAATACATTGATTATTTAATAGTCATGGAAGTGTCTTCAATGCTCTTTTGCGGAACACTTGAGAACGTTTTGTGACAACACCCTCATTTTTCACAGGCCGCAGAATATACTTCGATTTTTGCGTTGTTTAGGGCAAGTCTAACTGTTTAGCACATTCCTATGGCTTCTGCGCATATGGGGAAATTTTCCCTAGTCCCCTCCTTTTACATCCTTAACAATGAAGAAATTCAAGTATATTTACCTTTTTTGTTTTTTTGTTCCATCGGAGCATTTTTCTTTGCTAGTTTATATCTATTTGTAGTCTAAACAACCCCGCATGCATTTTCGCTCTCATAGGTAGACGACAACTGGGAAAATACTAAAAATGGTAGGTAACGTAAACAAACACTTCAATGCGCAATAAGTAGGTAAGTAAGATGTTTCGTTTGTGACAGAGGTAAAATATGAGATGACATCATTGCATAGCATTCCAACATGTAAATAAACAAAAATCATCGACGAACGACTGACGAATATGACGACAACTATTTAAAAAGAAGGCAAACAAGTTCTCACATGGGTTTTCGATCAAAGATTGCATAACAAGCAAGTTTTATCATTGCCAGCGCCAACGCCGTTCAAGTGCGTGGCACACGCATGTTCATATAGTCATGTACAAGCAGCGTGGGAGTATAATAAGTAGTTACTTACTAACTAAAATTAAGTAGAAGACAACCGATTTTCTGATTTCGGTTATTTTTAGATGAACTATAAAAGTAATAAATTTAAAATATGTGAAAAGTCCGGCCGAATAAGTACAGTTATTAGGAAATTAAATTTTGATATTATCTCATTCCTTTAATAAGTAAGGCAAAAACGCTGCATTTGAATCGCTTAAATAAGACATTAATAAGCAGACTTGCAAGTGAGGGGATAGGTAGTCTAAGACCCTCCAAAATGGCGAAATGGGGATTTTGTGGGATAAACGAGGCAAAATGAAGGCCAAAAATGTAATGAAAATCGAAAATTTTCTTCAAAGATGCTTGAAATTAACCAAAAACTGCGAAATAACCTAGTTTATTTGTACCAGTTTTTGAGGTCGAAAGCTTGGTAAGTGACCCCGCAGGCCGGCTTAACCCCCAGATCACTGCGCATTCATGGTTATAAGTAAATTTTTGTTACAGAAAGAAGCAGCCTAACTATCAAATTAAGGTAATTGAATTCAGCAGTATTCTCAAGTAGATTATTTGTATGCTTCCTGACATTGCCAAGATTGATTTAAGAAGAGAATCTGAGATTCTTACACGCGCCTAATTAAAAATGTTTTATCCCCGATCCGGAGCATAAGCCAAGAAAGAGGGGCACTGGGACATCCCTAGTAAAATATAATGTAAAAATGTAGAAAATATAGAAATAGAAAATTTACTGTCTTAAGCCCTCTGGCGATCTTCTGGCTCAAAAGTACCAAATTTCTGGCGCTTCGCGCCACATACTCATTTTTTGACTGTACTTTGATCGATTTACTCATTTTCTCGAAATGTTTTTAAATGTTTTTATGTTTACAGCATTGTCAGAAGAATCCAAATAATGTTTTTGACGCATACCCATAACTTTGGAGCTCAAGGCACTTTTGAAGACATTTTTGGTTCTCCCCATGAATTCTCATGCTGTGCATGTATGAACGCGTGTCAAAGTTTTGCAGTGATTATCGTAAATGATGAAAGTTGAAATAAAGCATGTATCAGGGCCCGTCTAATGGCCTCGGCTACTTTATAAATATTATCGGTTTATCTTAAATCAACATTTTAGAGAAACTTGCAGAAAATAACTGATCTTCTGGGAATCTCTTTTGACCATCTATTGACATATTCTGTGATTACTTAAGTCTATTTTAATAATAAAACTCTTTTACGAATCGGAATAGTATTGACCAGACATGTAAGTGTTGGGCTTGAGGAGTCTAGAGACGCCCAGAATGAAAAAAATGGGGAAAAAATTTGGGGAAAATGAGGCAAAATGAAGGCCAAAATCATGAAAGTCAAAAATTTTCTGCAAAAGTCCTTGAAATATACTAAAAACAGTGAATTAATATAATTCTTAAGCTCTTTTAGCATTTACACAAATTTTTGAGACCGTTCTAACTAAAAAAGTTCTCTCGCTGGACCCCATACCGATTGTGCTGTGCACCTAAGATCTCGACGAGCGTCTATAAGGACACGTTACTAAACAAGCGGTGCCGAACAAATTTAGTCTTTTTAACATTGTAAACTCAATTTTGCAATTTTGGAGGACAGAACAGCCAAAAATTGACAAAATGACGGAAAATATTTTTCGTGTCGGACAGGTGACACTTGGCAGATGCAAGCCAAATCTACTCAGGCCCAGGCCTAGCGAAAAAGACGGTCCCGAGCCCAGTGTACCGTAGTTTCACTGAAAAGGTTTTGTAGTCACGTGTTTCTAGTTTCCGGTGACAGGAACTTATGAATAATTGCGCCAGACGCAGCATATAAATAGAAGCCGCACAATATTTAGCTCGATAATCGTTCCGGAAATTTTTATCATGATGCAAATATCATTCTAGCGAGTAGCTTGCTGTTTTCATAAATGAAATATAAAAAATTCGATTTTCTGATAACTGTCAAAATATGTCTACCAAACGATTCCTTACAAGAATGCGCTGTAATTAGCGGTCGCCGGTCAATCATTAGCGTAAAACAAAACGGATCATCCTGAACGAGTCAAGGTAGCGTACACTTTCACAATTTTAAATGAGTTAGTAGTATTACCAAATTTCAATTGATAGCAATCAGGAAAAGTGGCGAATTCCATTAAATACGACCTTGATAAAAAGCGATACAAAAATCAAGTTGATACGCGCATCGTAATATTATTGAAGTGCGAGTAAAAGATGGAAGCGGACAACTAATGGAAGAAGTATGAACATGAATATCATGAGAAATAAACCTTACAGTTGTTCCTCTACTGTCGAACACAATAGAGTATGTTATAGTTTTTATCATTCGATCGAAAATAGTTCCAGTGAAAAATCATTTGTTCGAAATATTTATGATATTTTATTAACTCAATCTGATTCCCCAGGTCTAAAAAAGAAGAATATCAAGATTATTTTCCAGATGCGTTCAAATTTCAGGATTATTTACAAATACTAAAAAATTCCCTACATCAAAGAGCCGTAAGGGACAAAGATTTAGAAACCTACCCATTCCGCTTATTAAAGATTTTTATGTTGGAAATAAAAGTTAGCCATATAACTTTGGTCACTGATCTATGTCGTTTAAACGATTAGCTTATATATATATTTTCAAAATATGTTAGCGTCTATGTGCTAAAAGCGATTAGAATCTGGGAGCTGCAGTAGTACTTTTGATATTAAGAATTATTCAGATTTCTGAATAATGGCATAGCTCTCATCAAACTATCATGCGATTGAATTTTGATGAAACAAAATCAGTACTAATCCAAAAGAAAATGGTATGCAAAATATAGGTTGGTAGCATGTACTGAGTCAAAAAAGTGCACTTATAATAATATATTTACACTACATGCGTACAAGGAAGTTTCTGCCTTTACAAAGGCCATATTGAGATTTTTCTAGTGCGAATTAGTACAAATAAAACAGCGCTCAACAAGTACATTGAGATCATAAAAGTCGAACTTTCAAAAAAATTCTTCCTCCTAATAGGCTCTGAAAAATGTCGTGTTTTAGTCGCGCTTGAGGCAAAATTATAAAAAATATCACATTGTCTTCCGAAAAAACTTCTTTTCGGTGAAGGAGGACCTCTAAATACGAACCTGAGTAC
The DNA here is from genome assembly GCA_036768485.1 of Mermis nigrescens. NCBI lineage: Eukaryota > Metazoa > Nematoda > Enoplea > Mermithida > Mermithidae > Mermis > Mermis nigrescens. The sequence goes on from JAVLUZ010000191.1 coordinate 2,983,795, forward strand.
GAAACTGGTATGAAGCGCTGTAATGATACAGCTGATTCAAGCGTTCAAACTGAATATTGGAACTCTAATGAAAGGCAACAATGATTCGGCACGAAGCGCCTGAAAATTTTGACGTTTTTGCCCTGTCGAATTAAATGTTGTTTACTTTGCACCATGAATATTAAAAAAATTCCTAACAAATTTCTGAATGGGGGGAGCGCAAGTGCGCGCTGTGCCTCTAGCTACGACCATATAAGTCCTAGATCGAAGGGCGACGAACATGTAGAATATACTATTGGCAAAAGCGGAACTCATGATACGAAACCCGAAATTACCACACATACAAAGATTTCAGTAGCGAGAAAATAGACGAGTAAATTACGTCTGACTATTTGATACTGCATTAAGTCAGAAGTTTATCAAAGGAAAACAAGGAATAAAACAAACGAAGAAAACCTTGAAAAAAGATATGCGCGGCATGCAACAATCTGTCAATGAAAAATATAGAGTAAACACAACCTGCAAACATAGTTAACGTCATAAAAGTTTCCGTCACGAGAACAAAAGTGAATAAAAAAGTGCGCATTCGCGTGTCACAAATAAAAAAGTGGTAGGGATTGCATAAGAAACAAAGGTATCTAGCAGATGACCTTGAATGGAATCAAAACGCTTTAAATTTTAAATCTTACAATACAGAAAGTTTAAGGACGATGAAGTAAAGTCAGCCCCAGACCCCGGAATCGAGCAGGACCCTCAGAATTGAGTTTTCGGCATACTTATTTTGGGATTTTTACCAGTTTCACATCATCCAGTCCAGACCCCAGAATTTGGTTGCTGCCCATGTATAACTTCAACTCCGAAGTTTTGCAAATACGATTCGAATCTTATTTGGATTCCTCAGTAAGGTGCACACAGAAATGCCAGAATTAATGGCATTAAAACGAACCACAGAATCACAATCACCAAGAAAAAATTTAGATAACCTAATTGAAATAAAATTGAAATTATAAATTGTTATTAATTAGAAGATAAATTATAACTTGAATTAGCGCCGCATGATCGGTCTGGATGTCAACCAGAGAAAATTAGCTTGCTTAAATGGTCTTGAAATCTGGCGCAAATGTGTAGTACGAACAAACTAAAATAACATGTTGTGCACGATTTGAAGCAATTTAGTACTATTCTTGTCCGTGATTTTGCGTTTTCTCCACAAAATCAATTCTATTCTCCTTTATGTGTTGCAAGGTCAATTTTGAGGAGGGGCTAAACCGATCTGGGGTGTCAATCGAGAAAATTTTTTTAAACACTGTTCTAATAAACATTTTCTGGTTATTAATTAGTTTTTATAATTTTTATTCGTTTTGGCCTTTTTTGCTTTACTTTTTCCTTTATCCGCACGAGGGGTCTAGCCTAGATGCACAGCATTGCTGGTCTGAAAGGTCAGTCAGAATGGCATCAGAAACAAAGTAGCATAAGAACTATATTAGTCCGTAATTTCTGATCAATTTCAAGCACTTAAGCAGGAAATTTTTGATTAAATTTATTTTGGCCTTCATTCTGCATTATTTTCTCCAGAAAATTTTCAATTTTACCATTCTGGTGTTCTATACCCCGGAACTCGCCCGTTCATGTAGCTGTGAGGATAAGGGAACAGTCCTCAAGATTTTGAAAACGCAAGTATCTTTCCCATGGGTTCCCTAACGGAAAAAAATTAAAAATTCTTGATGAGAGACTACCAGAGTAGATTTCAGCACACTTTTTGAGCCAATAAACCCAAAATTTTCAGGCTCTTCGCGCCGGCTTAATGTTTCAATATTTTCTGACGCTTCGCGCAGGTTTTGTGTATTGCTTTTCTTTCCAGTGCACCATAATTGAGTGAAAATATAACAAAAAAAATTCCGGCACCCTAGCTTGGATGGAATAGTGAGAAATCATTTGCATGGCTATTTCAAACAGCATGTTCTGTATTTCATTGAAATAAAGTAAAATTTTTCAATTTTCTTCAAATTATTCCTCTCGATTGTATAGAGCTCGCCAAGAAACGCTAAAAAATGCCATTATTTTTGCCTATATCCAAGTAGTTATCGAGATAAGCGATTTCAAAATCTGCGTATCTGCGTCCCACGAATTCAGTGAGGTCAGCTACTGCCCGAGTCCTGAGTTTATGGTCTTCGCCTCCATAATGTAAAAATGGGAAATTTTTGTCGAAAAAAGGGCAAAACGACGGTCAAAATGAATGAAAATCGACAACTTTCTGCAAGTGTTCGAAATTGAGCAGAACTGTGGATTAAAGTAGATTTAACAGTATTCTAGCATTTAAACAACTTTTCGAGGTCATTTTGGTTCAGAAAAGCTCTCCAACTGACCGGTCATACTGCGTATCTATGGTCGCAACTTTTTTGTGGCAGAAAAAATACTCGGACTGGATGTGGACTTTGAAACTGCAACTTAATTAGGATTCAAAACTGTTGCAAAAGTGGACGTAAACTAATTTTCCATCATTATGCATTAAAAATTACATTCTTGTCGAGAAACGCATCTGAAAGAGAGATTCATGTAGAGACGATTTGATCCCATAGGACAGAAGGGAAGATTTTATAGGGAAAAATAAGGCAAAATTAAGGCTAGAAAGAGACAAGTAGAATTTTTTGCATAAGTATTTTTAATTGACCAGGAACTGTTGATTAGGGCAGTTTTTACGTTGTTTTAAACATTTATAATAATGTCTAATGTCACTTCAGCTCAAAAATGCTCGATGATCGACCCAACCGGTCACACTGCGCACGAATTAAATTTGTTCGTTTAGGACTTCTAACGATATGTCATTTCAGGCATCTTGAATAAAAATTCTGGATTAGTCTCAAGCAATTACATTCATTTGACTATCAAATCATACTTAAATATGACTCAGAAAAACTTTTAAGGGGATGAAGGAGACAAGCTTCAATTGATCCCCCGTATACTAGCTGAACATAGACACAATATAATTAGCGCATTGCTGACAACATCTGTGGATAAACGAAACGAGCAGCAAATCTTCCATGTCACTTACATGTATACACGGGCAGCATCCGATTAGATGGGAGCATCATCAAAAATCTCGATAGTTTCATTTTGGCTTAGGTCTGCGGAGATATTTTGAATTTTTGGCGATTAAAGCCATACTCCCCTACCACTCATCAATGTATGGTTACAGATGTAGCTTTTTATTTGCTTTCAACTTCTCGTGAAATAAAAACATGCGGTTAGTCAGGTCCAGACATGCACGTTGGGGGAATTAGAGAATCTAGACCCCCAGAATAAAAAAATGGACAATTTTTCGGGGAAAATGAGGCAAAACAGGCCAAAAATTGATGAAAATTTAAACTTTTCTCCAAAAGGGCCTTGAATTGACCAGAAATTGTGTAATAACGTAGTTTTAACGCTATTTTGGGGGTTATATCAATAGCTAAGTTTGACCCAAAAAGCCAAATTTTCAACCCCCCCCTTCCCAGATCGGCCAGGCTGTGCATCTATGATCAGGTCTATAAGTCAAGTTAAAGTGTGAATAAAACGATGCCGAAGCATATACTAGCTTAAATTTGCTAGCAATGTCTTCTGAACTTAATTTTAGGCAGCCAGTGATTCAATTCGTTGCGAATTCGCCATAGGAAACGAAATAGACACAGGCCCATCGGATGCCGGGCTTTCATGTCGAAATGAATAGGTAAAAGGTGATAACCATATTTATTACAGTACGACATGATCTTTATGAAAACGCAATTATTTGCAGCACGACGCGAAAGATAGAAAGAAACGATCTAAGTCTGACAAAGTATCGCACGACGCAAAATTAATAATATTTTGAATCAAGTAATAGATGTGATTCTCTCCAAATGAACGAGCTTCACGTAATATGAATACAATACGCTTCAACAGCACAATTTTCCACAATATTGACGCAAAATAGCGATTTAGGCACCTAATTGGGCGTACAACTTTGGGACATAATCATCATATTCCGCCTGAAATCGAAATAAGAAGTGCATTTAATCAGGCACGTAGCTGGCCGTCCTATCTTGCGTGGACCAACACCAGTTTTTTTTTGGGGGGACTAAGCCCAAAAATAGCACAAAATAAGGTTTGAAAAGACCTATTTTTCCGATGTTCTCTGAATTTTGGGGGGTCCCCCACTCCCCCAGAGATACATGCCTGCAGTTCAATCATCATTGCCGTGCCCGAAACGCAAACAAAAAAGCAACTTCAACGTCAATCGTCACACAAGGAGGAAACCGTTTCCAAAAAGCGAGACTGTCTAATTCATCATCATAATCCTATTGAATTTATTTGGACTACTTCGAGAAAATTTAAATTAATCAGATAACTCATGCGCTTTCTGCTTTTTATACAAATCCGGAACGCCCGAAAAACATTTTTTTGTCCAAGCTTACGGGCGACCAAAAAAATGTTTACCAATCAGCGCAAGGCAAGAGTACCGCTGAGTATGATACATTTAGTTCGTTAACTATAATGACAATACATGACCTTGGGAGGTTCCCCCTTCCCTCAAGAATTTGCGATTTTTCAGACGTTTCTAAAGATTCCCTGAAAATTCGAAGAAGATGTGATTTTTAACCGTTTTTGCTCAAAAGTGTCAAATTTTCGGCGCTTCGGACCATTCACTCATGTGAATGGTCTCAATTTATTCGACTTTTTTTATTCTTTCGAAATTTTGACGTTTTAATGCTCTAGAAAGACAGAACATCGTCAGGCACCGACGAAAAGCGATGTTTTTGACGCGTATCCATATTTTTAAGCACAAAAAAGGTACTTTGAAATTTCACGCCCAAGAATTTACACGCTGTGCATTCCTGATAATGACGAATAAGACTTGTTCATCATTTTCATCATGCAAAGGGAATGATCCGAAAAACGGTGAAATATAAGATTTTTATTATAACAATTTTTAACACAGCACGAGTTTTTACCGGTTAAAACGACATTTCTTACCAACTTACAGTCTTATGAAATACCAGTTGGGATTAAATTTGATTTCAATGAATGTTTTAACTATTTTTTGAGCTTTAATTTTCTCTTTGAGAATCTGAATAAGCGATTAGCGTTTCTAAGATTTTTCCGAATGTATAAAGACTTTTCAACACCGTATTTCTACACGTACAAACATTTTTGGGAGGACATAAATCGTAAAAATGTTTGAAATTTAAAAAATTTCCCGGCGCTTCGCGACAGAATTAGTAATTGCCTGTTCTTAATATCATTATAACGGCAAAAATTGAGTTCAAAAAGTCCAAAACTGTCAAACTTTCGGTATTTTTTATCGGCGTAAACCCATAAATTGGCTTAACTACACTACTGAAAGTCGAGAAGTACAATTTTACCGCACAGAAAACGTTATGATAATATAACCTATATGTACTTGTAACAGAGGGATGAGGGACTCCCCACCCAAAGTTAGTCGTCCCCCAAACCTCCAAAGCCAGAAAATTTTGGACCCCTCGATTTTGGAAAAATCAAATTTTTTGACCGTTTTTAGGTGTTTTTTTGGCCTGAAATTGGAGGTCATTACACTCCCACCAATACATTCACATAAGGGGGAGTGAGGAAGGTATTACCCCCGCTGGAGGGTCAGCCCCGATTTTGAGCTGACGGAACGTTTTTCGCATCATTTTTGAGGCCAAAAGCAATAGAAGTATTCCGGCAGTACTTTTATGTATTTTTTACCCAAAAAGCGCCAAAAAAATGATCCACTTCTGTATTTGTAGAGTTAAAAGTGATATAATGCATTCAAAATTGACTAAAAATGCTTTTAAAATGCGTAATAACCACGAGAAGACGTTTTGACCATTCTTAGTCGTTTAAACAACAAAAACTTCGTGAACGTTAAACAACTCTTCTGGATTACTGAGATTTTAACCCCCTGTCGACCCTCTGCCCTTGGGTATCCTATGCCCCTCCCCCTACTAAAAATGGCCGGGGACCCCCACCAAAAATTTCGTGCCGTTACATATATGACCATACCATATTATAATACTCCAAAATTTAGGTGCACACTTTGGGGACCGTCTCTGTACGTATACTAAGGAAGCTTGTGTAAAAAGAAACCGCTGAAAGCGATCAATTTCTGAAAATTTGATGAATAGGTAATATGAGATTTCATATGTCGCTGATCATTTTTTGCTGATCCTTTTTTCTGCTACCGAATGACTGCTAATCATTGTTTTAAAACAGACTATCTACATTGTAGATATACTGACTTCGTAAAAGTTTCCTGCTACGGGGCCCTGAAGTTTGTGTTTTTCAATGAAGGCAGCGGTTTTAAATCCAGCTCTTTTGTCGCCCGACTTATTGGTCAGTCTGCCGTGTGATGGATCCACAATTCGCGCTGGTTGCTTGAAAATCAAGAAGACGTAGCGATGTAATCCTAATATAAATAAAGCAAACAGCGTCACATATAGTAAGATAGTAAGCTTGTTATAATCACGGTTTACGCCGTTTTGGCGCCAACAACTTATAAATTATTCTAATTAAATCAATTTTGAAGCAATTTCAAAATAGATTATATATTCAGAAAGCAGGTTCTACAAGCTACAAAATAGCATATTGTTCTTTTCGATGCGATGAGTAATCATTTGTGTACAACTGAAAAACTGTAGAAAATCCAGTGTATTTTTAAATGTATTCATTTATCTCACTAAATTCAAAGAATATTCTAAAAGTACTTTATTCCTTCACGTAGAGAATTTAATGGGCTTTCAGAATCTGAATTATACTTCAATAATAAACGAAATGTAAATGATTAATAATATTACAAAGAGTGTGGCGCCAAAATGTCCCATTCCGTAATAATCATTAGCAAGTGACAAAAATCAAGATTTTCAAAATTTATTGATAGTGTGACACTGGTTAGAATTACGAGAATAAAGAAATTTACCTAATTACAAGTATTAAAAAATTTGTTAATTTTGGATATATACTTGTTCTTTAGCAGGAGGAGGGTTGACTTTACCGAATGACCGCTGATCATACATGATTTTAGGGGAGCTGCGAGGTTCTCAATCCCCCGTAAAAAGTCTCTCATCCCTATATTCTAGTTAGAAAGGGCGAATTTTTCAAACAGCCATTTCTGACTTTATTTTGCTTAATTTTATTGAATTTTATTTTAAATTTTTCAAATTTTTAATCTTCTACGAAGTAGGAGCACCGCCAGAGATGGTCAAAAATGATGTTTTTGACGCGTATCCATCATTTTTGAGCTCAGAAAGGCACTATAGACAACTTTTTTTGATTTCATCCCCATAATTACCATGCTGTGCATATAAGTTGCTGATCCCTCGCAAAATGGTGCTGATTGCACATAACTTTCAATTTACCAGAAGAATCTAAGAAAATGGTTTATTTTCGACCATATATCGTTTAATTACAGTAAGTTTCAGAATTTTTTCTTGCTTTTAGGAAAAGCATCATCAGAACCGTCTAAAAGTGATGTTTTTGACGCGTACTCAATGTTGAAAGCTCCAAAAGTGACATTAGAAAATTTTTGAGGCTGACCGGCACCTCTAAATTCTCGTGCTGCGCATACATGTCTGCCGGTAAGGGATATGTCATGCATGTATAATCAATCAAAATAAATAGCCTTTTTTAACCATCCTATTTGAACGAGCTTGTATTAACTTGAAAGACAATTTAACTCTTATTAGAATATCTTTAACAATAATAGATACATAGCCTCATACATGTAACAGGGGTGGATGGGAATCCCCGAAGTTTAGTCGTCTGTCCCCAACCCTCAAAGTGAAAAAATTCTTGACCCCCATTTATGGCAAAAACTTGCGTTTTTTTGGCCATTTTTATGTTTTTTTGTCATTTTTGGCCATTGAAGGTATTTTAACCCCCGTAAATATAACCGACTACTACACATGGGCATGGGGGTCTAGAGTCCGGAACCCTAAGAATCTGAAAGACTTCTCTCGACCGATAGGCACCCAGAACTGAATTTTAGTCTTAGCAATGTTAACCCATCGGACCCCCAGAATTTGGTTGCTGCCCATGTCAGCCGACTACCTCTACCCTAAATTTTGAGCTATTACATGCCTGACTAGCTCTATTAGGTCTCAAATTCAGTTTAACGTACTAGCTGTACTGAAATCGCCTTTATAGCAAAGGCAATTTAAATATCAAGGATAACACGTTAAGCATAGAGTCGCGAAGGATTCAAACCAGAAATCAATTTTTCAACATTAAACACCTCCCGCTAATCTGAAATTATACTTAATCACTTACATGAAAACTGGTGCACAAAGGAGCATCAAATTACACAAAGGAATTGACACAAAAGAAAAACAGTTATTGTTCATGAATTTGCATTCTTAAACTCATTGAGCCTATTGATCGCAATGCATATACACCATGCGCGTTGCTTCAGTTCAATCTGCATTAATAATCACACATGCGCTGCGCAGCATGGGAATTCTGGGGGGAGTGAAATTTTAAAGTGCCTTTTCAGGCCCATACCTGGGCGTGAGGGGTTTAGGGGGAATGACCAACCCCCCGAGAAACCAAAACTTTTGGTTTTCTTTCGCAATTTTTTGATGCCAATGAATAGTGCTCGATGAGAAACGTTGAAACATGGTGTTTTTCGCCATACCAGCATTTTTAAGGCCCTCCTTCTTTAATCTTTGGAAAAATCTTGCACCCCCGGAACTTTGGTGCCGCCCACCTATGTTCAGGCCCAAAAAATGGTGGGTACGCGTCAAAAACATAGTGTTTTCGGCGTTTCTCACGAAGCTCCATCTTTCCAGAGCATGAAAACATAAAAAAATTTCTTTAAAAAAACCGTCGAATAAATTGAACCAAATATAGTCAAAACATAAGTATATGGCGCGAAGCGCCGAGGATTTGAAACTTTTGAGCAAATACATAGCTAGAAACGCTTAAAAAAGTGCCTTTTCTGCGAATTTTCAGGAAATTTTTGGAAACTTTTGAAATCTCGCGAATTCCAGGGGGAGGGGTGAAAAAATTTCTGGGTGGGGAGTGAAATCTTCCCAAACCCTCCAAGATTATGTATGATTATAATCCATTAACGTTGATAAAGCAATAGTCGTTAGCAGTTTCGTAAAATAGTACAACAAGAAAGAACATCTTGCTCCCAAAATTTTGTTTTCGTTTTCTACAGTTTTCCTAACTATTTCAGGTTTTTAAGTATTTTTTCAAAATTATTCCGTCAATTACTCGTTAATAGTCATTTTACAGTTTATTTTGTCGAATTCTTACACAAAGCACAACCATTTTTCAATTCGTGGTTGAAATTTGACTGCTTTTCCGAGCATACGTGGGCGTGGGGGGTATTTAAGGGGTATGCACCCCCAGAAGGCCGAATACCCCCCAGAAACCGAAATACCCCCAGAATTCAATTTTTGAAATTTTTTCTCCTTTCGCGATTTTTTGATGCCAATGGATAAAGCTCGATGAGAAACGTTGAAAAATGGCAATTTTTTCGACGTACCATAATTTTTAGTATCATTTTTTGACCTTTTAAAAATCATTCACTCCCAGAATTTTGGTGCTGCCCACCTCATAGAGTACGAGTATTATATATGTAAATTGTTCCCGCGATCTAAACAAACCCGACATGTGATGCTATAGTTTAAAGCAAATATCGTTTTAAAACGTTATCATTTGTTCAAACGAAATGACCAACAGGATAAAAACACTTCGAGTGCATAAGTATTGAAGACGAGCAACAAGCTAGCTTATTGGAAGCTTTACAATGCGCGCTTAAAAAGTTTCGATATGCAAGGTTTCTGATTTTTTTATTAGCTCTTATTCGCCTATTAAATCGCGTGATAATGGCAACAATGCATTGCTGAAGATGAAAATCAATATATGTGATTGATCAAAACAAAAAATTACGTGCTTTAGACACGAAATTTACAGTTACAAGTGCTTTTTTCTACAAGGTCACTTTGTTAATGTGGAAAAGATGGTTCTCGAAAGCCTTTTTGCTCAAGCAAACTTTAAGGTATTAAATGATACATGGCGCTTTCTGTGTGGTAAAACAAGGTTTTTCGACGTTTGGAAGTTTAGTTTAGTCAATTACTGGGTTTCTGACGACCAAAAAAAACAAAAAACTTCTTGAAGCGGCGCAAAGCGCCGAAATATTTGGAAGTTTTATCTTTTTAAAAAGTAAATTTTGTCATTATAAAGACATATGGAAGAGACACTTGCTTATTTCGGCGCGAAGCGCCGAGAATTCTTGGAAATGTTAGACCTTTTCACAGTTTTTGTCTTCCAAAAAATCTTTGCACATGTACAAATGTACAAAGACGGTCCCGAAAAGTCTTTGCACACCGGAGAAAAAATCTTTCGTGAATACAAAAAAGTGATATTTACCAGTATCTTTAGGAGGTCCAGAACCAATATAGTCGGATAATATGTCGCCAGATTTGTATTTATTTCCTTCAATATTAACCACCAACCAATGATGCCATTCTCGAAAAGTTGGTTCTCTCCGGCTTGGAGCATCTGGATCTGAAAGCAGTTAGCTTTTTAAAAAAAATTTGCGAATCTGATTATTTTTAATTATATCAATTGATAATTAAATATAAAACTAATTGTCTTAATTATATTAACTACTGCAATTTCATTTTACATTTAGAATGCTACACAGCCGCGACGTACATGCACAGCAATGAAATTGGGCGCTGACCTGTATATTATGTTTCTCACAAGTGGTTTTGGCTCAAAAACACCTATTTTGACGTTTCTTACGATGCTATTTCTTCCTAGACGATAAGAACAAAAAATTTCAAAAAATTTAATGAAATTGAATCATATGAGCAAAATTGACGATCTGATGCAAAATATCGAGCAATGGTATTGTTAAACTGAAAGATCGCTAAAAAATCTTAAAAGAGGACCTTTTCGCAGATTTTCTGAAAAATCGAGAATTCTGGGGGTGGGGTTTAAACCTGTTGCGCTTGATCATATATGGCCGCAATTCCAGACAGGCATCACAACTAGAATCATTATTTAAACGCTTGCTCTAAAATATTTCAAAATTTAAATAATTAGACGCAACTATCCTAATCACACGCGCAACAGTCAGGCACTTTAGAAGCGTACTAATAAATAATTAAGCAAAAAATCTCGAGATTTGTTCTTGAAAACGCAGGTTTTACAAGGACGAAATAAATCTGCTGAATCATTTTAAGAAGATGAATGCGAACTTGCCCGTCATGATGAGAGTGTAAAGTAATTTCGCATCGGCAGTCCATCGAACAAGAGTAGGTTCATCCTTCACTTGCGTAGGAGTTAAAATATTGCCTAATTCAACGGACAGATTGCCATATTTCACCTTGATTAAGCAAAAAATGACATTAGCGTTTTTTAAAACACGCATTCAATCAGGGGGAATTGGAGAGGGGAGATAAGGGGCAGCCGCCTTCCCCCATTGGCCCAAAATAATTGACGAGTTAAAGACTGGATATGTAATTTGCAATTATTTTTGGCCGTCAAAGATCATAATTTCTCAAATTGTTTGGGCGCTTCGCGCCAGATAATATTCATTAATGACATTTATTTACTTTCCTGGCGGTCCGGAACATACATGATTTTTGGTAGGTTTATGGGGGCTGGGGTTGGGGTAGGGGGTTTTAACTCCCCCAGTAACATTCGAACCCCCAGAAATTTTTTCACCCTCTAGAATCCGCGATTTTTCGAAAGTTTCCAAAAATCTGCTGAAAATTCGTAGAAATGGTGCTTTTTAAGCGTGTTAGCTATCTATTTGCTCATAAATGTCAAACTTTCGACTCTTCGCGCCATATACTCATATTTTGACTATATTTTGTTCAATTTATTCGACTTTTTTCCAAAATTTTTTGTTTTTATGCTCTAGTAGTCGTCAGAAACAACGAAGAACGATGCTTTTGACGCGTACCCATCATTTTTGGGATCAAAAAAGGCATTTCAAAATTTCACCCTCCCCTAGAATTCCCATACTGGGCATGTATGGTCCGGAAGCCATATTTTTGCTCAGGGAATAGGTTTTAAGAAACAACTTTTTCAGCATAGGTTCCTTCTATTTTCAAGCATGACTTTTCAAAATTTTCGACCTTCTGCGTCAAATACTATACAGGAGACCGAGCAGTAATTCAAGCTTCTAAAGGTTATTCCGCTTTAATTTCACAAATTTTCCGGCGCTTCGCACCAGATTTTCGCTAAAATCGAAGCAATTTATTGATTTTTTCGAGCAAAATTATCGAAAATTTTAAAATTTTTCAAAAAACGTTGCGCCAAAAGCGATTTTAAATCGAAGAACACCAAGAAAAAGCCGAAAAAACGCTATTTCGCACGCTAAGTGTAAATTTTTGGACCTATTTTTGACTGTTTTCGGAAAAGTTGGGTTACCGCTCCCTTAGGAATATCCTAGATACTTCACTGCGTTTAATTGAAATGATAATCATTAATCTTGTTTGAAAGATTTGTGCAATAAGATAGCCACAGCGCAGGAAGTTGAAAATTAAAGTCGATTCCTTTTGACAAAAACGTATTAGCACAATACGAATACAGATTAATATAATCGATGCTCATAGGCAAAAAGTTTCAAGACATAACCGTATTTTGGTCTGAAAGTCTACCTAAAACTTAAAGAATTCTGCGTAAACAATTTTTTCACGACGTACGTAGTTATTTTAGTCTAAGAGTCTACCTAAAAAATTAAAAAATTCTGCCTAAAAAAATCTAAAAAATTACAAGTTACATTTTGATCAGCAAGACTATAAGTTTTCCAGAAAGATACTCTGCCATTTTTTTAGCAGGAAAACCTTCCGAATGTCTGAAACATCAAGCTAGGTTACTTCCTTGGTTTTTCATAAACACTCCTTAGACCACACATGCATTCTGGAGGGTGTCCCCTATCAGGACTTTTAAGAAGCTTAGTAGACTGTTCAATTATGCATCCAGACACTTTCCTTCCATTATTAAGTATATATTTGATGTTACAGACCATTCCATTGCCCTTATTGTTACTGTTTTCATATAATTTTAAGCATAAATATTAATGAAAAAATTGAATACGACGAATAAAGTACAAAAATTTGCATTAAATAGGTAATAAAATTATTCATTCACCCCCAAGGAAAATCGCGTTACCCCCTTCCAGAGCATTTGACCGTGTGCATGTATGTCTCAGACCATTCTATCAATTTCCATCATTCCCACTCACATACATTATTCAAGCTTTTTCTATGTAGTCACCGGATTCTGCCTCTCCACGATTTCTTTAAAATGATAATAATACAAATCGAGCAATAAATTCACGCAAGCTTTCTGTTAATCGAGCAAACGAAAATTGCAGAAAATACGACTTTTGTCAACGAGTGAATTTCGTTTGGAATTCTCTACCTAAACATGTAACAAGTGCACAAAAAGGCGTATTTTATAGGTAGATCAAAAAGAATTCATCTTAATTACCCAATCCAGGAGCGTCATATTTTTTAATATGCCTTTTGATGTACTTTTTATTCATCGTTCGGTTATCTTTTATCGCTTCTTTACTTATTAACCTTGTCCTTAATGTTTGTTTCGCCGGCTCAGCGAATAAAATTTAGTTGTTTGTATGTTTGTACCTACATAGCTGATAAGGAATAACACAAACTTCTAGTTTTTCATCTGGTTCCTTCGTTATCACGTCCGGTATGATACCGTGTTGCCGGAACATGGCTGATATATTGGCGCTACTGGAAGAATGCAAGTAACTTTGACGAAAAAATAGTTAATGATAAACTGACTTAGTTTGGTCCTTTCATCCTAATGCACGAGGACAATTTAAATCAATATCAATTAAAACCGATGTAAGCAATAAGCATAGGACATATAAAGCTCATATCGGTATTATCATAGCTGGCCGTCATATCCGAAAAAGTTTATGACCGTAATCACAGTGCCGTTTCGCCTTACACCCTAAATTTCATAAGTCTCCAAAGCTGACTGCGCCTACTACCATATATGATCTTGGGGGAGGGAGCCCACGAAAGCATTTCACCCCCTTGAAAATTATTTCTACCCCCCGTAATTTGCGAATTTCCAAAAACTTCCAAAAAAATTGAAGAAAACGTGCTGTTCTAAGCGTTTTTAGCTACCTGCTTGCTCAAAACTGTTCAATTTTCGGCGCTTCGCGCTCTTTACTCATTTTTGACTATATTTTACCCGATTTACTCGAATTTTTTTCTCATATTTTTCGATATTTTTTGTTTTTACGCTCTAGAAAGATGGGACATCGTCATAAACGCCGAAAATGATATTTTTTGACACAAACCTAACGTTTTTGAGACCAAAAAAGGCACTTTGAAATTTCAATCCTCCACCGAATCCCCATCTTTTCTCATCGATTTTTTAAAATTTAACTTTAAAAATTTGAAATTTACTTTGAAAATTTTCAATTCTTTCATTTTTCCATTAATCACCAAGTTATGTCATATTTTTTAATTTTCTATCTTTTCATTTATTATTATACTTAACGAAGAATTTTTAAACGGACAAGGGGGAGCAGCCGCTCCCGGCATCCTAAATGCGGTCCTGAGTAAAGTCAGCAATGTGCCACAAAATTATTATGTGGAGTCATCTGAAAAATACTCAACTTTTTCTCATCTGTACAAAAATAAGTCCTCTTTGTTTAAAAAACCAACAAATTATATTATATTCGTTTCATGATAAAAAACACAATAATAACTACTAATTTACAGAAGTAAAACGATAATTTGTATAAAATTCGTGTAAGGGAAAAATTCAGCGTCTGAGTGAGTGAAAGAACGGCTGAAATAATTTAGGAAATTTTCCAAATCCTCTTCAACGTGCGGGATTATAATAATACACATTTCAGAAACAAAGTCATTGCAAAATATTCATGCAATTTTTAGCTCATATTTATGCACAAAATTTTTAGGTAAAAATATTAATATTTCGAGAAAAAAAGACGGCTTTCAACCATTTTGCTTTTGCACAATGCTTAGATTTATATCAAGCAGAAAGAAAAAGTATCCTATACACAGGCCCGCATCCAGGATTCGCCCGAAGGAAAAAAATTTTCAGAAACTATCTCTATCTCATTAAGCTGCGAAAAATGCAATGTTTCAATCGCGCTTGAGGCAAAATTATAGAAAATACTTCCTACATGGCTCAAAAAGCCGAAAATTTGAGGATTTTCATACAAGACAAAATTTTCTTATCTCTCCGTGCATTATCTTACCTTTCAAAAAATTTTTTTCGGCCAAAAGAGGAGGCCCCCGCCCCTTGAACATGGCTCTGACTATACCTATTCTGACTATTTTATGCATTCTGCTGTAAAAGGTTAGTAATCGTGTTAAACTTACCTGTTAAAGTATCATGAACAAGAGACTATTATATACTCGTACTTATAAGTTACAAACGATTTCACATGTGACGTGCCGATTGGAAACCTGCTTCGTTTATGGCAGCATGTTTCCGCGATGTGGCATCTAGCTACATATGATACTGTTTGCATCTCCACTGCATACAGGTAAATTATCACCTTCACGAATTAATACATATTTCCGCAAACTATCAGAAGTTTTCCCGAAAATTTTTATGACCTTATCAGTCCAAACAGAATCACAATGTTCGCTGTGATTATAAACAACTATTAAGAAGAAAACAAAGACTAAGAAATATAATACATAAGGCAAATAAAGATATGCGTTCAGCTTTGTGCTTTCAGACAAAACCTATGCAATTAACGACTTGAAAAAGTAAAAACCAAAGGATGTAAAACAAATTTTAAAAATTTAAAATTCTTCCACATTTCGCTTCTAAATGTTAAAATGCTTTCAAACCGTTCGCTGGTCGATCTTACTTTTCGACAGTATAAAATAAAAATCAACATTTTAAAAGTCGTCTGAAAAAAGTTAATAACTATAATTGAGCGATAAAAAATTAAAAATAGTGCGGATGACAAGACTACAATAATAGAATAGTCCAGTTTTTGATACCTCATTGATCGTGCCTTTGCTGCTAAAATGTGTGGAACAACGGCGTTTTTTAAAAGGCGGCTAGCGTGTTTCAAACTTGAAAGCATAAAGCAGGGCATTTCGCAGCCACGGTAGCTTCTTTCTGTAAAATATTGCCCACATACAGAAATTTTTTTATCTTCACACGACATTATCGGAGCATTAAAAGCATCGCTGCTGACAAGAAATACGATTCAAATAGTATAAGCATTAGAAAAATCAAAGTAACGATGTCGCTTCAGTGCTTAAAAAGATTATAATCTACGATTATGTGGAATATCTAAGTGGTTTTCGAAGTATGCCATGTTTAAGAGTCCGTACAGTAAGTTGCATCATATCAATTTCGGCGTCACAAGAATCTTTTACGGAATAATACGAAAACTGATGAAGTTCCTGTTTTGCAAGCACCTACTATTAATGGCGAAAATTGGTTATGTGGCGTAAAATTAAACACAGCTGAAATAATTGGGTAAATAATTGTAATGAAAATTCTTGTCAATTAGAAATTAATTTTTCAACTCTTTTAAACACAAATTTATCGATGATTAGGATGCATGTGTATTGTGCGCTGGATAAAAAGAAAAATGAAAGAAGTATAGGTATTAACTTATGTAAACAGCTTGGGATATTACGTAGCCTATGCACAATCATTGACCAACTCTTGATTCTAGTTTTCAGAAAATAAGAACGCTGAAATGACTAATGAGTGAGACATGTTGCAAAAGGTGCAATATGTATTCGAAAAAACTAATGATAGGATTGAAAAAAGTTGAATGCTCAGTTTATGTAAAACTGACGTTATCTCAAGTTTCGTCGACAAGCAGGTTTTTAATACTCACTCATTGCATTACTTTCGAGATTTTAGAACGCGACCATTACCGCTTGCTTAACATACATCTAATGGCTCGAAATTTTAACTGGAGGGTCCCCGGCCATTCATAGGGAGGGGTTAGATACCTTCAATTTTTGGCCGGAAACGGTCAAAAAATGCAAGTTTTTTTAAAATCAGAGGGCTCAAAAAACTTTCTGGCTTTGAGGGACCGGACATGCACAACATGGGAATTCTGGGAGGGGGAAACCTAAAGTGACTTTTTGGGGCTCAAAAATAGTAGGTATGCATCGAAAACATCGTTTTTTGGCGTTTCTGACGATGAGAGCATAAAAACAAAAAATTACGGAAAAATTGAAATAATTCGAATAAATTGAATAATATATGGGTTAAAACACGAGTATATGGCGCGAAGCGCGAAAATTTGGTACTTTTTGAGCAAATAGATAGCTGAAAACACTTTAGAAAATACTTTTTCTATCGATATTCAGGAAAGTTTTGGAAACTTCTGATAAATCGCCAATTCTGGGAGAGGCTGAAAAATTTTTTGCAAAGGGTCAAAATTTTTCTGGGGGAAGTTGAAAATCCCGAAATCCCTTTCATATATGGGGACGGCCAACTTTGCATGGGATGATCCCCATCCCCTGTTAAATGCATGCCGCTTAATCTCTTGCATAAATGCATGTTGTACTATTTGTTGCTCATCACTTTTTGCTTAGGACAATCACAAATTTACAGAATGTATCCTAATTTTATAAGAAGTGTAGATAACTTATTGACCTATAAATAACCAATGTTCGAGATTCGCGAGCTCAAAAAATGCACTTTAGCAAAGCGCTCTTTCAATAAAACTTGGTACGAAGAATAAAAAATTACTTACGCGTACGCAGATATTTCCATTAATTGCTTTTATTCTGCTTATTATCAACACATCCGATATGTTAATTTTTTATTGCCTTCTATGGAAAAATGTTCCGTCGA
This sequence comes from Mermis nigrescens, assembly GCA_036768485.1. NCBI lineage: Eukaryota > Metazoa > Nematoda > Enoplea > Mermithida > Mermithidae > Mermis > Mermis nigrescens. The sequence goes on from JAVLUZ010000191.1 coordinate 3,001,606, forward strand.
GTAGGACTACACGTCTAAGTCAATAAACGTACGCTTAATTATACATGACAGATAGGCCGCTTTTGCGCGTCTTATCAAAATCGAAGCCTTTTTCGGCAGAATAATCGAAATGAAAAGTTCGGCTACGTCACGCGTTATTTACAAACACGGAATCGATACAAGGTCTACTATTATTGCAGAAAATGGATAAAATGAGGGGATATAATCCACGCTGCTCAATATACAGAAAGATTCTGAAAATCGGTCTCGCAACAACAAACAGAATACCCCACGAATCGTGTGTATCCTGACACAGAACACTTATCCTGACACACACACAAAAAGTCCGTAATGAAAACAATGACGAAGATCTACGCCTACAGGAGCAATCACGCTCGGTTTACAACAAATTTACGAGTAACAAAATTTTATGGAAGATAGAAAAAAGCAGCAAAAATGCAAGCACTATAAAAAATGTTTAATAATTTCACTTTTCCACATTTTTACCACTTTAATACCACTTGGACGAAAAACAGCCTAAAACGTTGCATAAAAAGAAGTAAAAACACGCATTAATTACAAATTAAGCTTTTTTAATATGGAGACTTGCCGTATTGAAAACTAATTTGATCCATAGGATTTTAATTCCTTTCCAGTTTTTATCTTGCATTCAAGACCTAAAGTTGAATGAGAATTAGGTGACAAATGTTACAGGATTCGTTTCGCGCAAGCTAATCAATAGATTTGAAAAAATCTTTGCATTATTTCAAAATATAGACCAATATAACTAAAATTTTAGAGATCAGTCAGTGGCCTCACTAATGATGATTTCAAAGATTTGACCAAGGAAGGGTTAAATTTCATCGCGTTTACCTTGATTCAAAAGTAGTCTCCTGCAAAAAGAACTTTTCGGAGATTCCCTTACATTTTTATTTCAGCTCTACAACAACAAACATTTTCAATCACTCAGATTAACATAATTTGGGTGTTGTGCTAGCTAAAGAAATCGAGCTTGTCATGATATATCTTAACAATCGCGCATTAAAACGAAGGGAACATATGTACAATCACGGGACTGTGCTTTGTTGCAAAGCGCATTATGAGCCTGTGCATTTGATCTAACCATCAACAAAGTGCGGGGGACCACGTTGAGACTAGAGCTTAAGAAATAAATAAAAAGAAATTTGGTGGGGGAATAAAAACATTTAGGCCCAACCAGTAAACAATGTATTCTTTTGTGAAGATGCTTGAAATCAGGCCCGTATTCGGAGGGGCGGAGGGGCCTGCCTCCCCCCGAAAAGGGAAAAAATTGTGTTTCTCCTAAGGGTCCCGCAAAGGGGAAAATGAGCTTAAGACCAGTGTTTTTTTTTGTACAAGGTCCGTTTGTACATGTACAAAGATGGTCCCCAAAAGTCTTTGTACATTTTGTACATGCAAATTTTTGTGTACTATACTATAGTACAGTAGCGATTTTAGTGTGGTTAAACAGTGTTTTCGATCTTTGGTAGTGTATTATAGCTAATTTCTGGGTTTCTGACGCCAAAAAATACTGAAAATTATCTGAAAACGGCGCGAAGCGCCGAAAAATGTTGACATTTTTCCATTCTAAATGCAAATTCTGCCATTTTAAAGATATATAGGACAAATAATTTATCAGTTCGGAGCGAAGCGCCGAAAATTGTGGGAATTTTACATCTTTTTACAGTTTTTGTCCTCCTGAAAATCTTTGTACATTTTGTACACACAAAACTTTTGGGCACTATAATATGGTATAGCAGCGACTTTAGTGCGGTAAAAACAGAGTTCTCCAACTTTTCATAGTGTGTTTTAGCTAATTTCTGGGTCTCTAAGGGTAAAAATCACTAAGAATCGTCTTAAAACGGCGCGAAGCGCCGGAAAATTTGACATTTTTACTTTTGAAATGCAATTTCTGCCATTATAAAGATATATAGAACACACAATTACTCATTTCGGCGCGAAGCGCCGAAATTTTCCCGAATTTTAGACCTTTTTTGCAATTTTTGTCTTCCCAAAAATCTTTGTACATGTACAAAGACGGTCCCGAAAAGTCTTTGTACATCGGGAAAAATCTTTGTCGAGTACAAAAAAAACCGTGCTTAAGACCCCATTTATTTTTCAAATAGTAGTAAATTAAAACATTCAACGATCTCTGTCAATGATGCAACATTGCAGCAACTAAATATGGAATGTATAATATGTTCTATCAAAAGTAAGGGTCCATGATTGTACATTACGCGCTAAAATAAAAAAAACGTATTACAAACAATAGATCGGTATCTGTTCCAATAAAATTAACGACAAACGTATCTATAATCTGCAATTCTACGCGGCAAAAATTCGAGGTATTGACGTGAAAAATTTAATTAACGCCTAAGCATAATGGGTAGATAAGTTAGCATGAGAAGAATTCAAAAAACTAAAAGATTGCGCAAAACTTTAAAAAAACTTTAACCTTATATTTTGTAAAATTCTTCATAACTTTTATAAAAACAAAAAATATACAAATTCTTCTACTGAGCCATCGAAACGGAATAAAGCGGATCGAATGCACGACTCAAAAATAAAGGATCGACATAAACAATGAGTATTAGCGCAATAACACGGAAATCTATAATTTATATACAGTGAGATTTAGACGAGCTATTCACCTCCTACGCTTCAAGCAGCTGCCAGTCTTTTGATTGGCCTAATTCTACAAGACAAATTTAAAAAAATATACAAAACGGAATTAGGGGCGGATTTAAGGGGAGGGGGGGGCGGGGGAGGGCGCCCCCTTGGCCCAAAATAGTTGGCGAGATAAACGCATATGCCATTTGCAATGATTTTTGGCCATCAGTGATCATGATTTATCAAATTTTTTCGACGTTCCGCGTCAAATGCTACAAATACAGGAAATCGAGCAGTAAATCGCTTAAATTGCTAAAGTCAAAGAAATTTAATGATTTTTTCGCACTAAATTATCCAAAATTTCAAAATTTTTGCATCGAAAGTGATTTAAATAAAAGTAGACAACGTGTATCGTCGAAAAATGTAATTTTGCACGTGAAGGGCAATTTAAAGACTTATTTTTGACTGTTTTTGGAAAAGTTGGAATACCGCTGTTTTAGGAAAATCCTAGATCCGCCACTGAACGGTATGAAAGCCGACTGATAAATAGTACCTATTTTGCAAATATAAATTGTAAAAAAGAAGAGTGTTTTTAAAGGTCCTTAAAACATCTCTGAGTTCAGGTGATACTCTGAACCTTTCGACTCGGATTCGACTCCGTTTCGAATTGGCTTTTTCTCGGGCAGCCGACTCGGCTCAGGCCAAGCCTTTCATCCTTCGGGGGTCGATAATTGGGGGGATATTTATTACCTCTAAAGGATCAAACAGACAGGTACTGTCAGGCGATTTTGAGCTGGCGGAACGTTTTCTGCGCCATTTATGAGATAAAAAGCTGTAATTATGCCAGAATTTTTCGAAATAACAATTTTTCGTCTCTTTTTAAACGCCCAAAAACGTGTCCAAGTGCTCTAAAAATCAAACTTTTTTCTATCTTTTTATGGGTATACCAACTGTTATGCAGTTGAAAGGGACCAAAAACGCAGTATTATCGCATAAAAGTATTCAATATAAACTATTTTGACCATTATCATCATTTAATTAGCAAAAAGCGTTGAGACTGAATTTATAAATTTCGATGTACATATAGATGCTGGCCCGTATCCAGGGGACAGGGGGCCTGCCCCCCCCCGAAGAAAGAATTTCTGTTTTTCCCAAAGGTCCCCCAAAGGGAAAAATTAAAAATTGGCGAACTGCGTCTAAAACACCGCCAAAACAGGTTTTTAGCGTACATTTGAGCAAGTAAACTCAAAATTTTCCGGCGCTTTGCGCCGGATTTATTATTAATGTATAGTTTTGTCTTCTAAATCGCTAAAAATCATTCAAATTTGAGTTAGACATAGAGAGCATGTCAATTTTTTTCCAGCGCTGTGCGCCGGATTTATTGTTCAGCTATAGTTTTTGCCTTCTAGCTCACTCAAAACTGTTCAAACATGAGGTTTGACATGGGAAACATGAAATTTTTCCGGCGCTTCGCGCCGTATCTATTGTTTATATATGTTTTTTGTCTTCTAGCCCGCTCAAAACCGCTCAAATTTGAACTTGACATGCAGAATATGTCAATTTTTTCGGCCCTTGGCGCCGAATTATTCATTATCTGCATTGTTTTTCTCTGTAAAGCACAATGATTAAGTGCAAAGGCAAGAGATAAGAAATAATTCGTTGATTAAGTGATGAGAAATCAGCTTAAATGATAAATTTGCTGTATATCAATATGAAATGGAGTGAAAAATTTAAATTTTTTTTGAAAATTTTCTTCACCATCGTATAGAGCTTGCCGAGATACGCTCAAAACTGCCTTTATTTTCGCCTATCTCCTAATAGTTTTCGAGATATCTTGCCTCAAAAATTTTCGCCCTCCCCAAAATAAAATCCTGGATACGGACCTGTATAGATGAATTAATTTATTATAAGAGCGACTGCAGTTAAGAGTCGCTCAGATCGGCTCGATCGATAGTCACCGATTTCGCTCAAATTTTCAGGGGAGTTAGCAATCAGTCAGTAATGTAAAAGCGCAGAGGGATTTTTTTATACTATCGCACGCTTCGGGAGATATAGCGCTGTTTATAGCTACAGTATGCCGAAATCCGAAAATTCCCTACTCTGACATTTTTCTTTATAACTCCCCTAATACTCAATATTTTGTCATCACCTTCTTTTGTTCGTGCAAAAGTAGATATCCTACGTAATGAATATAAAAAATAGTATCGATGCTGTAAATATGAGCTACAGTATGCCGAAAATGACGCATTTTATATATGCATCTTTGAAGAAATGTCACGATGATCTAATTTATTTTTTAATATTCATTACGAGGAATATTCACTTTTGCACTGAACAAGGAGGATGATGACAAAATATTGAGTATTGCTTGAGTTGGAAAGAAAAATGTCAGAATGAAGAATTTTCGGATTTCGGGCATACTGTAGGTATAAACAGCGCTACATCTCCCGAAGCCTGTGATATTATAAAAAATCCCTTCGCGAGTTTACATTACTAAGTGATTGCTATGTAACTCCCTCAAAATTTGAGCGAAATCGGTGACTATCGATCGAGCCGATCTGGGCGACCCTTAACTGCAATCGCTCATAATTTAATTTATCAATTAATTTATTAGTCATAACTTAATAAATTAATTTAATTTAATCAGTTTGCATATATTCACATTTAAATATTTACATTTTCATCTACATATACCCTAGTGCGTGAGTAATGCCCACTTATGGAAGGAAAGTTCGTTCTTTAACCTTTTTTCATCAATGTCGAAAAGATTTATATTTATAAAGTTCGTTTACAAGTGACATAAAAATATTCAAAAAGATGCTAAGAGATCGTTACAACGTTTCTACAGAAACACGGTAGGCAGCAATAGTAAAAAGTCAACAATACGAGAAAGAAGAAAGAAAATATAGAGAAAAAATAAATACATAAATAAAAAACAAAATTCTAAAAAAGAAAAGCAAGATAAAACTCACTAGACACAAATTCATTTCAAGCTTATCGTTGCTCGAAATAATTATTTGAAATGTCAAACTGGAAGTCAGGGGTAATAATTTGAAAGAACAAAACAAGAAAGCTACCTTAGACAATAATGTCCACAAGCAGTAACCTAAAGTCGCAAACGCATTTCGTTTTTCATCTTTTTTTGGAACTCTCTTTACATCTTAGGTTGCCAAAAGTTGAATTTTAGAACTCTAGAAATTTTTAATGTGTATGCAAATAGAATAAATCACTATTTGGCGCCAGTGTTTTTCTGTACTTGGCAAAGATTTTTTCCAATGTACAAAGACTTTTCGGGACCGTCTTTGTACATGTACAAAGATTTTTGGAAAGACAAAAATTGTAAAAAAGGTCTGAAATTCGCAAAAATTTTCGGCGCTTCGCGCCGAAATAAGTAATTGTGTGTTCTATATATCTTTATAATGGCAGGTATTGCATTTCAAAAGAAAAAATGTCAATTTTTCGGCGCTTCGCGCCGTTTTAAGACGGTTCTTATTGATTTTTGCCTTTAGAGACCCAGAAATTAGCTAAAATACATTACCAAAAGTCGAACAACTGTTTTTACCACGATAGAATCGCTACTGTACCATATTATAGTAACCAAAAATTTGTGTTTACAAAATGTACAAAGATTTTCGGTAAGACGAAAACTGTAAAGAGGTGTGAAATTCTCAAAGTTTTCGGAATGAGTAATTTTTTGTCCTATACATCTTTAAATTGGCAAAATTTGCACTTAGAATGGAAAAATGTCAAATTTTTCGGCGCTTCGAGCCGTTTTGAGACAATTTTTAGTTATTTTTGGCGTCAGAAACCTAGAAATTAGCTAAAATAAACTACCAAAGATCGAAAACCTGTTCTACCACACTAAAATCGCTACTATACTATATGATAGTACACAAAAATTTGCATGTACAAAATGTACAAAGACTTTTGGGGACCATCTTTATACATGTACAAACGGACCTTGTAAAAAAACACTGTTTGGCGCTATACTTTAAGAAATTTCCGGACCTTGTTTTTACACTTTTAAGAAAAGTTGGGATTCGTTGTTTACACTGTTTTAAGACGAGCACAATTCAGGAAAAAGGCTATTTACATATATATTGATGAATATTGAATTTACCCTCTTTTTTGTCGTACATTGCTCCGTCGGGTAGTCCAACACCAGATAAACTGGCTAAATGTAAAATTACAGCTGATAAATAAACGAATAATTTTTAATATCACACTATAATTATTTTAAGTTAACTAGGCAGGCATATTAATCTCAAAATAAAAAAGAACTCCCACTTAAAATTGCTAAATTGCCAGCATATAATCAGTGATCGGACCGTGGGTACTTTTTGGACCCTCGGCCGCGGCCGAGGCGACTTTCAATCATTGCCTCGGTCGAGGCTGAGGGTAATGCCGAGGATCAAGCTTGTATACACCCATGAATAGTACTCTTAGAATATTTTGTGTGCACATGAGCTAGACAATAATCGTAATATTAAACACTTTATCGAACTAAAACAAATGTTTATTGCTGTGAGCCAGAATTCTTATTTCAATCTGATGAAGCAGATAATTCATCATCAAAATCTAGATCATCTGAATCCGAGTTTGCCTTATCTATTTCGCCTTATATGCTATCGCATCATCGTCGTCGTCATCTTTTATCAGATTCTTTAAAGTCACACTATTATAACCAACTGCTTTGAGATTGTGCTCCACAAAAAGGAGTTTTTGAACATTTGATGGTAGCAGACAAGTGCATTGATTAATTAATTAATTAATTAATAGAAGGAAAATGTCTGGATATTGAATTGAACAGTCTACTGCATTAAAAATAAGTACATACATGTACTTGAAATTACACTATCAGACGTCATTTGACGCTTTTGAATGGTTCAAGCAATCGGTTTTGGTCCGAAATCGCCCGAGGGGTATGCCTTCCAAAAGTTCTAGTAGGAGATACCCCCAGTCTGCATGTGTGGCTTAGACAACATTCGACCAATTAGAGTGTAAAATAAATGGTTGTAAAGTAAAGCGTGATCCCGTTTCGGTGATTGTGCATCTCATTTGGTGTAAACAGAACGTCGAAAGAGCCGTGTAAATTGATTACACGCGTTCTTTTCCAACATTTAACGTTTTATGTTGACTTTTTGCGTGTGGTGTAAAGTTGACTAATTTGAGAGGGGTGAGAGTGCGATATACTGTAAAGCAGTTGAAGTGTAGCAAATCGTCACAATACGTCCTTAGCGGAAATTTTGTCTGTCATTCTTTCTTTTGAATTTGCAAAAATTGAACTCACTTTTTATCTATCCACTTAATAATCTCTTAAAATTTGTTCATCACGCATCTGAAACATTAATGCATCGGTTTATTATTTTTTAAGACGCCACTTACTTTATGGAGTAGAAATTTGCGTGATTCCTAATGTCGTTAATTTGTGTAGTGTGAAAAAAATTGTGTATATAAAATGTACAAAGACTTTTAGGGACCATCTTTGTACAGACCTTGTACAAAAAACACTGGGGAGTAGTCGGCCCTTTCTAGGCAGGAGGGTGGGATCATTGAACTTCAGTTTTTGGTCATATATGGCAAAAACAAGTAAAAATGGCAAAAAGCAAGATTTTTTTCAAAAATTGGGGATGGGGAATAAAAATTTTCCGACTTCAAGGGGTGGGCGAATTGCCGACTTTACTTGTGTCGTCCACATCCTGCGTGTAGCCAGCAAACATAATACATTTTTGTCCTGTTCACCCACTAAATGCCTTGAATGGAGTCAAAATGATCCGAAAGCATAAAATTTCCGACGAATTCTTGCATATTTAATTGATAAAGTGACGAGGCGAGTCAGAAGGGCTAACAAGCAACTTAAAGTGCACAAATAATTAATATTCAACGAATATATCAAACTTATTCAAATTTGATTTTAACCCTCGGCGCCTCGGCGCTTTTAAGCTTCGCCCTCGGCGCCGAGGCTCCAAAAAATACCAAGCCTTGCCGAGGCTGAGGCCTCGGTCCGATCACTGCATATAACGTGTCCACAAGCAAACAAAGGGCTCATTCTGTTTAAATTTGAAACTATTAATGTTGAGAGACTATTGAAAATGAAAGGAGCAATAACCCCTGACTACATGTGTAATTTTAATAGTCGTAAAAATATGAAACGATGCGTCAATTTTTGTTGAAGGCAGAGTATACGAAAATAAATTAAAAAAATGACCGGGCGAAAAAGGATTCATTCAAGAAAGTCATTGCGAGCGCTATTTTTAACCAATCTAAAATGTAGTTTTTGACCGAAGAAAGTATTTGTATTGTATCCTACTTCAAAATGCATTGTAGCGCTAAATTTCGTCTTTAAATCACATTTTATACAAAAAGTGTCAATTTGAATGACAAATGAACGACATTAAGTGTAAAATATTATTAAAAGCTTCCATATTTATCAAAATTAATTGATGATTAAGAGACGACAGACTTAGATTTTCAGCCATGTACTCAAAAATTTTTTAGCAATACGCAAGACTTTTCTCAAAATCGCCTGATGGTACCCACTTAAATAAATCTTAGAAAGCGGTAAAACGGGAAGGATTGACGATTACGATCACAAACAGGCACGTAGCTGAGCTGGCCGTCCTATTTGCGGGGAAACACCAATTTTCGGGTAGACTAAGCCCAAAACGGCCAAAAATAGCACAAAATAACGTTTAAAATGTCCTATTTTTCCGATTTGTTTGAATTTCGAGGGGTCCGAATCCCCTCACTCATTCCCCCAGAAATACGTGCCTAATCACAAAGTGCAATAAAATTACTTTAGATAAGCGGCAAATAAGTGATAATTAAATGACTAAATTGAAAAATAAAAAAAATAAATAAAATAAAAGCACCTAGAAAAAAGTCAAGATTATCTTTCAGTACAGGCTCAACAACAGAGCTAAAAAAAGAGAAAAACAATAAACTCAAGAAGCAAGCTCAGCGAGAAACATGCATTTTCTAACGGAAATCTTGAGATATCAAGGAAAAAATCTGCATGTACGTAACGACTTCATTTCGATAATTCATTTGAACGTTTGAGGATTAAGTAACTAGTCTCACTTTATGATCGCCCACGCAGGCTTCTTTGCCCATATAGTCGTACAGTAAAGTTTTATCGCACAAGCCAACCTGACACACAAATATTTATAGAATCAACAGATATTCGCATACATTCACGATCGAAATTTGAACATGGTATCATACATGATCTTCGGAAGAATTTCAACCCCCCTCAGAAAAATTTTCAACCCCCTAGAAAAATTTTCAACCCCTCGCAAAAATTCTCCAAATTTTCCCTCAGAATCGGCAATTTTTTGAAAGTTTCCAAAAATTTTCTAAGATTTGTAGAGAAGATGCTTTTTAAAGAGTTTTTAGTCATCTACATATTTGCTCAAAAGTACTAAATTTTCAGCGTTTCGCGCCATTATACTCATGTTTTGACTATATTTTATTCTCTTTGTCCCAATTTTTCGATTTTTTTTGTTTTTAAGCTCTATAAAGATAGAGCAGCGTCAGAAACGCTGAAAAACGATGTTTTGACACGCACCTACCATTTTTGAACCCAAAAAATGAACTTTATATTTTCACTCCACCCCCCCCCAGAATTCCCATGCGGTACATGTTATGATGGTAATTCACTTTCTTTATTATAAATACGAGTATACATACAGGGTGTTCGGAAAAAGGGAAAATTTTGTTGTTAGCTGAAAGTCTACGAATATTGGGAACCTGAAAAAGATTTTTGTCAATTCATGGCACAACTATCTTTAAACAAGCAGCTTGCAAAAAATTACGCTACATCACTCGATGGTAGTTGCCTGGCGCCTTCTGAACTAAACTCAACCGCGAATTTACTTCTGTATATTTCCCATTTTCACAATGCATCATACACCATCTGCTGAACAATCCTCTGATCAGGGAAGTTGTACTATGACCTTTAATAAGGTTTTTTATGCTTAAGGTGTTCCTGAATATTATATAGTAATTTTAGATCAAGAAAGGCTTACCGCTGGTAGTCTGGACCCAATCTTTGTACGAATTAAAGTCTTTATTATTTGCACAGCAAAGTGAGATGCTTTCATAAATCAGTGACTGCACAAAACTCATGCCGAAACCTGCTTGAAATAAATTATTTTTGCTCAGAGAGACGCCTCTTGGTAATTAGTCTATATTTATATACATATGCATTTTGAAAAAAACGTCGCAACAGGCTTAAACCTGGTATAATTTCTTTTTCTTGGCAAATGTGCGACATTGAGACAAAATTTACTCTGAGAGCAGTGAACATTCTAAACCCCAAATTTTGCCTTCAGTGCCATCTTAATATATGTAGTTTACATTCAAATAGCATTATTTACCAAGCTTGTTAAGCTACCAAAACAAATTTTGACTTTTATTACATAAATTTGTACAACACCGAGCTTTATATAGACGAAATTTGGTTTTCAAATCTATGTTGGAGTGCGCATTCGAATTTGCACAGTAGTATCAGCAATAGTTACAGTACGACAATGAACTCTAAGCATAAGGTTTACTGTATACACCCGCTTATTTGTGGAAAGTTTTATCAACTTTGCTCGAATGGTACAAGTTATTAAAAAGTATAAATTTGTTTTTCTTTTCCGAACACCCTGTAATAGTAAGAACTCATCAATATGAGAAAGAAGCAAAGAAAAAAGAAGAAGAAAGAAAATGAGGAGAAAAATAAATAAGTAAATAAATAAATAAGATGAATAAAAAGGCAAATACTACAAAAAGAGAAAAAGCAGAAGAAAAAACAACAAAAAATAAAAAAAGAGAAGAAAGAAAGACAGATATTGAGTGCATCATGCTATTGGTAAGAATGAAACAAAAAGGACGCGTGAAATAGCACAAGTGTACCTAAAAAATTATATTATGAGAGATTACATGTTTTATGAGGCGCAAAAGTCTAAATGAAACATATCGAATAAAGAATTCACTGTAGTAAGACAGTAAGCAAGAAATTATTTCTATTGTATATAGATTATGCCTAATTTCTTGAATTTGTCAGCAATTATCAGTTTAAATTAACACATCTTCGATAAAAATAAAAGATATTGTATATTAGAAGTTAAAAAATTAGGGAATATACCTTAGCAAGGTCCCAAGCAATATCATTCATGAGAACTCGATCACAATAAGCCGGAGGTCGGGTTCGCATATAAGTAGCAGGGCGATTAAGATCTTCAGAAAATGGATAACTAAAGGGAAAATGTGCATTTTGTTGTAGCAGTTAATAAATAAAGCATGTAACAGTGATAATTTAATCTTCTTATTCATAATTATCCTCAATCAAAACTGAATCAAATTTAGGACTTTGCTAGCCAAACCGAATGCATAAGGAAAATCATTAGTCACTCCGACATTCCTGACTCTAAGAATTTCAATTACGAACAAACATTTTTCCTGAATACGAAAGAATGCTAAAAATAAGTACACGCATGATCGGAAAAAAATAAAAAATTCCGCTGACAGATAATTTATCTGTAGAAATGAAAACGGTAATTTATATTGGGGAACTAGGAATTGATTTGCATTATGTAAAAAATATGTGCGGTCAGATGTTCAGCTCACCTCGGTGGGAAATCAATTGGCGCTTCAAACAACTGGCTAAATTGACCAATTTCCCAATCGTAGTCGCGAAAAGTCTATTGAAATAATCGATCGATAATGCACATCAATATAACAAAGAACATATGAATGCAGGCAGGGCCGTATTCAGGGAGGCGGGGGGCCTGCCCCCGGAATGAAAAATAATTTTTGAAACACACAAGGGTTCACCGAAGGAAAAAATAAAAAATTCTCAAAGTAGGTCTAAAATACCACAAAACAGGTTTTCAGCGTACTTTCGAGCTAGTAAACTCGAAATTTTTCGGCGCTTCGCGCCGGATTTATTGTTTATGTATAGTTTTTGTCTTCTAGCCCGCCCAAAACCGCTCAAATTTGATTTACGCATGTAGAACATGCCAAATTTCTTCGGCGCTTCGCGCCGAATTATTCATTTTCTGTATTTTTCTTTGTGAATGACAAAGATTAATTACAAAGACAGAAGTTAGGAAATTATTCGTCGATCGAATGATGAGAAATCAGTTGTGTAGATTGTTTAAGCGATAGATTTGTGTAATATAAGTATGGAATAAAGTGAAAAATTTTAAAAAATTTTTCTTGAAATTTATTTAAAACCATTGAATAAAGCTCGTTGAGATATGCTCAAAAATGCCTTTATTTTTGCCCATCTCCTAATGGTTCTCTAAATATTTGACCTCAAAATTTTCGGCTACCCCGCCGAAATAAAATCCTGGATACGGGCCTGTATGTAGGTATGTAGATGTACATACACTGATAAAAAGATGAGTGAAAACTCTTGAGATTTATTGAGAGCACTGCGAACAAAACAAGTAATATTTGATTCTTACTAATCCATCATCAGCGAGCTTATATTCGAACAATTTAGAACCCAACCGCAGCACAACCTGCAATTAAGACAATAAAAGGAAGTTATGGAGTTCAGTCGCTTTCAAATATGTATAAAATTTATGAATTTGAAAAAATAAAGAAAACATCGACAATTAGCGGTTCCCACTTTACATTGTACAGGAACAAAATGGATTCCCATGCGTTGTTTCTTTAAAATACTTCATATATATTGTACTGATATTGAAACAGGCCTATTCATAGTCCGTTCAAAGGGCGGAACCAAGACAAATAGGTTTTCATCTCGGAAACTTCGTTGGGTTAGCTATATGGTAAAATGGCATTTTTCAAACTTTTCAGCATGCTTTATCAATTAAGATCATAAAGCTTAACTTTTCTGATTAATTTTCTCTCTCTCTCAATAAATTATAAAAACGTGCGTTTTTTTGATCGCGCTTGCTTGAGGCAAAATTTTGACAAACACTTCATATAGAGCGCGAAACGCGAAAAACTGAACATTTTCTAACAAAGAAGTGCGATTTTTAACCCGTGCGTAATCTTATCTTTCAGAAAATTTTTCGATCAAGGAGGGTGGCCATTCCCGTCCCACCCCTAAAACATGGATGATATAATTACTTGAAATGTCGGAAGAAACAAAATACCTACTACCAGGCCCGTATCCAGCATCCGGCCAAGGGGGGGGCGGACCCATCATAAATTGGTATACATTTTGGAAAGTTCGTCAGGATAGCTCTAAAACACCACATTTTTCGGCATTTTTCGACATTCCCTATCCAGTAAAATCACAAAATTGGAACTTTTTTGAAGATTTTTTCCAAGTTAAAAGGCTCTAAAATGTGTGTGTCGCGCTTGGGCCTAAATCATGGAATACATTTTACAAATAGCGCAAAGCGCCGAAAATTTGACGATTTTGCGACAAAGACACGCAATTTTTTATCTTTCCGTTTATAATCTTACTTTAAAAACTTTTCTCCAGCCAAAGAGGGAGCCGCCCCCTCGCCCCACTTAAATATGGCCCTGCTTACTATCATACATGTAACAAAGAGATAAGGAATCCCTCACCCAAAGTTGGTTGTCCTGTCCCCAAACCCCCCCCCTCAAGCCAGAAGATTTTTGACTCCCCTCCTGATTTTCGAGAAAAATTGAATTTTTTTGGCCGTTTTTATCCAAAAAATTAGAGGTCATTCACCCCCCCCCCAAATGGCCGGGGACCCTCACCCAAACTTTCGAGCCATTAAATGTATATATGCCTACTACAAACATTTTTTACGCGTCTTCGAATTCGGAAATACGTAGCAATCAAGGTCTATTTTTCATCCGAAAAAGAAAACAGGAATATTGTGAAAAGGTGCTGAAATTTTGAAGCATATGAAACTGTTCGCAGTTTAAAATTCAAGCATGTGCCTTAATTAACATGACAAGGTTTCCTATTCGAGATTAAATTCATTTTCTATTCAAAACTCACATCATCTGAGGATTTTTTTCTGAACTCGAATTGCTTCCTATTGACCATTCCATTTGACGCCGGAGAATCGCATGACATTTTTATAGTATCCTTCGTCAAATCCTAAAAATTCATTAACAGTAAACACCCATACCTTTTATTACAGTACACGATTTTCTTATGTCATAAAAAATCACTGAATGCAATGTGGATCGTGCATAAGCTCTAGTTCCTACAGGCAACAAGTTTCATTTTTGATAAAAAGTCTCGAATTAATTTACAAAACGTATTTTCAACGCCATTACTCAGTGTTAGTGCTAATGTTTATGATATAGTCTGAGAAACAACATCAACGTGCGCTAAGGAAATTCAGGGCTTAGGGGCAACCACCAGACATGCGCGTGGAGAGATGGAGGGGGTTGGGGTCTAGACCCCCAGAATGGAAAAATGTGAAAATTTTGTGGGAAAAATGAGGCAAAATAAAGGCCAAAAACGGATGAAAATTGGAAATTTTCTTTTGAACAGAGCTTCAAATTGACCAGATTCTGTATAATAACGTAGTTCTAACGCTATTTTAGCACTTATGCCAGTTTTTGAGGTCATTTTGGGCCAAAAAAAGCTCAAGTTTTGACCCCCCAGAACGGCTGACCCCCTAAATCGGCCATATTGTGCATCTACGGCAACCACTATGTCACTATGTCATATTTCGGAAAATCTGGCACTATTAGGTGATTTTGCAAAGATGTGATAATAGAAAGCAATGAACTCACCTTAATCAAACGCGGAATATTTAATCGAAAATTGAAATCCCCAAATATAAACAATGGATTCAGAAGACCGTCTTCTTTTCTAATCCTGCAAGAATAATTACGCTAAACAAACACAACGATCGTGTAAAGAAACTTTCCAGACACGACACACGTCATTGGGACAAAAACCTGAATAATTACGTGTAAAAATAAGAAATAAATAACAGTCATACAAACATACTAATAAGCGAGTTGCCATTGAAGCGAAAGCACAAGCGGAACTTCTACCTGAGTAATGTTTGCAATAAAGCATCCTTCCTTTTATCAGAATATACAGATGGTGATTGTTCAACTGAGGTAAGATTGCAAGCATCGTGGAACAGATGTACGTTGACTAGATTTGTGATTCTGAATAAGGATAGCGCAATCGATGAGAGAGAAGAAACGTAATTAAACGTGTACAGCATGGAAATTCTAGGGGGGTCGAACCCAAAAAAATTTAAAAAAAGAAGAATTTTCGGGCTTAAAAACGATAGGCACACGTTAAAAAAACTGTTTTTCTGACGTTTCGGACAATGATCGTTCTTTCTATAACATAAAAACATTTTTTAAAATTTAAAAATATTGAAAAAAATCTGAGGAAATTGAACAAAATACAGCCAAAAAATGTGTAGATGACACGAAGCGCCTAAAATTTGAGACGTTGAGCCAAAAATGAATCAAAAACGCTTAAAAAGGCACACTTTCTACCATTTTTACGAAAAATCGTCAATTCTGGAGGGGATGAAGGCCATTTTGCGGGAGTCAGTAGCCATTCTCAGTAGGGGTTGAACCCCCAAGAACACTTATGAGCGTAACACGGCTAAAAATATTTTATGGAAAACGCCATATAGCAAATAATTTACTTCGTTGCTTTCATACGCACTCATACCATTTTTTACATTTTTCTTCAAATTTTTCAAGCAGAAATAGTCTAAAGCATCAAAAGATAAATAGTACCACAATGCGGTAGTATTTATTTTATTTTATTTTTGTTACTCATTTTTTCTGTTACTTATCTAATTTAGAGCGTACAAGAATAAAAAAATTCCCAAAAATATCAAAAAAAGCCGATTAACTTGAACAAAATATAGTCAAAGAATGAGTCTAAACTTTTCAGCAAACAGATGGCTAAAAACGCTTGAAACAACACCTTTTCTACTAATTTTTTTGGAATTTTTTGGAAAATGGCTAATTCTGGGGTGAACAGATTTCTGGGGAAGAAGGTGAAAACTTTTCTAGGGGTGTGAAGACCTCCCATAAGATCATGTATGGCTACAAGTATTTCCGGAATTCGTCCATTCCTGCATGTACTCGTACATAGGGTGGGTGAGGGGTACTATCGAGCGATTTAGGCCCAAAATCGCGTATATTCAAGCAATTTAGACATGGTATAACTCATAAACGCGATAAAAATTATATATTTCCCACCCTCTCTGGCAGTGGCGGATCTAGGATTTTCCTGAGGGGGGCGGTACCATTAAGGGGAGGCGGAACCCTGACTTGGGCGGGGAAATTAGCCGTTTTGACCCAAAAATCGCTTAAAGTCGCTCAAAAATGCTTAATTTTGCGCACTATTTTGAGCTAATCGGGGGCGGCCGCCCCCCCGCCCCCCTAAATCCGCCTCTGCTCTCTGGCCTTCCTGACCATGTTTATCTATGCGTCCATTTCTAGCATCGTTTTCCTCAAGCAACCGATTTTATTATTCCCAGCTAGTAAGTAATTGACTGGCGGTAAAGAAATCGTCGATATAATGCGCAAAGCATTATTTTTAGGTACAATTTTTATTTCAGTCTTTTCCTGTCAAAGTGTCTCGTTTTCACAAATGATCGCAAAATATAAGCCAACTACAAGTGATTTAAAATAGCACGGTACTCATGTTCTTTAAACACAAGGCATCCTGTCTTAATCGACAGTATCAGCCATAGGTGGGCGGCATCAAAGTTCTGGCAGAAGTGCAAGATTTTTTCAAAGGTCAAAAAATTGCCTTAAAATGGTGATAAGGCGAAAAACGCCATTTTTCAACGTTTCTCATTGAGCACTATCCATTGGCATCAAAAAATTGCAAAAAAAACTCGAAAAATTGAATTTTGGGAGTATTTCGGTTACTGGGGGGTGCAAATTACCCCCCTCCAGGCCCAGGTATGGTACCAGCTCGTCGCTATTATCGGTATGTTTTCGTCAACGTTTTTCAACAGAAATTTACGTACAAATATTCAAGAATATTTACTTATTGTAATTGTAATATTTATTATAACATTTACTTATTGTAATTACTTATTAAGTAAGATCCATTTCGTCCATAAATACCCCTTCCTCGAAGCAAGCGCATTGCTGAACCATTCTTTGCGTACATGACTACGAAATTCCGAAGTCTTGCTCCGATGTATCTAGTAATGTAAGGAAACGGTAAAAAAATGTTTAAAACATTAGAAATTGGAGGTTTGTCTTTGAAAGGCACAAAATTATTACGCACCTAACAATATAAAATCTAGAATTTCGTAAATAAATGACTGTTCCGTAATGCCTGCCTACCGCTGACTGAAAATAATCTAAATTTTTTAGATACACACTAAATTTAGGATTAATACGCGCAATGCAAACAATTTTATTGCACTTGATACTCAATTCAAAAATTAAAAGTGCTTGCGAATAAGAGATAACTTGTTGCGATATAAAATGAGTCAAATCGCTTGAATTCATTAGCAGTCATCATTATAATCAATGTATGAGTAGTGTGAATGAGAACTGCGGGATGAACATGATCTTGGGGAGGAGCTTCCACTTCATCCCCCGAACAAATACTTCGCCCCCCTCCAGTATTCTTGATTTTCTAAAAAAATTGAAAAAAACGTCATCATTTAAGCGTTTTTAGCCATCCTTGACTTTAGAAAAGCCATTTTTTCAAACATATTTCATTAGGTTTTATTGAATTTTCTCGAAAGTTTTTTAAATATTTTTACAGTTATGAAGAAACAGCATCGTCAGAAACGCCAAAAATAATGTTTTTGACGTGTATCCATCGTTTTGCTGGCATAAAAGAACTAAAATTCTTAGTTGTAACCACATTCAGTGACTTTGAAAAGTTTTACAAACCTTAAAACATCATGATCAATACATTGTTTCAGTTTTCAAAACAATTTTGTAATTTTTACTCATTTTTTCCTCCAAGTTTAACTTCTTTGCCTAATAAAATTTTTCACTTTCAACTAATAGCGGGGAAAGACACCGAACCCCATGCACATCTTTAGTAGACACTGGACACCTGTGTAAACTAGATATTGGTATTGCAACATAGTGACGACCATACGTGCACAGCATGGGAATTATGGGGGAGGTGAAAGCCTAATGCCTGCTTTAGGCACAAAAATGTTGTGTACGCGTCAAAAACAACTTTTTTGGCGTTTCTGACGATGCTCTATCTTTCTAAAAGCATAAAAACGCGAAACGCGAAAAAATTTCGAAAAAAACCGAAAAATACAACAAAATATAGTCAAAACAGGTGTATATGGCGCGAAGCGCCGAAAATTTGATACTTTCGAGCAGATAGATAGCTAAAAACGTTTAAAAAAGCACCTTTCTTACGAATTTTTATGAAATTTTTGGAAACTTTCGAAAAATCGCGAATTCTGAGGAGAGGTGAAAATTTTCTGCGGGGAATGACAATTTTTCTGGGGCGAGGGCGAAACCTCCCAAGATCAAGCACGGTGACGTCATAATGCCAGATGAATGCACTATTCTATTGCACATTAATTTAGTAAGCGTATACCTTTACTGAAATACCCGAAACCGATTGGGTATTGAGTTGGACAACTGAACCCGTATAAACTTAGGTTAACTACCCGAATCCGAAACAGTAAAATTCAATACTCGTTGCCAGGGGGAAATAAGGGGGCGGGGGCGGCCACCCCCCATTGGCTAAAAATATTTGGCGCGATAAAAGAATGGAGATATAATTTGCAATGATTTTTTGGCTGTCAGTGGTAATGATTTCTCAAATTTTTCAGGCGCTTCGAGCCGGATTATACCTATTAATGACATTTATGTACTCTCTTGGCGGCCTATAATCCATACTTTGGCTCAAGGAATAAGTTGAAAACGATTTCAAGAGCTACTTTAGCATATTTTCCTCGTAGTTCCAAGCTTGACTTTTAAAAATTTAATGCAATAAGTACACGAGCAGCAATTCAAGCTTCGAAACGTTCTTCCACTTAAATTTCTTGAATTTTTCGGGCGCTTCGCGCCAGATTTTCGCTAAAGCCAAAGAAATTCGATGATTTTTTCGCAATAAATTGTCTAAAATCTTAAAATTTCTCAATGAAAATGTTGCGCCAAAAGCGATTTTTAATAAAATTAGACAACGTAAACCGCCGAAAAACACTATTTCGCAAACGAACAGCAAATTTTGGACCTATTTTCGACTGTTTTGGGAAAAGTTGGGTTAGCACCCCCACAAAAATCCTAGATCCGCCACTGCTCGTTGCATCCTTATTATGTACCTGAGAACAACGTTTATGGACGTTTTGTCATTGGTGTGTATCAGACATGCACGTATGGAGGTAGTTTAAGCGGGTCTAGACCCGCAGAATGGGAAAAAGGAAAATTTTCCAGGGAAAATGAAGCAAAATGAAGGCCAAAAAATGGATTAAAATTAAAAATTTTCTTCAAAAGTGCTTTAAATTGACTAGAAACTGTGTAATGACGTTGTTTTAACTCTATTTTAGCGCTTATATAAATTTTTGAGGTCGCTTTGGTCCAAAGAAGCTCAAGTTTTGACCCCCACTTCAGATCAGCTGACCCCCTGATCGGCCATGCTGTGCATCTAAGGTGGCTTTTAGTTTTGTGGACGTTTCTTCGTGACACGGTTCAAACAGCTTTATAAATTATAAAGTTCAAGGATTTCATTCAACCAATGGATAGCCTCCTGAGGCCGAGCTCTCAGCTGACCCCATATCGGCCAACCATTTGTACACCTATGTTTCGCGTCTGGTAAAATCAAAATTACGTATGCATACCCTGAAATTTTCCACTTCTACGAATGAGCTTGACGCAAAGTTATAAATTCGAACATCAGAAGTATCTTTGTGAATAAAATATGCGCTTCCTAAAGCCTGCAATAGTGCAGTAAAAGTTAATCTTCTTTGATAACATGAAAAGATGAGCAAGGTAGGGGCAGGGGTGAGGGTGATCAGAGGGGATGGAACTGAAGGACTAATATACACCATATCAGTGTTTTTGTGTTTTTGGTACTCGGCAAAGATTTTTCCCGATGTACAAAGACTTTTCGGGACCGTCTTTGTTCATGTACAAAGATTTTTATGAAGACAAAAATTTCGAAAAGGTCTAAGATTCGCAAAATTTTTTAGCGCTTTGCGCCGAAATGAGTAATTGTGTGTTCTATATATTTTTATAATGGCAGAAATTGCATTTCAAAAGGAAAGATGTCAAACTTTTTCGGCGCTTCGCGCCGTTTTAAGACAATTCTTAGTGATTTTTGCCCTTAGAGACCCAGAAATTAGCTGAAATACACTACCGAAAGTCGAACAACTCTGTTTTTACCACACTAAAATCGCTACTGTATTATATTATAGTACCCAAAAATGTGTGTGTACAAAATGTACAAAGACTTTTGGGGACCATCTTTGTACATGTACAAACGGACCTTGTACAAAAAAACACTGCATCATATACATAATCTAATGACCATAGTAGATATTATTAACCACTCAAGACGCTAACAAAGCCATTCCTTAGTCTTTCAAAATGCAATTTTTGACAGAAGAAAAACACTAAATCGAATTCCAACGTGCGTCTTGCTGAATACACTACCTGTCTTATCTAGTTTTTCATGGCAGATAAATCAATGTATGTATATACACAGGCCCGTAGCCAGGAGGAAGGAAGGGGACAGTTCCCCCATTACCAGCGGCGGATCTAGGATTTTCTAAGCGAGGGGGCGGTAATCCAATTTTCCCAAAAACAGTCGAACATTTAGATCCAAAATTTTAACCTTCAAGTTGACCTTTTTTCGGAGTTTTGCATCGTGTACATCTATTTAAAATATATTTTTGGCGCAATATTTTTTCGAAAAATTTCAAAATGTCCGACAATTTTGCTCGGAAAAAATCATTAAATTTCTTTGATTTTGGCAAAAATCTGACGCAAAGCGCCGGAAAATTTGTGAGATTATAGCGGAAAAACGTGTAGAAGCGTGAATTTCTGCTCGATCTCCTGTAATTGTAGCATTTGGCGCGAAACGCCGAAAATTTGTAAAAGGTATGTTTGAAAACAGAAGAAAATTATACTGAAAAAGCTGTTTCTCCTCTTGGAATCGTTTTAAAATCTATTCCCTGAGCAAAAATATACTGAAAAAGCTGTTCCTCCTCTTGAAATCGTTTTAAAATCTATTCCCCGAGCAAAAATAAGGCTTCGCGCTGAAAAACTTTGAGACACTAGATCACTGACGTTTAAAAATTATTGAAAATTACATATCCATTCCTTTTTACATCAATTATTTCAGGCCAACGGCCGCCGCCCACTCCCTCAATCTGTCCATGCCCAGCCCTTTCCCCGAATTAAAAGTCTATTTTTATTTTTCATAAGAGTTCTTAGAGAACAGAATACACTTTTTCATACCATTGTTGAAGAGCATTGTCTACATCATTTTCGGGGACAAAAGTAGAAGTGATTGTGTCAAAATTTTTACGGCACTTAGCGCCGGATGTTATCAATCGTTGTCCAGTTTAATTGTAACTAAGATGCCAAATTGAGTCAAAATGATGTTATTATCTAAAATTTTGCAGCGCTTCCGGCCGAATTGCCAAATTATTTTATCATAAAAAAGCATTCGAAATGGGCTAAAATTTTCGGAGAATGCTGTCTTTCTTAATCCAAAAAGCATGTTATATAATCGTTTTCGTCATTTGACCAGCAGAGACTAGATTTTGATTAATTTAACATTATTTCATGGTTTTGCCGGCCCCCAGAAGCTATGGCTACGGACTTGTATATACTAACTGCGTACATGACATCTAAAGATTAATATTTAATATTACATGCGCAATGTCATCGAAGTATATATATATATATATATATATATATATATATATATATATATATATATATATATATATATATATATATATATATATATATATATATATATATATATATATATATATATATATATATATATATATATATATATATGTATATATATCTGTGTATAAATTGGTAACAAAAGTTGCAATAATCACTAGGAACTAAAACAACCGATTTTGCTTTTTAACCGCAAGTTGTAAACTCGCCAGAAACTATCAGATAATTTGAAAACATTGAAGTAATTAAGATATAAAATAAATCGAAACGAAAATAATTCGAAAATGAATAGTGAGCGAATAACTTAAAAACGGACAATACTAAACAGATACAAAAGCTCTTACGATCTTCCTATTTAAACATTACTAAAAAGTATCATATATTACTGATATAATTTCGCTTAAGCTTCATTTTCAGTGAAAAGTCAGACCTTTTGCTATTTTTAATGAACATTAAGTCATCTCGAATTTCTGATAAAAAATTTAGTTAATCCCTAAATTGTCTGCATATTCGTACGACACAATGCATGTTTATACACTTTGACTTTCACAGGAATAGGTCCATGGCAGCTTAGCAAATCAAAGACTTCTTTTTTCTGCACTCAGGAGAGGTTAACACATTAGGGCAGGCGTGGAAGATTCGGGAGTCTAAACTTTGGAAGAAAAAGACGAAATTTCTTGAAGAAAATAAGAACAAATTAAGGCCAAAAACAGACAAAAATCGAAAAGTGTCTTGTGAAAATGCTTTAAACTGACCAGAAATTGTCAATTATGGTAATTTTACGGCAATTTAGCGATGATACCAATTTGCAAGGCCATTTTCGTAACCGTAGTGACTCGCCGCCCATACTAGCCTCGTCGTACATCCATACATACACTTGAGGGGAGGGAATTTAGGGGGAATAATTCACCCTCAGAAAGTTCTTCATTCCACGCAATTATATTTTTACCCCGAAAATTCACGATTTTTCAGGAAAAAATTTGAAGAAAATGTGCCGTTTTAAGCGTTTTAGCTATATGTTTGCTCGAAAATGTTAAATATTCGGCGCTTATTGCCATATTCTCATTTTTTAACCAAATTTTGTCGAATTCACATAAATTTTTTAATATTTTTTTTAAATTTGTTTGTTTTTACTTTCTAGAAAGATAGAGCATCGTTAGAAATGCCAAAAAAATAAGTTTTTGAGACGCATGCATCATTTACGAGCCCAAACAGAGCACTTTAGAAAAAGTTTTTCGGTTTCCTCCCATAGAAGTCCCATGCTGTAGATGTCTGTGTGCATCTATGGTCAATACTACTGCATCACACATGCGCACTGGAATGTATGGTGGTATCCACCCTACCTGAACTTCTGGAAAGCATACCCCTTAGGCAATTTTGGACCAAACCCGATTGCTGGAACCATGAACGTCAAATAACGCCGAACAGTGTAATTTTCAGTATATATACCTATTTTTCGAGCATTAGACTGTTCAATTCATTCATCCGGACCACATCTGGGCGTGGGGGGATTTGGTGGGTATGCAACCCCCCCCGAGAAACCAAAACACCCCTCAGAAACCAAAATACCCCCCAGAATTCAATTTTTGAAATTTTTTTTTGTTTTTTTCTCGCAATTTTTTGATGCCAATGGATAGTGCTCGATGAGAAACGTTAAAAAAACCATTTTTAAGGCAATTTTTTGACCATTGGAAAATCTTGCACCCCCCAGAATTTGCTGCTCATGTATGATCCGGACTCTTTTCTTTTAATATTTTGTTTATATTGATGTTACAGATCATTCTAGTGCTACAGTTTTCATGCAAATTTGACCATAAATATTCATGAAAAATTAAATACTACTAATTGCATAAGAAAATTGGACATAAAATAGGTTGAAAATTACTCATTTACCGCCCCCAAGGACACTCGGCTCATTCCCCCCTCCCAGAGCTTTTGGCCGTATGCATATATGTACTGCATGTATAATATCCCCGAACATTATTCGACAACTCAGTTGTATCTTTTTTCCATCAACCGCTTGGTAATGCATTATTAAGAATATTTAAAGACAAATACCGTGTAAGAAGGTGACTCGAAATCATCGTCAATAAAAGCACGTCCTCGAGAGTACTCAGCCGATTCAAGAATATGATAAAACTTCCTGAAATATGAAGAAAAGCATGAAAATTTGAAACTAAAGGCAGACACATTTACGCATTATGCAAGCAAGTGCATATGATGAAGAAGACTAAGCAAAAGCGATTTATCAAACTGAAACGCCGATGTCATCCACTTAGATAATTAGAAGAATTTGGCTAAGCTTATTGTATAGGATAGGAACTATGTAAATCAAATATCACTTTATGGAGTTGGCCATTTTAAATTAAAACTTGCATGAAATCCAAGCAAGGAGTAAGGCTAAATATAGAAAAAACAAAGCACTAATAAATAATAAAAACACTACAAAGTTTCTGAAATGTTCATAATAAAATTTTTTACATATAAGGGAGTTCAATTAGTACCAAGTATAGAAAGCGGTTTTATGTAAATGCTGAGTTTTCTAATTTCAAGACAGTCTAAAATGTCTCTGATAAACAGTTATTCTTCTTGAGCGTTCTTTATAACAAGTAAAATTCGATTGCACAAAATAAGCAGATTATATAATTTTTGTCGGTTCTCAAAGAATTATTCTAATAGATATCGAACAATTTTTCAAACCTAGCATAATAGCTGCTCCATAATAAGACTGAAAACATTTGTATAATATTTATTGTGAAAAGATTAACACCGAAAACATGTGCATAATAATCTTATTTATTGTGAAAAGTATCTACTCTAAGCACACCTTTACGTATCTGTACAGTAATTGTAATGTAACCGTAACTAAGCATAGATATACAAGGTCAGGGTGGGTGGGCAAAGGGATGTAAACTGCGAAAATCCAGACCAGTAAATTACGTACTCACGCTTTTTTGCTAGTCAAACGACAAAAATGGTCAAAATATAAAATGCTTTTATGTGGTATGGAAACAGCATTCTTTTGAAGCATTTTTAGCCCACTTTGACTTCATCACGTCACTTTAAATACTAAGAAATATAGAAATATATCAAATTGGAGAGAAATTTAGACTTTTTTAAGGCAATTTGATACAATTTTGGGCGTTTTTCAAGTAAATAGCACATAAAACTATTAATCCAGCGCCTATCATTATTCCCTTCCTCAAAAATGAAGCAGACAATGTAATGTGCGTCGGCTCAAAATCGTCTGACTAACTTTCTGCCTAAGCCTTCAGCGGAGGGTTAATACTCCCTCACCCCCTGTGCATGCATGCCAGTTAGTAAAGCTAATATAAAGAGATATTTTGATCTTTCGCAGCGAACCTACTATTTCAATAGATATGAATACTAGTACATACCTATATACGAACAAGATGCGAAAACTTTTTTAAATATGCCACCACAGAACAGACAAAAATTGGCCGCTATATAAGCTTATTTTTTTAAAAATATTATTCTTGGCGAGAAGACATTAGCTAAAAAGAGGCCAGCCAGATATGACTTGAGTTTTCTATTAATAGCGCAAAAAAACAAGCGACTTTCTCTTCAGCTTGAGGATCTTTGAGCGTATTTAGTAGAATACAGCTGAAAAAATGTTAGTGGATAGGTTACACATACATATATTTACAGATTAATTCAAATGATTTACACCTAAGAAATTGATTTTATTAAATTATATTCACAGAGATAAGGAGAAATAATTTTATGCGGAACAAAAGCTAGATCAAACAACTATTACATACTGTAGAAAGCCATCTACATCAGACAATTTGAAAGAATCCTTGCCTCCAACTTCTTGCATATGCAAAGCGAAAAATGATGGTTTGTACTGACGGATGACCTAGCGAAATCATTCAATAAAAACGTATTGCTATATGGCAAAAGCAAACCAAACATGTTTACCTTGATTATCTCCTGCATCCAATTATTCTGTATTTCATCAGGCTGCAACAATATTTAAAATATTCAATATGAAAAGCTTGCTGATAAAAAAGGAATTAGGGCACAATTAACACTTACTGAGTTGCTATTAGGCTGTTATACACCTTTTATCAGCATACAAAAACATAATTTCTCTGAGACTTTAGCACGTATATACATATGTATGCTTAGCTTTCAGACTTATAAATAGATAAATTATTTGAATAAATAAATCATAATAAAGTATATACCTATAAATCTTTTATATAAACTTTTTTCTTACTTTTTGAAATATATCAATTAGTTTGAGAGTACTGCACGCGTAACAGAGAGATGTATATAACTATGACTGCATATTACGCAAAAAGTGAATGAGTGCAGGGGCTAACCAAAATTTTACTTCGAGGGGGGCGGCCAAAATTTTTAAAGTCCTATATCTCGAGACCATCAGGAGATTAGCGAAAATAATGGCATTTTTGAGTGTTTCTCAATGAGATTTATACTATAGTGAAGAAGATTTTAGAAAAAGCGAAAATTTCGTGCTAGATTTCAAACTTGAATATAGGAATTCTATCGTTTAACCTATCTGTATGGCTAATATTTCAATGTCACGTTAATGCTTGACTCCCAAAACATTTCGTAAAAAGTCATTCATATTTGAAATAGTTTAGTGAGATAGATTGCTCCTAAAATAAAGTAGTATTGTCCATAATTCTTGCTCTTCCGATCAATCTACCATACAACTCCTTCTATTACCGGAAGTTTAAGCTTTAGCCAGAAGGATTTTCAGGAACAATGCGCCTATTGCATAGTGAAATATAATTAACGAATGCCGACGAATTTAACGTTGGAATCGAAAAATTAATTGGACGATTTGGGATTGTGCGCCACAGTTTTTTGTATTCGGCAAAGATTTTTCCCGATGTACGAAGGCTTTTCAGGACCGTATTTATATACATGTACAACGATTTTTGGGAAGACTAAACCTGTAAAAAGGCCTAGAATTCCCGAAAAATTTTGGCGCTTCAAGTGGAAATGAGTAATTGTCTGTTCAATATATCTTTATAACAGCAGAATCTGCATTTTAAACGGAAAAGAGTCAAATTTTTGACATTTAGTATTTTTGCCGTCAGAAACCCAGAAATCGCTTAGAATACACTATCAAAGGTCGAAAAACCCTGTTTTGCTACACTGAAAGCGCTACTGTACCATATTATAATACCTATTCAAAAATTTGCATTTACGAAATGTACAAAGACTTTTGGGTACAAAGGACCTTGTACAAAATAACTGCTGTGCACATTTATTTGCATAGAAAGAGAAGCGGTGAAATAAAAAAATTATATTTAAGTTTAATATAAGTACGATAATGGGTCTTGTAAATTTTTGTTTTTCATTTAAAGTACCTACAAGTTGTTCATTTGAATAGAAATAATTTCACTCAATATTAATTGACATTTTCACCACATTTTGTAAGTATATTATTGTCAATGTTTTTAGGCGCTCGCGCTGAGTAACGCATCAATGTTTTTTATTGTTCAACTGCAGTGCCCGAATTTTTTAAATTGAAAGAAAATTTTTGAGATTTACGGAAGTCGGACTGTAGTAATTCCTATAAAGCTACCTGCAACAATTTTTTTCGACAAACTTGGCAGCGTGAAACAAAGCAGAACTGCTAAGTTTCAAGCTGCCACATTTATGTTTCGCACGTTGCATGGAAAACGAGGTCGAGAAATTTTCGAAAATGTACACCACATTCTGATTATTTTAAAAGAATTTAATTTTAAAAAAATAAAAATTGAAAAAATTCAAAAATTTTATTAAAAAATTTACATCACATTCAAAACTTTTTCTAGCTACCTAATTTTATTTAGAGCGTCAATCGTGCGATTTTTTAATTGTCAAGAACGCCTTGTGTATACTTTAAAATAAATAAACCCCTCTAAAGAAAAAATCGCACGTCTAATTTAGGGGTCATACAACCTTGTTGGCTTCCTTGTTCTCTCGGCTTAACACCGTGCGAATTTTTCTTTGGGGATTTATTTAATTCAAAGTGGCAACATACGTCCTTTGAATATCTAAGAATAAAAAATTACGTTCTTAATACTTTTAATTTAGTTCTACTCAAAATTCGCCAGAAAAAAATTGCGCGAAAATCACGAACATTTTTTCAAGTTCCAAAAAATGGTGGTGATCGCGTGAAGAAGTATACTATTCATGAAAACTAAAATTTAAACGTGTTCGCAGAATAAAACTTTTATGTTTGTTTTATAATCTGAGTCATATGGTTCAAATAAAAATTATTATAGCTAGGTACAGACGAATAAAATATAGAAAATT
Organism: Mermis nigrescens; assembly: GCA_036768485.1. Lineage (NCBI taxonomy): Eukaryota > Metazoa > Nematoda > Enoplea > Mermithida > Mermithidae > Mermis > Mermis nigrescens. The sequence goes on from JAVLUZ010000191.1 coordinate 3,030,319, forward strand.
GTTCATTGTTTCTTAGTATTCTAAAATTGTATTTCCTGAACGTGAGCTTGAAATAAAGAAGAAATCTTATCCATTTATCTTGAAATTTTTCATTGTCATTGTATAGATTTCGCAGAAAAACGTAAAAATGCCATTATTTTGCCTGTCTACCAAGAGTTTCCAAATATCTACTTCGCAATCACTTTCTCGTAAAGTAAAAACTGCATTACAAGCATAAAATTGCTCGAAGCTAACTAAAGAATTAAGTACATAATTGGAAAGTATATAAAAACGTCGCACAACTAAACAAAGAATTCTTATTACGCAAGCTATGAACAAGGATCCAATATTAGACGTCGTAAACAGCATTTTGAGCGTCGTTTTAGTCATGTCAAATCAGAATAAGCATGGCTAAATATTGAGCGTAGTCACGTGCTGAGCACTCTTATCGACACCAACTATCTGGAATACACCCAACGAAGTCATATATTGTAAAGCACCATGTTTTTGTTAAAATTGAATAGCTTATATGCATTTGTATAGATCTCGTCGAGACAAGTGCCATGAACAAGTTTCCCTTCGAACATTCATATCAAAATACTTCGGAAGCAAAATACTTTAACGGCCGAAAATTACTGGACTGCTTGATTCAAAGCTATTTAAAGAACATATATTTGCCCAAGGGTTTTCGGCAAGCTAATACCTAACAAACTCAAAGACAGCCTAAAAATGTAGGTCAGTCTTAAATAATGAAACTTGCCAAAAGAAATATACTTGAACAGATAAAATAAGTGTAGTTACATTACGAAACGACGTGACAACTGAACAAAAGGACATACGCATCAAGGAATGATGGTTCAAATATGCCCCATGTAATTTATACAGGGTTGGCAAGGCTGGGTTTTTTGATTCTGGGTTTTTTGGGTTTTTTGTGGGTTTTTTTGGGTGCAAAAAATCATTAGGTTTTGGGTTTTTTAGGTTTTTTATCCACATGTTACCAATTTTTCAAATAGACTAATGCACTGCAGCTTCGCAATTCTATGTCAGCAGAATTTGAGCAAGATTATGATGAAGAGGAAGTGGAGGCTAATATTGAGAATAAGGTGACCTCCTAGAAATTAACTTTGCATGGATGATTTAATCTAATTGAGGGTCAAGGAATTCAAATCTGAAAGAATTAGGTGTCGGTCGGCATCATTGACCGAGTTACAGGCTGTTGAACTTCATGTGTTCAAGGATAACAAATTAATTAAGACAAACTGGGCTATTCTCAATATTAGCCATTTTTACTTCTATCAACTTAGGCTTAGGCTTAGTATATCTGAAAAAGTGTTTAAAGCTGCTTAGGTCGAGGTCGCTCCCGCTCAGGTCGATGTATAGATGCTTAGGTCGATGTATAGATGATTAGATGTTGAAATGTCAAATTTTCAAAAAACGTTATTTTATGCTTTTTCAAGCAATAATCTATAACGTAGATGTTGAAAACACGATCTGTCAACCATGATGAGTGAAAAAAATCTGAAAAAATTTTTTTCGAAAATTTTTTTTTCCATTCACATGGTTTTCCGACAGTTTTTTAGACTTCAAAGTTAAAGATTATTGTTTGAAAAGGCATAAAAGCACGTTTTTTTAAATTTGACAAGGTCACCTTATTCTCAAAAAACTCCGAAGTGGATACTATAGAGTAGCTGGGTAAAATTGCAGTCACATATATGTTCTTGTGCCAATTACAAGACAGTGTATGAAGATTTTATCAAAATCTATATTCGATCATTTCTAAACATACTTGCAAGTGTGCAATTAAATTTTATAGAAAAGTGATTACGAGCCTGATATGGCATCCCTGTTTCCTAATATTTTTTTTGAGAGCCAATGCATTTTTTGATTAAATTCCAGTAATGTCATAGCATTGAAGAGAAAGATACATACATATATGTGGCAGTCGCAATGAACGATCGATTTTGTTGTTAGATCTCATTATTAGCTGAATAAAGTTGTTGCTCTTTGTTTGTTTCGTGTCTTGCAGCTGTTTTAAGTATCCCAGGGCTAAAGTTGAGTATATGGTACTTTTAGAAAAGGAGCAAAACGAATACGGAATGCCAAAATTTTTGTGCCAAACTGGCAGAACATGATAAATTGAAGCCGGGAAAAAAATTTGGTGAAAATCTGAGCCATGCTTGCAAAATTGCAGGCAATTGTCGATTTGAGTGTTGGGTGGGACGATTAAACGGCTCGATCCAAGGACTAACACATTGTCAGAAATAAATAATATGGGCTGAAATTATGGAAGGAAGCGTAGCAATGAAGGAGAAAAAAGAAAAAAGGCGCGGAAAGCTGTTTGAAATTTTAAAAATTTTAGAAAAAATTTCATTTTTTTGCATGTTTTTTCGGTTTTAGTTGATAAGATATAGGAAAATCTAAGTTTTTGCTTCTAATATATTTAGGCTTAGGCTTAGTATATCTGAAAAGGTGTTTTAAGCTGCTTAGGTCGAGGTCGCTCCCACTCAGGTCAATGTATAGATGCTTAGGTAGATGTATAGATGCTTAGGTCGATCTATAGATGCTTATATCGACGTAAATTGGGTATCTACATGTGATTCTGCATTCAGCTGTTTAAATCTTCAAATACTTAGGTCGAGTAGATGCTTGCGTAGGTCGAGAAGAGGCTAATTAACGAAACCCATAGCTTTTGTAATATTGATCATAGACGGATGGATATTTTTTTCCGCGCTTTCTTTCAACATGTTCTGAGTACTGAGCGAACAAATCCGCTCTTCTGAAGTTTATTTCATAGTATCCTGAAAGTATCATATTCTTAACTTACTCCTATTCCCAGCTACTGTATGTAGTTCTAGTGGTCATTTCCATGAAAAAAACCCAATAAAACCCAAATAAAACCCAAAAACCCTAAAAACCCAGAAAAAACGCAAAAAATCCAAAATTCAAAATTTTCAAATCTGGGTTTTTTTCATCCCTCAATTTTCATGATCAATGTTGGCATTCGTGTAGCTGGTTCACATATGTATTAACATGAGTCATATTATAAGGGCGTATGTGTGCGGTCGATAGCATCTGAGGAAACGAGAGAAAGTTGCTGGCAGTCGGATTCGAAACGTGGACCCCTTGCTCTAAAGTCCAGAACCATAACCAATCGACTAACGCTGGTTAATTTCAATAAAGATTGCAAGGTATTTGTGATGTTTTGCTGGTTTACCAGCTGATTAGGCTTAGGCTTAGGATCATGGACTGACCAATAGGTTGTGCCAGCGTTTAAAATAAAGCCTGAGTAATGGGATGCGACGAACGGAGCGAGCGAAGCGAGCCACGCGAGTTGCATCCCATTACTTAGGCTTATTTTAAACGCTGGCACCAACATTTTGGTCAGTCACATGAATCTACTGGAAAAATCTGATGACTGCCTTATTTGTTTTCGACTTGACTCAAATCAAACCAGTTAGATGGCAGCTTTCATCGATACTACTTGCTGTATACGTACCTATAGCGCGGCTATCTTAATACATATGTGAACCAGCTACACCAATGCCTCAATGTTTAATAAGTACCTTTTAATTAAATCAATATTCCGTGAAGTCAAAATTAGGTCGGAGCTGGTTCCAGATATTAAGATAGCGCTAGGAGAAGTCGTTTAAGTGTATATTGGAACGGAAACAACCAACAACAACTGTAAATTATTAGTATTATTATTTATATGATTAACTAATAAAATTGACAATCGCTTGATTGTTTTCTTCTGTTCTTCTAAAGACTTTTTACAAATTCAGCTTACATTGAGAATAACATTTGTATGATCACTAAAATTGAAGAATAGACTTAAGAGTAGTCAAGATATGAAAAATTGCTCATAAAGAATATATCGCAGCGGACTTATCACTGTGCGAGGATAAAAAATCCGACGCAAAACAATAAACATTTTTCGATTTCCTTTAGCTTAAATCGCACTAAAGTGAACTATCATCGATTAATAATAGGCGCAAAAAACCTCAATAGTTAAAAAATGCCTCCAATGACTTCAAAAAACCCCTCAAAATAGGGGAAACTCCCAACTTGACAACCCTCTATGGAGAAGTATTCAAATAATTTTGATGAATTCATTCAGATACAGTAAACACTTCATAAAGCGTTACATATATAAACATATCATCTTACTAGATGAAAGTTAAAAGCTGTTTCATCTAAACATACGGAACTATTCGGGAACTTAACTTACGGTAGGATTTCGACATTCCTCCGTCAACTGAAGCATTGATCAGGACACTGTGCATTATAATCAATGAGCGAATCAAACTTGATTATACAAGGCTGTAAGTATGTAATCTGTCGTCAGGCACATTGCTGGCCTTCTGAATTTTGGGAGGAACAAAAATTTTAGAGTCGGATATTTTGACAACTACTTATAGTCTGTTTCACATAAGTTTTGGCATAAATCTTAGGAAGTTTTATAGACAGTAAGGCGACAAATCACGATCAATTATATATCAGATCAATGCTATATTCGCAATCTGTCAGCTTTTTGTCGGAGATGGTTTTAAAATTTATGACCGAACTTATGTGAACCAGACTACATTTGTTGTATAAAAAGGCCACGCATAATTTTTCAACATTATCATAAGTAGCGCGTTAGCGCATACCTATAATATGCTTGGGTACCCCTAACACCTGTGCACCCCCCTACAGCTATAACGGGACACTTCTGGAAGGTGCGGTTTTTTTTAAAGAAAGATTATAAAAAAATTCGCTGCCTGTTTTTTTGTTTCTTGAAATTTAAAACTGACTGTGTAAAGAAGGTGTAAAGTGTTTGTGTAACGTTATAACATAGGACAAATTTTGGGACCATTTTACTGCAGCATGTGGGCAACTGAGTATTGATGATTCGAACAATTAAACAGCATAGGATTATAGAGGGATGAATTTTACAGAACATTTTTTTGTTTTTTGAAATTCGCATTAGTTCTCGAATGGCAGTGTAAAGAGTGCGAAAATCTGGGGGTGAAAAAGCACTCTTTGGTCGAGTTTTTAACCTGCTTATGTCTGATACTAACTCCAGTTATGAGTTTTTTAAAATGTTTTCTGACAGAAATGTGAGAGCGGATCAAGGGCTACATTCTGCATCTAAGCAAAGTCTTCTACGCTCTATGGTGAGTTAGACCCTGGGGTTTAAAGTTTACACTCTAGTGGATAATGTAAAAAACGGATTTTAACTAAGATTTCTCTGCCAAATTTTTCCGCTTATGAGTCAGGGTAAATTAAATACAGCAGTAATAAAGTGCCTCTCAGGGGCTACACATCGCAGCAAACCGCATTTAAAAAAACGCAATATTGAGTTATTTATGGGGTGTAAAGTTCGAAATCAGACGTGAAAAATGGGCGAAAAAACACGTTTTTTCCCCAATTTTGATTGGTAAATCATATCAAATAATTTTTGCAACAAAATTTTTGCACATAGAAACGTACTACGACTCAAAAAGCTACAAACTGTACCAAACCGAATTTCTTTACACTCAATGGGGAATACGGTACGGATTTTTAAAGTTTACAATGTTATGAATGATGGAAAATATGTCTTTGTTTGGGTTTTGTCCGCCACTTTCTCCTTTAAGAAGTCAGGATAGGTCCAATAGAATAAAAATAAAGTGCCTTATATGGGGTGTATGTCATAGTGAATCGCGTATGTCTAAACCAATATTAAGCGAGTGTAAAGTCAAGAATGGGGTGCTTTAAACAGGTTTCTGTCTTATTTCTTTCTGCCAGCTTCTCCGGTTATGAGTCAGGGACATGATTCCCAAGTCTGTAAATGAACCTGAAACCAAATTCGATACGTAATTTTGGCGCGTATATTTACACTCAACAGTTCAGTAAAGTGGTTTAAAACAATGTTAATTTATCCTTACGACATTATGGAGACTTACTATTTTCATAAAAGTTGGTCGTAATATCGAAGCAATATTAAAATTACGATTCTGACTAAAATCTTTTTTAAACTAGGTGTCAACATATCGTTTACACTACATATTAATCTTCGTTTTAGAGCCTTGCGGAAACCTAATTTTTTCCTTATGACTAGAAATTTTTAAGGAATCAAGTGTGAGAAGTCGGTTAGACACAGTTTTTTACACAACAGTGGTGTAAACTGTTTTACACCTAATGTTAATTTGTCATCAGACCATTGTTGAGACATGATGTCTTTATAAATGTTGATTGTAATATCCGCGTAATATCAGATTAACGAATCCGACTAAAATCTTCTGTGCATTCTGTGTATGTAAGTAAACACTGCATATGAACTTTTGACCTAGAGCCTTGCAAAAACATAATATTTTTCTTAAATTCAAAACAACAAAATATAATATGTATAGATAAAAGCAGGGGCGTAACCAGGATTTTATTTCGGGGGAGCCCAAAATTTTTGAAGTCCTATATCTCGGGAACCATTAGGAGATACGCGAAAATAATGGCATTTTTGAGCGATTCTCGACAAGATCTATATTATAGGTGAAGTAAAAATTTTAAAAAATTCAAAATTTTCTTGCTTTATTTCAAATTTGGATATGAAAAATCTATCTTTTAACCTATCGGTATGACTAATTTCTCAATATCAAATTAAAGCTTGACTTCAAACATTTCGAAATTCTTTCTTTGCATTTAAATTTGCAGTTTTGTTAAGAAAACTAATTCAGAACATAATAAATCAGCATGGCCTCGAAAATTTTGACTAATTCGCTATTTTTAAGTAAAATCTGGGCTTCTAAGGTAAGAAAAAACATAGAACATAAGAAATCCGGCGCGAAGCGCCGAAATTTTGACAAATTCGCAATTTTTAAGTAAAATCTGGGCTTCTAAGGTAAGAAAAAACACAGAACACAAAATTCGGCGCGGCTTCGAAAATTTTGACGAATTCGGTATTTTTAAGCAAAATCTGGGTTTCTAAGGTAAGAAAAAACATAGATCATAAGAAATCCGGCGCGAAGCGCCGGAAATTTTTTGACAAATTTTTTATTTTTAGTCTTCTAGGTAAGGAAAAACACTTAGAACATAAGAAATTTGGCGCGAAGCGCCGAAAATTTTGACAAATTCGTTATTTTCATGTAAAATCTGGGCTTCTAAAAATAAGAAAAAACAGAACATGAGAAATCGGCGCGAAGCTGAAAATTTGAGTTTAGAAGCTTCGAGAGTGTGCTGAAAACGCATTATGGCTGTCCACAATCCGTTTCCACTTCACTGGAAGAAAAAGCAAAGGTCCCCCCTTGCTTTTAAAAAATTATTTTTCCATTTCGAGAGGGCCCGGGCCCCGCCCCCCCCCCCTGGTTACGCCCCTGGATAAAAGTATAGACCACACAAAAAGCGTAAAAAACGCGTTTTTGTGCAGAGAGCAAATTTTTGACATGTTTTTGGTGGTTTTTGTAAAAGTTAGGGTTAAAATCCTAGAACCAGGACCTACCTTGTGGTACCTACTACGTTAGTGCTTACCAACATAATTCATACACGCAATGTGATAAATATCATTTTAAAATTTACTGAAACAAGCACGCAATAACATGCAAGAAATTTTCCACATATGTATATGTATTTAGCTATCTTCAATCATAGCGATTGGGCGAAAATCATTGCGCCCCGTTTGCTACGCAATCTACCCAACTGTAAAGAAATGTCCACTTGAACGACGCATGCATTTTACTTTGAAATGCGTGTTTCTTAGGTCCATTAGCCAGTGCATTGCTGCGGGCAGTCAACTTTATCGGACTAAATAAGAGTCAGCGAGAAGTAAAATGACAAAACGTGAGATTATTTGTTGAAGTTGCATCATGGTCGAAGTAAGCAACGATCAGAAGCGATAAGTGAATTCCAGCTTTAGCACAGAAAATAATGCTGCTTCGAACTTCAGCTAAATAATATTGCAAACGCGCGGAGTCGGAATATAGTTCATACACAATGCAAGTATCAATTGCTAAGATCAGTACCTAATGACATTCGCTACAACACTGACAAAGATAGGAATAACTTCTATTTTTGCTAACAAAAAGTTGGGTACTAGCAAGAAAAAATGCTCCGATGGAACAAAAAAGGTAGAATATACTTGGAACAAAGAATTATCAAGGACGTAAAAGGAGGGGACTAGAAAAAGCTCCTATCTACAAATGTCACAAAATTTGTTAAAACTCAGAAGTTTCCTGAACAAAAAGAAAAAATGAAAGTAAGTAAATCAAATAAAAAACCTACCTGTGCCTAAAACTGCAAGATCTGCTAAAAATCAGGGGCCGGTTTTACTAAACAAACTTAAGTAATTTTTTGACTTAAGTCGGACTTAAATTTTAAGTTCGAACTCAACAGTTTTACTAAAAAAATGGCTTAAGCTCGAACTTAGTTCGGACTTTAAAAAATGACTTAGTTCAAACTGAGCAAGATCCGGTTCTACTAAAGTTAAGTCAAACTTAAATTCTGACTTAAATGCGACAAATTTAAGTAATAGTTAAGCATGGGGGGTACCAGTCTTAAATTTTTTCTTAACATGGTTGGACGGTTGCTTTTATTGCTGGATGAAGAACGTCCACATTTGCAACAAAATAGAATATTTCGAGATCGTTTAAGCCCATTTGATTTTTTCAATGATTTGGAACTATATCAGCGATACCGTTTTGATCGGCAAAGCATTTTTTACTTGTTGGATTGATCATTTGAACAAGAAAGAAGCGAAGCTTTGTTTCCAGGTCAACAAATATTGATCGCTCTCCGCTTTTATGCAACTTGATCATTTCAAATCGTCTGTGGAGATGACATTCTTATATCAAAGCCAACCGCGAATGCTTTACTTGAGATAAAGTCAAAAAACTTAAAAAATGTTAATTGCAAACTTTTTTTGAAAGTTAGTAGTTATAGGAACAAATTTGACAAGTCGCAGATGCACCTATGAGGATAATCGAATTTTTCTATTCCTTTTTAGGATAATAGAACCACCATAAGCTTGTAGAGACCAACAGTGTATCCCTATTTTTAAAGTTCGTTTTTTGAAGCCAAAAATTTGCTTTTTTTAAGCCAAGCTTTCGGCTTCAAATATTAGAAAATAATGAATTTTTTTCAAATAATTTTTGTAGATCAGAAAAAACGAGTTTTACTTAAACGTGTTTTAGCAATAAATAACTGAACAAAATTAAAGGCTTGGCGGCAGAGGGTTTAAAGCTTAGAAAAGCAGGCGCTCATGGGCGGAGAGTTTTTTGGCACCACCTTCTACTTTTTACATATCTATTGAAAAACGTTTCAAAAATATCAACTTCAGTCAATTCAATAGCCACAGGGTCGAAAGGTTTTGCATTAGCTAAAATATTTTTAAGATGCACATCTTTAGATCACAAAAATTAGCTTACAATTCGTGAGGTTCCTCCTCCAATGCCCTATCTATTTCTCCCTGGTACCGTTAAAACTGTCAGAATTTTTGTATGCCGCAATAACATCTTGGGAGTCTTGAGAAAGCGGTGAAGCTGGTGGTCCACCACCGGTTCCAGAGGCCGATTTCTTTATATCTGCGTTTTCGCCTTTAGCCTTGCTTTTCAAGTTAGCCCATTTTTTCTTGATTTCCTGTAAATCCCGTTTTCGTTCAAAATATCTTCCCATGCACGTTTTTTTCGTTGCTGAGCACCGGCAGAATTAGGTTTTCCTTCGAGGATATCTCGCTTAGCGAGACAAAGTTCTTTTAGACGTTGAGTTTTTTTCAGAATCCAATTTATACCTCGTTTTTTAGCGTCACAAGTAGTGTTGGCAGAGTTGACTCTAACTCAACCCAAAATAGGGTTAATCCATCACTTTTTCAATAGAGTTAACCCTATTTTGGGTGAGTTAGTGACCATCGGGGTCAACCCTAACTCTTTGAATTTCCAACCGAGAAAGGGTTAAAAAAGGGTGAGTAAGTTATTCATTCGTGCAGTTATAACTTACGATTTTTATTAATGTTTTTTTCAAGTAAATAATTCCCGTCGTCGTCGTCTCCAGTGTTGCCGAGTTAGGAGTTTTTCCCCAATTCAGGAGTTTTTTGGGGGCATTGGGGGCACCTTGAAGCGATTGGGGGTTTTTTTGCGCCTATGCTTCACCGTTGTGTAGGGGGTTTTTAAAGCCATTTTTAGCCATTTTGAGGTTTTTCGTGACCGAAAATGGGGTTTTTTGACAAGACTTGCACTATGTATATATATGTATATACACATATATATATATATATATATATATATATATATATATATATATATATATATATATATATATATATATATATATATATTATATATATATATATATATATATATATATATATATATATATATATATATATATATATATATATATATTATATATATATATATATATATATATATATATATATATATATATATATATATATATATATATATATATATATATATATATATATATATATATATATATATATATATATACATATATACGCATATATGGACAAAGCTAGGTAGCTCTTGTTACTGCCTAAAAGCAGCCAGGCAAGCATTGTTTGATCTTTGTTGTTGCAATTGTTGCTAGTTTAGGGTTTGCTGATTTGGAAAGGGGCTTTGTCTTTATAGCAACTTCAATAAAGATGCACAATTTAAGAGTCCAGTCTATTTTGAATCAAATTTTTCGAGTGCCAAAAAGCGTGCTTTGTTCATCATATAAATAACCCTTTTAAAACTGGTTAACCCCTTTTTAAGGAATAGGGTTGGAGTTCACTCTAACCCTATTAACTTTTTTGGAATGGGGTGAACCCTAACCCTAACTCTATCGTATTGTACTAACTTTGCCAACACTAGTCACAAGACATTACGGCCAAAATCAAAACACAGCAAGCCAAATTTAACAGAATAAAATATGGCGCGAAATCTGCTTTCTTTTCTTTAACACTGCACTCTTTGCTGTAAAGTAACAAATTTGTGTGTAATTTGTTTAGATCATTGCTGTAATATGCTTTTGATAGATTTTATGCAGACTTGAGTCTGACTTAAGTCAGACTTAAGTTAGATTCAAATCTGACTAAAAGTCCGACTCAAGTTCGACTTAAGTCAGACTGAAATTTTTGGTAAAACCGTCTTAAATTTATTCTTAACGAAGTTAGACTTAAGTCCGACATAAGTCTGAGTCCGAACTTACGTTAGTAAAACCGGGCCCAGACTTTTTCTAAGCAACGCAAAAATCGAAGTATATTCTGCGGCCTCTGAAAAAAATAGGTAAACCTTCTCATATTGTCCACCATACAGTGGGCGGTTCCAAAATTCTGAGGGGGTTTTCAAATTGGAATATTGGCCTTAAAAATAGTGCTATGGCGAAGAAAACACCATTTTTGAACGTTTTTTGTCGAGCCATATCTATTGGTACCATCAAAAAACCCAAAAAGAGCAGAAAGATTTAAAAATTGAATTCTGGAGGTATTGTTGGGTATTTGCGTTTTCTTGTTGGGTATTTTGCCTTGGGTGCATACTCCCCAAACCCCCTACGTCTAGGTATGGTGTCCAATGCTTAATATAAAGCTTATAAAATAAATCTCAAATCTGCGTTCTTGCTAATCACTTGCAACGTTAATTTATTCGATATTGTGGCTAGATAAATATTACAAAAAGTTATATCCTATGATTATTTGCGATACCGCAACGAAAGACTGTGATTTCTATATAATGCATGCGTCCATTCAGTACTCTTCTGGCGTTTAATCCCACCAGACCACCCGGATTTCATTCCTGCCCATGTAAACTGATAATCATTAGGCATGGGAGGTTAGGGTATGCATCAGTGTTCAATCAGAAACGTCGAAAATTGCCGTTTTTCCAACATACCATAATTACTATTTTTTGACCCAGAAAAATATTGCAACATGGCGCTGCTCAGCTATGGCGATATCTGCTTTTGCAGAGTGAGTGGTTCACTTATCTAGCCCAATGTTTTATCTTTGTTCGACAGGATGCTGCTTTCTTCTGCAGGCCGCAGAATATACTTCGATTTTTGCGTTGCTTAGAAAAAGTCTGATTTTTAGCAGATCTTGCACATTTTTTCTTTGTTTAGGAAATGTCTGAGTTTTAGCAAATTTTGTGACATTTGTAGATAGAAGCTTTTTCTAGTCCCCTTTTTACGTCCTTGATAATTCTTTGTTCCAAGTATATTCTACCTTTTTTTGTTCCATCGGAGCATTTTTTCTTGCTAGTGTATGGATATCCAAGCTCGCTCGACCCTGCTGAACAATTATAGTTCGTTTCATTTATTTGAAGAGCTTTTTCAGTAAATTTTTTGAAGGCTACAATAAGCCTAGGTGATTTACTATAACTCGACAGAGAAGTCGATTGGGGGGCGAGCGGCTGTCATTCTTTTATTTTTAATGCACTAAGCCGTCCATCTGAATTCAAGCATCTAAACAGTGCTGTGGTGACATATTACATTTGTGCGCTGAATAAAAACGTCGCACCTGGAATCGAACCCGTGTTGCTTCGACGAAAATTATATGCTCTACCACAGAGCTAAGCAGAAATTTGCGGCGATGTTTAAAAGTTATAAAAAGTTCATATAAAGTCTGTTGTAGTCTATTGTGTTTAACGATCAATTTATGACAAGCTGAATGCGCGAATTCTATACGCATGTTGCATGATCTGCTGGAAGACAAGAATACATTATGCCATAAAAAGATTTCATTGAAAAATTCTTCCTTCCTATGTAACATCTCTAAATGATCTATACAACAGTAAGTAGGAAAGGTAGAATTACTGTAGCCTCGGAAAAGATTTGCTAAAAAGGCTCTCGGATAAATGGAACAGACTATAACTATTCACTTTTAAGACGGAAAATGAATAATCTGCGCCAGTGGCTGATCTGATTGCCGTATAGGGGCGCTCGCTACCAGGCACATAGCTGGCCGTCCTCTTTTGGGGGGACCAAGCCCAAAAAGGCTAAAAATAGCACAAAATAACGTTTAAAAAGTGTGATTTTTCTGAATTTGGGGGGAGTCCGGCCCCCTATTTTCCCAGAGCTATATACGTGCCTGCTCGCTACCATAGGTAGGCAGCACCGAAATTCTGGGGGGGCTGTGAAAAAATTTTCAAAGGTCAAAAAATGGTCTTAAAAGTGGTCGTATGGCGGAAAAAACACCATTTCTCGACGTTTCTCATCAAGCACTATCCAGTGGCATCAAAAAGTCGCTAAAAAAGCAAAAAAACTTTCAAAATTTGAATTCTAAGGGGGCGGTATTTTGATTTGGGGGGGAATATTTCAACTTCTGGGGGATTGCATACCCCCCACCGAACCCCCCAGGCTCATGTTTGCTTGCTACCACATATGGGCGTGGGAGGTTTGGGGGGTATGCACCCCCCAGAAGTTGAAATACCCCCCAGAAAATAAAATACCCCCCAGAATTCGAATTTTGAATTTTTTTGCTTTTTCAGCGATTTTTCGATGCCATTGGATAGTGCTCGATGAGAAACGTCGAAAAATTGTGTTTTTTCGCCATATGACCACTTTTAAGACCATTTTTGACCTTGAAAATTTTTTCACCCCCCCTACCCAGAATTTTGGTGCTGCCCACCTATGCTCGCTACCCTCTTACAAAACGACCAAAAATAGGTCCGTGGCCCTTTACGTACGAAATAGCATTTTCCAGCGTGTTATGTTGTCTCGGTCTCGTTTTATTTAGAATCGATTTTTGCAGAATATTTTTCCGAAAAATTTTCAAATTTTCGGCAACTTATTGCCGAAAATATCACTGAATTTTTTGGACTCTAGTGAAAATCCGGTGCGAAGCCCCGGAAAATTTTCGAAAAATTTAGGCGGAAGAGCATCTATAGTCTGTTTCACTGAAGTTCGGTCATAAATTTTAAAACTACTCATCTCCGACAATAAGCTGACAAATTGCGATTACAGCATTGATGTGGTATATAATTATCGTCAACCTCGGCTTACTGTCGATAAAAATTGATAAAATTCATGCATGAAGTTTTGTGAAACAGACTTTAGAAGCCTGAATTGCTGCTCGATTTCGGGTATGTAGGGAATTCGACACGTGGCGTCAAAATTTTTAAAAAGTTACGCTCAAAATTAGTCGAAATATATGTAGCTGAAATAGAGGTTTTTGCTCTAAATCGTCTTAAAATTATATCCATTCCTTATCTCGCCAAATATTTTCGGCCAATGGGGGACGGCTGCCGCCCGCCTCTCCCATTAAATCTGCCCCTGATCTGCGCGAAGCGCCAGGAATTTTTAACTATAGGAAAATACTATTTCGACTAAACTAATAGGTACTATTTTGACCAGAATACTATATTTTCGACTATCATAGGTAGCGCGATAGCCCTACCTATAATATGCTTGGCCATCCTTTTTCTTATATGTTTATCACAGCGAGTGCGAAATTTGTGTCCCCCTCACAGCAACAACGGCACACACCTGGGAGGTGCGGTTTTTTTAATCGATGGATAATTAAAAAATTCGATGCCCGTATTTTTTTGTTCACATTCAATACCGAGTTAGCAATGAGCGTGTAAAGTGTAAACCGAAAAATCAAATAATTTGCGGATTGCCAATTTTTTTTCAATGTTGTCCCCGAGTTTTAGATTACGAATCTCAACTTAAAATTTCTTTACACTCAATGGTTCTTACACAAAAAGTGTAAAGTATACATGTTTTTACTCTTTGCTTGTCCTTCAACTTATCTAACTCAATTTTGGTTTCTATGCAGTCCAATTAGTTATATAATGTAGAGGGTTGCAACATCTCAAAACCGCATTTTTTCTCTTTTAACGCAATATTTCTTGATCTGTGATCGTTTTAGTGTAAAGGGTTCGAGACTAAAAAGAAATTTCTTCAGCTACTTGCACCCTCAGAATTTTAGCGCTGCCAACCTATGGATATATGGCGGCCTGAATTGTTAAATAAAAGAGAGGAACTAGCAAAGAAAAATGCTCCGATGGAACAAAAAAGGTAAATATACTTGAATTTCTTCATTGCTAAGGATGTAAAAGAAGGGGACTGGGGAAAATTTCCCTATATGCGCAGAAGCCATAGGAATGTACTAAACAGTTAGACTTCCCCTAAACAACGCAAAAATCGAAGTATATTTTGCGGCCTGTGAAAATTGAGGCTGTAGTCACAAAGCGTATTTAAGTCTTTCGCAAAAGAGCATTGAAGACACTTTCATGACTATTAAAAAATCAATGTATTATTTATTTAATGAAATCGTGACCTTCCACAATGCTCTGGAGTAAAAGATAATAGTGTAAACTTTACACCATCATGGCCAACTCAATAGTTTTCCTGAGAAACCACAAAAAAATTTCTTTAAATTTTCCAAAATAAAGTAATCAAAATACTCGCCATCATAATCGGAATTACTACGGAAAATCTGCAGAAACGCGCATAGGCCGCAGAATATACTTCGATTTTTGCATTGTTTAGGGGAAGTCTAACTGTTTAGCACATTCCTATGGCTTCTGCGCATATAGGCAAATTTCTCCTAGTCCTCTCCTTTTACATCCTAAGCAATGAAGAAATTCAAGTATTTACCTTTTTTGTTCCATCGGAGCATTTTTCTTTGCTAGTTCCCTTTTTTTATTTAATAATTCAGGCCATATATCCATAGGTGGGCAGCGCCAAAATTCAGGGGGTGCAAGTAGCTGGAGAAATTTCTTTCTTCGTCTCGAACTCTTTACACTAAAATGATCACAGATCAGGAAATGTTGCGTTAAAAGAGAAAAAAATTTATTTACGTTTTGAGATATTGTAGCCCTCTACATTATAAAACTTATTGGACTGCACAGAAACCAAGATTGAGCTATATAAGCTTGAGGACACGCTTACAGTAAAAAACCCGTATACTTTACACTTTTGCGCAACAACCATTGAGTGTAAAGAAATTTTAAGGTCAGATTCGTAATCTACAACTCAGGGGCAACATTTCAAAAAAATTAGTCCTCCGCAAATTGTTTGATACCCAATGCTCTGGATGGAAAAGTGCTTCTAAGTGTAAACTTTACATTTGCGCGAATAACGCAATGTTGGGTGTATAGAAAGAAAATAAACTAGGATCTGTAACGCTAAGGTCAGAGCACATTTTAAGCATAATTTGCATGTTCCGCCTACTCAGCGGAGTAGCGGAAGAAATTTCGTTTTTTCGTCTCAAACGTTTTACACTAAAACAATCACAGATCAAGAAATAGTGCGTTAAGAGAGAAAAAAATTTTACGTTTTAGATGTTGTAGCCCTCTACATTATAAAACTAATTGGACTGCAAAGAAACCAAAATGAGTTAGATAAGTTTTAGGACACGCTAACAGTAAAAAATTCGTTTACTTTACACGTTTGTGGAACAACCATTGAGTGTAAAGGAATTGTAATTTCAGTTTCGTAATCTACAACTCAGGGGCAACATTTTTAAAAAAATTTGCCCTCCGCAAATTGACCCGATGCTCTGGGCGGAAAAGTGCTTCTCAGTGTAAACTTCACACTTGTGCATATAACGCAATATTGGTTGTTTAGAAACAAAATAAACGAGGATCTGTAACACTAAGGTCAGGGCATATTTTAAGCATAATTAGCATGTTCCTCCTACTTAGCGGAGTAGCTGAAAAAATTTCGTTTTCGTCTCGAATTCTTTACACTAAAACGATCAGAGATCAATAAATATTGCATTGAAAAAATTACGTTTTTCAGATTTTGTAACCCTCTACATTATAAAACCAGTTGGACTGCGCAGAAACCAAAATTGAGTTAGATAAGATTTAGGATACGCTAACAGTAAAAAACCCGTATACTTTACACTTTTGTGCAACAACCATTGAGTGTAAAGAAATTTTAAGGTCAGATTCGTAATCTACAACTGAGGGGCAACATTAAAAAAATTGGCCTTCCGCAAACTGTTTGATACTCAAAGCTCTAGGCGGAATAATGCTTCTCGGTGTAAACTTTACACTTGTGCTAATATCGCAATATTGGGTGTACAGTAACAAAATAAACCAGGATCTGTAACGCTAAAGTCAGGGCACATTTTAAGCATAATTAGCATGTTCCGCCTACTTAGTGGAGTAGTTGGAGAAATTTCGTTTTTCGTCTCGAACCCTTTACACTAAAACGATCACAGATCAAGAAATATTGCGTTAAAAGAGAAAAAAATTCAGTATTGAGATATTGCAACCGTCTACATTATAAGACTAATTGGACTGCACAGAAACTAAAATTGAGTTAGATAAGCTGAAGGACACGCAAAGAGTAAAAAACACGTATACTTTTCACTTTTGTGTAAGAACTATTGAGTGTAGAGAAATTTTAAGTTCAGATTCGTAATCTAAAACTCGGGGACAACATTAAAAAAATTGGCCCTCCGCAAATTATTTGTTTTTCGGTTTACACTTTAGACACTCATTGCTAAGTCGGTATTGAGTGTAAACAAAAACAAAGACGGGCATCGAATGTTTTATTTATTCATCGATTAAAAAAACCGCACCTCCCAGATGTGTGTCGTTGTTGCTGTGAGGGGGTACACAAATTTCGTACTCGCTGTGATAAATATATAAGAAAAAGGATGGCCAAGTAAATTATAGGTAGCGCTATCGCGCTACCTATGATGACAGGAAATTATGTTTCGGCCTTTAAACTACCTTAACGCGCGGTGGTACGAGCACGTCGGACACAAATAAGCCAGTGCACTCTGGCGACGAAAAGAAATTTCGCGATGGAACCATGCACCAGAATCATCATTTAGAAAGCCGAGACAATGCGACTACGTCTTACTGTAATACAGTAAGCCGCGAAAAGGCATCAGAACCGAAATCATGCTGTCATATACAGAGCCGTGATAAGGCAACAAATAAAGGTCGCACTGTCACTCGAAAAGCTATAGCGACACAGAATTTGACGATGACCGCGTTATGAAGGCGGAAAGTTTCGCAAATTTTCACAATAATGATTCATTTGTTGATCGAAAATTAATCGAAAAACTCCCCAAAAAATTTCAAAAAGAGATAAAAAAGCAGGTTTCGGCAAATCTGGTTTCTCACGTTCAGTGGTCGGTAGACGAAAAAATAAAGGATGCTACATGGAGAGAATTAAAAACACTAGAATTTAGTCTTTCTTACTTTCCTGAAGAACTTCGCGGAATGCGTGTTTTTGGTATAAAGATAACCAATCCGTTCAATTTATCGTCAAGAAAGGAAGCATGAAAGTTGAACTTAACGATATTGCTCTAAAAATTTATTACGTAGCAAAATTGTCTAATATAGAACTGCATGTCTTGTGGATCCCCAAAACCCAAAACGAAATAGCTGATGCTCTAAGCAGAATTATAGATTACGACGATTGGAGCATTTCAGACGAGTTATTCGAATTTTGCGAAAAGGAGTGGGGTCTTCCTCACCGTAGATAGATTCGCAAATTACAAAAATAAAAAGTTGACACGTTCTAATTCTTGTTTCTGGAATCCTGGCACCGAAAAAGTTGACGCTTTTTCAGTTTCTTGGCAAAATGAGAATAATTGGCTGGTGCCCCCACCTTATATGACGATCCGAGCGATAAAACATCTGTTACAAATGAAGGCATACAAGGCTACGCTCGTGATTACCGCTTGGTAAAGTTCCACTTTTTGGCCCTTTTTGTTTCTGAATGGAGCACAAGCTAGTTTTATAAAAGATTATATAGTTATCAAAAGCGCGGGACGCTTTATTGTATCAGGCACTGGAGAAAAGAGCATTTTCAATTCAAATTGTTCTAATTCAGATCTAATATTTCTTATTTTTTGAGAAGGAATTAAGTAGTTTATGTTCGGTTTGCAAAGCAAGCGACTTTAGGTAGCTTTTTCCTTGTCCCCTCCTTTTACATCCTTAACAATCCACAATTCCAAGTATATTCATCTTCTTTGTTCCATCGGAGCATTTTTCTTTGCTAGTACCCTACTTTTAATTAGCATGATTTGAGTACATCAGTCAGTAAACACATACAGTAACATGCCACAATAATGAAAGCAGTCCAAGAACGCGGAAAACAATATTGTTCTTAACATCTGCATTATCCTTTTTAAACAAGACAACCTTACATTATTTAAACAGATTAAAGTTTTTCAGCATAAACTTTACGCAAATATCAAGTGTAAGGAACACTTACGCTCAGATTTGGAAGTAAAATAAATTTGTAGTATAAACTACATAGTAACAACAAATGAATAGTGCAAACTTTACACAACACGTAGAACATTTTGAAAAAAAATTAAGCTTCCGTAAGGCTCTAGAACTAAAGTTAATATGCAGTGTAAACTTTACACAACCACAGAGTGTAAAGAAAATCTCAGTCGGATTCGTAAATCTGATATTACTCTGATATTGCGATCAACATTTATTAAAAAATTAAGTCTCCACAAAGGCCCAAGGACAAATAAATATTAGATGTAAACCACTTTACACCACTGTTGAGTGCAAACAAACTAGCGTATCACATTTGGTTTCTGGTTCATTTTTAGACTTGAGATTATGCCCAGACTCATAACCCAGAACTTGGCAGAAAAAAACAAGCCAGAAACACGTTTAACTCCCCCATTTTTTGATTTTACATCTCCCGAAAAAGCTAAATATTGATGTAAACAAACGCAATTCGCTGTGACGCGTACCCCTCAGAAATACTTTATTTTTATCCTATTCGACCTCGCCCGACTTCTGAACAGAGAAAGTGGCGAACAAAAAAATGGACAAACACGTTCCACTGTCCACCACATTGTAAACTTTAAAAATCTGAACCTAACGCCCCATTGAGTGTAAATCAATTCGGTTCGGGCCAGTTTGTAGCCGTTTGATTGTAGTACGTTTGTATGTGCCAAACTTATGTTTCGCAAAATATTTGATATGATTTACTTATCAAAATACGAAAAACAACCTGTTTTTTCGCCCGTTTTACACCTCAGATTTCGAACTTTACACCCCTATAAACAACTCAATATTACGTTTTTTTTGAACGCGGCTTGATTCGACGTGTAGCCCTGAAAAGTTACTTTATTTCTATTTTATTTAATCCATCCCAACTTATAACCGAAAAAGTTGGCAGAGAAATCTTGGACAAAATCTGTTTTTTTACTCATCCACCAGTGTAAAGTTTAAATCCCTAGTACTAAGTGCGTATTGATTCTCATATCCGGAGGTGTTGGCAGACATAAACAAGTCGAAAACTCGATCAAAATGTGTCTTTTCATTCCCAGATTTTCGCACTCTTTACACTCCCATTCGAGAACTAAGGCAAAATTCAAGAAAACAAAAAATTCATCTGCAGAATTCCTTCCTCTACAAATCTATGCCATTGAATTGTTTGAAGAGTCAATACTGAGTTGTCTACAAGCCCGGTAAAAAACCCCCAAAATTCGCTGTGTTATAACGATACGCCAAAACTTTAAACCTTCTTTACACAGTCCGTTTTGTGTGTAAAGAGCAACAAAAAAAGACAGGCAGCGAATTTTTTTTATTATCTTTCTTTTAAAAAAATTCGCTCCTCCCAGATCTGTCCCGTTATAGCTGTAGGGGGTCCACAGATGTTGGGTACCCAAGTATAATAGGTACGTGCTAACGCGCTATCTATGATTAAATACTGACCCTAAAATAAAATAGTAAACATAAATTTGGAGTTTTACACAACGATAAACGAAAAAGCCAGCGGATTACTTAACCTAAATAGACGAATCAGTCAAATGAAGTGCATAGTTTTGCCGAAAGAATTAAAAAATGAAAAAGTCAGTATTCAGATGATTTGAACCCATTATTCTTGTTTTAAATCCACATGCGGGAACGGATACGTCAGCCACTTGCACGAACTCAACATATCGGCGGATTTTAATACTTAGTCACTAATGATTTCGCTGTATTGTGGACAATAGATAAAAATCTGAAATCATTTCCCTACTTTCAAACAACATCCTATACTTATTACGCTACAGCTGTGAAGATTTTAGCTTGATTATACTATTTTGAAAAATATTTATCATTCTACTGAAGTTTAAGAATAGTGCATTTATGATAATAAAAATAATTATTCATTAAAGACGAGTCAAAAACCTCTGAAATAAGAAAGGAAAAAATTTTTTCAGTGTCAAGTTTACACTTGCACTAATAACGCAATATTGATTGTAAAGAAACAAAATAAATTTTGACGTGTAGCGCTTAAGACGAAGCACAATTTAAAGGTAGTTACCACGTTCTGTCTACTGAGTGGCGAATATGGCAGGGAAAAAATATGTTTTTGTCCCAGACTCGTTACAATAAACCGCCTCTGAATTTGAAAATATTACTTTAAAAATAATAAAGAAGTCTCCCCTAGATTTTATAACCGTCTACCTTTTGAAACCAATCAGACTGCATCGATAATTATACACATAGTAGGTGCATAGATATCGAACCGACTCAATATGAAAAATTCATATTATGAAGGTACTTACCTTATGCATTCAGTGACGTGGACCCAATACTAGGAAACACATGAGATTGGGTTATTCGTTCATCTAAAGTTTCAGTCAAAACGGTCGCGCATTATTTGGTTTGGTTGGCTGTCAAATTTACCTGCGGTATAAGCCAATCGATTTTTCACGCATTTTATTACGTTGTTTTGTTGTTGCTTGTACAGTACCTACCTATGGGTTTTAGTTACTGTTTGGCGTTGCTGTTATACACTTGGCCACTTATAACAACCATGTACACAAATTTATTTGGCTTCGTTTGCATTTAAATTTATCTCAATTTTGATCCATAAATATTATCGTAAAGTTTTCGACCTGAGGCCTAAAATTGTTACTATCGGGACCATATTCTCAGAAATCTCAGTCGAACTTATGCTCGCATTTTCGAAAGTTTTAACCTGCGTTATATATCTACTGAAGGGTTTTTAAAATGCAGAATATGGGTTCCGTCCGAAATCCGTAAAAGTGGGTTTAGAAAGTCAAATTTTTGACAAAACGTGCTTAAATCATTCGAATAAGGCGCGGAAAACAAGATTGATTGAAAACTGTTTATCGTTACCGAAAATATTCCTGATTTTAGCACACAATTTGTGTTTTTCATGATTTAGCCCTTGTTTATACAATTAATTTTTTTCTAGTTTTTCGACAAAAAAATAATTTCCCGTCTTATTTCTGATATGCTGATAAAGAATATACTCATAGCCGCGCTTAGGGGTGGCGAACCGGGTGGCGGCCCAGGGCCGCAAAAACTGAGGGCGGGCCGCTAAAAATTTCAGAGGATGTGAAAATCTGTTTTAGAGTGGCTCTATTGTGGCAAATTATACAAGCAAAATGATTTTAAGGCTCGCACAAAATTTCTAAAACTATCTTTAAGAATGTGAAATGATTTAGTGGGGCTAATAATAGCAATTCCGTGTTTTAGAAATTCATTAGTAAGCCAAGTAGTATCACTTCTAATTCTGATATACACATTATTTCAATTTTGAATGTAATTTTTACGTCTCAACTCTCAATTTGGCTTACTTAGACTTCGGTTTTTTAAGATTAATTACATTTTCTTTCTAATTAACTTTAGAATACAGTGGAACTGTTCCCGACAGCGCGCTCCTATCATGCATGTATAAAAAATTCTTATGCACAAAAAAGTGCTGATCATATTATTTTAGCTATATGTATTATCTCCGTAAACTACACATAATTTTTGCAATTGACTTCTTTCTACCCATGCTGCTCAAAAAGCCGGTATGATGAATGTGTAGTTAATTGCTCCAACTTATGCAATGCACACGAATATAATGGTAATACATATTTTCATTCAGTAATTTTTTCAAAGACTAAACTTTAATACAATCTCAAATGTTGGATGCAGGTACCATGGATGACGACACAAAATTATAACAAATTTGCCTATAATAATGACTCATTCTTTACAATACTGAACTTTTGAGAGCCGTTAAGAGTAGCCTCGCCCAGGGCCGCTAAAACCCTAAGCACGGCCCTGAATATACTACTCGTTTTGCTTAAAAATACTTTTTAAACGTGATATATGCAAATTTATGCAAATTTTCGTCCAAACGTCTATAAATCGACCTAAGCAGCTATATGTTGACCTAAGTGATAGTAATACCGACCTGAGCAGCCTAAAATTCTTGATCTAAAACTATGCCTGCTTAAGAATAATTGAGAGAAAACTGATTTACAGGATAAATGTCAAACTGCTTATTCGTAAGCACTCTTGAATTGTGATTTTTAACACCCTTAGCTCCCTCAATATTGGACGGATTTTCGCGAAATTTTTCTTCCGCGCCTTTTTCCACATTTTCTGCAAGTTTTGTAGATAATCCGAACTTTCTATACTTACTAGTTGTGACCAATTTCTGACGGAAGCCATATTCTGCACTTTAACCGGGTTTTTTACGACATCGTTTTGTAGATGACCGTCAAACCTGTTTTTAAGGGGTTTGGGCGGACGGATTAACCTTCAGAATAGCTGCTGACCTCCGTAAAAGGACTGCTGATCCCAGAATTGTCGAGTTTCCGGGAAAAAATCTTAGAAAGCGTGCTGTTCTAAACGCTTACAGTTTGGCTCAAAAGCGTCAAATTTTCGGCGCTTCGCGCTTATAGGCACTCATTTTTTGTCTATACTTTTGTTGAATTTTATTTTCAAAATGTTAGTGATTTTATTTTGTGGAAAGAACGACCGTCCGAAACGTTGGAAAACAGTTTGGAGTGTACTCATGGTGTTTAAATCCATAAAATCGCTTTTTAAAATTTTTCGGGGTTTACCCTCAGAACTCCCATGCTGTTATGTATGATGACTGTATAGTATCTAATCGAATTAAGGAAATTTCTAAGAGTTCCAATCTCCAAAGGAGATGCACATTTTTTCTCTTTGGGGTTTCCCTGAAAATGAACCCAACAGTACGTACAATTTGTGCTTCTCAATTCCAATGTCCCATAGTGAGGAATTTTTTGAATGAGTAGAATTTGACGAAACTTCGGTTTAGCTTCCAAACCAACTTAATTTAATGTAGAACAGACCTCAACAAATTCTTTCGCGCCGCCCTAATCTGTTATTTTCATTCCAGGGCTGATACCGTAAAGGGAAAGTTCGAACAGGACGGAATCACTCAAGACTTGCAAATAGAAGCACCGAAAAAGCTTTTGAAGGTTAGCTCTTTAGCGCACATGGGATGAAACAATCTCAAAAATTGAATATTTTCTGGAGGTACGGATTTTCCGAGACTTATGAAAGGAGAAGATTGTCACTTGTCTCCGTCAGTGGACATTATTTTGGTAAAACAGTTGACCATGCATTCGAGGTGTCAGAGATACTTTTGGATAACTGGTCTTCGAAATGTTTCATGTAAACTTCTTCTAATATCTGCAAATCAATAAGATGCATCATTAGAATGACGATGACGATAATAATAATTATTACTATTATTATCATTATCATCATCATAAGCATCATTAGAACTGTTTTTAATTCGGATATGATTCTCAAAATCTTTCATGGTGTGTTACATATTGATCCTGATGACTTTTTTACTGCCTCACAGTCATACATGGGCAGCGACCGAATTCTGGAGGTCTGGTTAAAGTAAGGCTGGAAGAATTTCAAAGAAACATGCCCGAAAATTCAATTCTGAGGTTGACTATCGATTTTTGGGGGCCTACTGGATTCTAGGGGGATCTAAACCACTACACGCCCACGTGTGCTCACAATTATCCAAAACTCAGGCTGTATAGTTTGTCGAAAAATTTTGTTTGAACTTCCGAATAGAGTGTCATTACTATAAAATACCCTCTTAGATGAGATTATTTGTTCTTCAGCAAATATCATTCAGATCAGGATTAATGACTGCATTGAAGATAAAAAGTTTGCTCATGCCAGTGCTTGATTGTCTAGGGGTTTTTGCAGTCAATCAAACAACGGTTATTTTTTATCATTCTGTATCGTGTTTACTTGTATTTTACCTGTTTTTGTTGACTTTGCAATAAGCTTTCACTTTGACTAGGTTAAATATGGCAGCGTTGAAGTAAAGCTCGGCAATAAAATCGCGAAATCCGATGCTAGTTCGCAGCCGACGTATTTGGAATGGGATAACGCTGATTCGAAGAAATATTATTGCATTATACTCGATGGTGAGATTAATTGCACAATTACTCTGCAATACCCAGAATCTTAAGTCCGAAAATTGATCATTATATGCGAAAAATATTCTTTTAATTTAGCATCAAGGTGACGGTATAGGTGGATTCTATGGGTTCACATCCTATCCTGACAAAAGGTCTTTCAGCCGTTCAAACTTGCTGATTGAGCGTACTCTTATTAATTTTTTTCACTAAACACGAATATGGCCGTACATTGGCAGCAGCCAAGTTTTGTGGGGTCTGAGTGGTGTAAAACTAGCAAAATCCAAAAAAATCATGCCGAAGTCTACTGGATTCTGGGGGTTCTGAACTACCGAAACCCATCCCCTCGCCTACTTCTGAATATGACATCCATTTTTTGATCTGACCAGAACCCGAACTAGCAAATGGGCTGGCGTCCTTATTTCAAGTACCTACATCGAACTATTTAATCATTCACTCTGTCTTGGATTATTTTTTGTTCTGAACACGAATGGGACTTGCTTTCCGCAAACTCCTCAAGGCATTTTGAACATTGATTTGCGAAATTGCCTTTTCAGCCGCTTTGTTGTATTAGTCTTATTTTGTTTTGTACACAATTGAATTTCCAATTGCTGTTGAGGATCCCAGATCACAGAATTTGCTAGACAATGGCATTACTACTACTTTTTTGTTTTTTCCCATCAAAATTGAGGAGTACTGTCATGCATGAATACATTTTTCGAAGAACGAAGAATATGTCATTTTCTTTTTATTTCACCAGTTTTGGTCAAAGCCAAAAATTAATGTATTCGTGTTCAAGGCTTTAAATTGACCCAGATAGGTTCAATTTAATGAGTGGTTACATTCATACATGTACAGCATGGGAAATCTGGGGGTTCAGGCCCATACGTGATTTTGGGGTGGATTCTCTTCCCAATTTTTTCACCCTCCCCAGAATTCGCGATTTTTCGAAAGTTCCCTAAAATTTTCTAAAACTTCGTATAAAAGGCGCTTTTTAAAGCGTTTCTAGCTATCTATTGGCTTCGGGTCCGAAAAAGGCACTTTATAATTTCAGCACTCCCCCTGAATTCCCATGCCCTGCATGTCTAGTCAGGCCCAAGAAATTTTCAAAACGTGCGTTTTTTTGGGCTTAAAAAACGTTGGGTACCTACATGTAAAAATATGGATTTTAGACGTTTAGGGCAATGCTCGTTCTTTCTAGAACATAAAACATTTAAAAAATTTGAAAAAAATCGAGAAAATGGAACAAATTATAGTCAAAAAATGTGTATATTGCGCGAAGTACCGAAAATTTGAGACTTTTGAGCCAAAAATGAGCTAAAACGCTCTTAAAAAAGCAAGCACACGTTTTACGATTTTTCCTAAAAAAATCGACAATTCTGGAGGGGTTGCAGCTATTTTGGGGAGGGGGGGTCAGCAGTCATTTCTGCGGGGGTAAAACCTCCCAGAACACGTATGGTTACAGTTGTTAGAATGGGCAACGATAGTGATAGTGATAAAGGGGTGGGCGCAAGCCCTTCACGCAGGCTAAGAAGCCCATTGTGTACCCCGTGGAAACTTCTGAGAGCTAGTCGCACAAACATTTTGAGGCTTTAATAAACCCCTAAAGTTGAGCAACAGGCTCCTGTAAAACGGCCGAGGGTTCAATATGTGGAGCATGGAAGAACCTAGCTCTCAACTAATCAAACCCAGGGCAGTGACAAATGAAGTGGATAGAATCCTCTTCTGTGAGCAGACATTTTGCGCATTTGGGGTTGTCAGAAACCCCAATAGTACATAGGTGTCTGTTGAGGGGACAGTGTCCAGTTAAGAGACCAGTTACTGTCTTAAGCAGCTTACGATCTAAGCTAATCAAGGAGCTGGCTATTTTCTTGCACGGCCTCTCCATAAAGGATCTGGCCTGACGGCAAGTCTTTTGCTCACTCCAATATTGAACATGTTGTTCCCTGACCCAGCTGTTGATGTCAGCCTTAGCAACAGCTCTGGAGACAGCAACTACCGGTTCTGGGCCAACATGTTTACATGCTGATCCCATTTTTGCAGCATGATCCGCAAATTCATTGCCCTCAATACCGCAGTGACCTGGGACCCATAATAATTTGACATTGTTGTCCTGCGAGAGTTCTTGCAAAGCAAGAACACACTCGAGAACTAACTTTGAAGACACTTTTGGAGATAGAAGTGACTTCAGACCAGATTGACTGTCAGAGAAAATAAAGACGTTCTCATTTCTGAGGGCCATCAATTCTCTGCTACGGCAGCATTGTAAAATGGTGAGTATTTCTGCCTGAAAGACAGTACACATACTGCCTAAGGTAAAATACCGCATCTGTTTTAACTTCTGAAAATAGATGCCCGTGCCTGAGGTATTCACAAAGCGTGATCCATCAGTGTAGCAGACAATTCCAGGAGGCAAGAGAATATTCACTCTAGATTTTTCCCAGTCATCCCTAGTGGGAAACTGAATGGTAT
The DNA here is from genome assembly GCA_036768485.1 of Mermis nigrescens. Lineage (NCBI taxonomy): Eukaryota > Metazoa > Nematoda > Enoplea > Mermithida > Mermithidae > Mermis > Mermis nigrescens. The sequence continues at coordinate 3,057,869 of JAVLUZ010000191.1, forward strand.
AAAGTCTACCAAAAATAAATTTTGGTACAATAAAGTCACTTGGTATTTTGAGTACTCACGTAATGGCCTTAGCCCAAACAGCATTGTGACCTAACAACCTTGTCTTTTGCATTCCAACTGCCAGCTATGATCAGTCGATATGCAGCTGCCCTTGCACAACCCTCCACAAAGATATACAGGGGAGGCAGGTCCAGCAAGACTTCCATGGCTGCAGTCGGTGTGGTGCACATGGCACTACAAATGCTGAGGCAAGCCATTCTATGTAAATGATTAAGCTAACATTTCACAGTAGACAAGTGTGCACGAGGCCACCAGATTAGTGAAGCATAGGTGATCATGGCTCTAATCACAGACACGAAAAGCCATTGCATGACCTGTGGTGATAGACCCCAGGATTTCCCTACAGCTCTACGACATTGCCAGAATGCATTAACAGCCTTCTGACATTTGATCTTCATATGATTGCGCCAGTTTAATTTTTGGTCCAAAATAAGTCCCAAAAATTTGACCTGGTTTGCACGTTGTAGTGGCATACCATAGAAAATTGGTGGTTTAAACCCATCAAGTTTCCGTTTGTGAGTGAATAGCACCATTTCGGTTTTCTGTGGCTTCACAGATAGACCGTTATGGTGACACCACTGTTCCACCTTGACTATACCACTTTCCATAACTGAGGAAATGGTGTCAAGGAACCTTCCAGTTACAAGGATTGCCAAATCATCAGCATATCCTTGACTGTAGAGGCCAGACTTTTGCAAATTCTGCAAAGTTCGTCCACCACAAGGCACCACAGCAAAGGAGATAGTTTACCTCCTTGTGGACAGACTTTTGTGGTAGTAAAGATCATGCTGTCTCCATAAGAGTCAGTCATGATATGGCGAAATCTTAGCATAGCATCAATCCATTTAACAATGGTCTGATGTACGCCATGATTGGATGCTGCTTTGCAGATAGCGTTGAAAGTTGTATTGTCAAATGCCCCTTCAATGTCCAGAAAAACGCCCAGTGTGAATTTTTTGTTGTCTAATGCCCGTTCAATCCTAGAAACTAGTTCATGAAGAGCCGTATCAACAGACTTTCCACACTGATACGCATGTTGTGTAACATGTAAAGGATGTTCCAACAAGGGACCATCTCCTATAAAGCGATCAATTAATCTTTCCATATACTTCAGTAAGAAGGAGGAAAGACTAATTGGTTGGTCTGAAGGATTTTGCCAGGTCATAGGAACTACGCCCTGGCTTAGGAATAAAGATGACCTTTATTTGTTGCCAGGCTATTGGAACATAGCCAAGTGTTAGGCATCTTCGATAAATATTCACTAGGGGTCTCACCAGCATGTCCAGTCCTTCCTGCAAAAGAGCTGGAAAAATGCCATCAACGCCTGGAGTCTTGTAGGGTTCAAAGGACTTTACAGCCCAGTGAACCTTATCAGGTGTTATCACCCTGCAGGCCAGAACTTGGTCACCAAAGCCAGAAAAACTGGTTGGGCCCAATGTGTCTGGATATGCCTCATTTCCAACTGCAAAGCTGCCAGGAAAATGAGTGTCAAGAAGGTGAAGCACAGGGCTGGCCCGTGGGTGAGGCGACCGAGGCCTGTGCCTCAGGCCTCAGAACAAAAAAGGCCTCAAATTTTTCTTATTTTTTAATACAAATTTTAGTTTGATAAAAATTCTAAATTAAGTGTATTATAGGTAAATACAATCAAATCATAACACAATAAAAATGGATCGAGGCCTCCCTGGCTTAGCTTTGACAATAGGTGCCTACAGCTTTTCTTTATAATGTTGCTTGATACAAAACAGTATGGCGAATTGCAGACAGAACTTTTTCATGACTGGATGAAGGGCGCATATGTAATGGAGCTCTTTTCGTCAATTTGCATAATAGTAAAAATATCATCAGTGTACGAAGTTTTCTTCACGCGCTGAACCATATTTTCTTCATCTTCATAAGCATTTTTGTGAGAATTCTTGTAGATTAAATACTTGATGTTTCTGCTCTTTTAAAATGCAATGCTTGCGTTTTGTTTCCACTTTTCGAGATTTTGCTGAAGTACTGAAAGGCTTTAGTCTGCTCACAAAAATTTGCCTATTTTTGTGTCGATGACTTTGACCGTTTTAACCTAATGTCATTTTTTGGCTGTACGTGTTACAGTTTAGTCAAATTGTATGTGTTGAATTTGGATTAATTTCTATAATAAATGATTAGAATTCTCCATTCTCCTTTTGTTTCGAGCGAATTTTTTCTTCTTTTGTTTAACCTCTGATGTGAAAAAATGGTGGCAGTTTGATTATTAAGGTTTTGATAAACCAATAGATGTTATGAAACAGTTTGCAATTGACTTTTTCAAACATTTAACTGACACAGCCTTATACTCTTTGAGCGAAAGATTTATTTTACTTCAAAATTTTTGTGACAAATTCGGCTTTTTATTTATTATTAGAAAATTAAGCTTAAAAATGTCAGCGACATTGAGCAACACTGCAGCGACCTGTGAATTTGTTTAATTGATGATAATGATATGGACACTAATGCAAGTGACTTGGCAAAATGAATTGGTCACGCTTTCAAAAATTATTGGTGTCTGATTCGAAATCCGACCTAAGTATGCTCGATACATCGAAATTCGATCACAAAAAAGACTAGCTGAAATCTTTCCAAATAATTGTATCGCATTGCGAATTTTACTGACTTTGCCTGTTACGGTAGTTGGTGCAGAGAGAAGCTTCTCGAAAGTGAGGATCATTAAAATGTATCTATGCGGTCAATCTTGGGTTTCGAGAAACTTTCCGATTTGGCTATTATTTATATTGAACATAAACAAGAAAAGCTGATAAATTTTTCTAGTCTTATTGGAAAATTTGCAGCGGTGAAAGCTAGATGAAAGCCTTTATAAGGTATGTGTGTACTAACATTGCGCTTTTGTCTCACCGGTTATGTAATGTAAATAAAATACAATAAAAATGAGAAAATGCACATTGTGAAATTGCATGAAAAATTTCCTTAAGAAGGCCCCATTTTTGTTCTCGCCTCAGGCCTCGCTGATGCACGGGCCGGGCCTGGTGAAGCAGAGTTTCCCTTCGGTTGAGTGTATACTGACCCGAAGGTAGTTTTAATGAGCCAACTTCACCTACTTGTGGTTTACATAAAATGCGGTGAAGCCTAGCAGCATCCGACATTTTTCCAATGTTGGAGCAGTAGTCCTGCCAGCACAATCGCTTTCTAATGCGTATAAGATGCTTATACTCCTGTCGAACCTTGTGATAATCAGCCCAATCGGAAATTGATTGAGATAATTTTGCTTGATTCCAAGCTCTCCTACTTTTCTTACGGAGGTCTTGGAGCTCCCTATTCCACCAGGGAAGAGGTTTGCTCATTTCCCTCTGTAATCTGCAGGAGTTCTCATATGAGGATGTAAGAGCTTGCTGTACAAAGTCAACAGCACCCTCTACGTCCTCTTTTGTTGAGCAACTAGGAGCCCAAGAACCCGAGCGACTACTAAGGTGCTGCTTAAAAAGAGCCCAATTAGAGGACCTTGGATTCCTGTACAACCTAGAAGAAAAGGAATCAGCATGTAAAGAGAAGAGTATCTGTCTGTGGTCAGATAGACACTCCTCTTGTGAGACATGCCAATTTCTTATATCATTAGCGAGGTCGAGAGAACATAAGGTTAGATCAATAACCTCCTGTATCTTTGCCACAACAAATGTAGGTTCACTTCCCTATTTAATAAAATTAAATTGGTTGAGGCTAAATATTCAGCAAGTGCAGTCCCACGTTTATTGGTATCGCTGCTGCCCCACAAGGTGTGGTGAGCATTGGCGTCACACCCAATAATTAGTGGTATCTGCTTTTTTCTGCAGTAGTCAACCAGAAGAGAAAAAGCTCTACCTGGAGGTAAATGAGGAGAGTCAAAAGGCAGGTATGCTGATGTAACAATGATGTTACGCCAGTGCCCTGCACTTTTATAACTTAACTCAACAGACACCATGTCACGGTTGCTAAATTGTTTGAGGAGCACTGGGTTAAGTTTCCGTGAGGCAAGCACGCAAGCCCTTGGTCCTTGTACCACAGTCCCCACTAACACAGTATATAATTTATCATTTAATCCACATACCTTGTTCTTATAGATCCAAGGCTCCTGGATCAATGCTAGTTTTGTCTGCAGTTTTGCTAGGCAGCGACTAAGTACACCAGTCGCACCTTGGCTATGCTGCAAGTTAATCTGAAATAATTCCAGTACTGATTAGGATGGGAGAGTACTAGTACCAACCATCCTAATCTATGTACGAATTATGCGCTTATTCCAACTTGGTATGTGTCATCAAAGTGACACGCCCAAGTTTGAAATAAGGCCTGAAGTCCAGCTGCTTAAGCACCTGGACCGATGGATGGTCCACTCCCAGGACGAAGAAGGTTTGACCTTCTTTTTCCTCCCGTTTGTAGATTTTCCAAAGGCCAGTGCACAAACCAAGGTTCTGGTTTTGCAGTCTGGAAAACACAGAGTCCCTGTCAAGTAGGCCCAGGGAAAAACACTGTGAACTTGGTCAACTTGGGAAGTTCTGATTTGCTGCAAACGCGCAGATCAGCTCCTTCCCAGGGTGGATCAAGATTAGCTAAAGTGTTCTTCAGCCAATCCAGAGTGAATTGATCTGCACATGTCATATAAAAAACGCCATGTGACAGGCCAGAAGAGTGAAACCTTGGAGGGGTCTTGCTAGTGCTTGCGACCTGATCCAAGGCTGTAGTTAAGACAGCAGTGAGTGTATCAAGCTTATCAGCTGGAATGCCGCCTTTGCTGCTGAAGTCGACAATACCAACTTTCAGTGATTCCTCAACTGCTGCTTTATAACTAGAAGGTCTTTTAGACCTTTTAGCTGTTTGTGTCAGGCTAGTGGGCGTGTCATCCTTAGGATGTCGCCGCTTTGCCTGTTTGTTAGGCTTAGGAGTTGGGTGTGCAGCAGCAATTGCCTGCTGTGCTCCCCCACTACTAATTGCCCTAGATTTTGAGGGAGCTGGGTCCTCCTGAGCAGTATTCTGCCCGGTGCCCCTGCTCGAATCAGAACCTGTAACTTCGGGCAGGTTTGTGCCAGATCCCTGGAGGGCTCTGGCAGCACGAGCCTGCTTACAAAGTTTTCGTTTCTGGGCCCCACTAAGTTGCTTGCGCAAATTAATGGAGCCCAGTTTCTCCGAAAGGTTCTCCAAGGTAGTCCCTTTCGCAAGTGTTCCAGTAGCATCGCCCTCAACTGCCACCTGGTTCCCTACAGCAACTGAGGAGCCACAAGTAGCTCGGCCACCAGTGATGCCCTGTGACAACACACCTCTAGTTGGGCTGCAAGTAGCATGACCGCCAACATTGCCTTGCAACGACACAGTGCTGGCTGGGTCTCCGGAGATTTTAGAACCCTCGTCTGCCGGATACTGAGGGCCGGTCTCTGATAACTCCATCATGGTTATAGAACGGTGAGTTGGTTCATGGCTGACAAACTCAGCAAGTTGACAGTTAGGGTCCCAGCAGGGCCCCTAGTCATCCCTTAATGGGCTCACCCTGCCAACTTCTAACGGTCACCAACCGCCAGACATGCCCAGTAGCCACTCAAGCCCTGGGGAGCAGCTCTTAGTCTGGCCTCTCAGTTAGCTTCATTGAGGTACTCAAACCCCTCCACTGCTGTAAAGTGGCTGCTCATCGGAGGGGTAGAATTGACAACACAAGAATATCAATAAAAACACCTTAAGGTTTCGATTTATAACTTTGTAGCTTTCATTGTGCATCATTTCCCCGGAAAATTTCCCATTTTTCCATTTTGGGAGGTTTAGACCTCCAAACCGCCCCTGTGCACATCAGGATACACATGGGTCATGCATTCCCACACGTGGGCGTGTGAATTTAGACCCCCTAGAATTCAGAATATCTCCTGCAGATTACGACAGATCCCCAGAATTGAATTTTTGACATATTTCTCGCGTTTTGCAGTTTTGCTCCATCGAAACTCCCATTTTTCAGTTGCTAGCATACCTGGGCGTGGGGGTTGGCGTTATGCACCCCCAATAAACTAAAATACCCCCCCCCTTAGAAATCAAAATACCCCCCCAGAATTCAATTTTTGAAAATTTTTCTTGCCTTTTCGCATTTTGATTCCAATGGATAGTGCTCGATGAGAAACGTTGAAAAAGAGTGTTTTTTCGCCATACCATCATTTTTAAGGCCATTTTTGACCTTTTAAAAAGTCTTGCAACCCCCCCCAGAACTTTGGTGCCGCCCACCTATGGTTGCTAGTCACGTATGGTCATGCCATTAATGCCTCTGCATGATTTGGATACTAACCTGTCGAACACTACTAATAACTGAAACTCACTGCTTCACTGCCTACTTATTGTGTTTGTCCCTATCACAATTTAAGAAATTACTCTTCTGCATTTCACTGTAAAAGTTTCCATGCGAATCGTGTTTATTTTTACAAGTAATGTCTCACAAATATCATTCTAAAATAATTAATTTTAAAGTTTGCAGCGGAATATAGATCATAGAAGTTTATCGTGATTATTGCTGAAAATTACGCGTCTTTTAGAATACGATGTATGTATGTTACTTTAAATCAAAAAACTATATTATAATAATTGCTTTAAGATTTCAATTATTCAGTCACTCTAACTTTTCAATTATTCGAATGAATAGCACTACAATCCAAATGGCTCAGAAAAAATATCCAAGTATTTATTTGTTAGGTTTCTTAATTTGTTAATTAAATATGGCTAGCTAGTATTACAAAAAACAACCTTCTCAGATCCGGACGCTCCTAGTCGTCAGGAACCACGTTTTCGCGAATGGCGCCACTGGGTCGTGGTGAACGTACCCGGAGCAAACATTTCTTCAGGAGAGGTGCTGACACAATATAAGGGTCCTTCTCCGCCGGCAGGGACCGGTAATTATTTTTAATTATTTTTATGGGTTATCAATTAGAAATCTGGTAAAACTCACAAAAGTAACTAGTAAGTACCTATCATTCCTGTGTCTGCTCTTCTCAGATTTTCTTCAACATGTATGTATTGTATCTTTTTGCCTTAGCTGCATTCCTGAAAAATAATGTTCTTCGTAGATCAAGACCCTTATACCAATTTTATCGCGCTACATCCTATAAACTTATTTTCTAGCCTTCGAATTCACAAAACGAGCTTTTTTTGCACGGTTGGTGAGAGACTGACTTATATTTTTGTGCACTCTCGATATTCAAATGAGTAAAAAAGTTAAAATATCTGTTATGACCACTGTAACCAAAAGTATGAAACAGTTTTGCGCTGTCTCATTTTTCACTATTTTTCCTGCTGCTTCTATTGATGTTATCACTTCCTTAGGAAATGGCATCCGTATTTTTTACGAAATTATAGTCACTTAAGTTCAGGCATAAATGTTAAGAATTTATATCGACACTAAACCGACAGATTACGATGATTGTAAATCAGATCACCAGGATAAGCGTAACCTGTCAGCTTTGTGTCCGTGATAGTTTGCAAAGTTTATGTCCAAATTTGTGCGAAATGGATTATAAATTTGGATTTTATATAATCTTATTTTCATAAGCGGTGCGGATCATATATGTACAGCAAAGAAATTCAGGGGGGTCAGACCCGAAAAATTTTAAAAAGTGCCTTTTTGGGCTGAAAAAGATCGGGTTTTTGACGTTTCGGACAATGCTCGTTCTTTGTACGGCATACAAATAAAAAATTTCGAAAAAATTTGGAATAATCGAGTAAATTGAACAGAATATATGTGGTCGAAAAATGTGTTTATGGCGCGAAGTGCCAAGAAATTGTGACTTTTATGCCAAAAATCTGCTAAAAACGCTTAAAAAGGAACACTTTTTGAAATTTTTACGAATAAAACGACAATTCTGGGCAGGTCGCAGCCATTTTGCGAGAAGGGTGGCCAGTAACCGTTTGGGGGTCAACCATACGTGGGCAGCACCAAAATTCTGGGGGGGGGGTCGCAAGATTTTTCAAAGGTCAAAAAATGGCCTTAAAATGGTGATATGACGAAAAAACACCATTTGTTAACATTTCTCATCGAGCACTATCCATTGGCATCAAAAAATAGCGAAAAAAACAAAAAAATTTCAAAAATTGAATTCTGGGGGTATTTTGGTTTCTGGGATGTATTTCGGTTTCTCGGGGGGGGGTGCATACCCCTAAAACCCCCACGCCCAGGCGTGGGGTAAACCCACGCAACCCCTCCTTCATGAACACGCATGGTGCGCTGATACGGATGATATTTAGTGAAGGCATCATGTGTAACCAACATTTTTTATTCTATTTGTAACGAAACTGCAGCTTTCATATAATTGATCTCGGTCCATTAGACTCTCATTGCACTGTGCGAGAAATAAATTAACACGTTGAGAAATAAAAAACAAAAATATGCGTTTGTCGTTCATCAGATATTAGGCAGAAATTGTTTATTGAACCAAGTCTGAAATAATTTTGAATTGCACCCAGTCTCAATCGTGTTTATGTGCAAAAGTTTTTAACAAAAATGCATGTCAATGTAGATATTTAAAAAATTCAGGGTAAGACTAGGGGCGGATTTAAGGGGACGGGGAGGAGCGGGATTTTCCGGCGCTTCGTGCCAGATTTTCGCTAAATTTAAAGAAATTTAATGCTTTTTTGCCCAAAATAGTGGAAAATTTCGAAAGTTTTCGAGAAAATGTTGCATCAAAAGTGATTTTCAATAAAAGTAGACAATGTAAAACGTCGAAAAAAGCTATTTTGCGCGTGAAGGGTAAATTTTTGACCTATTTTCGACTGTCTTTGTAAAAGTTGGCGTAAGCCCACCCTCCCCCTAAGGAGAATTCTAGATCCGCCACTGGGTACGACTCTAGCGTTTATTGCTTAAGAATTGTTTCTTGTAACCTACGTTAGTTCCCTTTTATACGTTAGTAGTAATGGCCGGCAGTCTGGGGCGCAACGCTGTAGGATAGGCTATGTTATAACATAGGCGATGACGTAAAAATCTGCTCCCTGAGGTAGGCTGAGGAGCAACGTTAAAGTATGGATAAAATTCAGGATGGCTATGGGTGTGTAAGGGGGAGGGATCCCACCGCGCCGCCTGTTATATCATGGCCTGTGTTGCAGTGTTGTTCCTCAGGTTGCATGGTCGATCTGGGGGTGGTGTCGATGAATTTTTTGCTAAAAAATGGTATAAATGGCATAAAACAGGCACGTGGCTGGCCGTTGGAGGACCAGCACTGATTTGGAAGGACTGTACCCAAAAATGGCACAAAATAACGTCTAAAAAATCCGATTTTTCCAAATTTTGGGATCAGGACCCCCTTGGGGATCAGGACCCCCCTATTCCCCCAGATCTACATGCCTGCATAAAAAATTTGTATCTGGTCAAGCATTTTTCCGATTTTCGCCCTGTTTTATCTAGAAATTTTCTTTGCTGAGATGCCCCCTCGTGCATGTCTTGTTGTATGTATTTTTACTGTACGAAGAAGCACGTACACAACAAGTCATGAATGATGTACAACTAATTTTGCTCCATCTGTCGCGATAATTCAGTTGAACATTAATCGCGAAAAATTGCTAAAATTACAGTAATAAATGAAATAGGCAGCCATATAGATCAACGAATATATCGGATATGCTGCAAATGTGATTTGTTTCACATAAGAGAAATACGATATAGCAATACGTCGCTCGCAGGTATCGCGAAAATAACCAAAAAAATTCGCAGTTATTTCAAGTGTTTTCTGAGCTTCTCATCCGTAGATGCGAAGCATGGCGGCTTTAGGGGTCAGCCTTCAGTCTCAAAAATAGGCATAAATTGATGGTCATTGCAGCAAAAAAAATTTAATTTTCATCAATTAATAGAAACTTTTCCATTTAGGTCCCCTCCCGTGTATGTCTCCTCTCCCACTCATTTGCATGGGTCTGCATACTACCGAAAACTTTGCCGTTTAAAAACAATTATTGATATTTTTTGTAAATTCGTGGAAAATCTTTGTCATGTTATGAAATATTTTTTGTCAAGTTGTGAAATATTTTAGTCACGTTGTGAAATATTTTTGTCACGTTGTGGAAATTTTTTGTCACGTTGTGGTAATTTTTTGTCAAGTTGTGAAATTTTTTTGTCAAGTTGTGAAAATTTTTTGTCAAGTTGTGAAAATTTTTGTCAAGTTGTGAAAATTTTTTGTCAAGTTGTGAAATATTTTTACATGCTTAAGCATAGTACTTTTATCAAGTTGTGAAATATTTTTGTCACGTTGTGAAAATTTTTTGTCAAGTTGTGAAAATTTTTTGTCAAGTTGTGGAAATTTTTTATCACGTTGTGAAAATTTTTTGTCAGGTTGTGAAAATTTTTTGTCAAGTTGTGAAAATTTTTTGTCAAGTTGTGAAATATTTTTGTAAAATTTTTATATTTTGCTGAAATTGTGCTGTTTTACGTATTTTTTTACCAAAATAATAGAAAGTCATCCATCGGCCCAAAAAAGGGAAAAAAGAAAAAAATGAAGAAAATATGAGTTTTCAGCACTCAATTCTGGTGTCTCAGCTTGATCAAAAACTGTTTACACCTTAAAAATCAAAATTGCTTCAATTCTGCATCATGAATGCAGGTTTACTGCATCCATGACCCCAGCTGGCACGACGTGGACGTATGAAGCTCGCCAGCCACGAGATAATATAAAAAACATTCTTAGCACAATGTACAAAAAAGGAAATAGGACAGTGTATGATCACAGGGTATAAATAACATAAGTATTTACCGCTCGGCCAGTCAAACAAGTATACGTGCGCCCACGAACTCTTTTCAAGGAGGTAGCGCACGCACCTTTTCACTTCACCAGACACACTGTACACCCCAACCGCCACTAACCCGGATCGCGGGGTACGGCTGAGAATGTACAACAAAACAAAATCGAAAACGAACAGAGGCCGCTACACATCGCCGGCACTTGCTCCTCACAAGGCACGACATGTAAACGGGAAACAAAACAAAATTCAGAAAAAATAATAAAGGTATACACGTGTCCACGAACCTGTTTCACCAGGGTAACACGTGCACCCTACAATCAAAAGCCGAACGGTAAAGTACAGTAATCGGGGACCAAAGAACGTTTATCATACACAACCCTATAATCTTTTTTGTACACCGCGGTAAAAACGTTTCTCATATTATCCCTGAGAATTTTCTTTTCCAAAACGGTCTTTATGATCTCGTTTCCTGAACAGAAACCGATGACCATTTGTTTCATTATGTCGAAATCGATTTCTTTTCTAGTGTTGAATGTTAAACGGAACCCCCGAATTTTATGAGTTTGATTTACAATATTTTTCCCGTCAATAGTAACCCTGTATGCGTAATTTTTAGGCCCTCCCGCTACGAATTCACATATGTAAGCCCCATCCCCATAACCGCTAAGCTCGTCGGTCATATCGCCCAAGTAACGGCCTATCGGAACCGTATAATTATCATTTTTCCGAGTTAAATAAATAATTGAATCAGTGTCGAAATAAATTACGCGCGTATCCAATTTTTCTAAATATGAATATAATTTAAGTCTAGCTTGTGCTGTTACATAAGAAGCTATTACGGGATTTGTGTTATTTAATGCTTCTAAAAATTCGTCTTCTACAACATAAGTTGTACATGCCATGCGCTCGCCTAAAAACTGTACAGTGCTAACTTTTTTCGTGGGATCGAACATTAACTTTACAAATTTTTCCGGCTCGGTGAAATATTCGACCTGAGATAAATTATTACGCTGACCGAATTTTCCCCAAAAAGAATTTAACATAAGTTTAGATAAAGCGCGCATACCTGAGTTTTTCTCAATTTTTTGCCTGTCTAACCTGATACCCTCGACTTCCTCGTATCGTCTAATATATTCTTCTTTTTCTGCTTCCGTTGTACATCCCTTTGGCCATCCGTCCGCCTGCTGCTTCAATCGTAGGAACGTGTTGATATATTCAGTGAAAAGCCCTCCCTCCTTGGTCGTTGGGTCGTATTTCTCGATTTCTGTATAGTGCCAAACTTCGTGGATTTTTGATACAGTGTAGCCTTTCTCGATTGCTTTGTACAGTTCTAGGGAAACCCAGGCGCCTGTGATTGATCTTTCTTCGTCTGAATGCTCACAGACGTCCTGCTTTTCGAAAACACAGGTCCGGCAGAGGGGGAATAATAATTTGCCGTCGTGTCGAAAAGGTAGGACTGGGTGGTACAAACCCCGAGGGGGACGACTGTACATTTAATAATACCATTGTACGGTTTATCATACAACGAAACAAAATTTTCAGTGATAATTACAGGGTGTTTTAAAGGAAATTCGCCCGTCTTACATACCCAAGGATACAAACTACATACATCTGTATAAGAAATTTTTTCGCCTTCTTTACATTCATGATACAACTTTACAGCGTTTGTACGACCGCCGTAAAATGCTTCTCTCGGCGATAACGGAGTTACGAAATTTACAGAATCGAAAAAACGTTTCATATTTACATTTTGTTCTAGCTCTCGCTTCAGTTCACATTCCCATTTTTCTACAACTGTATAACCCGAATTTTCTAACGCTTTACGTCTATCTACAGTGGCCTGATACGCTTCCTCGAACGTTCGATTATCTAGAGTTCTCTGCTTTCTATTTACAATATTACATTTTGTACACCCGTGATAGTAACAACCGTTGAATTCATAGATTGTGTTCCCCGAGATCCCGTCGACTTTAAACCGCCCAATTTTTACCTCACCCCCGTTTAATTTATGTCGAATGCGAATATTTTGAGTTTCCGAAAGCCATTTTAACCATTTTAATGCTATTATCGATTGATTTTCTTGAGACCGGTACCCATGAGCTGGAACAATGCCAATACGTTCTGGTTTGAGGAAATTTTTTCGAAAGACGTGATTACAGGCCGAAGCTATTGTTAAACTGACTAGAAAAGGATCTACGCCCGTTTCGTCGATGAAAATTTGACGAAACTTTAAACAACAACGCCTTAAAATATCTACATCGGAATTACAATATTCTACAAGCTCTTTTTGTAAATCAAAGGGTTCGTTTTTTGCTTTTTCAGTTTCGTACCATTTGAAAAATTCCTCGCGCGCCTCGTCTTTCATAGTGTTGGGTGAGTAGTGTTCGGAGTCGGGTAGGGGGCCGATATAATTTTGGTTGTTTTTTGTGTTGAAAAGATGTGGGAAGTACCCCTTCTTCAACTCTGGAATCCCGAAAGTTTTTGGGAGAGAAGAAAGGGGCATGGGTAGGAAATTTAAGGAATCAATAACCCTAACACCCCCCACTTCCAACATTATGACTTCGAGACCGCGCGTTACGATTTTGGGTAAAACTGTACAATTTTCGTGTAAATATTCAAGTAAAAATTGAGAATCGAAACCGCGAGCGTTATGGGCTAAAACTGTGGCGCCCCGATGCTGCTCGCTAAATAACCATTTACAAAAATTTTCTAGACATTTATCGCCTAAAAACGTATACTTGCCACAGTTCTGACAAAAATCTGTATCTATACATTTTTCACAAACGCGATGAGCTATACAACAATTTGGCTCGTGCTTGAAAATTTTTCCGTACTTGTTTTCCCCAATTTCTACATCCTGACGAGTTTCGAAATCAAAAAATATAAAGAAAGGTTTTCGTTTTGGTTCGGAATTCTTATCTATAGGTTTCATATAACATTGATGGTTGTCTCGATCTACATTACAGTTACACGTTTTACAGAAAAACTGATTACATTTATGATTTTTACCGTATTTGCTGCTTATTAATTGATTACAAGTTTTACAACGTTTTAGAGTCTGACAGAGTGAAAGGCGAGTCTGATCGTTTGTTTTTGACGGTTTTCCTAATTTATGCTTATCAAAACATGATTCGCTCACGAACCATCGATTACATTCGTTACATAACTGCCAATTTACAAATGTACATTCCGGAGACGAATCACAACATCTACATTCGCCCTTATTACATTCGTGTCGCTCAGAATGATCATACGGTTTATCACAGATTTCACAATAATAAGATGCGCCGAAAAATGCGGGGACTCGGGTTATTAAATCAAAATGATTGTGGTGGTGGTACAAATGTATAATTTTTTCGGCCGTGGGGCCTGCGAAAATTAAAGAATCGTTGAAATCTCGAGAATAGACTTTTAATTGATACGTGGGTGATAAAACGGTCTGAATTTTACGAACTTCTTCAATCCCGCAGAGTGCCCTATGCTCCCCTAGCCCCGCTTCGACCATTAAATTTTCAGCCAAACGTTTTTGTAAAGTGTGACGACTTTTGTCTCCCTTTCTTATAGTCTCCCATTGAGGATGGTTGTCTAATTTAGCCTTTCCAGTGACTATAGCCCTGGCCAAACATAATTTATCAGTGTTTTGGATTTGGATAAAACACCCCCCATTCCCACAATGCCTTTGAAACCAAGTGTCCCAATTTACGATTCTCGTTTTCGAAATTTTCTTACGATCTGTTCCGCGGCCGCCCATGGGGGCGTTAACGATAATAACGTTCAAACTTATTACTTCGTCGAACGAAAAATCCTTCCTTGACTGATTAACTCGTTCTGCGACGCTTAAGATCCGATCGGCGTTCATGAATTGTCTGGGGACGAAAGGAATTATTACATGCCGGTCCAGACTCGGGTGAATTAGTTCGACTCCGACCAAATCGTCGGGGCTACAGCCGTCTAAAATCCTTTCCAACGCGCTGTTTAAAACGGACTGGAGGAATCCGCCAAAACCGCGGAGCTCCTCAACGCGTAGGAAACGTAGGTTGTAGCCCCTGGCCTCAGAGTTAAATCGTTTCACTCTCGTCCTGAACATTTCGCCGACAATGTAATAATCAGTCGCCTCTCGTCCCCAGCCGATTTGCGCTCCTTCCTCTTCGCCGAAAATAACGTCCCAGAATTCGGGCGATCCGAAATTGGTTCTGTCGGCTTTTGATAACTTGATAAATTCTTGAAAAATGAACGAAATAACTTTTTCTTCGCCAGCCCATAATCGGCTATCGACGAGCTTTTGAAGCGTCTGGCGATTAATAATCGGTTCTCGTAAGTTCCTGTGACGACCCGTCTTCGACAATTGTCGCCCAGAATTGCGCCGTTATCGCGTTCCGAACGCCTATTCTTCCATACTCCAAAATTTTTCGTAATATAACGCCAATAAGTCGTTCGTTTCCGACCCAAATCCTCGACTCGACCACCGCCAATAGTGTGTTGAAAGCTGGAAGTTCGAAGTGCGCCGCCATAGTTACTGAGAAGAATGAGCTCGCTAGCTCTGCTCGGCCTATTTATAGTCAGATTGGTCTGTAAGCCGTTCCGGAACAACTTGCAAACCCGTTCCGGAAGGTCTGTAAGCCCTTCCGGAACAACTTGCGTGATGAGTAATCATTGCGCGCAAATTGCAAAATATGACGTAACACACTGAAATTTCTTGTAGTGCTTTGACGATGACTCATCCTGATACTAAGTCATGTTTTATCTTCCTAGCACACCTAGGCGTGGGGGGTATGCACCCCCCCTCCGAGAAACCAAAATACCCCCAGAATTCAATTTTTTAAATTTTTTATTGTTTATTTCGTAATTTTTTGATGCCAATGAATAGTGCTCAATGAGAAACGTTGAAAATGGTGTTTTTTCGCCACACCATCATTTTTAAGGCAATTTCTTGACCTTATGGTGCCTAGCCCCTAAAAGAAAGCATATAAAAACATAAAAATTAATACTTTCTGAGAAATTGTTTGCAGTTATAGGAATTTTTCGGTGAGTTACGTGAATTTTATTTGAAATGTGCGGTCAATAATTCCGCAACATTCATACGTCCACCGTGCCAGCTGGGGTCATGGATGCAGTAAACCTGCATTCATGATGCAGAATTGAAGCAATTTTGATTTTTAAGGTGTAAACAGCTTTTGATCAAGCTGAGACACCAGAATTGAGTGCTGAAAACTCATATTTTCTTCATTTTTTTCTTTTTTTCCCTTTTTTTGGCCGATGGATGACTTTCTATTATTTTGGTAAAAAAATACGTAAAACAGCACAATTTCAGCAAAATATAAAAATTTTACAAAAATATTTCACAACTTGACAAAAAATTTTCACAACTTGACAAAAAATTTCCACAACCTGACAAAAAATTTTCACAACGTGACAAAAAATTTCCACAACTTGACAAAAAATTTTCACAACTTGACAAAAAATTTTCACAACGTGACAAAAATATTTCACAACTTGACAAAAGTACTATGCTTAAGCATGTTAAAATATTTCACAACTTGACAAAAAATTTTCACAACTTGACAAAAAATTTTCACAACTTGACAAAAAATTTTCACAACTTGACAAAAAAATTTCACAACTTGACAAAAAATTTCCACAACGTGACAAAAAATTTCCACAACGTGACAAAAATATTTCACAACGTGACAAAAATATTTCACAACTTGACAAAAATATTTCATAACATGACAAAGATTTTCCACGAATTTACAAAAAATATCAATAATTGTTTTTAAACGGCAAAGTTTTCGGTAGTATGCAGACCCATGCAAATGAGTGGGAGAGGAGACATACACGGGAGGGGACCTAAATGGAAAAGTTTCTATTAATTGATGAAAATTAAATTTTTTTGCTGCAATGACCATCAATTTATGCCTATTTTTGAGACTGAAGGCTGACCCCTAAAGCCGCCATGCTTCGCATCTACGGATGAGAAGCTCAGAAAACACTTGAAATAACTGCGAATTTTTTTTGTTATTTTCGCGATACCTGCAAGCGACGTATTGCTATATCGTATTTCTCTTATGTGAAACAAATCACATTTGCAGCATATCCGATATATTCGTTGATCTATATGGCTGCCTATTTCATTTATTACTGTAATTTTAGCAATTTTTCGCGATTAATGTTCAACTGAATTATCGCGACAGATGGAGCAAAATTAGTTGTACATCATTCATGACTTGTTGTGTACGTGCTTCTTCGTACAGTAAAAATACATACAACAAGACATGCACGAGGGGGCATCTCAGCAAGGAAAATTTCTAGATAAAACAGGGCGAAAATCGGAAAAATGCTTGACCAGATACAAATTTTTTATGCAGGCATGTAGATCTGGGGGAATAGGGGGTCCTGATCCCCAAGGGGGTCCTGATCCCCAAAATTTGGAAAAATCGGATTTTTTAGACGTTATTTTGTGCCATTTTTGGGTATAGTCCTTCCAAATCAGTGCTGGTCCTCCAACGGCCAGCCACGTGCCTGTTTTATGCCATTTATACCATTTTTTAGCAAAAAAATTCATCGACACCACCCCCCCCCAGATCGACCATGCAACCTGAGGAACAACACTGCAACACAGGCCATGATATAACAGGCGGCGCGGTGGGAGCCCCTCCCCCTTACACACCCCTAGCCATCCTGAATTTTATCCATACTTTAACGTTGCTCCCTCAGCCTACCTCAGGGAGCAGATTTTTACGTCATCGCCTATGTTATAACATAGCCTATCCTACAGCGTTGCGCCCCAGACTGCCGGCCATTACTACTTACGTTAAGCGCTATTATCATAGTAGTTATCTGCATAAAACGAAAATTTGCCTTAGAAGCATCCAAATCAAATCGCATAAGCCTTTAATTCCTCGCTTTTGTTCATTAGGATTACACAGATACGTTTTTTTGGTTTACGAGCAGTCGCGCGGCAAACAAAAATATGAAGATTTGGGAGACAGTAGAGCCAGTTGGAAAGCGAGCAAGTTTGCCGTTGTTCATCATCTCCGCGTAGCGGCAGGAAATTATTTTCAAGTAATTTATTGTTCACCTAATGTTTTTTCGTCGTGAAAGAAATCTTTCAACCATGCAGAGACAAGGCCATAATTCTATGAGTCTGTGAAATTTCTAAATTTCTTTGAATGTAAAAAAACGAAAAAATTACTGTGGCAGAAAATTAGCCATTTTTTCAACACCCGTCAGTGGCAGCGGTGCCCAGCAGAACTAACGATTTTTTGCGCAGCTAAATATGTGTGCTTACGTACTTAAATATTGTATGAGATAGATGACCGTGCCAGTAGATGGCTCACTGTTCATACTTAAGATATAAATGTTTCTTTTTTATGCAAAATTTCAAATTTCAAGTCATTTTTCATGAGTTCGAAAGATTTTTCTTGTGCTTTACTTTCTGCCACCAAACAGAAGAACCAAGGTTATTCAGCCTCGGCTGTTTGATGCATTTCAATTCATGAAAACTGTAATTCAGAAAGGATGATTATCCGTTAAGTTTGTTGAAGCGGATGAGCATGCAAATAGGTATGTACCTACATGTATAGGTACATACATGAATATGTGTGTACTAGCAAAGAAAAATGCTCCGATGGAACAAAAAAGATAAATATACTTGGAATTGTGGATTATTAAGGATGTAAAGGGAGGGGACTAGGAAAAAGCTACATAAAGTCGCAAAATCTGCTAAAAATCACACTTTCTCTAAGAAACGCAAAAAAATCGAAGTATATTCTGCGGCCAACAGATTAAAATAAATATTTAACCATAAAAATGATTGAAAAAGCAGCACGTTACCTATGCAGTAGCTATGGGAAATGATATTGAGTAAACTAACAGTCTTTCTAAGCCAATTGAATGAAATAGCAACCATCGATGCATCCAAGACAATTGAAGAAATTGTTGGTTTAAAACAGTAGGAAACGCGTAAGTTGACTTGAAACAGACTATATGTAGCTACACTAGCATGCCCGTAACGATTGTGTGCACTTATCAATCGGCCCCGGCTTTGCTTGCTATAATGCTCATAACAAAATAAAACAACTTTAAATACAATACCACTTGGTTTTCTGGATCTAGTATACAATTTACCCACCGACGTTTTTTGTGTAGTGTGTAATATGTAATGTGTTATGTGTAATGTGTATTGTGTAATGTGTCATGTGTAGTGTGTAATGTGTAATGTGTAAAGTGTTCATATTACACATTATACATTACACATGACACATTACAATACATTATGGATCGGCTAAAAAACGCTGGTGGGTAAATTGTATACTAGATCCGGTTTTCTATCAATCAGGTACGAAGCTAGTCAGCGTTGCTACTTGCCAGCAATTTAAAAAAGTAAACATTATAGATTTCGTTTATACACTCTTATCTGAAACTTTGAAAATTATTTAAAAAAGACACTTTCTTAGAGGCTGCAGAATATACTTTGAGTTTTTGCGTTGCTTAGAGAAAGTTTGATTTTTAGCAGATTTTGCGACTTTAGGTAGCTTTTTCCTAGTCCCTCCTTTTACATCCTTAATAATCCACAATTTCAAGCATATTCATCTTTTTTGTCCCATCGGAGCATTTTTATTTGCTAGTACCCTACTTCTAATCAGCATGATTTGAGTACATCAATCAGTAAACACATACAGTAACATGCCACAATAATGACGGCAGTCCAAGAACGCGGAAACAATATTGTTCTTAACATCCGCATTGTCCTTTTTAAACACAACAACCTTACATTATTTAAACAGATCAAAGTTTTTCAGCATAAACTTTACGCAAAAATCAAGTGTTAGGAACACTAACTCTCAGATTTGGAAGTAAAATAAATTTGTAGTATAAACCACATATTAACAACTAATGAATAGTGTAAACATTACACAACTACTAGGTATAGAGAAAACTAACAGTCAGATTCCCAATTCTGATTTTTCGTAGAACATTTTGAAAAAAAAATTAAGTTTCCGCAAGGCTCTAGAACTGAATTTAATATGCAGTGTAAACTTTACACAACCACAGAATGTAAAGGAGATTTTAGTCGGATTCGTAATTCTAATATTACTCTGATATTACGATTAAGATTTATGAAAAAATTGAGTCTCCACAATAACCCGAAAACAAATAAACATCAGTTGTAAACTACTTTACACCACTGTTGAGTGTACGCAAACGCTCTCAAGTGGCGTCTCACATTTGATTCCTGGTACATTTTTAGACTTTAGAAAAAATCAAGCGTCTGCAAGGCTCTAGAACTAAAGTTAACATGCAGTGTAAATTTAGCACAACCACAGAGTGTAAAGAAGATTTCAGTCGGATTCAGAATTCTGATATTACTCTGATATTACGATCAACATATATGAAAAATTAGGTCTCCACAATGGCCCGAGGACAAATAAATATCAGATGTAAACCAATTTACACCACTCTTCAGTGCAAACAAAGTCGCGTATCACATTTGGTTTCTGGTTCAGTTTTAGACTCGAGATTATGTCCAGACTCATAACCCAGAACTTGGCAGAAAAAAACAAGACAGAAACACGTTCAACTCCCCCATTTTTTTGACTTTACACCCCACGAAAAAGTTAAATATTGATGTAAACAAACGCAATTCGCTGTGACGCGTACCCCTTAGAAAGTACTTTATCATAGGTAGCGCGTACCTAAAATATACTTGGGTACCCCTAACACCTGTGCACCCCCTACAGCTATAACGGGACACTTCTGGAAGGTGCAGTTTTTTTTAAAGGAAAGATAATAAAAAAATTCGCTGCCCGTGTTTTTTTGTTTTTCTTGAAACTCAAAACTGACTGTGTAAAGAAGGTGTAAAGTTTTTGTGTAGCGTTATAACATAGGACAAATTTTGGGACATTTATAATGCGGCATGTGGACAACTGAGTATTGATGACTCGAAGAATTGAACAGCATAGGATAATATAGGGACGAATTCTACAAATGGTGCTTTTTTGTTTTTTGAAATTCGCATTAGTTATCGAATGACAGTGTAAAGAGTGCGAAAATCTGGGGGAGAAAAAGCACTTTTTGGTCGAGTTTTCAACCTGCTTATGTCTGATACTGACTCCACTTATGAGTTTTTTGGAATGTTTTCTGACAAAAATGTAGAGCGGATCAAGGGCTACATTCTGCATATAAGCAAGGTCTTCTACGCTCTATGGTGAGTGAGATCCTGGGGTTTAAAGTTTACACTCTAGTGGATGGTGTAAAAAACTGATTTTAAGTAAGATTTCTCTAGCAAATTTTTCCGCTTATGAGTCAGGGTAAATTGAATACAGCAGTAATAAAGTGCCTCTCAGGGGCTACACATCGCAGCATACTGCATTTAAAAAACGCAATATTGAGTTATTTATGGGGTGTAAAGTTCGAAATCAGAGGTAAAAAATGGGCGAAAAAACACGTTTTTTCCGAATTTTGATTAATAAATCATACCAAATAATTTTTGCAAGAGAATTTTGGCACACAGGAATGTACTACGATTTAAAAGCTACAAATTGTACCAAACCGAATTTCTTTAAACTCAATGGGGAGTTCGGTACGGAATTTTAAAGTTTACAGTGTTCTAAATGATGGAAAATACGTTTTTGATGCGTTTTTTGTTCGCCACTTTCTCCGTCCAGAAGTCGGGATAAGTCCAATAGAATAAAAATAAAGTGCTTTATATCGGGTGCATGTCAAAGCAAATTGTCTATACATTAATATTTAGCGAGTGTAAAGTCAAAAATTTGGTGGTTTATACCTATTGTTAGTTTACCCATAGAACAATATGGAGACTTAATTTTTTTTCATAAATATTAATCGTAATATCGGAACAATATCAAAATTACGAATCTGACCCGAATCTTCTTTACACTAGGTGTTTACATGAAGTTTACACTACATATGTATTTATCTTCGTTTTTGAGCATTCCAGAAACCTAATTTTTTCCTGGAGTTTAGAAATTTTCAAATAATCAAATATGAGACGTCACGTAGGTGCGTTTTTTTACATCCAACAGTGATGTAAAGTAGTTTACACTCATTGTTTATTTGTCCTCATACCATTGGATACATGCAATTTTTTCAGAAATGTTGATAATAATATCCGAGTAATATCAGATTTACAAATCGGAATAAAATCCTCTTTACACTAGGCGGTTGTGTAAAGTTTACACTGCTAATTAATCTTCGGTCTAGAGCTTTGAGAAAACCTGAATTTTCTGCCGAAAGCTGAAAATTTACATGGAATCAAATAAGGGACGTCAGCTGGGCGCGTTTGTTTACACTCAACAGTGATGTAAAGTGGTTTATCTTCGTTCTAGAGCTTTGCAAAAACCTAAATTTTTTGCCGAAATTTGAAAATTTACATGGAATCAAATGAGGGACGTCAGCTGGGCACGTTTGTTTACACTCAACAGTGATGTAAAGTGGTTTACATCTGTGTCTATTTGTCATTAAACCGTTATAGAGACGTAATTTTTTCATGAATGTTGATCGTAATATCCGAGTAATATCGAATTTACAAATCCGACTAAAACCTTCTTTACACTCGTTGCTAGTGTAAAGTTTACACTATATAATAAACTTTATTCTAGAGCCTCACGGTAACTGATTTTTTCCCTAAAGTCGTAAAATATATATGGAAACAGATGTGATATGTCTGCTAGGGGCGCATGAAGAGTAGTGTAAAGTGATTAACACCTAATGTTAATTTGTTCTTAGAAGATTATAGAGGTTTCATTTCTTAATAAATGCTGATCGTTATATCAGAGCAATATCGAAATTATTAATCCCACTAAAATTCTTTACACTCTTGTATAAAGTTTGAAATGTAAATTAAGTTTAGCTCTAGAAAGTTTTGGAAGCATATTTCTTTACAGGATGTTCTACGTAACCTAAGAATTACTAATCAGAATGTTTGTTTCTTCTACAACTAGTAGCTTTGTAAAGTTGAAACCATTCAATTATTAGAAGAACCGCACAGTAAATGAAATCTAGTATTGTATTTCCAAATCTTGCTAATCAAACGTAGGGTACTAGCAAAGAAAAATGCTCCGATGGAACAAAAAGGGGAATATACTTGGGATTGTGAATTATCTAGGATGTAAAAGGAGGGGACTAGGAAAAATCTCCCTATGTTATATGCCAAGAATCGCAAAATATGTAAAAATCAGACTTTCTCTAAACAATGCCAAAAATCGAAGTATATTCTGCGGCCTTTGAAAAATGTAAAAGTTTAGTAAACAATTTCTGTAGACATGCGTAAAAGAGTATCTACATAAGGTCTGTGGCACGTCAGCTTTCGTGTTTCCTACTACTTTGAACCAACAATATCATCGATTGTCTTGAATGCATCGATATGTACTATTTCATTCAATTCGCTTAGCTACTGCATTGCTAATTCGCTGCTTTTTTTCAATCAATTTTTTGGGAATTTGAATATTGCTTGCACTTTGACACTTACAATGGCTGTATCTGCTAAGTGACATGCTTAGTAATAATGAAATACGAACAACTTAATTATGATTTGTTAACAACATTTCGCTTTAAGTCACATTATTAAGCAACTCAAAGTTGAATGAAGTCTGCAAAAAGTTGCATTACGTAATATGCTTTTAAGATATTATGTCAATCAGAAAAAATTATTTCAAAATAATACGTTTTTTCAGAGACCGCAGAATATACTTCGATTTTTTGCATCGTTTAGAGAAAGTCTGATTTTTTTCATATTTTGCGATTCTTGGCATATAACATAGGGAGATTTTTCCTAGTCCCTCCTTTTACATCCTCGATAATTCACAATCCCAAGTATATTCCCCTTTTCTGTTCCATCGGAGCATTTTTCTTTTCTATTTTTATCCTATTCGACCTCGCCCGACTTCTGAACAGAGAAAGTGGCGAACAAGAAAATTAACAAACACGTATTTTCCACTGTCCACCACATTGTAAACTTTAAAAATCTGAAACTAACGCCCCATTGAGTGTAAATCAATTCGGTCCGGCCCAGGTTATAGCCGTTTGATTGTAGTATGTGTGTATGTGCCAAACTTATGTTCCGCGAAATATTTGATATGATTTACCAATCAAAATACGAGAAAAACCTGTTTTTTCGCCCATTTTACACCATTTCTAACTTTACACTCCCATAAACAACCCAATATTACGTTTTTTTGAACGTGGCTTGCTTCGACGTGTAGCCCTTAGAAGTTACTTTATTTCTATTTTATTCAATTTATCCCAACTCATACCTAAGAAAGTTAGCAGAGAAATCTTGGACAAAATTTGTTTTTTTACTCATCCACTGGAGTGTAAAGTTTAAACCCCAAGTACTAACTGCGTATTGATTGTAGAAAAGTTTGCTGGTAAGCACAAGATAGCCCTTGATCAGTAGTACATTTCAGTCAGGAAAAATTTCTTAAAACTCATAACCGGAGTTGTTGGCAGACAGAAACAAGTCGAAAACTCGACGAAATGTGTCTTTTCACCCCCAGATTTTCGCACTCTTTACACTCCCATTCGATACCAAAAGCGAAATTCAAAAAAAAGAAAAAAGCTTCATCTACAGAATTCCTTCTTCTACAAATCTATGCCATTAAATTGTTTGAAAGGTCAATACTGAGTTGTCCACAAGCCCGGTAAAGAAACCCCCAAAATTCGCTATATGTTATAACGTTACGCCAAAACTTTACACCTTCTTTACACAGTCAGTTTTGAGTGTGAAAGAAACAAAAAAAGACAAGCAGCGAATTTTTTTATTATCTTCCTTTTAAAAAAACCGCACCTCCTAGATGTGTCCCGTTATAGCTGTAAGAGGGTGCACAGGTGTTGGGGGTATCCAAGTATATCATAGGTACGCGCTAACGCGCTACCTATGATTAAGACACAATTTCTGAGAAGTTCAACCATCGACAATGGTGAGTTGTGATAAGTCAAAAATTAATCATACCTCAAAACAAGATATATAGCACAGTTTTTTATTCTAAACATCATGATGCTATTCATTCGACTTGAAAACAAAAATTCGCTGTGCTACAGTACGCTAAACATTGAATTTTGCGCCATTTTCACCATTTTTTATTACTTTTATTAAAATTCGATTTTCTCCACGAATAATTAATATCATCCATTCAAACAGCTTTCGATCAATAGAAGAATAAATTTTCAATTAGCTGAATGCAAAAACTTTTGATACACACTAATTTACACTTTACACTGCCCTTTAAACTCAATGAGTATTCGTTAAAAATTACAAAAAATTCTAACTTATTTTCGGTTCCTGTAGGCCCCTTACATATACAGCAAAAATTTTTGCCCTTTTTACACAGCTTGTGCCTTGGACTAAATACAAAAAATAATTATCAAAAAAAGTACCCTGGACCACCAAAACAAGCGTCCGATCGACCCAATATACCCAAATTTGCGTATAAAAACAGTGCATTGCATAAGCACAGCCTTTTTTCAACGAATACTATCCGTAAGAACAGCTACCAATTGATAGAGAAAAAATTTCCTATCAGCTGAATGCAAAAAATTGTTATACACATTACTTATAACTTTACACTGCAGTTTAAACTTAATACATATTCTTTGAAAATTACAAAAATTTTAACATATTGTAAATGTAGCGCCGCCTTATGTCTACAAAGAATCGACATAGGACGGATACATTACCTTCGAGATTTACCTAGGTACGTAGGTACTTAAGTCTACGCTTAGTGCTGGCCCCGATCGCGCGGCTCTGAATGGCTTTCGATCTTTGGACCCTTACAGACCTTACGGCTTCGATCCCCTCAGCCCTAATATTGCTGGCTGCTTCTTGTCGGGTGATCTCAGCAGCTACGCCCTAAGACCTAAGGCTACCTACCTAGTCTCGGAATTTGCCGCGGAGGTCAGTTGACCTATCTCAAGCTCAAGTTGTTTATTTAACTTATTTTCAATCAGTGCCTGATCAGAAATGTTTTTGGTTCCTAATTTGTGTAGCACGCTGAACAATGAAAACAACAACAACGAGCTCTACGCTGATCAATCATCCTTAAAAATTAGATAATATTTTCGGTCAATTTTTGGCTAGAGAAATAAATTATGATTTCCGAATAAAATAAACTATCATACGAAATTTACCTATCAGTCCACTAGATGGGTGGAAGTCCTCGACGCAGGGATGTGGCCGACCTAACCCTCGGTATAACCAAAAACCACTGGGTAGGTTTTCTCTATTTTTATTCGATGCAGAATTCACGGCCTATAGCCGGACAACAAAAATACGCAAAAGAAAACGAAAATGTACAGACTATACAATCGTACAACCGGCCAACGAAAAACCCAACAGCCAGACTAAACTACAACGTTACGTACACTGGCCTCAAGGACCATTACAGTAAAACAAACAAAGATCAATTTAACGTAATACTGATAAGCTTTTATCTCAGATCGAAAGTTCTCGATTGCACAAGCGGTATGCATGAAACAATTACTATTATCATACACTTAACTCTATGCTACCGGACAAGTATCTAAATGTTTTTTATTATTGAAAAATTGGGTAATTAATGGGAAGACCGAAGGCATAGCCCACAGTGCACTATCGTAGATAGCTACTAGTATTGGCTATGTTATGGCTAACGCGAACTGCTAAGGCGAGTTCGCCTACCGTGTAACTCTCGCAGTTACACTCCCCCACGTATAGAAAAAAATTTGAAACGTAGTGGAGAATTTTTTCGGGGGTACACCATTAACACTAGCGTCAGCGACGCTCTACAACTCGGCTCTCTGGCGTTTGCAACGCCTCAACTCCGGCGTCCGCAACGCCTCATCCTGAGCGAACGTGAAAAACGAAAATAAAAAGAACAAAAAAATAACAAATATCGATAACCGGTAACGGTCAACGCATGACCTCGTTCGCACTCAGGAAACTCTCGAGCAACACTCACAATGGCGCTAGGGATAACTATATTGTTGCCCGAGTAGTTCATTTGCTGTCTCATCAGCCTCCTTCAGTCCCCGGGTAATGAGAAAAATTTTGAATTGAAAAAATTTGTAGATTGGGTATAAATTAACCCCTTGTCCGTTAAAGAGTTAAGGTACCATAATAGTAACACCGCTAATTGAGCAAAAGACAAATTAAAATACGGAATGATAAGGCAAAATTATGCTGAGCAAAAAATTTAAAGACACTGACGAGTTAAAACACGAGGTAACGATAAAAACGAGAAAAATGGCAATTATGCGAGATAACGAGGAAAAATACGAGCACCGTCAAAGAAAAAAAAATTTTTACAGCAAGAGAAAAAATGACAAGAGCAAAAAAATACACATGAAATAAACAATACACGAAGTCCTGGAATCCACATCAGGACGAAAAACGAAAAAATTGACAAAAAGCTGCTGGTCGAAGTCGACGCCGTCGCAGAGTTCCAAAAGTTCAGTACGTCGAACTTTGTAAATTAATATCGATCGCGGTAATTGGCCTTTGAGCCAAACGATTTTCCGCGACGTTGTTGCCGTTGAAAATATTCTTGATCCGATTCCGGTTCGCGACGCGTATTCGAACGGTCACAATACTGATATGGCGATTGCCTACGCCCGTACATATGCTGGCGTAAGCGTCGATGTGGATCGACGGGTCAATCATCGTCCTCAAAATCGTCATCGTCCTCGTAATCGTCCGCGTAACGACGAGGTGTAGGTGGCGTCGGAGTGAATAATTGCTCCGGCGTAAAACCGTAAGTTCGTTCGCGAGAAGGTTCGCGTGGACGCTGTTGTTATTGAGTAACAGGCCACGGTTTTGGCAAAAGTGGACCGGGTTGAGGTTGTGGCTGATAGCACCCGGTGGCTGGTTGACTTTGTTCCAACGGTGAGCGATACGACTGGTCCCATTGTTGACGTTGACGGGATTGTGACCGGCCCCGATGAGTTCCGCGGTTTGACTGTGGCGGACGGCGGTATTCATAAGGCTGCTGCTGTCGCGAGCGCGACAGATGTCCAGCATTGGCCTGAGAATACGCCTCGGAACGCTCACGCGATTCCGTAAATTGCTGCTGTTGCCGCGATTGGGTCTGCGGTCTTGTGTATTGCTGTACATGTGGTTTTACTTGTGTCTGCGGTTGTGCTTGTGATTGTGAACGGTGATGCGTTTGTGCATAGCATTGCCGGGATGACTGCAGGTCTTGCCGCCTCGATCCTCTTTGGCCTAAACGCGCTTTTAACTTAGCTGCAACTTCAGCTTGAACGAGTCTTCTGACTCGTTGTTTTTCCAAATTCTTTAACCGACGCAAAGTGTGCTCGGATTTAGTATCATAAAAATGATTCAATTTGGCCTTGTGTTCGTCTTCTGACATATGACGAACTTCTGAAGACTCAGCAAGAGAACCGGCGGCGCGTAACTTCGTCGCACGCCGTGGCATTTCCGTTGCCAAATTTTCACGATCGCGTTGCTCGATCGTCATGCGTGTTCTACGCATTGCAATTTGTGCTTCCAAGGAAAGATCGACTTCTGGCATATCAAGGCTTGCCACGGATCCGCTCGGGTCCTGCAAGGATGCCTGTTGCCTTTCTCTACGAATTTTCTCTAATTCGCCTTGAATTTGATGTTTGAGATAAAACACAGATTTTTGACGACCTCGAAAACGATCGAATTGAGCCGGAACTTCAAGCGGCGGGTTGGTTGCTAACCGAATTTGCCGAATCATGTTGTGTAAAACATGAGGACTTTCAATTTGTGCCGTTAAGTCCGGGAATTCCGGAAAAGCCTCACGTGGCGATGGTGTGTAAGATTCACCAAGGAATGCTACACGCAACATGCGACGTAACTGCTCCACCATGCGCCAACCTATTCCGGGATTACCGTAGGCGTATGCAAAGAAGTGGAATTTCCTATCCAAGAATTCCAAAAGCGCTGTAGCGCGCATGATGTCTATGGAAGAAAAGATCATCATGTGTCGATACTCCGAATCATATAATGACTGAAATTCTCGGAAAGTATCGAAAATGTCAACCATCTGACGCGCCGATATTAAAATGGGCGCTAGGTGATCTGGCGCTGGAGACATCCTGTGCGGATATAAGTCCGGGCAAATCTGATGTGCAACGCCATCAATCACCTCACTCGGTGCGTCAAGGTGTGGGTGTACGACCAAATACTCGAGCGGAACCTCGTACAACATCATTCCGGTTGTGATAAAAAACCGTATGCGCACGAAGTATTAGTCTGGATAAAATAATCGGATAAACACACTCAATTCGCTAATAAACCAAGGTGCGGGCTCACGATCGGCATCAGCCAAAGGCTGTGCGATTGTAGACCACACTAATGGGCGCGAGGGCGAGTCAGTCGAAGTCGCGTACTGCAAATGGATTGCGTACACTCGATCGAAGTACACTTGAGCAGCTTCGACCAACTGATCGTACAAACGCGATCCTGCGACCTCACCCAAATAAGAACGTAACTCGTGCAAGACGACTGGCGCGATAGTGCACGGTGGTTCGCGCGTCAAATTTTCCATCATGGTGAAAAAATGCTGTACGTAGCGCGAGCGATTTTGCACTCGAGCGTTTTCGTTCGCGGACATGTGTTCGCGAATGGCTTGAATGTGCGCAGGTATTGCGACTTCCATATTTGATGATTGGCTTTGCGTAACCTGTGGTTGAATATTTGCCACGGTACTAGACACACCCGTCATGGCCATAGAAGCCGTAAAACGAGTATCCGGTGCCGACATACCTTGTGGCACGGACTGAGACGTGACTTGCGTGTATAATGCTACTTGTGGTACTTCGTGTGCAGCTAGTGTATGTTGTGGTTGCGGTGGAAAACCGATAATCTCAGTCATGATGACATCAGGATCAGCTTCATGCTCTGCCCCATCCGGCTGAGGAGTCGGTAAAGGTCCGAGCGAACTGATACCCAAGGGTGCTTGTTGAGCCGCCGCAAGCGATTGTGAGACAATCGGTTGCGAAACAGTAACAGCCCATTTTCTAGCCATTGCCGCGCGTGTTACACGCGGTGGCAACACGTTAGCTTGTCTTTCCGCCTCGGCGTCAGATAACGCCATCACTAAACGTTTGGGAGATAAATCATCATCTTCAGTGGAGATGGATGGTTCTACATCAACCATAGGTGAATCGTAGGGAATATTGGTCTGCGAGGAAAACACAGAAGCTGGTGTACTCGAGCTAGTTGGGTTTGACTTAGGTTCCATGTCAGGCGCATTGACCGGGCCCAAAACTGGGTCGGCAACGGTCTGCGATTCCTGAGCATAGAACATTGGATTTTCGAAGACGTTAACGTGAGCCATCGCATCCGTTACAGAAGCAACGGTAGTGGCCACAGCTATGGCCACTGACAGTTGCGGAGCTGGGCAATAAAAGTCCTCAGCTAAGATTAACTCTTTGCCATTCGAATCAACTTCAGCGTCAGCAGCTGCGCTGGTCGACTGTCCTTGTGGTGGCTTACTAGTCGACAACAGTATGCGCACTTTAGCTTTTGGGCCGCTAGCCTTAATATACAGTTCATTGCCTGTAAACAAAACCGACATGGGTTTTCTATCGTCAGTAATGCGATTATCTTGCGTGCACCATACGTGGGCAGCAAGAAAATTCTGGGGGGGGTGCAAGATTTTTTTGAAGGTCGAAAAATGGCCTTAAAAATGGTGGTATGGCGATAAAAACACCATTTTTCGACGTTTCTCATCAAGCACTATCCATTGGCATCAAAAAATTGCGAAAAAACGAAAAAAAATTTTCAAAAATTGAATTCTGGGGGGGTATTTTGATTTCTGGGGGGTATTTTAGTTTCTGGGGGGTGCATACCCCCCAAACCCCCCCCATGCCCAGGTGTGGCGTGCACCCTTCTATCAGTATAAAAACATCGATAGTTATGAGGGCGTCCATCGCTAAATAATGCTGCATGTCCCAAGTTAACGGTAAGCTCCATGCCTGTCCGAAGTTATCAGGCGCGTTCGGATCAATATACATGTCAAAAATGAATTCGGCCAAGCGCTTTAACGAGTGTGACTGCGCTTTAATGCGTAAGCGACGCGTAAACGCTCTCGCCAATGGCTGAATATCAATGAATTTTGCAATGAATGGATCTTTCCAGTGCAGTTTATTGCGAATTTCTGCATCGGGAATTGTCAAAATTTCCTCAAAAGTTGGCCCGTAAACATGGAAATACGCAAGTCGATATTGCGTCGGGTCATAACAAACCATATACACGTTAGGTAAGCGCGTTTTGAGCAACTGGTGAAGCCCGAACGGAGGTTGCGGGAACTTCGCTAGATCCCAACAGAACACATGGCCGTTCGCGCTCGCAACTTGGACGTAGCGTACAAATGGGCCATGGAGGTCCTGGTAAGTGGGACATAGTTGCTGAAAACGCAAGTCCCAGGTCTTATAATGCCTGCCTTTTCTGTCATTCACAAATTCGGAGCCATAGCCTAAGAATAAAGTGCCATTTGTCATATTCGATGGCTGAATTAACGCCAAAATGGCGCCAAACAACTTCTGGTCGTTGGAGATTATGACGGTGGGTAGAAGTCTGTTCTTTGGTACGCGAGGGGTTACCAAAGGAAATCTACCAAGCCGATTCTCCCACCAGAGTTGTTGGTCGTTACTACGCTTTTTATGATTTGTGATTTTATGTGCTGCTTTATGCTTTATCCATTTTGCGGTAAGTGATTCTAAACCGCCAACACGACTATCGTCATTTTGGGGCAGCGGGTCTGGTACAACCAAGCCCTGATCCAAAGCCATACTGGTCAATGCCGAACGAAACTCATCTAGGGACGCGGGATCACGCCCCTCAAATTTGCATCGGCGACCAGCTGCCTCCAGCAATGCCTCCTTGCTTGGGGTACCTTGTGCAGCCATGGGTCTGCAAAAGGAAAAACATTAGATAATGGTACGGCATGTGCTGTTTTAGAACCATTTAATAAACGTACAGGTGCGCAGTCCTTAGCTTTTTGTTCCCTGCCCGGTAAATCCTCAAAACTTATGACAACTGCCGGGGCAAGAGGGCGATGTGGTAATTTTACCAACACAAAATCGCCAGGGACATACGTTTTTCCACAATTAAATCAGAATAAGGTAGTTTAGGTTCAGGCAGAAGTCTATTCCTGTGAACGTGATGAATGATGAGAGGGTTATAGACATATGCAATTTTCGCAGTTTCAGGCGTAGGTAAGTCAATAATTCGGTATGGACCAACACGCTTGGGTGATAGTTTACCGATTTCTGGTTGAATTACTGAGGTATTATTAAGGTAGACTATATCCGAGAGATTAAAATTTGTGTGCGTTACGGACTTGTCATATTGCGATTTTTGCTGCTTACGCGCTTGAGTTAAATTTTGAGACGCTGATTTCATGCAGATCTTGTAAAGTCAGCTTTAAATCAATGACATATTTTTCCGCAACAGATGGTAAGTTCGGATTTATTACGAAGTCATTTATAAGTAAAGTGTCAAGAGGAAATGCTGGTTCATGACCATAAAGCATTTCAAAAGGAGATATGTTAGTCGATGATTGCGGAGTCGCGCGGTATGCAAATAATGCGAAAGGTAGAAATTGCTCCCAATCATACTGGGAACGCGCACTC
The DNA here is from genome assembly GCA_036768485.1 of Mermis nigrescens. Taxonomy (NCBI): domain Eukaryota; kingdom Metazoa; phylum Nematoda; class Enoplea; order Mermithida; family Mermithidae; genus Mermis; species Mermis nigrescens. The sequence goes on from JAVLUZ010000191.1 coordinate 3,090,239, forward strand.
AACTTAGACAAACAATCAATCAAGGTGCGATTATAACGTTCCACCAACCCATCACACTGGGGGTGATACGGGGTTTTGAATATTTTTTGAACGTTTAATAATTTGCAAACTTCCGAAATAAGGGTAGATGTAAAATTTGACCCCTGATCTGTCAAAAATTTCTTGGGAACTCCATAACGTGGTATAATTTCTCTTAGTAATAAATTTGCGATAGTTGTTGCTTTTATGTCAGAAACAGCAAAAGCTTCCACGTATTTTGTAAAATAATCCATAAAAACTACAATTTGGTCATTTCCGGAGGGGGATCGCGGCATATGCAAGCAATTGCACGCAATGAGTTCAAAGGGCGCGGATACTTTGATTGGTTGCAACGGAATGGATGTGGAATTTAATGTGACCTTACGTTGTAAGCACACATCACAATTCCAACACCACGCGATCACATAATTTTCCATGCGCGGCCACCAATAACGCATTTGTATGGCGGGCAAGATTTTGCGCGATGAAAAATGAGCTCCAAAAATAGAGTCATGAAATTCCGTTAATATAAAACGACGCAAAGATTTGGGTATGACTATTTGATGAACGACAGTTGGTGAACGCTTAGGTTGGAAACGACAAAAAAGTACATCGTTTACGAGAAAAAATTCGTCACGATATTTTTTCGTTGTTAAATCATTCAATGCGATGCGAATTTTATGCAATTCGTCATCTGCACATTGCTCAGCGAGTAAACGCGCAGGTGTTAGCATTTCAGCTTTTTCGGAATCGGTAAGTAGCAAGCGTTCGCGAAATGTAGGTGGTTTAGAATTTGTAGGATCGGTTTGCGCAGTAGGATTATTATTTTGCGCATTTAGATGATTAATTGGTGCAGTAGGCGCATTATCGCGCGATCGGTCAGGTGGAGCTGATTCATCATCTGACTCAGAATCTTCCGATTCTAAATTTGCGATGTTAACAATATTTTTGCGCTCTACTTTATATTTGCGTTCTGCATGATCATATTTAGGGTGACGTGAAAGAAGATCAGCTGCGCAGTTATATGCACCAGGAACGTAAACGATATCATATTCGTATTCCTGTAATTTGAGACCCCAACGGCGTAATCGACTCGATGGGTCTTTAACATTTACTAGCCAGGTTAACGCTTGATGGTCAGTTTTGACAATGAATTTTTTACCGTAAAGATAATGTCAATAATGCTTGATGGCCCACACTACCGCTAGCGCTTCTTTTTCTGAAGTAGCATAGTTACATTCAGCAGAATTTAGCACGCGACTAGCGTAGCTAAGAATAAAACGATTTTTGGATGGTAAATGTTTTTGCGTTAAAATAGCACCTGACGCATAGTTACTTGCGTCAGTTGTTAGAATAAATTGGTGCTCATCATCGAATTTTGGTAATTGCAAAATAGGTGGGGATGTAAATGCTTTCTTCAGAAGCTCAAAGGCGGTTTGGTGTTCAGCCTTCCAGCAAAATTCGACATCTTTACGAAGAAGATGGAATAACGGTTTAGCGATTTTAGCAAGATCTTTAACGAATTTCTTAAACCATTGGACTAAGCCAAGGAATTTCTGCAAGGATTTAATGGTTTTCGGCACGGGAAACGAGATTAAATCTGCGACTTTAGACATATCAGGAGCGATACCCCTTGCACTTATGCTGTGGCCAAGAAATTTTACCTCTGCATGCACAAGATGGCATTTATCAGGCTTTACACGTAAGTTTGCCTTTTTAAGAGCAATAAAGACATTTTCAAGATCTTTTAAATGTTCTTTGAAAGTACGTGAAAAAATAATTATGTCATCGATATAAACGAGACAAGATTTCCAATTTAGACCTGCGAGCACGAGCTCCATTAGTCTTTGAAAATCTGCAGGCGCATTTTTTAAGCCAAAAGGTAAAACTTCAAATTTGTAATGACCAACAGGACATATAAATGCTGTTTTTTCGCAAGATTTATTATTGAGTGGAATTTGCCAGTAACCGGATTTTAAATCTAACATGCTAAAATATGCGGCATTGCCTAAGGTGTCAAAATAATCATCTAATTGTGGAAGAGGATAAACTTGCATTTTAGTAATGTCATTTAACCGTCAATAATCGACGACTGGCCTAAGGGAACCGTCCTTTTTTCCAATGAGAAATAATGGACTTGCCCATGGGCTAGTTGTAGGTCGAATAATTTTATCCGCAAGCATTTCATTTATAATTTTCTGCATAGATTCTCTTCTAGAATGCTCAACACGATAAGTTTTTCCAACAACGGGTGGATTATCCCCTGTGCCAATATGATGTTTCATCAAGGGGGTACGTCCGAGAGGTTCATTTTTTAATGCAAAAATTGAGTCGTATTTTAAACAAAGTTCACGAATTTGTTGCTGCTGTCTAGAATCAACGGCGGAGCCGTTTAAAGCTTTATTTATTGATGCAAAAAGTTCTGGTGTCCTATCATCCAAAGATGAAACGTGTGACACGACTTCGGCATCAGTGGTTAGAGAACCTATTATTTCACCAGAGTCAATGTGAATTGGCGCTTTGGAGATGTTACAAACGCGAACAGGTATTAAAGGTTGTGAAGCATCGACTATAGACGGAGCAACAAAAAGTGAAGTTTTTTCCATAAAATCAGGATTTGGTTCGAATAATGCGAAGTCAAAATTGCAAGAACCGTGACTTATATAGCCAGGTGTAATTAATTCATGCCTAGGTTGTATAATAATAGGCTCAGGTAGCGAAACATGCACACACACAACACCAGAGGTGGTCGCGTTGGGTTTCGCGCGAAATTGCAATTTTTCGTGAGATGAAAGTAAATTAACCTTTATGCCGTTTATAAAAGCACAACGCTCAATAGGATTAACCCACATGAGTGCGGATTCGCAAAAATCATATCCTAAGAGCATGTCTTCCGGCAAATGATCAATTATAGCTACTGGGGTAGAAATAGATTGTTCCGCGATTGTTAAAGTCATATTTACTTTATAACGAACGACTGCAGTGATTTCGCCTACACCATGTATGACTTGTGAAACTTGTTAAGGTGGTAAATTAAAACCAAGACGTAAGAATGCAGACGTGGTCATCATGGTGACCTGTGAACCCGTATCTATGAGAGCAGGTACGTCAACGCCATGAACTTTAACGAGAATGGTGGGTAAATTTGTCCCAGCATGGCTTACGATAGGAATATTAGGATCTAAAGTCTTAGACGAAGGTAGATTGATTTTTTCGTAAGTTGCAAGACGACATTGTAGACGTTCGTACTCTTCAAGAAATTCTTGCAATGCAAATAAATTAGGACGCACGCTAGATTCTGGCCCTTTCGCAGTAACCGTGTTTACATCATGAGGAGATGTAAGGGTTGGCTGCAGTGGGGGCACATTCATGGCGGGATGGTTATCAGCAGTGTATGTGACATACGGACGATTAAAATTATTGTTGTTGTGATAGTTCGAGTTATAGTATGTCCCACGCTGTTCATTTGGGAATTGCACAAAAGGTGTATTTTGGCGCGGTTGATTATTATAACGATTATCGTAACGCGAATTTTGATAATTAGCACGCGAATTTTGGTAATAATCATTACGATTTTGCCGAAAATTCGATTGTGATTGCTTTGATTCAAAGCGATTATCATTATTCACATAGTTAGACGAACGATGTTGACCAGAGTTACGATATCGTGATTGAGATCGATGTCTATTTTGCGAATTCGAACGCGATGGTGAACGATTTTGACGCGAAAAAGAACGCGATTGGCTGCAATTGCGAGCCATAGAATTAGTATTTCGATCAGTTTGGTTATTATAATTAGCATTATTAGACGTTTCTTGCCTTTGACGCGTGAAACATTCCTCATAAATGTGACCTATGCGCTTGCAAAAGGTACAATATTTACGAGAAGAATTTTCTGGTTTCTCAGCACGCGATGAGCGATGAAACGTTCTATGACGTGAACGATTTGGATCATTTTGGTTAGATGCGTGAGGAGTATCTTTAGGTACTACGCTGCCTACGGGAGCAGCTGTTACCGATATGTAAGGCGTAACTGCCTTTTTATCCTCAAATTCTTTATTAGCAAATTCAGCGCTAAGCACCATTGTCCAAAAATTCAGCTAATGATGCTCTAGGTTTTTTATGATATGCCTCTTTCGAAATGTGTGGAAATAAACCTTGTTTTAGTTGATGTCGCATTAAATTATTAAAATGTGGCGAGTCAACTTCAAGATAAGAATCAGATTTAATTAACTCTTTGCGAAGCGAGAGATAATAAGCTTTAACCGATTCGTTAGGCTGCTGTTTGTGCGACAAAAAACGATTAAAAAGCGCACCGGTGTCCATTGGACAAAATTCGGTTATTAGCGCTTGCTTCATTTTTGAATAAGATTGTTGTATATCAGCAGGTAACAAATGGTATAAACGCAAAACATAAGGGTCAAGAAATCCAGTAGCGAATTTTAAACAATCAGCCTTGTCAATATCATAGCTATTGGCAAGCGATTCAAATTCTGCAAAATATGCTTTTATGTCCGTTTTTCGCCATCAAAAAATTTTTTATTTGCAATTGCAAATTGCATTTGCTGCAAAAATGGTCCGCGATTCAAGGATTCAGTGAGACGTGAATCACCACGCGAGCTTTCAGATGAAGAACCTGAACTATAACGATGACGTCGTCTATGCGATCGACTTTTGCGATGCGAGCGACGACTGCGCGGGCAATCATAGCTGTTAGATGAGCTGTCGTCAGAGAATTTGACATGTTTTCTCCTACTAGACGATTCAGATAGAGGAGCAGATTCGTTTTGCAGATGTGCAGATTCATTATTAATGCCAGATAAGTTTATCTCAACAGGTTGCATTTTGATATTAGAAGAATGCAAAATAGGATTATTAGGTGGTATTTCCACATTTATAGGATTAGGTACATAATTATTTGGTAAGGTTTCGCCTTGAGGTGGAAAATACTGCAGCGGTGGTGGATTCAATGGCTGCTGCGAGTTCGCAATAGAAGGATTAGGTACGAAAGAAGGCGCATTACAATTTAAGGGCAGCAAAGGCCAAGATCGCGACATCTGCGAAATCGTAGGTATATTCTCCGAAAAACCCGAGTTTTGCACTGGTTGCAAACCTGTGTTTACAGGATTCTGTGACAAATTAGATATCTCAGGCATGCGATTCGTACGATTTTGAATGATATTTTCGGGAACAGTTTCCGAAGGTGAGCGTGTATTTGATGCGCTATTGCCAGTGGACAACAATGAAGATGCCCTATGCGTACTTTGCGCACGATTCGCACTTTGCGCATTAAATTCAGAAAAATTTGCGCTATCGATTGAGTGGTTAACGCGCTCAGATGAATTATTCTCTATGCGATTCAGAACTGGTTGGGGTTTAAGCATAGTGCTTAGCTCCAGATGCAGTTTATGCATTTCATCCGCATTTTCCTTTTTATCTTGATCAACGCGCGTAGAAAGGTCCGAAAATTGCAAATGAATAGCTTGTAGCGCTTTTAAAATAAGATCATTAGTCACATTAGCATTAGCACGCTCTCTGTTGGCATTCATGCTGCGACTATGATTACTTTCTACGTCAGAATCGGGATTTTCGTGCTCCGAACTGGTTTCAGGATTATTTGCCGTGTTAATGGTAGTCGTATTATCAATCATCATATGATTTGATGAATTGTCAATATTAGGGTCCGATCTAGTTAGCGAAGATTGATTAATGCGAGATCGCATGGTACTCAATGATAGTTCATCTTCAGACTGTGTATTACTCGCGGCATGTAGTGACGCGGGTAATTTATCATTATTCGCCTTAGTCATTACGTCTCTCGTAATTGTGTCATTACTCGCAGAATTACTCGCGCTATTAGAATCAACAGGCGCGGTAGGTAATTGGCGAGCTGAAGTAGGTGGCATAGAAGGTTTTTTCAATTTAGCGGATGGTGTCCGCAAAACCTTTTTTCCTGCCATTTTTAGGTATCAAAAATGTCGAAAAATGTGACCTTAGGTGAAATAAATTTCAGTACATCGAAATTTTGTCCAAAATAAATGTCTCGAATTTGGCCTTTGTCGATCCGAAAAACAGGTTTTTTCACGTAAATAGTACTTCCTTACGTGAAGTAAGATATACCTGATGTGAAATGATCGAAAACAGGTAGGACTAAGCCTAAAGCGCAAGATTGTGTACGTGGTTAGAAAAACAGGTAGGTAAGAACCTAAATGACGGAATTTCGTCATCAGGAGAGAAAAATGATGAATCATTGCCTGAGGGCCGACGTTTATAGAAAAATGAATATACGAGCGTGAGAGCTGTCTTTGTCGATAAAGTTTCGACGGAAATAGAAAAATAACGATGACTTTACCACGATACACAAAATCTTTACCACGGACGCTTACTTAAATTGCGCACTGCCATGATCGCGGTCGATACAACAACAAAGGTGAACGAAATGTTACACATTCTTAGATGGCCAAAATGATAAATTTTTGGCTCGAAAAATAATTTTACGATGATTGATCAGCTCGGCTGTAGCTAGCAGCCTAAAGGAGGGAACGTCCAATGTAAATGTAGCGCCGCCTTATGTCTACAAAGAATCGACATACGACGGATACATTACCTTTGAGATTTACCTAGGTACGTAGGTACTTAAGTCTACGCTTAGTGCTGGCCCCGATCGCGCGGCTCTGAATGGCTTTCGATCTTTGGACCCTTACAGACCTTACGGCTTTGATCCCCTAAGCCCTAATATTGCTGGCTGCTTCTTGTCGGGTGATCTCAGCAGCTACGCCCTAAGACCTAAGGCTACCTACCTAGTCTCGGAATTTGCCGCGGAGGTCAGTTGACCTATCTCAAGCTCAAGTTGTTTATTTAACTTATTTTCAATCAGTGCCTGATCAGAAATGTTTTTGGTTCCTAATTTGTGTAGCACGCTGAACAATGAAAACAACAACAATGAGCTCTACGCTGATCAATCATCCTTAAAAATTAAATAATATTTTTGGTCAATTTTTGGCTAGAGAAATAAATTATGATTTCCGAATAAAATAAACTATCTTACGAAATTTACCTATCAGTCCACTAGATGGGTGGAAGTCCTCGACGCAGGGATGTGGCCGACCTAACCCTCGGTATAACCAAAAACCACTGGGTAGGTTTTCTCTATTTTTATTCGACGCAGAATTCACGGCCTATAGCCGGACAACAAAAATACGCAAAAAGAAAACAAAAATGTACATACTATACAATCGTACAACCGGCCAACGAAAAAGCCAACAGCCAGACTAAACTACAACGTTACATACACTGGCCTCAAGGACCATTACAGTAAAACAAACAAAGATCAATTTAACGTAATATTGATAAGCTTTTATCTCAGATCGAAAGTTCTCGATTGCACAAGCGGTATGCATGAAACAATTACTATTATCATACACTTAACTCTATGCTACCGGACAAGTATCTAAATGTTTTTTATTATTGAAAAATTGGGGAATTAATGGGAAGACCGAAGGCATAGCCCACAGTGCACTATCGTAGATAGCTACTAGTATTGGCTATGTTATGGCTAACGCGAACTGCTAAGGCGAGTTCGCCTACCGTGTAACTCTTGCAGTTACAATATTCACAGTTCCTGCGGGTCTCTTACATGAAAAGCAAAATAGTTTGCCCTTTTTATACAGCACATCCCTTAGTCTAAACACAAAAAAATTCAGCAAAATAAAAGTACTCTGAACTACCAAAACAAGTGTCCGATTGACCCATTAAACCCAAATTTGCATATAAAACATTGCATTGTATGAGCACAGATTTTTCTAAACGAATAATCAATATCATTCATTGAAACAGCTACCAATCGATAGAGAGAAAAATTTCCTATTAGCTGAATGCAAAAAAGTTATTATAAACTCTACTTTACACTTTACGCTGCGATTTAAACTTAGTATACATTCGCTAAAAATTACAAAAAATTTTAACATATTTACGGTTCCTGCGGGTCTTTTACGTGAAAAGCAAAAGTTTTTGCCCTTTTTACCCATGGTCTAAATATAAAAAGAAATTTATCAAAATAAAAGTACCCTGAACTACCAAAAAACGTCCGAATGACCCATTATACCCAAATTTGCATATAAAAACAGTGCATTGCATGAGCACAGATTTTTCTCATCGAATAATCAATATCATTCGTTGGAACAGCTACCAACCAATGGGGAAAAAATTTCCTATTAGCTGAACGCAAAAAATTGTTATACACTTCACTTTACACTTTACATTACAGTTTGAACTTTCTTTGGGAATTACAATAATTTTAACATATTTACGGTTCCTATGGGTCTGTCCACGGTGCTTTTTTTTGATAAAATTTTTCTTGTATTTAGTCCAAGGCACAAGCTGTGTAAACAGGGCAAAAATTTTTGCTGTATATGTAAGGGGCCTACAGGAACGGAAAATAAGTTAAATTTTTTTGTAATTTTTAACAAATACTTATTAAGTTTAAACCGCAGCGTAAAGTGTAAAGTAAAATGTATAACAATTTTTGCATTGAGAGAATAGGAAATTTTTTCTCTATCGATTGGTAGCTGTTTCAACGAACGATATTGATTCTTCGTTGAGAAAAATGTGTGCTCATGCAATGCGCTGTTTTATATGCAAATTTGGGTATAATGGGTCAATCGGACGCTTGTTTTGGTAGTTCAGGGCACTTTTATTTCGCTAAAAATTTTTTTATGTTAAGACTAAGGGATATGCTGTAAAAAAGGGCAAACTATTTTGCTTTTCATGTAACGGTCTCGGAGGAACCGTAAATATGTTAAAATTTTTGTAATTTTTAAAGAATATGTATTAAGTTTAAACTACACTGTAAAGTGATAAGTGAAGTGTATAACAATTTTTCGCGTTCAGCTGATAAGAAATTTTTTTCTCTATCAATTGATAGCTGTTTTTACGGATAGTATTCGTTGAAAAAAGGCTCTGCTTATGCAATGCACTGTTTTTATAAGCAAATTTGGATATATTGGGTCAATCGGACGCTTGTTTTGGTAGTCCAGGTACTTTTTTTTGATAAATTTTTTTTCATATCCAGTCCAAGGCACAAGCTGTGTAAAAAGGGCAAAAATTTTTGCTGTATATGTAAGGGGCCTAAAGGAACCGAAAATAAGTTAAACTTTTTTGTGATTTTCAACAAATACTTATTGAGTTTAAATCGCAGTGTAAAGTGTAAATTAAAATGTATCAAAAGTTTTTGCATTCAGCTAATTGATAATTTATTCTTCTATTGATCGAAAGCTGTTTGAATGGATGATATTAATTATTCGTGGAGAAAATCGAATTTTAATAAAAGTAATAAAAAATGGTGAAAATGGAGCAAAATTCAATGTTTAGCGTACTGTAGCACAGCGAATTTTTCTTTTCAAGTCAAATGAATAGCATCATGATGTTTAGAATAAAAAACTGTGCTATATATGTTGTTTTGAGGTATGATTAATTTTTGACTTATCACAAAGTTGGTCGAACTTCTCAGAAATTGTGTCTTTAAAAATATAAAAAATTTAAAAAAAGTTAAAGATACTGACCCTAAAATAAAATTGTAAACATAAATTTTGAGTTTTACAAAACGATAAATGAAGAAGCCAGCGGATTACTTAACCTAAATAGATAAATAAGTCAAATGAAGTGCATGGATTTGCCAAAAGAATTAAAAAATGAAAAAAGTCAGTATTCAGAAGATTTGAACCCATTACTCTTTTTTTAAATCCACACGCGAGAACGGACACGTCAGCCACTTGCACGAACTCGAACCTATCGGAAGATTTTAATACTTAGTCACTAATGATATATTGTGAACTTTACACTTGTGCTAATAACGCAATATTGGGTGTATAAAAACAAAATAAACTAGGGCATTCGTGTAGCTGGTTCACATATGTATTAGCATAGCCATATTATAAGGGCGTATGTGTGCAGTCGGTAGCATCTGAGGAAACGAGAGAAAGTTGCTGGCAGTCGGATTCGAAACGTGGACCTCTTGCGCTAAAGTCCAGAACCATAGCCAATCGACTAACGCTGGTTGATTTCGATAAAGATTGCAAGGTATTCGTAATGTTTTGCATTGGTTTACCAGTTTATTAAGCTTAGGCTTAGTATCATTACTTAGGCTTATTTTAAACGCTGGCACCAACATTTTGGTCAGTCACATGAATCTACTGAAAAAATCCAACGACTGCCTTATTTGTTTTCGACTTGACTTAAATCAAACCAGTTAGGTGGCAGCTTTCACCGTAAACTACTTGCTGTTAACGTACTTATAACGTGGCTATCTTAATACATATGTGAACCAGCTACACCAATGCCTAAACTAGGATCGATCTGTAACGCTAAGGTCAGGGCACATTTTAAGCATAATTAGCATGTTCCGCCCACTTATCGGAGTAGCTGAAGAAATTTCGTTTTTCACCTCGAACCCTTTACACTAGAACGATCACAGATCAAGAAATATTGCGTTAAAAGAGAGAAAAAATTTCTTATCGAGATATTGTAACCCTCTACATTGTAGAACTGATTGGACTGCGCAGAAACCAAAATTGATTTAGATAAGCTGTGCCACACACAAAGAGTAAAAAACACGTATACTTTACACTTTTTTGCAACAACCATTGATTGTAAAAAATTTTAAGGTCAGATTCGTAATCTACAACTGAGGGGCAACATTTAAAAAATGGCCCTCCGCTAATTGTTTGACACCCAATGCTCTGGGCGGAAAAATGCATCTCGGTTTAAACTTTACACTTGTGCTAATACCGCAATATTGGGTGTACAGTAACAAAATAAACTAGGATCTGTAACGCTAAGGCCAGGGCACATTTTGAGCATAATTAGCATGTTCCGCCTACTTAGCGGAGTAGTTGGAGAAATTTCGTTTTTCGTTTCGAACCCTTTACACTAAAACGATCACAGATCAAGAAATATTGCGTTAAAAGAGAAAAAATTCGGTTTTGAGATATTGCAACCCTCTATACTATAATACTGATTGGACTGCACAGAAACCAAAATTGAGTTAGATAAGCTGAAGGACACGCAAAGAGTAAAAAACACGTATACTTCACACTTTTGTGTAACTATTGAGTGTAAAGAAATTTTAAGTTCAGATTCGTAATCTACAACTCGGGGGCAACATCTAAAAAAATGGCCCCCCGCAAATTATTTGATTTAATTTTTTAATCATCCATCGATTAAAAAACCGCACCTTCCAGGTGTGTGCCGTTGTTGCTGTGAGGGGGGACAGAAATTTCGCACTCGCTGTGATAAACATTTAAGAAAAAAGGATGGCCAAATATATTATTGGTAGCGCTATCGCGCTACCTTTGATGTACTGTACCGTATAATCGCTGAGCCTATGAGTTTTTGGCTGTTTTCAGGCGGAAACTCTACGTAATTGAACAAACTTGATCGGATCAATGATGTTTGATGCTGACATGCGTAATATATATTTATTTATTTACCATTTTGTTTTGCTCTAAAATAAATTTGTATGGACGCTGCATTTTTAATGAATCGTCTTTCATTTATAGTAAAATGCTTGCAGTAAGTTGGGACACAATTCATAAAAATATTATCCACTATGCGCCTATAATTTACGATAGTTATGCATATAGCAATTATGTGTAAGTTAGCTGCGATCGGGACTAGAACCTGGGACCACGGTTGACCGGACAGCCCTGGGCCTATATCACCCCTCAGGCAACCCGGCCAGCTGGGACTCCTCCCTCGCGGCCAGCCATATCGACGCCAAGCTTGATGCGGCCGCTCGGTCAACATTATCGCCGACCCGCAGGAAACCCACCCGCAAGCCATCCACTAGAAAACGGTATAAATGCTAGAATAGCTCTAAAACAGTGCGTATCTATCAGTTTCTGGTCAATTTCGAGCCACACTTGGAAAAAAGTATTCGATTTTCATCTATTTTTAGCCTTCATTTTGCGTCATTTTTATGAATATTTCCTATTTTTCCATTCTACGGGTATAGAATCCACTGTCTCCCCACGTGCATATGTGGTCCAGCTAGACCCCCCGCGCTAGGATTATTATATTCAACGATATTAAAACAAAAAATATTCGTTAAAGACGTGTTTTTGAGCCGTTGTTAACGAAACGATATCTTTTTTCGAAAGTCATCGTTAACAAAAAAGAAAGTAATTTTCGGATATAATTGTGAAAATAAGGTTAGTTTTTCTGTACATATATTTGATCCTATTAGACTCTATAGGTATCCAGTGTACAAGTTTGCTGAAGCAGTGGGAGGGAGGGTCTACAGACAGGCACAGCCGATCCTTATGTAGGTACTATCTCTACTGCTCTACGAAAAGCCTAAACTGACTTCGATTCAGTATCAGTTTAAACGAAGGCAGCGATTGTTGTATTTTGGATTGTTCGGATAACCATCCTTCAGGGAATTTGATTTACGGGACGAAATTTTTTTGTGAAACACAGTATTTCGAATGTGGTACTGCAAATGCGAAGTGTAAAACCTGTTCATTCTACATTATTGTTATTTGGATTTAGCGGTATTTACATAATTTTTCGTTTTTTATGTCTACATTTCGAATTAAATAGAGTAGGTACACACCTATATGTCCACAAATAGGTAAAATTAGACCTTCACGTGCGAATAGCGTTTCGTCTACTTTTCTTTAAAATCGCTTGTGCCGCAACATTTTCAAAAAATTTAAAATTTTCGACAATTTTGCTCGACAAAAATCATAAAATTTCTTTGACTTTACTGACACCCGGCGCGAAGCGCCGGTAAATTTGTGAAATGGAAGCAAAAGAACCCGTAGATGCTTTAATTCTGTTCGATCTCCTGGATTTAGAGCATTTTACGCAGAACGTCGAAAATTTTGAAAAAGGTTCACTTGAAATTAGATGAAAAGTAGGCTGGAAAGGCTGTTTCTGCTCCTAAAATCGCTAAAACCTATTCCTTGAGCGAAAATATGACATCCAGAGACCGCCAAAAAAGGAATTAAATCTTATTAATATAGTAGGTACTAGGTATTAATAAGGGCGAAGCTTCGAAAAATTTCGAGAATTTACGACCAAAAATCATTGCAAACTACATACATAGGTACCTTTCGTTATCTCGCCAATCCAATCCAGTCCTTTCTGACCGATGGGTGGGGGGCATAGATGGGCAGCACCGAAATTCTGGGGGAGGGTGAAAAAATTTTCAAGGTAAAAAAATTGTCTTAAAAGTGGTCGTATGCATGGGCAGCAAGAAAATTCTGGGGGGGTGCAAGATTTTTTGAAGGTCAAAAAATGGCCTTAAAAATGGTGGTATGGTGATAATAACACCATTTTTCGACATTTCTCATCAAGCACTGTCCATTGGCATCAAAAAATTGCGAAAAAAACGAAAAAAAATTTTCAAAAATTGAATTCTAGGGGATATTTTGATTGGGTGGGGGGGGGTATTTTGGTTTCTGGGGGTGTATACCCCCCACGCCCAGGTGTGTAGCCGAGACTCGAACCCGGACTTTCTGGTTAACTAAAATAATCTGAATTAAAGCTCGCCTAGTAATGATGTTTAACCTATGCGCATGGTCTGCCTTTTAATCCATTTCTTGGAAACTGCTCGATAATCGAACTTGCGTATTTCTATTAATCTATTGTCTCATTGTTCGGCGTACATACCACCCGTAGTCTATTTATACGATAATGAATGACTTCGGAAGGCAAACCAATTTTCTTATTTATGGTAACAACCAATTTCTTCTTCGTTTGTCTGGCGAACTATAGAAGACTTTGCACCCTGCCGAGCGAGAAAAATCGAGGGCCACAGTAATAAAGAAATCGGTTTTCCGAGCGGATTCAGCCACGTAAAGAAAGTTCGGACTGGAACAGATTTTGCTTGAGATATAGGTTTTGAATGACGAAATATGTAGGTACTTGTAGTCTGTTATGCTCAGTAGGGACGAGTAGGATATTTTTGTTTTTTGATGCACTACACCATTCGTGTGAACACGATTCAATCACTTAAGCAGTGCTAGGATATATTACAGTAAGCGTGGTAAACAAAAACCTAGCGGCTGAATCGAACCCGGGTGGCCTCGATGACAAGTGGACGCTTCACCACTGAGCTACGCGTTTCTTAAAATGTTAATGTTGTGTCAGATGCCAATTAACGACAATACGAAACTTTCATTTGCAAGTTGCGTGACCTGCTGCTATAGAAAACGGAAATAAATTATGCCATAAAAATTTTTATTGAAACTCTTTTTTGCTATTAAGCTACAACGATCTCTCAGCGACCTACAATAAATAAGAACGATAGACTTACTGTAGCCTTTGAAAAATTCACTGAAAAAGCTCTCGGATAAATGAAACAGATTATAGGAAACCAAAAGAATCTTTCAGAAACAGGGACATTTATTTTTCGTGAGCTAAGCAGTAACATTCTCGTATCAGAAAATGTATACATTGAATAAAAGACGAGACACATTGAAAGTAGGATAAAAATAAGTTAAGAATTGGCCCTTTAAAAATGCACCAATGCTAAGAGCTTCACACTTCTACCATATATGTAAACAGCTTAGAAATTGAAATACAGGGAGCGTCATCATACACGGGCAACAGCAAAATTCTGAAAGGGGCCAGATGGGGCAAAATTGCCAAAAATATCACCAAAAATCCAATTCTGTGGGTTATCGATTTTGTAGGCAGGGGTTCAGATTCTAGGAATATATATGTCAAAATCCCACACTCCCGTGTTGGGGCGTCACTGACTATTTTAAGGAGTTTTTATTTTAGAGATATTTCATTCTAAAAATAAGAAGAATGAAGGCACGGCCAGCAGGGTTGCATGTCGGCTATTCTTCAATTAAATGTGCATATGGTATAAATTACAGTTACCATTAATACTTGCTGAGATAGAAAACGGACAGTATACGCTAAACAGCCAATGCGCAGTACATAGTAAAACGGTACGTATTTAATTTTAATACAATCCAGATAAACGACGACAAAAACCGGGATGCATTAGTAACAAGAAAAGCGTCTGAAAATGAGCGTATGGCAGTAGATTATGCGAAAAAGCGAAGGCTACCACTCTGACTAAATCACATAAAATAGTAAAGCTTTTCGAGAATCTAAACGACGAACAAGTCACGCGAAATTGATCCCGCTTGCGCAAAATATCCATAAAACTAATTAATTGTTAATTTATTAATTAATAATAAATTAACGCTAGGCGACTTTTTGCTCGAAAAGCGGCGCCAGCCTTTGAATGACTATGCCGTGCATGATCAAATCGCCAAAGCCTTGCTGGTGCGAAAACGCGTAGGCGGATCTGATGGACGGACATCGCAGGCGGCCGGAGACGCGGGCGCGCGAAGCCCGCAGCGGCAAGTCGGACAAAGGCGACTGCAGCCGGCGAATGTTCTGCTTGACGCGCACGCGATCCGACAGCGTCGGCTTCGTGTCGAACCAAAGGAAGCGTAAACCGACCTAAAAAATGTGCAAACAAATAAGCGCACCTTGCAAAGTAAATCGATCAAACAATATAAAAATCTAATCAAAAAAAATTAAAAATTTATCAATATTGATTTTTTTCAGAAGAAAAATTTACGACATATGCTCGGTCAAGGTCTTGTTGCATTATGGAAATGGAAAACCGGTAGCGTGAATGAACTCTGACACTCGTTGTCCGCGCGACGTAGAAACGAAAAATGCCGAGAAAATGAGGGAAAACTGGTCTTTGAAATACAAAGGAATCATAAAAAAGGTGAAAATTTACGTTTTAACTAACAATCCGATCTTAATGACAATGCATGCAAGACACCTGACTATTTCATTTCCGTGCGAGCAAAAAACCCTGCCGCAGATACAACAACGTTTTCCGATTTGCTCAGCCTAGTATATAAACCTACTTGAACTTCTCGTGACTTCTATAGAAGCATTTAATTTTTAGTAGTTCAGAAAATCCTATATTTGAAATATTTAAAATTTAATCATAAATTAAAAATTCGAGAATCCAAATATCACTACGAAGCTGCGCTGTTACGCAAATGGCAAAGCGCAAATTTTGTTTCTGCTCTACAGCGAAAATTACACACTTTAGTAGCTGCAAACTAATTGGAACTCGAGTTCAAAAAAGATTTTGATTATTGCTACGTATTCACTACCACTCTAAGGAATTATCGAAGCAAGTAAAAGCTACAGATTTGTGTACCTAATAAACGTGTCTTTCAATGTCTCGCAGAATTTGTGTAGCTGTGTATTTAATCAATTAAGTGACGATATTCGGTCACACTTACTCATTCAGCAATAAATTCTACTCATACATCCGACCCAACCTGCCTAATTTTTTGTAATTTTCAACGTCTCAACAGTATTCAAGCTTTATTTTAAGCATATTACCATGCTTTTCGATTTAAGCACTAAGCTGAGCGTTATTTAACCGAATTCGCCGGACGTCAACAGCCTATAATCACACGTGGGCGTGGGGGTATGCACCCCCAGAAGGCCAAATACCCCCCAAAAATCCGAAATACCCCTCCTCAGAATTCAATTTTTGAAAATTTGTTTGTTTTATACGCGATTTTTTCATGCCAATCATACATGCACATAGGGGTAAGGGGGTTTTATCCCCCGAAGGGTCGGCCGGACAGGTACTATCCCGCGATTTTGAGCTTATTGTACGTTTTTTTTGCATCATTTTTGAGGTCAAAAGAAGTGAAAACGTCAACATTTTTTCGGCTCTTAGCGCCAGATTAGTACTTTTAAGTACTTTTTACTCATAAAGCGCCCAAAATTGATAAATTTTTGCATTTTTTATTGCTAAGAGTGATATAATGCAATAACAATAGACTAAAAATGTGATATTACCACGAAAAACGTTTTATAGACTATTTTGACCATTTTGATCGTTAAAACAGCAAAAAAATCGTGAACGTTAAATTTACTGTTTTGGATTTTTGGGAACTCAGCCCCCCCTGCCGACCCTGACCCTGTGCACCTATATATGATGCCAATGGAAAGCGCTCGATGAGAAACGTTGAAAAATGATGTTTTTTCGCCATAACACAATTTTAAGACACTTTTTTGCCTTTAAAAAACCACGCACCCCCTAGAATTTCAATGCTGCCCACCTAGGCCTGTAATAATCTAACGTTCAGCTCAGGTCTAGCCGAAACTCTGAACCGGTCTTGCTTTTTATATATACGCTACGCACTTACTATACACGATCTTGGAGGGATTCACCACCAAAAACATTTTCACCCCTACCCCTAGAAATTTTTTTTCATTCTCTAAAGGATAGAGCGTCGTCAGAAATGCCGAACAACTAAGTCTTGGACGCGTATCCACCATAGGTGGGCGGCACCAAAGTTCTGGAAGGGGGGGGGGGGTGCAAGATTATTTCAAAGGTCAAAAAATGGCTCAAAAAATGGTGGTATGGCGAAAAAACACCATTTTTTCAACGTTTCTCATCAAGCACTATCCATTGGCATCAAAAAATTGCGGAAAAAACAAAAAAGGTTTTCAAAAGTTGAATTTTGGGGGGGGCCCCAACCCCCCACGCCCAGGTATGGTATCCACCGTTTTGAGCCCAAAAAGGCAATTCAGAAAAATTTTTCATCCTCAGTTCCCCAGAAATCCCATACTACGCATATCTAGTAAACTTACCACGGGCAGAATTAAAATAACGTTAATCAACAAAATGCACAGCCAATAGTCGGGCGTTCGCATGGCCATAAAAGTGACGCCGAAGCCGTTTTGCTTGGCGGCCGAAAATGGAACCAACTCGTTGTAGAGCACGGCGACGAAAAAATAGAAAAACAGCGAGCCCCAAATGACGACGTGATTGAAAACGGTCCAATAAGCCGTGTCGACGGCTAACTGCGCCGTGACGGTGACGACCAAGGAAGAAAAGATGGTAAAGCCGAGTACGGGCAGCGAGTCGAGCGACCGACCGTCGAACGCGACGTTTTCGGTCATCACGAAATAAGGGACGAAGAAAAGCACCAACGAACTTAAGATGCCGTGTATGACGGAATAGACGAACACGCGCATGTTGAAATATTCGTTGAATTGGCCGGGCAAATAGAGGCTGGGGTACCTGCGAAACGTGTAAGTGTAAAGTAAGAAAAGGCGAATGTAAATGAGAAACATTGACATAAGCGACTAAATCATACATGTAACAGGGGGATGGCGGGATCACCCCACTTCAAGTTGGTTGTCCTCATCCCCCAAAAGCCAGACAATTTTTGACCCCCCCCCCGATTTTGGAAAAATCGAATTTTCGGCCGGTTTTAGGTTTTTTGGCCAAACATTGGAGGTCACTTACCTCCCCCTCTAAAAATGGCCGAGGACCACAAAAATTTCGAGCCATTAGATCAATTAGCTAAACAAAATAGAAAAAAGATTAACGAGAACAATCGGTCGGATGGATCCATCTGACTGGAACAAAACGGTAATGGTGACCGCGGAGACCATAGTCAATCAATCACACTAAGTGGACTAGGAGTCGAGCTGCGCAGCTCTGCAGGCACCGTAATAATTATAAAATAGTATGCACGTTTTGCTAGACCTAAGAACACCTTTTTGCTGCAGAAAATCATCTATCCTTAACCAGAAAGTAGTTGTTTCTGTTTCACTTATTCAATGATATGTACACTAGCAAAGAAAAATGCTCCGATGGAACAAAAAAGGGGAATATACTTGGGATTGTGAATTATCGAGGATGTAAAAGGAGGGGACTAGGAAAAATCTCCCTATGTTATATGCCAAAAATCGCAAAATATGTTAAAAATCAGACTTTCTGTAAACAATGCAAAAAATCGAAGTATATTCTGCGGTCTCTGGAAAAACGTATTATTTTAAAATAATTTTCTCTGATTGACATAATATCTTAAAAGCATATTACGTAATGCAACTTTTTGCAGACTTCATTCAACTTTGAGTTGCTTAATAATGTGACTGAAAGTGAAATGCTGTTAACAAATCATAATTAAGTTGTTCGTATTTCATTATTACTAAGCATGTCACTTAGCAGATACAGCCATTCTAAGTGTCAAAGTGCAAGCAATATTCAAATTACCAAAAAATTGATTGAAAAAAGCAGCGAATTAGCAATGCAGTAGCTAAGCGAATTGAATGAAATAGTACATATCGATGCTGTCAAGACAATCGATGATATTGTTGGTTCAAAGCAGTAGGAAACACGGAAGCTGACGTGCAACAGACCTTATGTAGATACTCTTTTACACATGTCTACAACAATTGTTTACTAAACTTTTACATTTTTCAAAGGCCGCAGAATATACTTCGATTTTTTGCATTGTTTACAGAAAGCCTGATTTTTAACATATTTTGCGATTTTTGGCATATAACATAGGGAGATTTTTCCTAGTCCCCTCCTTTTACATCCTCGATAATTCACAATCCCAAGTATATTCCCCTTTTTTGTTCCATCGGAGCATTTTTCTTTGCTAGTACCCTACTTTTAATTAGCAAGATTTGGAAATACAATACTAGATTTCATTTACTGTGCGGTTCTTCTAATAATTGAATGGTTTAAACTTTACAAAGCTACTAGTTGTAGAAGAAACAAACATTCTGATTAGTGATTCTTATGTTACGTAGAACATCCTGTAAAGAAATATGCTTCCAAAACTTTCTAGAGCTAAACTTAATTTACATTTTAAACTTTACACAAGAGTGTAAAGAATTTTAGTGGGATTAATAATTTCGATATTGCTCTGATATAACGATCAGCATTTATTAAGAAATGAAACCTCTATAATGTTCTAAGAACAAATTAACATTAGGTGTTAATCACTTTACACTACTCTTCATGCGCCCCTAGCAGACGTATCACATCTGTTTCCATATATATTTTACGACTTTAGGGAAAAAATAAGTTACTCTGAGGCTCTAAAATGAAGCTTATTATATAGTGTAAACTTTACACTAGCAACGAGTGTAAAGAAGATTTTAGTCGGATTTGTAAATTCGATATTACTCGGATATTACGGTCAACATTCATGAAAAAATTACGTCTCCATAACGGTTTAATGACAAATAGACACAGATGTAAACCACTTTACATCACTGTTGAGTGTAAACAAGCGCGCCCAGCTGACGTCCCTTATTTAATTCCATGTAAATTTTCAGATTTCGGCAAAAAATTTAGGTTTTTGCAAAGCTCTAGAACGAAGATAAACCACTTTACATCACTGTTGAGTGTAAACAAACGCGCCCAGCTGACGTCACTTATTTGATTCCATGTAAATTTTCAGATTTCGGCAAGAAAATTCAGGTTTTCGCAAAGCTCTAGAACGAAGATTAATTAGCAGTGTAAACTTTATACAACCGCCTAGTGTAAAGAGGATTTTATTCCGATTTGTAAATCTGATATTACTCGGATATTATTATCAACATTTATGAAAAAATTGCATGTATCCAATGGTCTGAGGACAAATAAACAATGAGTGTAAACTACTTTACATCACTGTTGGATGTAAACAAACGCTCCTACGTGACGTCTCACATTTGATTCTTTGAAAATTTCTAGACTCCAGGAAAAAATTAGGTTTCTGGAATGCTCAAAAACGAAGATAAATACATATGTAGTGTAAACTTCATGTAAACACCTAGTGTAAAGAAGATTTTGGTCAGATTCGTAATTTTGATATTGTTCCGATATTACGATTAATATTTATGAAAAAAATTAAGTCTCCATAATGTTCTATGGGCAAACTAACAATAGGTGTAAACCACTTTACAACACTGTAGAGTGTAAACATATGCGCCAGACTGGCATATCAAATTTGGTTCCTGGTCCATTTCTAGACTTGATAATCGTGTCCCTGACTCATAACCGGAGAAGCAGGCAGAAAAAACAAGACAGAAACGCATTTTAAACACCAAATTTTTGACTTTACACTCGCTAAATATTAATGTATAGACAATTTGCTTTGACATGCACCCGATATAAAGCACTTTATTTTTATTCTATTGGACTTATCCCGACTTCTGGACGGAGAAAGTGGCGAACAAAAAACGCAACAAAAACGTATTTTCCATCATTTAGAACACTGTAAACTTTAAAATTCCGTACCGAACTCCCCATTGAGTTTAAAGAAATTCGGTTTGGTACAATTTGTAGCTTTTAAATCGTAGTACATTCCTGTGTGCCAAAATTCTCTTGCAAAAATTATTTGGTATGATTTATTAATCAAAATTCGGAAAAAACGTGTTTTTTCGCCCATTTTTTACCTCTGATTTCGAACTTTACACCCCCATAAATAAGTCAATATTGCGTTTTTTTAAATGCGGTTAGCTGCGATGTGTAGCCCCTGAAAGGCACTTTATTACTGCTGTATTCAATTTACCCTGACTCAAAAGCGGAAAAATTTGGCAGAGAAATCTTAGTTAAAATCCGTTTTTTACACCATCAACTAGAGTGTAAACTTTAAACCCCAGGATCTAACTCACCATAGAGCGTAAAAGACTTTGCTTATATGCAGAATGTAGCCCTTGATCCGCTCTACATTTCTGTCAGTAAACATTTTAAAAAACTCATAACCGGAGTTAGTATCAGACATAAGCAGGTTGAAAACTCGACCAAAATGTGCTTTTTCACCCCCAGATTTTCGCACTCTTTACACTCCCATTCGAGAACTAATGCGAATTTCAACAAACAAAAAAAGTCAATTTGGAGCATCCCTTCCTCTACAAATCTGTGCCATTAATTTATTTGAGGAGTCAATACTGAGTTGTCCACATGCCGTCTAAAAAACCTCCCAAAATTCATCCTATGTTATAACGTTACACAAAAACTTTACACCTTCTTTACACAGCCAGTTTTGAGTTTCAAGAAAAACAAAAAAACACGGGCAGCGAATTTTTTATTATCTATCTTTTAAAAAAACCGCACCTTCTAGATGTGTCCTGTTATAGCTGTAGGGGTGCACAGGTGTTAGGGTACCCAAGTAAAATCTTCATCAGTGCTAAAAAAATATCGACTTCACATAGGCACACGATAAAGAAGACGATGAAGAATTCATTAGCTGAATTTTAAGAATCTCCTTAGTCAACATATGCAATGCTCTGTGAAACATGAAATATGTGTATTATACTGCTTCTAATATAAATAAGAGTGCCACAAATTACTACGATGAATTTGATCAAACATCTCAAATGTAAATTTAGAAGCAGTATAAAAGACCAAGAATAAAGAATCTTATTGTATTCATTTTTCTAAATAAAGCATTTAAATACGTCTTCAGGCACGAATAAGAAACGAGTAATAAGAATAACTTGGAATATTCGAAAAATTTGGTTATGGACTTGAAAACGAAAGAGCGTGCGATCTAAAACCTTTGTAACATCGTGATTATTGTTTTCCCAATCGAACTGGCATATCAGCATTAAAATGAAGTGAACGTGTGCATAATGAGCATAATCGTAAAGAGCCAAGAAAAATCGCGAAACTTTCTTAAACTTCCAGCATAGTTAAGACGGATGATGAAAATGGATGATACGCACGCAGAAAAGAGAATCATAAAAGAAACATATGCAGGCTTATAAGGAGAATGACAGTAAACTAGAGACAAAGCATATACCTGAATTTTGCCAATAAAACGCAAAATATATATTTAATTTAAATCGCAAGCCTTTGCAAATAAGCAGACTGGTATTTCATTCTGCTACCTGCACTAAGCGTTGAACGGCTATTCTCGTTTATCAAATATAGGCACGCATAACAAGGAATGAATTCGACTCATTCGAGATTCATTCTATTCCATATTCGAAAAAATCATGCTCTATCAACCCCATTAGTATATATACACCATGCTATTTATCTCATATATACGTATAATCAACAATGAGGCTAGTCTATCATGCTGCTATGTACAAAGGGTAGCAGAGAAAAATACTTTACGAGCACACAGCAATCAACATCCATCAGTATGTATATCAATAGCATTTTCCCTCAAATCGAACCGAAAGGTGATATAGGCCATATATGTACAAAAAAAGATGAACAAATCTTTCTCGAAAACATGACATTCGTTGCGTTGAATAAGTAGCTATGTATGCCATTCTTCCAGTGTTTTTTGTACAAGGTCCGTTTGTACATGTACAAGGATGGTCCCCAAAAGTCTTTGTACATCTTGTACATGCAAATTTTTGTGTACTATTATATGGTACAGTAGCGATTTTAGTGTGGTAAAACAGAGTTTTTCGACCTTTGGTAGTGTATTTTAGCTAATTTCTGGGTTTCTGACGCCAAAAATTACTAGAAATTGTCTCAAAACGGCGCAAAGTGCCGAAAATTTTTTGGAACGATCCTGAAATGTCTTTGTACATCGGGAAAAATCTTTGCCGAATACAAAAAAGAAAACCGTGAATTCTTCACCCCTAAATTGTCCCCTTGTACGAGTATATCACGAATACTATAATTAAAACACATGTACCTTAAACTAAGTTCATCGCTGACATCCTGGTCGAAAATACCCAAGGCCAACACAGGCATAGCAGTAAAGAATAAATTATAGCAGGCAATAAACAACGGATCGTATAACGTCTGAAAAACGTGAAAAAGGGTACATTGTACAATTACTGTTAACAAGAAGTTTGCTTCATTTTTCTGTCTTTCCTTACATTAATTTTATTACTGAATAAAGGCAGATATGAACTGGGTTGACTGAAAATGTAACTTGAAAAATAAATGAAAATGAAACATCACTATCAGCAGCACTAGCTAGAAACTTAATTTCAAGCTTATTTTATAATCTCATTTTTTGTCTTGTGAAGACAGAATAATTTTCAAAATTTATGAAGCATTGGAGAAAAAGTTATATGATCAATCAACTTAAAGCACAAAATGAATGAACAAGGGGAATAAACAACATTCAATAATCATAAAAGAGAATAACATTCTTGAAAAACGCTTTCTTTCTTAATAACTTTAACTATTTTAAACTTACAAATATGCATAACGAGTAAGAATGCTTCAAAAACTTATAATGTATAACGACTTTTTCCTATAATACACATTGATGTTTTAATTGTTTGATGCGACAAGTGTAATTTAAAAGAAAAAATAAGAGCCGAATGTAACCTTTTAGATTAAATCGAGTCCAATGCATGCTAATGTTATAATCTAATACGCATAAAGCATACAAGAATCATTATATCCAAAGATGCGCATGGTCAGGATGGTAAGAAAAAGGTGAAATCAAGAATCTATAGTAAGGAAAATGAATTTTTCAGGTACCCATATAATATTGAAATTATCTGAAAATACACCGGTTGGGGGCCTAAATCGCGGGACTTGACAGTATCTAACTTTTGAGCCTTCCAGCGTGGCGTAATACCACGCTCTTACTTTGTTAATAATAAAAGCTAAAACGTTACAAACAAGTAAACGAATCTACCAAAAAACGTTTCGCCTTAAAAGAATCGTATCAAAAAAATTAAATTGTCGCAAACTGAGCAAAATCATACAATCTTCACGTCGGCATTAATTTAACCGCATTAAGACCACACGCATGCGTGGGGCTTTGAAACCCACAGAACCCCGGAGACCCCCCCCCTGAAAATCGATGGAACCCCAGAATTGAATTCTTGGCCTGTTTTTGAGATTTTTACCAGTTTTAAATTACCCAGACCCCCGAATTAGGCTGGCCCATTATGTATACGACTCACCTGAGCAGAATAAGCGCAAAAGATTCCAAACCAAAAGTGGACGAGTGTGAAAGCGAAGTTTTTATAGAAAAAGTAGCGCAAAAATTTGCACATTCGATAATAGGACCATCGTCCGTGCACGAGCAGCAGTCGCTCGAGAAAACGGAATTGGGCGATGCTGTAGTCGGAGGCGAGCACAGCCTGCAGGTTTTTAATAATAATAATAATAATAATAATAATAATAATAATAATAATAATAATAATAATAATAATAATAATAATAATAATAATAATAATAATAATAATAATAATACCAATAATAATAATACTAATAATAATAATTATAGTAATAATAATATTAAATTATAAAAAAACAACATAATTCTGATATGTGATAATAATAGCTTAACAATTTGAAATAATTCACCTGCAGGCCTTCTTGGCCCGAGATGCCGACACCGATGTGCGCCTCTTTTATCATCGAGACGTCGTTGGCGCCGTCGCCGATAGCCAACGTCACCGCGTTCTTGTGTCGCTTTACGAGCTGCACCACCTGCGCTTTTTGCATCGGCGTCACGCGACAGCAGATCACCGCTTTGCACGCGCAACAAACGTCCAGGAAAGAATTCTCCAGTCTGTAAGGTTGACTCGGCAATCAATTTTGTTTTTATCCTTATTTACTTTTATATTTGCTTTATTTATTTTCATTTACATTTATTTTTATTTACTTTTGTACCTCATACTATTACTTACTTATCGACTTATTATGATTAGGCGTAAAAGTGATTTAAGATTGAAGTAGCCAGGGGGATTTCGGGGGTGGGGGCGGCCGCCCACCCCCCATTGGCCCCAAAATAGTGCGCAAAATTAAGCATTTTGAGCGATTTTTAGCGATTTTTGGGTTAAAACGGCTAATTTTTCCGCCCAAGTCAGGGTTCCGCCCCTCTCCTTAGGGGTACCGCCCCCCCTTAGGAAAATCCTAGATCCGCCACTGGAAGTAGCGTACATATGCAATTCTCTAAAACGTTAAATGACTCATAAAATATCGGCTTGAACTTCTTCTCAGGCATTGTTCTCCGCTGTGGTGTATTGTAAGGACAGATAGCAATGGATATATGCATTCTGAATATTGCAATATCCTATTTTAGTGTTCAATGTCACTTTTTACCGCGTATCTAAAGCGTGCACCAAACTAGCGCCGGTTATCACGAGCGAGTAATCTTCAAGACTCGACGTATCTTCACTAAGGGTATCCATTTCAACCATGGAACTAGTTGGTCTTTCTTCATCAGAAGTCTGTAAAAGTGCGTCATCGTAGCCAAAATTTTGCCCCAAGAAGAGAAAAGGACATAGTGCGATCTAACTATGCGAGAAAAATCTCAAATTTACCAGTTCTTTCAAAAAATAATAAAATCAAATCAATCGATATTGCTAGGTATGTAGTGGGTATTAACTGAAATAAATGTACATATAATCTACATTTTTGAACTTGACGAACATGTTGTACACACACAGGCCCGTGGCCAAGGGAGGCAAGGAGGGGCATTTGCTCCTCCCCCAAACGAAAAAATTCTTTGTTTCTCATAAGGATCCCCCAAAAAAATGAAAAATTCTTTATGTGCGTTAAAAGACCACCAAAACAGGTTTTTTGCGTATTGTTGAGCTATGTAGTAAACGCTAGTGAACGAAAAATTTGAGGCACTTCGCGCGTGATTAATGGTTTCTGTATAGCCTTTGTCTTTTAAATCGCTCAAATTCGAGCAAGAGTAAAAAAACATGTCGAATTTTTCTGGCATTAATTTTCCGGTTGTTTTTCTTCGCAGAGCACAAAGACTGAGTACAAAGAAGAAAAAATGAGAAATTGTTTATGGACTGGATAATGAGGAACAAATCGGTTTCAAGGTGGGTTCAAATAACACTTAGACTAACTAGCAGGAACTGATTGCGATGAATTTAAGGCCCATTCCGTTTTTCAAGATTTAAGCAATGGGCTTTGGTCCGAAAATGGCCCGAGAGTGGTAATCTTTCAAAAGTTTTGATAGAGGGATACCCCCAGGGGCGTAACCTGCCGATGCCGGGGGTTCGCCCCCCTCCCGAAATAAAAACTATTTTTATTCTTCACAAGGGTTCCCCGAAGGAAAAAAATTAAAAATTCTCGAAGTCTTCTTTTAGGACAGCCAAAATGCGTTTTTAGCTTACTTTTAAGCTACTAAACTCAGAATTTTCCGGCGCTTCGCACCGGATTTCTAATTTTTTATCTCATTTCTTACCTTAGAAGCCAAGATTTGATTTGAAAATAGCGAATATGTCAAAAATTTTCGGCGCTTCGCGCCGATTTATAATTTTCTGCATTAGTTTTCTTTGCAAAACCGCAAAATTAAATGCAAAGACAAGAATTTTGAGATGTTTTGGAGTCAAGTTTGAACTTGATATTAAGAAATTAGTCACACAGATAGGTTAAGGTATAGATTTTTAATATCCAAGTCTGAAATCAAGCAAAATAATTTTTATTTTTTAAATGTTTTTCTTCACTATGACAGATCTCGCCGATAAACGCTCAAAAATGCCATTATTTTCGCGTATCTCCTAATGGTTCTCGAAATATAGGACTTCGAAAATTTCGAGGTCCCCCCATAATAAAATCCTGGTTACGCCCCTATATACTCCTAAACCCCACTGTTCACGCGTAAAAACACGTATCTTCAGAAATAAACAAGGCTACGAATTGCTGGATTGACAAATAGAAAGTAAACGTTAAAATTGTCTTGACAGGCATGCCACAGAGGAAATACGTACATAAATAAAAAAATTCTGGAATCTCGAATAAGAGATATCACCATACCTGGGCGTGGGGGTATGCAACCCCCAGAAATTAAAATATTCCCCAAGAACCAAATTCAATTTTTGAAAATTGTTTTTTTTTAATTTTTTGATGCCAATGGATAGTGCTTGATGAGAAACGTTGAAAAATGGTGTTTTTTCGCCATACCACCATTTTTAAGGCCATTTTTGACCTTTGAAAAAAACCGCCCACCTATGGATATCACTCGTTTTATCGAAACTATCATATTTTACTTAAACAAACGTTGACTTTTTCAGGAAATACAATAATGAACTAAAATACCAATTGCCAAGGGTGGATTATCGGATTTACTGATCAAGCATAGTTGTCCAGTCAGAAAATGAGCGTTCGTTTCTTAATGACTTCTGGCTAGCAATACGTTGAAGCGCTTCGAGCAGAACGATACTCAATTATATTCATTTATTGATCTTTTTAATGGCTTTTTCTTTTCCAAAGGAAATTTGTTAAATTTCAGACTTTTTCTGACAAATTTCGTGCCAGAAACAATTTTTCTTAGCAGATAACGAATAATTCTAGGCGCACACGTTTGCTGAGCAAGAACGCTGCTAGTTCAGCCATACAAATGCGAAAATAGAGAAAGAATTATTTTGATATTTTTTGCATCGTAAATCATCGACTTTGCCTGACTTACGCACGAAATACTAAAAATAAGGTATAATACGCTCAGCACCCTATTATGTAACTTTATTTAGCATTAATTAAATTTATTGAGGCTGAGAAATTTTAAAGAAATAAATTACAAAGATCCCAATAATTAGTTCGATAGAAGATATCTGCAAAAGATAATTCATTTTGAAAACTCCTTATAGTATCCAGAGAACAGTTAAGTAATTAGCGTGCTCTCTGTGGACAATCAACAGTAAGGTGTGGCAGTAATTTTTGTACAAGGTCCATTTGTGCCTGTACAAAGATGGTACAGTAGCGATTTTAGTGTGGTAAAAACAGAGTTGTTCGACTTTTGGTAGTGTACA
Organism: Mermis nigrescens; assembly: GCA_036768485.1. NCBI lineage: Eukaryota > Metazoa > Nematoda > Enoplea > Mermithida > Mermithidae > Mermis > Mermis nigrescens. Next base: position 3,118,763 of record JAVLUZ010000191.1, read on the forward strand.
TATTTCAGCTAATTTCTTGGTCTTTAAAGGGCAGAAATCACTAAGAATCGTCTTAAAACGACGCGAAGCGCCGAAAAATTTGGCATTTTTCCTTTTGAAATGCAATTTCTGCCATTATATATATATATATATATATATATATATATATATATATATATATATATATATATATATATATATATATATATATATATATATATATATATATATATATATATATATATATATATATATATATATATATATATATATATATATATATATATATATATATATATAGAACACACAATAACTCATTTCGGGGCGAAGCGTCGAAAATTTTTCGAATTTTAGACCTTTTTTGCAATTTTTGTCTTCCCAAAAAATCTTATCGGGAAAAATCTTTGCAGAGTACAAAAACAAACACTGAGGTGTGGTCTTCTTTATACTAGCGTTAACAAATTAAAGTTGATTCGATGAAGTCTTACATTGTTAGGCGGGTTATTAATGGTCGCGTTATCCGACAGATTCAATCGGGAAATTTGACATCTAATTTTATCTAATTGATCTTTAACTTCATCGAACTTTACACCATTAACAACAAAAACTTCCATATCCTCGGTGATCAAGCGGCAAGAGTAGCCTATGTTTATGGCTGTTTCTAAAAAATTTGGCAGCAATTAATTATATTTTGGACATGCCAATCAATGCAAATTAAAGAAATGCACCGAAACAACAGTAATCAGCATGTGACAGACGAGCCGACCAACATTGAGAATGCGTATACCATGGCGTCCTCATTTAGGAAGAGATGATATTAAGAAACCGAGACGAAACTATGAAATGTGTGGCTCGACCTATGGCAAAAACGTGATTTTTTGGCCATTTTTGCATAGGTGCCTTTTTGCCATTTTTAGCCAAGAATACATAAAAGTCATCGATGCCCTACTTACTAAAAACGCCGACTTCCTCGAGCAAAATTCTGATGTATTACATTTTTTAATACGGTGAATTTTCTCGTATTCTACAGTCGTTGGAAAATACAGCCTAAAGCAGACAAGTAATAGAGGATGAAGGGACTTCCCTCATTTCCCCAAAGTCAGACAATTTTTGACTCCACCGATTTTTGGAAAAGAAAACTTGCGTTTTGGGCCATTTTTAGGTGCTTTTTTTGGCTATTTGGCCTAAAATTGGAGGTGATCCCTGTACAAATGGACGGGGATCCCTGCCTGAAAGTTCGAGCCATTACATGTATGGGCTAAAGTCTCCTACTGGCCAAGGCGTGAATTTCAGACTCATCCGAGACTAATCGCAAACACTATCAAAAAATATGTAGGTAGTCTCCACGGAGTAATAGATCGCATGCGTGCGTGTGATTTGACTTTGTCAATATCATACGACTAGGAGTACGACGATTGTATATACCAAACTGTACACAGTAAAGGCAGTTGATTGTAAGATCGTATAATTAAATATGGATAAAAATGAATGTTTGAAAAGTTAACCTTGTTTATCGCCCGTCAGCACCCAAATTTTGATCATAGCACCAGCCAGGTTAGCGATTGTGTCAGGGACTCCATCCTGCAGCTTATCTTCGACTGCCGTCGCACCCAGCAGAATCAAATCTTGCTCAATCTCTTCATAGGTCGCATCCAATTTCTCTTGCCGTTCCTGCAAAGCCAAAGCCGCTTCCTTCTCTTTGTTCGACCATTGATCGTAAAATTCGCAGCTTATTTTTTTATAAGCCGAACATAGAGTCCTTAAGCCCTCATTGGCCAATTTATCGAGATAAGATTGAAATTTTAGTCACATTCAATAATTATGCTCACGAAACATTCAAATGGGGTGCGGACGGAATCATTATCGTAGTTCGACCCTTTCCGGCCACCAAGTTTCCACAGTCTATTCCACTCCAAACAGCCCTTTATCGCGATTCGTCTGGATATGTGAGCAGGCTTGGTTTAAATTCGCACATCACTAGCGATGGTTGACGAATCAAAAGGCTTTATGTTGCTATTTAATTCTAAATGCACCTTAGTAAAATGCCGAAATTTCAACGATATCAATAAAAATGGGCCGTTTGACGTGAAGCAGACCACCGAAACGCCGGCCGCTATATGTATATCGCAGCCTCACACTAACGTCACCCAATCAGTAGAAAAACTTACCAGGACTACCCTTCATGTCTTCTGAAAAGTGGATTTTCAAGAAAGAATTCATGGAATTGGAGTGCACATTTTTCAAACTTAAGTTTTTGATGAGAAACGCAGGCTAAAAATTTAATAAAAGCATAAAAAAGCCTGTGATACTTACGTATTATTATTAATTTTTAGGGAAAAGAAAATGCTGCAGAGTATCAGCAGAATTTTAAGGCAAGGAACTATTTTGCTGAGGTTAAACCTCCAGTCCCAAAAAAAACCACACATGAAAGCGAGTGGAAATGGCTAACTTGAGTTTCTTCGACTATTTTGGCCTCCTGTTTGCTTTGACTTCTGCGTAATCTTTCATATATTACGGTATCGGCCCCTTTGCAAAACAAAGTTATTTCATTGTTTCGCCGTACTAAAACCGACATGCGCTTGCGAACATTGTTAAAGTCCAAAATGCACAGTAGTTCGTAAACTTCTTGTTCACCATTCACTTCAATAGTAATTGAGGACGGCGTCCGCGATTTAAAAACGAATCCCATGCAACGAGCTGCCGTGGTCAAAGCCCCTTCGTCCGGACTTTGTGCCTTTAATTTTAATTTTAATTACTAATGTTCACGCTAAAATTTTTAAAATCTAATTCTCTTTTTCTTCAAATTATAAATAAATTAACATTAGCTAGGGATTGCACGTCACACGCAGTTTTACAATATTTTGACTGACATCGTAGCTTGTTTTTCACTAGGGACTTTGATATTATTGACAAGAAAAGATATTATATCTCGGTAGCCCAAGTTCAAAAACAAACAGCCCCAAGCCAAAGACCCTTCGACCATACGTGGGCAGCGAAGAAAATTCTGGGGGTGCAAGATTTTTTGAAGGTCAAAAAATGGCCTTAAAAATGGTGGTATGGCGATAAAAACACCATTTTTCGACGTTTCTCATCAAGCACTATCCATTGGCATCAAAAAATTGCGAAAAAAAACGGAAAAAAAAATATCAAAAATTGAATTCTGGGGGGGGGTATTTTGATTTCTGAGGGGAGGGGGTATTTTGGTTTCTGAGGGGGTGCATACCCCCAACCCCCACGCCCAGGTGTGCCTTCGACCCGTTGCAGGTTTAAGGCGATATAGCGCGTTGCCCAGGTGTGCCGAGACTAGTATTACGTTTCACTAAGAAATGAAAAATGTGTCAATAAAAATTGTAAGTCAGAAAAACGGGAATTTTTGACAAAGTTGGATTAATGTATACACTCGTTCGCACGTTGGTAAAAAATTTGAGCCTCTGAATTAAGTGAGATTCTTCTAAATTGATTTGTATTTAATGATTCAAAAAGTATTAAATTAAATTTAAGTTTAATATTTTTAATAATTTAACAAAAATATATTTTGCAACTGACTCTTCTGATTCGAAGAGAGTGTATAGCTCTTTCTACCCTGACTCAAATACAGTTGAACCTGGCTAATAAACACCGCAAGGGGACCAAGAGATTCCGTGTTAAATAACCAAGTGTGCTTACTGACAAGGTTGGCAATAATTTACGTCTACATGTTATATAGCGCTGTTGTAAACAAATGTATTACAATATGACAGAATATTACCGTATACCTATGAATATTATTGATTTTGACCTTTACTGTGCACAAAGCGTGTTCAATATTGAAAAGGATGTGTTAACAAACCGGATATACTTGCCAAAAACGAATTACATTGTTGTTTAATTACGTGTTTTTGCCAGGTGTTTACTAACCGGGGTGTTTAGCACGTTGACATATGCCCATGATCTTAAGGAACCGTGTTTATTATCCCTGAAAAGATGCTTATTAAGCGGGTTTCTACATTAATGTGATAATGAAGTTTGGTCGGAAAAGAAGGGAACGGTGTTCGTATAGCGAAAGTATCTACAATGCGAGTGTTCATTTACGAGGTTTGATTGTATGTATATACCTGGTAAATTAATCTTTCGCCTTCCTTCATTTCTGGCATAACGGTATGACACAGCGCTAGTAAACGCCAGAACAAGTTTAAAGAATCGTTATCGGAGGCCTTTCTGCGTTTAAGATCGACTAAGAGCCTTTCGTCGTACCACTTGAACTTATTCTCATGCCATTTGTTCCAAGAAAAATCGACCGGTTTCATCGTCTTAATAAAGATATGAAAACAGATAAAAGTGTGAGAAATAAAAAAAGGAGACATATACTTAGTAGTCAAGTTAATTGATAATGCAAGTAAGGTAGCGTATCTGCGAATAGGCTTGGCAAAGTTTTTATTCAAAAAGAACGACGGCGACTGGACGGCAGGAAAAAGCTTAAAACAATTCATATTCCCAATAGAAATTAGGAAACTTAGTAGCATTTTTGTGTGCTTTCCAAAAAGTATCTTACGAATTTGTTAGTATTGTTTATCTGTTTATCTATTTGTCAACCTTTTTTATTAATCCGTCAGTCGGTTGGTATGCAACAGTCGAACTCGGATAAAGCACACCCCTTAGGGATCTAGGCCGAAGGTGTGCATTATCCAAGTATGTGCATTAAGCGGGACTGAAAAGAAATTTATTATCGCTTTAATATTATTTCAGAAGGAATACAAAGACGACAAATGTTGTATCCTTGTCGTTTGCTATAGAATAAATAGCATAGAATTTGATAACAATTCATGCTTTGTTCTGCATAAGTCAACATTTTGTGCAATAAATATCAGTATCCCACTTGTACATTATTTGATGTCCGCGTGCTCATTATCCGAGGTGTGCATCAAGCATGCGGACTTATCAGCCGTGTGCATTACGCATTAACCGAGTTTGTATTAACCGAGATATCTTACTATAATAATACATTGTTTTTGCCGGGACCACATTTAATGGAGCGCACTAACCAAAAAAGTGCAATATCCGGGGTTTTCATTATCCGAGTTCGACTGCTACGTAATTTGCATATATTAGAAAGTGGTTGCCTAGCATACATTATAGACAAGAAAGAACTCCTTTCAAAGTTAAACAAAAATAAAACAGCATTTGTCTTACGGCAAAAGTACAATAAATACCAAACATGTGAGTGGGGGATCCAACCAACGTCGGCCGTCTCTCCAAAGCCAGAAAATTTTTTGACATTTCCCCCATTTTTGGAAACAATTGAATATTTGACCGTTTTTAGGCGTTTTTTGGCCGTCTTTGGCTAAACGTTGGAGGTTATTTACCCCCCCCTAAATCGCCGGGACCCTCCCCTAAAACGGCCGGGGACACCCCCTCATAAATTTTAAGCCGTTACATGTATGATAAACACATGCATACGGTTAAAGATCTGTCATAAAAATTCAAAATATCAGTGGCGGATCTAGGATTTTCCTAAGGGGGGCGGTACCCCTAAGGGGGCGGAACCCTGACTTGGGCTAAAAAAATTAGCCGTTTTAACCCGAAAATCGCTAAAAATCGCTCAAATATGCTTAATTTTGCGCACTATTTTGGGACAATGGGGGGCTACCGCCCCCCCCCGCCCTATTCTCTAAATCCGCCCCTGCAAAATATGTATTTGGAATAAAAAGCTTAAATATACTAATACATTATTCGGTATAAACGCAAGGATAAAAAAAGTCGCAAGGAACATAGGATGGCAAAGTATAAAATGCGAAATTTCCTGGGCAGTGGGCACACAGGCAAATAGTGAATAGCGCTCAAGTGTGCCCCGTCAAAAAATTCCCGAAATCAACCTTTTTCAAATTTCTCTTGAATGTCTCAACATTTGGAGAATTTCGAATATATTGTGGAAGATCGTTACAAATTCTAGCGGATCTAGTAGCAAAACAATACTTTTTACAATCAAGCCGAAATTTACCTAAACAGATCTGATTTGAAAATGCATTCCTAGTACGCGAATGGCCACAAAATTGATAAAAATCTTCAGAAGGTAAGAGATTATTATGAATAATATTGTACGTAATGATTAAATCAAAATAAATTCTACGGAGTTCAAGCCTCTCTAAATTTAAGGCTCTTAGAAAGTCCTATATATATATATATATATATATATATATATATATATATATATATATATATATATATATATATATATATATATATATATATATATATATATATATATATATATATATATATATATATATATATATATATATATATATATATATATATATATATATATATATATATATATATATATATATATATATATATATATATATATATATATATATATATATATATATATATATATATATATATATATATATATATATATATATATATATATATATATATATATATATATATATATATATATATATATATATATATATATATATATATATATATATATATATATATATATATATATATATATATATATAATATGAATTGTCCCGGTGCCGTTTTTTTACCGGTGCCGGTACCCCCTGTACCGGCGCCGGTGCCGGTGCCGGTGCTACATTAGCATATTATATAGTGTACTATGCTTCTTCAAAAAGGGTTAAATTTGTACCTATTTTTCACCGGATATACATATTAAGGGCAAAATTTCATTTGGCTAGTAACGACTTCATTATTTTTAATTTATAAATACATATTAATCTTCTCACTTAAGCATTAAACAAACAAAAAATTGTAATAAAATTGAAATTCGAAGAAAAATAAAAGTTAAATAGTGTATTATAAGTTAAAGTGTAGCGCAATCAAGATTGGCTTGTGCAGTAGTTGATTCTTTAGTCAAATCGAAATTTGGTTTTAGTGCATTAGTTAAATATTCAACTAGTAGGAAACAAACATAGAAAATAGCCACAAAAACTTTTTGAGGTTAAATTATTTGAGTTTATCATTTCACATTTTCAAAAGCCTCTGAAAACAAACATGGGATATATTAGTAATGCAAAAGACTTACATAGAAGTTCATTTACAAAGTTTTGACAAGCTTTTTCTAAATAATTTGCAGGAAAAAGTTTTGCATAAAAACTATTTTAAAATTCTAGCTGCGTTTTACGGTCTTCTGCTCACTGAAATGGAGAAATAAAGATGGATTTGATGAAATTAAGTTGAAAAACTACTCTGTAGTACTCATCCTTCTTGCCTACAGATGGTAGAATTAGAAGAACTTTCCACTCTATATGTCGATGTTTTTGATTTTAATTTACTTTATTTATTAGTGTCCACGCTTCTTGCTGTTAATTGATGTTTTCAATAAGATTTGTTTCGGTAAATGAATAATTCATTTTTAAAGCTCGAAGACTTGTTCTGAAGTTCAGTCAAAATGCTTCACTATGCTAATCAGAAGATTTTATTAACAAAATGCTACCTTTTTGTGCCTTTATTCATTAAATTGGTGATAAATGAGCTTCAATTATTCTTTTTACACTAATTTTTTCTCTTTTATCTAGCACCGGCACCGGCGCTGGTACCAGCCTTAGCACCGGCCCGGCGTCGAGTGCCTAAGCACCGGCGCCGGTGCCGGTGCTGAGTGCCCAGGACATCACTAATATATATATATATATATATATATATATATATATATATATATATATATATATATATATATATATATATATATATATATATATATATATATATATATATATATATATATATATATATATATATATATATTAGTATCCAAATAATATCCAAATAATATCCAAATAACCTTTTGTTAAATTTTCACTGTATTCCTTCTACCCTGCTGATATAAGGAAGGAAATGAGGGCTCCATACACTTAGACTTCTATAGGCCGAATATAATTCTTAAAAGCAAGAAACAACATTTTTAGATCACGTAGATGCCATTTACCTCCCCTTCCCTAAAATGGCCGAACACCCCCAAATTTCAAGCCATTACATGTATGATAAACACAAGCATACCGTTAAAGATCTGTCATAAAAATCTAAAGCATATGGAATAAAAAACTCAATGAATACATATGTAATTGCATCTCGTTTTATCTAAATGACGTGGCGTCGATTAGATTAATCATCCGTTCATAGTGATCCCAATTAACGAATCAGATTTGCACGCTCTACTTTCAAAGTATGCATGTACAGTCGAGGCCCTTATTCTTCTCCATATCTGATTGGTTATTCTTTACAAGTCAGCTTCGTAATGGTATTTGAGACACTCTACCTCTCATTAATACCATTATATATTCCCTCCGAGGTCAGAAAATCTGCATTCTCCAGAGACAAAGAGAAAGTAAATTAGGACCTTCTTAAATATAATTTTTACGCTAAAATAAAAATCTCAATTTTAAATGAAATGAAAGATTTAATAAACTAATAAAGTTGGAAAAGTCTCAGGAAAGATACTTTCTGACACAAAGTAAATATTTTAATTATCCTTTGATTTGTGAAAGGCTGCTACGGGTGAGCACAACCAGCTAAATCTCCTTTCTATACCTTACCTTTATGTCGATTGGCGCATTTCTAGCATCGAGCACTTCACCGTACAACTTGCCGTCAATGACGCATTTATTGAACGCCATAATATTCTGAGTTAGCGTACCCGTTTTGTCGCTAAAAATGTACTGAATTTGGCCCAATTCTTCGTTAAGAGTCGTCGTGCGCGCCCTGGCGGCCGTATCCGATTGTTCGTGATACATCTCTTTATCCCAGTTGATGAACCAAGAGTGGTAAAAACGAATAATTTCGACGCTTAAAAAGTAAAAACATTACAACCATACGTGATCGTGGGGGAATTTAGGAGTTTCAACTCCCCTCCCCAGAAGATTTTTCAGTTTTCAATTTTAGAAGTTTTTTAAACCCAAGCATTCGCGATTTTCCAAGAAAAATTAATAGGAAAGGTGCTGTTTTAAGCATTTTTAGCTACCTGTTTGCTCAAAAGTGTCAAATTTCTGGCGCTGAAGAAATATGTAGGCGTTTTCATGCTCTTACGTTCTATAAAGATAAGGCATCGTCAGAAACGATAAAAAATATGTTTTTGACACGCATCCACCGTTTTTGAGTCAAGAAAAAATAATAAGAAAAACTTTTGGTTTCCAATCCCGAATTCATATGCTGCGCATATGTAGCTGGTTAAAACCCTTACATTAGCGTGCGAATACAGGTTAGTTGTATGGCAATAATGAACCTATAGTCCCTGTATAAAAACTGTGCTAGTTACTGTAATCCAGTGTCTTTTTGTACAAGGTCCGTTTGTACATGTACAAAGATGATCTCCAAAAGCCTTTGTACATTTTGCACATACAAATTTTTGAGTACTATAATACGGTACAGTAGCAATTTTAGTGTGATAAAACAGGGTTTTTCGACTTTGGCAGTGTATTTAGCTAATTTCTGGCTTTCTGACGCCAAAAATTACTAAAAAGTGTCTCAAAAATTTGAGACATCAAATTGATGTTGTAACGTTGTGTTCTAATCTCTACATTCGCTATGCATTCTGTTTCAAATCAAGTTTTTCTTTTTATTTAAAGCCAAGATAAAAGCTTGAATTCGGGCATTACAATTTGATAAAAACGATGTACATTAGGAGACACAATCAAATACAGCATTAGCATCTCAAAAAGTAAGAATTAACTTCTAGCGCGTCTGCAATCATGACTGTTTCTTTCAAACCAAAATAAATCAATGATATAAATAAATGTCACAGATCAGCTAATGAACAAGGCCTAATAATTGCATATGCGCAATAGCGACTTTCAATCTGATATGTAATAACACACGCACATACTTATCTACGCAAATTCAAAATGGATAAGTTTTAAAATTTGAAAAATTAAGCATAATCAATATTTTTCCACGACACCTACCTAAGATTCGTTATGAACATTGTCAAGTCAAAATGTACATATATAATAGATATAGATGCAACAAATCAAACATTAATTACTCTATGTTATAATGTTACTCGGCCATGTTTTTTGATTAAAAACGTGGACAATTTCTTTATTGAATAAAAGCAAAATTTCATAAGCTACATAAATGATAGATTAATTCTGTAAGGAACTTCAATATAAGAAACTATGAATGAAAAGGCTTTGGCGTAGATGCGCAGCATGGTGGATTCGATGAGGAAGCAAAAAATTTTTAAAGCGCCTTTTTTGAGCTCAAATAAATGGGTATCATACACGATCTTAGGAAAATAGGCAGGTTTCAGCTCCTCCTCCAGAACTTTTTTCATCATCACCAGGGCCCGGTTGCAGATAGATCTTAGGAAATCTAGGAGCTAGGAGTTGGGAGTAAGTCGGGTCGCAAATTAAGGAGTAAGTAACTCCGAGGCTAGGAGTGTAGGAGTAGATTTAGGAGCAGGGCTAGGAGTGAAAAACCAATTATCTAGGAGTAAAAATAAAATTGGGTTGCAGATGTCTAGGAGTAAAATTCTATAGTTTACTCCTAGGTGTTGCGTACAATTTTCTAGGATACTTTGGCTCTACTATAAGTAGTTTGTCTGGCAAATTCATCGAAATGTGTATTTCCAGCAATGATGCAAATTGCATGCAGGAAGTCTTTATTTAAGCCCCAGATTAATTTTGATATTGAGACAACAGACTAAGCTAAACGATTGATTCATTGTATCAGGTACTCTTAGTCTCTAAATTTTTTACTCCCACACTACTACTACCCCCTATTTCTTTACTACCCTTTTAAGAGACTCCTAGCCTAGGAGTAAATTTTACTCCTAGACTCTTAGCACCTTAACTCCTAGATATGCAACAGAGCCCTAGATTCGCGATTTTCCAAAAGTTTACTACAAATTCGTAGAAAAGGTGCTATTTTAAGAGCTTTTGGCTATCTTTTCACTCAAAGGTGTCAAATTTTCGGCGTTTCGCGCCATTTCCTCATTTTTGACTATATTTAGCTCAATTTATTCGAATTTTCTTTATTATTCAAAAAATTTGTATATTTTTATACTCTAGAAAGATTGAGCATCGTCATAAACGCGAAAAACGATGTTTTTGACGCGTATCCACCTTTTTTGAGCCAAGAAAAGCACTTTAAAATTTCAGTTCCCCCTTCATGTAGAATTTTCATGCTGTGCATGTCTGATGAGTCAAAAACACCAGTTTTGGCGTTTCAGAAGATGCCTTTTTCTAAAACATGAAAACATTGAAAAAATATGAAGAAATATCAAAAATATTAAGTAAATTGAACAAAATATAGTCAAAGAATGAATACACGTTGCGAAGCGCCGATATTTTGATACTTTTGAGCTAAAAAATCTCTTAAAGGATTAAAACACCACGTTTTATACGATTTTTTAGAACAGAAATTCAGGGGGTTGAAAAATTTTTTTGCGGCAGAGGGTGTCTTTTTGCGAGGGGGGGTGAAAAACCCGAAACCCTACCCTAAGATTATGTATGAAATTAATATGCAAGATGACGTCACAATACCATTGAGCCACGATAAAAATTGCACATTCTATACAGGGAAATAGAAAATCAATATGTTTCATACCTAACATAAAGTGAAATAGGCACAACCGTATTCATCAGTATAGCGTAAGAGAAGAAAACTAAAAAGGCAATGAAAGCAACGCTGGTAGCCAAAGCTGCTCCTTCTTGAGGCACAATAGGTTTCCCAAGGCAAAAAGCTTTGAAAATCCACACCGTATACATTTTCCCATCTGCCGCTAAGAATTGCACATAGGACGCACATTGACATCAGAAATACGACGATCTTAACAATGTGCCAGTTAGTTATTCAAAGGAAACTAACATGCATGCACAGCAAAAGTTCTGGGAGGGGTAAGCCAGTAGAGCAGCCACCATACTGCAATCTATTGAGACTTAGCTCTTGATTGGAAGATGTTTCCTGGGGGAATAAGCCATTTTTCTTCACCTATTTATTGTCAAATTTTGACAAATTTAATTACATAATTCGTTTTATTTTATTCTTCATGAATATTTCTGGTTAAATATGAATATTTATGGTTAAATTTGCATGAAAACAATAACGTTAAGGGCGATAACCGACCCGTAACATGAAAAAGTGTACCACCTAGCTGACGTGTATGTGCGAAATGGGAACTAATCGTCAGAACATATAAGCCCTTAAACAGCGGTTGAGCTGGGGTACCACAAGGGTCCACATCACGAAAAATCTAAAATTCTAGAATTCCACTAAAAGATAGCAAGGACTGACGCACAGCTCACTTTTGAACTATTGTTCATCAAAGTTAAGCATCATCAGATTTCTTTTTTCTTTAAAATGCTCATCTAAAGAGCTCGATTATCCAAAAACAGAGCATAAAGAAGAATTCGAAATTTTTTAAAGACGAGCTTCCGTGGGATGTTGAGTAATTAATATAAGTCATAGGATATAAACGACAAATTTGATGCATCCAAATTTGAAAGAACGTAAAAAATGTCTTGTTAAAGAATACAACTCATCGGGAAATACTCGAAACGGTTTTCAAAATATAAGTTCAGAAATTGTAAGCCCTCCTGGAACACGTAAAATTCCAAGTACAATAAACAATGGCGAATCAGCCTCGGAATTCAGCTGCAAGAATAAAAGTAATCTAAAAAAACTTGCTCAATATTTGCCTTATAATAAAAGCGATAAACGTTCGCTATTGGGGAATGAAATATAAAGAAACTGAGACTGTCAATTACCCGAATAATTAAAACGTTCAAGAAACGATCCAAGCTGGTCCTCTTAAATTTAGTTTTGCCGCTATTCATCATCAATTTCGTATCGCGGCCAGTGAAAATGACCAAACCGTAACACCACTTTGTGTTGCGCAACACGCAACCCCTCAACAGCATTTTATCGTTGTCCAGCGGATATGACCTTTGACGCCAATTCAACTGGCCGTCGAAAGCACCGAATCGCATGTTGGGCGGCTCGCAGATCACTTGTCCGTCAAAGGCACTGATATTGCTGACGCACAAAGTCAACAAAATTAGTTAAGCGTAAAATATGCTATCAGTATGGTCATTGCCAAGCGCACAGAGAAAGTTTCGGTATGTGATCAAGACCAGAACTGCACCGGAATTGTAACGGATATTTAAAGATTACATGGTTTCAGTAAATTACGTGGCTCTTAATTCTTAATTTCGTTACCAGTATACGTTCTCTCATTCCCTTCAGTAACATTGCGTGTTATTGTCTAAAAAGGCGGTCACCGTTCAACCCTAGGTAAATTCGTAATCCCTTGAAAGTGGTTATGTTTAAACCTATTCAAATTTGTGTGATCCTTTGACCGATTTTCTGTTGCATTCATTCCGGTTTTAACATAAGAATCAGTTGATTTCTCGGCCTGGTCGGCGTCAGTTTTGGCGCGCTTTTTTGGTTTACTTTTTATTGGCCTATTTGTATTATTTATTTTTGCTAATCGTATTAGTAAATGCTTACTCTTGCGGTAGTGTAGCGACACACGATAGACCGTGCAAGAGTGGATCAGAGTTGGGAGGTCGGACCAATCTCTGCATTTGCTAGTGATCTTATATTAGTTTGAGTGCACTACTACAAAATCATACATGTAACGGCTCGAAATTTAGGTAAGGGGTCCCCGGCCATTTTTAGGGGGCAGGGGGGGTAAATGACCTTTAATTTTAGGCCAAAAACGGTCAAAGAACACCTAAAAACGGCCACTAAATTCAATTTTTCCAAAAATCGTGGGGAGGGGTCAAACATTTTCTGGCTTTGGAAGGATAAGGGGGACGACCAGCTTTGGGTAGGGGATCCCCTCCTGTTACATGTATGACCAAAATAATAGTAATTTGTAAGGCTAGAAAAACTTTTCGGAAGAAAGCGACGCTCATTCGCACTCTTGAAGTGGACAAGGAACACATGCGCACTGGGGGTATGGGAGTATTATCCCCCTATCAGGTCATTTTGAACCAAAACCTATTGCTCGAATTATGAAAAATCGTCAAACGTCTAAAAGTATAATTTCAAGAACGTATACTCATTTTTTGCACAGTATACTATTCAATTCACTCATCCAGACACTGTTCTTCCATTAATTGTATACAGGCCCATATTCAGGGGCGGGGCCGCCCGCCCTCCCCCTCCCCTCCCGGGAATGAAAAATAATTTTTGAGACATACAGGGTCCCCCAAAGGAAAAAATGAAAAACTCTCGAAGTAGGTCTAAAACACCACCGAAACAAATTTTTAGCGTACATTTGAGCTAATTAACTCAAAATTTTCCGGCGGTTCGCACCGGATTTATCGTTTATTTAAAGTTTTTGTCTTCTAGCTCGCCCATAACCGCTCAATTTTCAGTTAGACATGTAGAACATGTCAAATTTTGCGCCGAATTATTCATTTTCTGTATTGTTATTCTTAGAAAATCACAAAGATTAACTACAAAGACAGAAGTTGAGAAATTATTCGACGACTGAATGATGAGAAATCAGGTGTTTAGATTGTTTGAATTAGTGATCTCCCGGTGTAACTTTTTTGCCGGTGCCCCCTGTACCGACGCCGGTGCTAGTTTATATGTCATTCTACATGCTGCAAGCATTTTTCGACTAAAGCTACTCAGTGTACTTCCCATTAGAAGCTTCATCTTGCAATTTTGTTAATAGAGCCGCAACATTTTAATAATTCTTATGTTTTCGAATTAAAATTAAAATAATACGTATAAGAGTTCTGCAAAGTTATCAGAAAAATTTAAATTGCTTAAATTTTTGTTTTCAGATAGAAAATTGGTTACAAGAGAATATTCTCGACTCTTCCAAATACGATTTTGACTAATTTCTATTGTCATCTTGTTCGTGCTCTTTGATTTATAATGTACCTTCGCAGAGAATAAACTTTAATAACGATTGGATTATCGTATAACGACATCGTTTATTCACAATGTATGTACTTCTGAGAAAACACTTCTGGCTGAACTGTATACGTAGCACAAAATACTCGTAATCGACTTTTCTACCTTCGTTACTGCTAAAAAGATTGAAAATATTTCATTATATCTGATTCTAAAAATTAATGAAGACATTAGAAATCTTGGAGTAAGTCAGAATAAGGCGCAATGTGCTCTTTTTAAGCGCTTCATATAACGATTTACTCCATCACCCAGATGTCTAACGATTTATTTAACGCGAATTCGTTGAATAACGTGCATAAAAACGAATTATTGTTTTCTACAGCTCTTATATTGAATTATTATTCAGTTGCTTCTGCAATCACTATTTATCCAAGCAACGGCGCCGGTGCATGGCTAGCACCGGCCCGGTGCCGGTGCCTGGGACATCACTAGTTTAAATGATAGATTTGTGTAATATGAGTAAAGGATAAAGTGAAAAATTTTTGGATTTTTCTTGACATTTTTCTTAATTATTCCATAGAGCTCGTTGAGATGCGCTCAAAATGACCTTTATTTTTGCCCATCTCCTAATGGTTTTCGAGATATCTGACCTCAAAATTTTGCCTCCCCCGAAACAAAAATCCTGGATACGGGATTTTAGAGGCCATTCTTTCGGCCTTATTGTCATTTGTTTTCATGCAAATTTAGCCCCAAATTTTAATTTTCATGGAAAAAATAAAACACAGCGGATTAGGCATTAAATAGCAAAATTAATTACATATTCACCCCCCCCAAGGAAACTCAGTTTATCCCATCTCATCTCATAAATTTTGACCCTGTGCAAAAGCCGGACAAGGCATGAATTTTCGAAAGGCTTGATCGAGCTCGTGCACGCTTGAATAACTGATTTTCATTTTGTTATCTTGCTTCAAGATTAATAAGTTTCCGAAGCTATAAATTTGAAGGTGCCTGAAACGGCAACTTCCTGACTACTAACAATCTATTCGTGCTCAAGATAAAAATCTACTGCATCATCGCTCGAATTTTTTCGCTTAAGCTGTAAACAGATCTAAAAAATATCTGTACCTACTTCTCTCAAAATACGTAACAGCTGGAAATGTCTTAAGCTTTATGAAACTTAAAATGCACTATTCTATAACTTAATATATGTAAAACGGTACGAATATTTTCAGTAAATATTGACTTAAAAATAGGTAGGCACTTAAAGTGCTTTGATCGTGCCTTTCTTCACTATCAATAATCAGAGTTAAACTTTTTATTTAAGGTTCCGATAAATTAATACATGAAAATAAAAAACGATCTTTGTGGCTTAGCTATCCACGAATTTCTTCAATAGTCCCGCCCGCCCACTTTTTTGCGATCCTCTGCATCTATTATGCTGCTTTTCAATCGCTATTATCACAAAATTGCTACGAAAGGAGGATAAAAAACTTTGAGGCAGTAGACGCGTGAGCGAATTTATCTTGTACTTATTTTAGCTTTTAAAACCTAAATGATAAAAACGGAAAAAAGATGCACGATATAAATTTTGACTTCAAATTTATTTCCATTTCAAATTTTCAATTTTATTAACGAAGACAAATTTAAACTTTAAATCCATTTTCAATTCATACTTTCAATTTCATTCACAAAGTTATTATTCTCGAAACTCTTAAGCAATACAAATCAGTAGATAATGTCAGTCAAGTTGGGTAAAGGCTCAGATGGTGAAAGCGATCGATCCTACAAAAATACGAAAATTACCGTAGGTCATCTCCCATAGCGAATGTTTCCTCCAGAGCCTGTCGAGGTTTAAGATTGGTTTCTCCGTCTAATTCAGATGTTTCAATGTAGCACAGGCCATGAGGTTCGCTCGAACTCA
This sequence comes from Mermis nigrescens, assembly GCA_036768485.1. NCBI lineage: Eukaryota > Metazoa > Nematoda > Enoplea > Mermithida > Mermithidae > Mermis > Mermis nigrescens. The sequence continues at coordinate 3,135,483 of JAVLUZ010000191.1, forward strand.
AGATTAACAAATCGGCCTGTATAAATAGATTCATAATAGATAAGCAAAGTACAGCAGACGAGTAGTCGTGTTAATACTTTAAAAATCTGAGCTTAGTTTATAAAAAAACTAAAAATTGTTGAGGGTAATAACCATACATGATCTTGGAAGAGAGGGTTTCACCCCGTCCCCCACTTTTTCACCCCTCCCCCAAGAATTGGCGATTTTCTGAAAGTTACCCATCATTCTCTAAAATTTGTCGAAAAGATGCTTTTTAAACGTTTTTAAGTATCTACTTGCTCAAGAGTGTGAAATTTTCGGCGCTTCGCGCCATATACTTACGATTTGGCTATATTTTGTTCAATTTGTTCCGACATTTTTGGTTTTTTTATATTTTTTAATGTTTTTATGCTCTAGAAAGATAGAACATCGACAGAAACGCTGAAAAAACGATGTTTTTGACGCGCGCATACCAGTTTTGGACCCGAAAAAAGCACTTTATAATTTCATTTCCTCCCTCCCAGAATTCCCATGCTATGCATGTACGTTAACAACATATAATAAATTCAGGGTAGGCATTGAATTAATATCATATATAAACAAGTGTTAATACTTTCATTAATAAAGAATAGAATTATTGTTAATATTAATTTTTTAATGAATAATATACCGATTAAAAGCATAAGAATTCAAAGTAGGCACCTACTTTACTACAAATCATAAATCATACATTTTTGTGTGTTACTATTTCATCTTTACTCTTTCAGTATATTTTCAAATTGTCTTTCACATTTCCTTTTTTCACCATAAGCAAGTTTTCGTCAAAGCGAATCAAATTTCTTCTCCTTCTATGATCTTGAGAAAATTTAAATTCTTGAAAATTGGTTGCGTTGCAAGTGTGACTAATTTTTCATAAATTTGACATATTTTTCGAACACGATCATGAAAAACGAATCGCATATTGGTCCTTATAACTTCGCAAATACACGACCAAATTTAACGCGGTTTACATAAGGCATAAAATAAGCTATCTTTACAACATCCCACATCTTTAACAGAAACAGATAATTGCACGCGGTCTGCTCCATACGATAATAAAAGTGTTTTTTTAATAATTTATTTATTTTCATTCTGATTGGTTCAGTCTGTGTGAGACAAATGCATTTTTACTACGGGTTGCTACATTCATAATCAAGCTTTTTAATTAGCAAGCAGTTGCCGAAACTTGCAACTTTTGATTAAAGCTTGATTATTTTTACAGTAACCCATAATGCTGCAAAGCAAATTAGTTCAGTGATAGCTAAAAAATGTCTTTAGCATAAAACAAATTTCACTCATCTGTTACGGAGTACTGCAAAGTTACAGTGCAACAAATACAATTAATGTTTTTGACAGATGCTTTCATGACTCGAAAAAACAACTATTGCTAAATTGCGTGCAGCTTCTGAGCAAAGCGATAAATGTAATTGTCACTTTGGTTTTAGAATACAGTGATGAAAGGCTTTTTATCAAAGCAAGCCGCATTTCATTTAATCTCTTCGTTCAAAGGTTACAAGGTCCGATAGATAATTCGTTTCTTTATGGCCCACCCTGTATAACTTCACTGACTGACCCACACCCAAGAGTAGTTTGATAGGGTAGGGTCTAGCGCAAAATATTTTATTCAAAACTCAGGTTACCTACAGACTTTGGGAAATTAACTACGTGCTTTGTCCAATTTACGGTGTTTAAAATTTTGACAATAATGCCTTAATACAATATGTAAATCTGCACGCAGTGCGCCCTATTTACTCGTACTTAAGTGGTGCAAAATAAACATGATAGCATCAAATAAATACATACAGGTAGCAAAATTACTATAAGCTAATTCTAAAATTTTTCAATACCATGAAGAATATGATCGTGTGCATGTATGGCAAGAAGCATGATAAGGCAGATGATTATTGTGAAAGAGTGCAATCATGATGATTTAATTTTTTTATTGCTTACAGCAATAAAATTATCTCCTTCCACGCGAATAATATCTCCAACATTAACGTGCTGCCATCTTTCAGTAACCAGTTTGCCGCCTCTAACAACGTGCGCTTCACGATTATTTACCTGATTGTCACTTCGATGCCTCTGCTGAAAACAATGACATATGCAAAAACTGTTCTTTGCTCCGAAAGAATATACTTATTGAACATTGAATAGGAATGGAAAAAATCATGATAAGATGAAGAAGCAATAAATCACAAATAGATCTTTTACTCGTACGTTCCTTGTTTATTTCAGTTTTATCATTTATATGACTTCGCATTCATTTTCAAGCCTGCCAATACGCGCATTTAAAAAATTTATGTCTATAGTCCAACATTAATCAACAGAAATCGTACATCAAGGGAAAACTGGTTTTTACCACAAATCTTATCGATGCATAAATTTTAGTTCAGCATTACTACGCGCAGACAGACATTCATAATTAAGCTTCAGTCTAAGCCAAGAAAGAAAATAAAATTTTACGGGAGAACGAGACAAAATCAGGGCCAACAGCACATAAAAATCGATACTTTCATGTACATTTAGAAATCCACTTAAAAAACAATAAATTTAGCAGTTTTCTGACTTTCTGACAACAAAAATATTAAAAATCGTCTCAGAACGGCGCAGAGCGCCGGAAAATTCGACATTTTTCCTCTCTAAATGTAAATTAAGCGATTATGAACATATACAGAACAGATAATTAATAATACTGAAAATTTTTGGGAATTCTAGACCTCTTTACAGTTTTAACTACCCAAAATCTTTGTTCCTGTACAAAGACGGCCCCGAAAAGTCTTTCTACATCGCTAAAAAACTTTGCCGAATACAAAAATCGCGTCGTGAACTCATCTCGATTTCTAAATCTAATACACAACGCTAGCACACCGAGATAATATATTGCCTTTATAAAAAGGCGCGCGAGTTGAATGTTTCTATTTCAAGTAGACGGCTTCATGACGAATTTTGTTCAGAATTTGCAAATCACTTGAATTATAATAAAAATGTCATATCTATCCAACCTGCCTAATGACGCATCTGCTAAGTCATATGGAAATATCAGACATAATCAAAGACTTTGTAGGCCTATGAAAGATAATAAAATGAATTCATATTTTCAGCTAATTTTTCACTCAAAAAATAGAATTATCATCATGCAGTAATTTCTTTCACCATCACCACCAAAAATGTCTTATGATATCGTCGTATGCATCTTTGATTGCCGTGACTAGTAATACGAAAACTAAAGGTATGACTGTCGTCCATGGCCTGAGCGACGAAATTGCTGGAATGCACTGAAATGATTCACCACTTTTGATGTGCATATCCGTTTCATTTATCAAAGGGGTACCTACTGGATATTTATATGCTTATGAACTATGACCAAGCAAGCGCTTCAACGTCAATCAGTGAAAAAAGAAGAATCAATGGATCAAGCGGCAAACAGATAAAAGAAAATCAAGGAAATGCAGGGCAGACCAAAAGCCGAATTACCTTCGCCCACAAGCACAAGCATTTATAAAAAATAAGGATTACCTCCATGTGCGGACACAAGGGATAAGGATAGGCTGCTCAGTGCCCATACCACTGGACTCACATTAAGAAATACCTAACGAACTAAGGTTTCATTCGCTTGATTATGCAAGACATGAACTAAACCAAAAATTTAGCCTTTTTCGAAGGTATTTCCACAGTAAAGACATAATGAAGCGACGTTTTTGCACGAAGCACGTAGAAACTTGTCAGAAATGTGGGTTCGGATCCCCCGAAAAAATGATTGTCAATGAAAGATTTGGAAAACCATCAAGCGCAAGCAACGCATTTTTAGGCTTATTTCTCACTGCTCACGAAAAATAATTAAACACAAAAAGATTTTTATAAATGCACTAACATGCACATGGGCACTCCAGTAAAATAATTAAATAAATTGCAACTTTATTCCATGCTAAAGCTCACCGGTTAATATTTTCAAAAAAAAACAAAAAACGACCGAGTTAAAAGTGAAGTAATAAAAAGCTCAGGCAATTAAATAACACAAGCCTTAGTCCAGCATGTGCTCAAAACAGAAAATTAGCTGAGGGTAAAGCGCCATGACTGGAAACCTAGAACAATTTGCCTAAACAATTTATCTCATGGTAACTTAATTGACAAAATATTGACTATAAAAGCGGTTTAAACTTAATTACTGACAACGATCCTGTGCTAATTCTTAGCATTCAATGGGCAAATAATTGTGCAAGATCGTATTTTTGCAGTCTCATTAAAACCAGCTACGTTAATCTTAATTATGTCGTGTAAAACTCCCTGGACTTTAAATTCGTTTTTTGGTCCACTCTGCATAAAAGTGTGGAAAAACTTCGGAATTAGCCTAAAAACTTACTAAGTCATCTACTATATCTTTTATTGCTGTGATAAAGACCACGAAAACAAGCGGGATAATTGTGGTCAGCGGTGTCAAAGGCGAAATCGCGGGAATAAGCTAGAAACCAACACCAAAACTTAAGACGACAACTACCAAAAACAAGCGTAGCATGCAATTGAACAGATGCCAAAATAATAAATAAAATATTGTTGCATTTTTTAACGTTTCTGAATTGTAATATGCATTATAGGCGCCTTAGATGCAAAAGGTCACGGTGGTCTGTGACGAGTAAAATCGGAAATCAGTGGCCAAGGAATAGTGAAATCTGGACTTTCTATTACATTAAGCCGCGTTTATGAAGTATAGTATATCGGAAATAATTTAAATGCACTATTTTCGACCCAAATCGCTAGACGGCACCTAATCTTTGGACATTCCACCAGAGGGGTTATAATACCCCTCTCACCCCCCGTACGTGCATATCATAGATTAACAAGGTCAGCTAAACCAGGGAGGGGTAAAATCAATATTTTGAGCTGAGGGAGGGGTGAAATCGAGGATTTTTACTACATTAAATCGCGTTTCTGGTTATTTTTGCTTCAAAATCGCCTGAAAATACACTATTTTTGGCTCAAACTGCTCGACAGTACCTAACTTTTGGACCTTTTAGCGGAGGGCAATACCCCCTCTCACCCCTCCCTATGCGCATATGTGGTGCATATATAATAGCAGCCGAATATCTGAAGGAATTCTATAAGAGAAAACGTGTTGGCATAGCCATTTGTCATCAAACTCTTATTCCTTCATTTTCGTGAAAAGCAACGCTTGTTTAAGATCATTACATATATAAATGGGCGTACGCAGGGGGCGATAACCCAAAAAATAATTTTAAGGAATGATGATGCATGGAGAATAACGAAAAATGGCAACTTTCCATCGAATAATCTCAAAATTTTCATCGCTTCGCGAAGTAGGATCGTAATTTTCCACAAATTTGACTCACTCAAGTGCAGCCTTAAAAAGCGTCATTTTTCATAGCCTAATGAGAGAGAAGTGGAATTTTTCCGTATTCTATGAGCTCAATAGATAGAGCATGTTCGGAAATTTCAGAAAACGTACTGAATTTGGTGCGCCGTTGGACAAACCCCGGAGCAGGGCCGTATTTAAGGGAAACTGGGGGCGGCCGCCCTACCCTCCTTGGCCTGGAAAAAATTTTGAAAGGTCAAATAATGCACGGAAATATGAAAAATAGACTGTCTTTGACATGAAGTCTTCACACGGGTAAATAAGTATTTTCTATCATTTTGGCCTAATTGAGATCAAAAAAATGACAATTTTTTATAGCTTTCTGAATTGAAAATTATTTTTCGAAAAAAGTTCGAATTTTATTATCTTAAAGGATAGAGCACGTCGAAAAACGTAGCAAAACTCGGTTTTTGTGAGCTATCCCGACGAACATTCCGAGATATAGACCAATTCATGTTGGTTCCGCCCCTTCCCTGGCCGAATCCTGGATACGGACCTGCCCCGGTAAGGATATTAACTGTATTGAAAAAGTTCAGCGTAAATTTACAAAAAGAATACTATGGCGACAAGGTGACTTGTCTTACAATGAGCGGTTGGGTTTGTTAAATCTTGGAAGACTCGAAACTCGGCGTATTCATTTTGATCTCACTTTTGCTTTCAGAATAATCAAGAGACAGTTACTTTCCTTTGAAGACTTTTTCGAACTCGCACCCGAAAGGGTACTAGATCGGTAAGTGATATAAAGCTTTATATCCACAAATTTCATTTGGACTGTAGGAAAAACGACTTTGCAAACAGGACGGTTAGAATCTGAAATACTCTGCCCCAAAGTATTGTTGATTGTAAATCTTTTAAACGGTTTAAGGGTTTGATTTCTAAGCTTTGTTTAGATGAGTTTCTAAAGGGGCGTACGTGAGCGCGATCCGCCTGTACGTCTCAGCCATTACTATGCTATGCTGATAAACTTTCTTTCGTTCTTTCGACATTATCTTTTATTATATCCTTTTTCATGTAATTTATATTGCATTTTCTGCGGCAGTAATTGCTAATAAAATGTTATTATTATTATAGGGACCCCAACTTTCGGACCACCCGACCCCCCTCCCTTTGAAAAAATCCTGCGTACGCCCCTGCATATGTATAATTCAACGTCGTCCAATTAGACTAGCACTTTCCAAAGTTTACGGATTATTTCAAAAAAAGTAATTCAGGCTGTCAATTATATTAAGTTTCCGCTGTCATCAATTTAAAACCGAAGTTAGTATTGATAAACTATAAAAAAAGTTAAGTGCGTCATATCGAAAGCGACCAAATACATTACCACCACAAACAGCAAAAAAATATTAGATAACAAGTAGCACTAATATTTATAAAAGTGTTACAGCATACCACAAGGAAATGCCAAGCGCACTATCGCAAACAACATAAGAATGTATAAAGGCATGCAGCGCATGTTTGAAAGCAAAAACATTTTAGATTATGCGAGAACAAAAAGTTTGCTAACCTGAAGTATCATCAATACTAGAAAATAAAAATTTGCCAGACGTTGAAATTGTTCGCACAAGTTCTTGGGCAAGAAAGACACGAACGTATACTTTGACGTCTTTATATAATTAGTCTAAAAATAAAAATTCAGTTAAAAAGAAGACTTATATGCGGAGAAAAATATCATTACCGCGTATTTAAACTTCAGATTAAAAATCGGGTTATTAGCCTGCAGCCGCCTTTCGGTTTCTGCAAATAATTGTATTGATTAATTATGAGACTGAAAACAATGAACAAAGCTGGCACCTAGCTAATTAATGCCTAGTAAGGTACTAGACAGGTATACAAATAAACATTGAAGCTATTACCTACTAATCAGTATTTTGTATTTTTTTAATTACACAGATTCAAACAACGAAATTAGAACACATGGTTTGATAACGACAACTCTGAACTCAGCGCAGTATGATATTGAGAAAAAGCATTCGGCAGCTAGCTACAAGTAATATACAATTGTCATTTTTCCGTGTTACACCAAGCTGAATTACTCGATTGCCACAAAAATGGCTCACAGCACAAAAGATATGTATTATTTACACATTCAATGTGGCAAAAGAAGTAGCAAATACGTAAATACATAAGGGAGTAATATGGATAGATTTGTGCGAGAAATCCAAGCACAACCATAGATGCACAACATGGCCGATCTGGGGAGGGGGTCAAGAATTGAGCTTTTTGTTCCAAAATGACCTTAAAAACTGGTATGAGCGCTAAAAAAGCGTTAAAACTACATTATTACACAGTTTCTGCTCAATTTTAAGCACTTTTTAATAAATTTTCATCCATTTTTTGCCTTCATTTCGCTTCATTTACTCGAGAAAATTTCCCACTTTTCCATTCTAAAGGTTTGGACCCCCGAACTCCCACTTGCATGTCGGAATACGACTGCAGTTGCAGAGCAAGGCTTTTCTGGAGGTCAGACTGATTTGAAAGTCGGCTAGAAGGCTCTAAAATTTAGAGTGAGTGAGTATTAAACTAGCGCATTTGCTACATTGATTTATAATTTGCAGGTGATTTTAAGCAGTTATGTCAAACAGCACTGATTTTCGTCCATTTTTCGTCATACTTTCTCCATACTTTGGGTGGAGGATCCCCATCCCATATAGATGCACACAGATAGAGACAAGAGGGCTCCCAACATACATGCACAGCGGCCGGATTCTGCCGGATGTGGGGGTGAAAGTGAAACTCGGACCATTTTCTCATGTCCAACTTTTAAGTTTAAAAACACAGGGTAAGTGCCGAAAACCCATTTAAAGGCGTTTCTTGCGACGCTCTTTTTTATAAGATGATTAAAAAAACAATAGAATTTCCAAAACTATTCACGAAATTTGTGGTTTTAAGATATTGAAAACTTACTAAATGGCCCGAAGCGCCTAAAACTTGACGTTTATAGCATACAGTACCTAAATTTTATCAAATTAGCTCATTTTAAAGCCAAATCTGGGGTTTTTCTTTATCTCTCATTTGCTTGAAAAAATTTTAAATCTGGGGACGTGGAACATTTTTTGCCCCGGAAAATCTATTCTAGGGGTGAATTGAATACCCGCAATCCATTCAAGATCATGTCTGCTCAGAATCAGGCATGCACAGCGTGGAAATTCTGGGATGGGTGATGACCTTTCACAGCCCTTTTTTGAGCTCAAAAAAGGTGAATGTGTTTTTAAAAAATCATTTTTTGGCATTTTTATTGATGTACAAAGATGTAAAAAGATTTTTTAGGACCGTCTTTGTATGTACATGTACAAAGATTTTTGGGAAGACAAAAACTGTAAAAAAGTGTAAAATTTCCAAAATTTTTCGGCACTTCGCGCCGAAGTAAGTACTTATCTGTCCTATATATATCTTTAAAATGGCAGGATTTGCATTTAGAATAGAAAAATGTCAAATTTTTAGGCAATTAGCGCCGTTTCGAGACAATTTTTAGTAATTTTTGGCGTTAGAAACCCGGAAATTAACTAAAATACCCTACCAAATGTCGAAAACCCTGATAAAGCACACTTAAATCGCTACTGTACCTTATAACAGCACACAAAAATTTGCATGTACAAAATGTTCAAACACTAATGTCTCAAAATTTGAAATTTCAACAGCATTATCATGAAATAATTAAAAAAGCTTCTCAACGCTCTAATTTGATTCTGAAGTTATTCTTTTCTAGTGATAATGAAATTTTATCTCGTGCGTTTAAGATATATGTTCGTCCATTACTTGAATACTGCTCTACCGTTTGGAATCCTTATCGTATTCGAGATATTGATCGTATTTGAAAGAGTCAGCGCAAGTTTGCGCGAAGTATTTTTGGCTTTAAGAGCGGTTTGTCTTATAACGATCGCTTAATTAAACTGTCTTTAGAACGCCTCGAATTACGCCGTATTCGTTTTGCTTTGTGTTTGTATTTTCAAATTATTACTGGACAGTCTCATATTCTTCGTGGCGATTTTTTCGCTTTCAATGACAATTGTACTCGCTCCGCAAATAATTTTAAGCTTATTGTTCCTCTGGCTCGCTCCGATATTCCCAAGTATGATTTCGGTTATAGATACTTAAATCTGTGGAATTCGCTTTCAAATGATGTTGTAAATTCACCTAACCTGGAAATTTTTAAACGCAAACTCAATACTATCGATCTGTCTATTGTTCTAAAGGGGCGTGCGTAAGTTATCACCTTCGTGACTGCATGTCCCTATTGCTAACGTTGTAGTCGTATATACTCGTATGTTGTCATGTGTGTCAATTAAAATATTGCATTTTTTATCGAGTTTCATCCCTTTTTGTATTTCTGTGTTTTTCCCCAGACGTTGCAATAAATGCTTTTTGTTTGTTTTGTTTGTTCATCACATTCGAATGCAGAGGCGATCAGTCATTAAGGCAATGCCAACCACATGATACTCGTATTAAGGTCGAAACGAATAAAGTCAGTGATTGGTGTATGGAGGCGCCGTGGGATGGATTGGATAGGCTTGAATCGTAATTATGGGCGGGTGAGAAACAATGAAAGGCAAGATAGGAATTAAGAATAAAGAAAAGTCAATATTTTCTTTTCAGATTTAGGAACTCGAGTATTAAAAAGCAGCAAACAACACTTTCAACTTCTACACTTGTTCTTTGAGCACAATGTACTCTGGAAAGCTGAGTTAGATAACTCTTCCACGATTCAATGGCCTACCTTGAGATTGTCCTAAAGATTCGTCTCTTGATTTTTCTATTAAAGGCAACCTTGGTCACATTTTATTCGAATCGACGAATTAGGTTATTATCAAATCTTTACTTACAATGTAGGTACCGGAATATCTTCTGTACTCTAAACTTAGATCTGCTGATGTAGTCGATGAGGTGGGTACACAGTTACTAAAAAAGAATGCAGATCAGATCTGTATACGAATTCCTGCTTACGTTCCTACACATTTGAGCCAAATTACTCGCTGGAAATAAAGAATCTGTGGCTCATCAAAAGATCAGTCGATTAAAGTACATATATATATACACGTAGTTGAAGTTATCGTACAAAAAATAGTTCGATGCGTTCTTTCTTACCACAAATTTGAAGCGTGCCGATTCTAAGCACATTACATAAGCCATTTAGAACAATGTCTTTCTTTACTTACAAAAGAATATAATTTAATCGAATATTCGGTGAAAATTAGACTTCAAAATAGGAACATGTAAACAGTATGTTTCGCTGAGCTTACTGTAAATCGATTTAGCGCTCATTTATGCACAATTCACTGTAACAAACTGTTATTTCAACCTATGTTGAAAATACCTATCTATGATAGGTGGTTAGGTACCTATGTACTTCATGTAATAATTTTTGACAAGTGTCTGCGATAAATTTTATGATTTTCGGGTATTCATACAAGTTCAATTCTCTTTTACTGGTGGATATATCATCCGACGATACAACGATCGCTGTTGTGGATCAACATCATTTTATTACAACTTACCTACTGTTGCATAGATATTTTTTAAAGAGTGCAGGTGAAGACTCGAAATTTTTGGAACGTTTGCAGGATTAAGTGCGGCAATAAGAGCTTATTTACAGAATCGATGTTCTGATAAAAAAACCGATACAAGAATATGTAACCTGATTCTACCAGATATGCTTATTCAGTTGAATAACTGAACTTACGTTGTTTACTTCCCTTGTTTTTCGACTTGCCGCTGCAAAAATATGCCAGGATCATCAAAGAAAGAAAAGCGATTCCAGTAAAAAAGAGCGGCATAGACGAATTATCATTTGTTGGATCCGCATTGTAGGCAAATGAGTAAAGCATCATAATGCAATCTGGCAATAATGAAGTAGGTAATCTAATGGAATGACACTACATTCGATATCGTACTATGTCGCGGCTGAACTGGCACCACTCCTGCAGAACCGACCGATCACCCGCCTTAAAGTTTTCCAGAATGATTAAGCACTGGATATTGTTTAAAGTGATGAGATCAATGTAAAAAGTATCGCAGATAATTAAAACTCTTCGATTCTTCACGCTCTCATTGACTCCAGTTACACCATATTTGAAAATTCTTTATGTATTCTATTTCACGGGACCTTGTGTATGGAAATCAAATTTCAGCGTTCAAGCAAAGTGGCTGCAAAATTATAGTCTATTTCATTTAACTTTAGGGTTTTTGTTTGAATTAAATCTGTATGAATTAGACTACAAAAGTGGTTTAAAACTCTGGTGCAGTAATGCGGCTTAGCAATGGCAAGTGTCTCGATATAACTCGATATACCGTAGAACATCACAACAACAGCGTTAGTTTAAAACACTTTTGTAGGCATTTTAAATTTTTTCAAAAACCTGAAAGTTAAATGAAACAGATTATAATTTCTAGGCAGCCTACGGTAATGCAATTTCGCATAGCGAAACTTCATGCTTTACAATTGATTTGCACAGCCAGGTGATTCCGCTTTTGTAATCGATTTACGTTGATTCAAAAATTGTGATCCATGCACAAGGTTTCGTGAGATAGACTACATATATGTACGTGTGTAAGGCATAGTTACAAAGACCTAAACTCCGGTTCAAACGCCTATGACGAGACTTATTGCCCCATCAGGCTTGCCAATGACGAGCCATGACGGGCTACAAGCACTCATGGGCGGGGGTTTAGACCCCTCTCCCCTCGAGAACCCGCTAGATCCTCCAAAAATCGATAAACCCCTAGAAATAAATTGACATGCTTTTCTGGAATTTTCGCCGGTTTTACACCACTCAGACCCCTTCGAATCTGGCTGTTACCCATGTAAGGCTATAAGCCTAACACGCTCACCACTATAGTCTATTTCACACAAGTTTGGGCATAAGTTTTGAATTTATCTCCGACAATAAGCTGACAGATTGCGATTATAACATTGGTCTGATATATAATTATCGTAATTTGTCGATAAAAATCCTTAGAATTTAAGCCCAAAATTATGCAAATGAAATAGGCTATAAACGCCAATTAAAGGCATACATACATATTTCAAAAATAGACTTTTCCAATTGCTGAAGTCAAGTCGAACCAATTTACAAAGACAGAACGACCAATAGTTGTGCGATGGAGTGTAAAAGTGACTTCATCTATTGGCTGATTTGTCTTTGTAAGCTTGTTTGATTCGACTTTTCGGGTTCAAAAGTCTATCTTTAGGATATGCCTTTGACGTCAAAAGGAGCCAAGACAGACTATATGTCTATCACGATAACCTCGAAAAAACTTAGGCCCTCAACTGAAAGAAGCATAAACTTTTCATAGCAATCAGACTGTAATTACAAAAATGCTTGATGCGATCCATAATGGGCAGCAACAAAATTTAGGGTGTTCGATAGGGCCAAATTGCCGAAAAATAGCACCAAAAATTCAATTCTGGGGGAGTCTGTCGATTTTTGTGGTCTTTCAAATTCTAGGGGTCCACACCAGACAGATGCACAGCATGGGCGATCTGGCGGGCGGTCAGCCGGTCTAGAAGGCCATGCATCGAGCTTTCTTTCGGACCAAAATGGCCTCAAAAACTGGTATAAGGGCTAAAATAGCGTCAAAACTACGTTATTACACAGTTTCTGATCAATTTAAGGCAAGTTTAATTTACAGTTTATTTTTGGTCTTCATTTTTGCCTATGTGGTCCGATACGATGCTGTTCTGCTGCTTAACAATGGGAAAATAACTGTAGAATATCACTGCTGTTTTAATAGATAAAAACACTTTTGTAGGCAGTTTTCGGAAAACTGTTGAAATGAAATGGGCTCACAAAAACTTTTTGATCGTACATACGTTTGTGCGCAAGGAATTTTCCGAGTATCTATATACATGTACAAAGAGGCTGATGTAAAAAATCATTATTTAAGCCAACAGCTGTCATGGCTTTGTATAAATACAAGTTTCATAAATGCAGATATAAACGTAACCTAATCAATCACAAAATTGTAATTGAACAACATAACATTAAAGTCAATAGATCATTACTTCAAGCGAATAAACAATTTAGTTTACGCCATTTCCTTTTCTTCAGCAGGATTTCGGATATCCGCCGCAATTATAGAGGCTAACTTGGCAAAGTCGCAGTGCGAAAATCCATTGTTTTGACCCATTTCAAAACCTTTACTTAAAAAGGAAATGGTTTTTAATCAACATCGTAACGTAATGCGGGATGAATAAAATACGGAAACGTAAACGAAGACGGGAATGATGGATAAAATCCGGGATCGGATACGATGGGTGAAATCCGGACAAAGAAACGATGGATACAATCCGAAAACGGAAATGGAAACGATGGTTAAAACCCGGAAATGGGGGCAAAAATTAAAAACAGAAACGATTCTGCACTCAATTCCGTAAGCCTTTCTCCCTCTCCTGGGGGTGAATCAAAGTCCCTGACCAGAGGTTCCCCGAGGGATATTTTTTAATCAGCATCTTAATGCGGGGTGGATGAAATCCGAAAACGGAAATGAAGACCTAAATGATGTATAAAATCCGCGATCGGATACGACAGGTAAAATCCGGAAACAGAAACGATGGATAAAATCGGAAAACGGAAATGGAAACCAGTGGTTAAAACCCGGAAACTGTATAAAACCGGAAAGAAAAACGATTGTGCACTTGTTTCCGTAAGCCTTTCTCCCCCTGCCCTTGAGGTGAATCAAGGTCTTCGAACAGGGGTTCCCCAAGGAGATCGCGTCAGAATAAACTTTTCAGCCCCGTTTCCTGGAAAATTTCTCTCGCTTTAGGGTGGTTTCAGGGCTCAGAAACGGGGTAACCGCTGATGAACATGTGCTATACATACCTCATTGCCGTCTGGGGTTTCTTCCCGATGTACATAGGTGGTTAAAAGTACTGAAACGAGGTTCCCATTGCAGGTCGCGTCATTATGAACACCCCTACTACGTTTACAGGAAAATTTTTCCAGCTTAGGAATGGATAAATGGCTCAGAAATGGGGCGTAGCAAAAAAATGTTATCGAATGGTACTCCGCTTCTAAGCACTAAAACCACTCCTTAGTGGTAGACATTTTCACGGAAACTGTGTCACCCTGGTGTGGCGAGCTATACTTAGGGAAGTTTTCCTATTTAATTTCTTTTGGGACTCCAACAATAAATAAATTCAAGTATATACACCTTTTTGTTCTATATCGGAGCATTTTTCCTTGCTAGTACAGTCTATTTCATAAAAACTGGCGCCTTTCACTTGTTAACCAACTTCTGAAATTGCCTTGAAGTGATTCATGTTTACCGCTAGCTGTCAAATTATGTCGGCAGGCACGTAGCTGTAAGGGGGATACGGGGGCTAGTCCTCCCAAAATTTTAGAAGTATGCATATTTTTTGCAGGTTTTTCCAAAAGAAAAAATTGAAAATTCCCGAAGTGCATCAGGCGCTTCGCGCCTGATGTTTTTGTATAACTTTGGTCTTAAAGAGCCCTTTTTGAGTAAGACATCGTGATTAATTCAAGATTTTCCGGCGCTCCGCGCATAATTATTCATTTTCCGTACCTATTGCTTTTCTTTGCGATGACCAGGGGCCAGGGCCGGTTTTATTAACGTAAGTTCGGACTCAGACTTAAGTCGGACTTAAGTCGAACTTCGTTAAGAATAAATTTAAGACAGTTTTACTAAAAATTTGAGTCTTACTTAAGTCGGACTTAAGTCGGACTTTTAGTCAGACTTAAGTCTAACTTAAGTCTGACTTAAGTCAGACTCAAGTCTGCATAAAATCTATCAAAAGCATATTACAGCAATGATCTAAACAAATTACACACGAATTTGTTGCTTTACAGCAAAGAGTGCAGTGTAAAAGAAAAGAAAGCAAATTTCGCGCCGTATTTTGTTTTGTTAAATTTGGCTTGCTGTGTTTTGATTTTGGCCGTAATGTCTTTTGACGCTAAAAAACGAGGTATAAATTGGATTCCGAAAGAAACTCAACGTCTAAAAGAACTTTGTCTCGCTAAGCGAGATATCCTCGAAGGAAAACATGATTCTGCCGGTGCTCAGAAACGAAAAAAACGTGCATGGGATGATATTTTTGAACGATGTGAACGCGACATTTCCAGAGCAGCAAAACGGGATTTACAGGAAATCAAGAAAAAATGGGCTAACTTGAAAAGCAAGGCCAAAGGCGAAAACGCAGATATAAAGAAATCGGCCTCTGGAACCGGTGGTGGACCACCAGCTTCACCGCTTTCTCAAGACTCCCAAGATATTATTGCGGCATACAAAAATTCTGACAGTTTTAACGGTACCAGGGAGGCATAGATACGGCATTGGAGGAGGAACCTCACGAATTGTAACCTAATTTTTTGTGATCTAAAGATGTGCATCTTAAAAATGTTTTAGCTATGCAAAACCTTTTGACCCTGTGGCTATTGAAGTAACTGAAGTTGATATTTTTGAAACGTTTTTCAATAGATATGTTAAAAGTAAAAGGTGGTGCCAAAAAACTATCCGCCCATGAGCGCCTGCTTTTCTAAGCTTTAAACCCTCTGCCGCCAAGCCTTTAATTTTGTTCAATTATTTATTGCTAAAACACGTTTAAGTAAAACTCGTTTTTTCTGATCTACAAAAATTATTTGAAAAAATTCATTATTTTTTTAATATTTGAAGCCGGAAGTTTGGCTTAAAAAAAGCTAATTTTTGGCTTCAAAAGACGAACTTTAAAAATAGGGATACACTGTTGGTCTCTGCAAGCGTATGGTGGTTCTATTATCCTAAAAAGGAACAGAAACATTCAATTATCCTCATAGGTGCATCTGCGACTTGTCAAATTTGTTCCTATAATTACTAACTTTCAAAAAAGGTTTGCAATTAACATTTTTTCAAGTTTTTTGACTTTATCTCAAGTAGAGCATTCGCGGTTGGCTTTGATACAAGAATGTCATCTCCACAGACGATTTGGAATGATCATGTTGCATAAAAGCGGATAGCGATCATTATTTGTTGAACTGGCAACAAAGCTCCGCTTCTTTCTTGTTCAAATAATCCCCAATCCAACAAGTAAAAAATGCTTTGCCGATCAAAACGGTATCGCTGATATAGTTCCAAATCATTGAAAAAATCAAGTGGATTTAACCGATCTCGAAATATTCTATTTTGTCGCAAATGTGGACGTTCTTCATCCAGCAATAAAAGCAACCGTCCAGCCATGTTAAGAAAAAATTTAAGACTGGTACCCCCCATGCTTAACTATTACTTAAATTTGTCGCACTTAAGTCAGAATTTAAGTTTGACTTAACTTTAGTAGAACCGGATCTTGCTCAGTTTGAACTAAGTCATTTTTTAAAGTCCGAACTAAGTTCGAACTTAAGTCATTTTTTTGGTAAAACTGTTGAGTTCGAACTTAAAATTTAAGTCCGACTTAAGTCAAAAAAATTACTTAAGTTTGTTTAGTAAAACCGGCCCCTGCTTAACATGGCTGGACGGTTGCCTTTATTGCTGGACGAAGAACGTCCACATTTGCGACAAAATAGGATATTTCGAGATCGGTTAAACCCACTTGATTTTTTTCAATGAGTTGGAACTATATCAGCGATACCGTTTTGATCGGCAAAGCATTTTTTACTTATTGGATTTGATTGGGGATCATTTGAACAAGACTAGAAGAAGCGGAGCTTTGTTGCCAGTTCAACAAATATTGATCGCTTTCCGCTTTTATGCGACTGGATCATTTCGAATCGTCTGTGGAGATGACATTCTCGTATCAAAGCCAACCGCGAATAAAAGTATTTGGGCAATTACTCATGCTCTACTTAAGATAAAGTCGCGATTTATTTTGTTTCTCGCGGAAGACGGATGTGATAAAATCAAATCGAATTTCTTCAAAATGGCTCATTTTCCTGGTGTTCTCGGAGCAGTAGACGGGACTCATATCCGTATCCAGCGCCCTTCCGTCAACGAAAATGAATATATAAATAGAAAATTTTATCCTTCGCTTAACGTACAATGTATTGCGGACAGCAAACGTCGATTTCTAAACGTTTATGCGAAATGGCCTGGATCAACTCATGATTGCCTTTTGTGTGGTCACAGTGTGAAATTAATAATCAATTTGAACATGGACGGGACGACGGTTTTCTTCATGGAGACAGTGTGATACCCCTGTAAGCCTTGGATTGTAACGCCATTTCGAGACCCACAAACCCAAGCTCAAATAAACTACAATGCAGCACGCAGGTATCATAGTATTTGTGCAAATCAGGAAAATGAGGTTTAAACTCTGCAAATACCATAGAACAGGCTATTCGAGACAAATTTCATATGATAGTTTACAAAAAAGTGCTGTAAAGTCAATGTTGCGCCAATTCCTGCAAATTTTTGCATATAAGATGCGTGAATAGTTGCATTGTGTACACAAAAAGTGCAGAAAATCTTAACTTGACAGAAGAAATTTTTTCAAAAATAATGTTGGTGTCCCAAGTAACCCTCGATTTGGGGCGACTTGAGACATCCAAGACAAAATCATCCTGAATATCTAGAAAAGAGCAATTTAATCAACTAAAGGGATGAGACATAAAACGCATTTTCAAAAACTGTTTGCGCTTTGTATATTTTTCTAACATAAAATAAATAAAATATGCACTAAAATTCAAAAAAGCACATTCAACGTGCCTGGAATACAAGTTATTGCTGAATTATGCCTGTTCTGTGATCGAAATCGTCCTGAAATTGAGTCATCTTCACTGAAATTGAGCACACACATATATATAATTTCTTTGGAAAAAATGCGAGTTTTTATGATTTTTAGCAAAAAGGAACTAAAATAACATTAGTTCGTGTAATTTTGGTGCGAAGCGCCGAAAATTTTACGAAATTTAACCCTTTTCATGTTAAATTTGATTACTTTTGGCACTTTGTGATCCAAAAAATTTCTGCACGCCGTGCACATTAGCCAAAAAAATTTATGCACGACCGAAAATTTAGATGCTCACTGCGCAAAAAAAGCCTGCATGGAAGATATCTCGAGAATCATTTATGCTGTAAGCCCGAAAAATATCTTGTTCGAAAGAGCATGACAACTGTATGAAAAACATACAAAAATTTCATCTATTTTAAAAGAATATGAAAACAAAACAGAATAACAAATATGAGATGAAACTAAATCAGTCTTTTTGAAAAGTTTAGACACATTTTAATCACTGCTATTGGCGGAAAATTGATGGTTGCTGAATTTCCTGAACTAATTTGAGGATGCGAAAACTTTAAATGCTAATCTAAGAAAAGTTGCTGTAAACTGTAACAACAATAACATACTGAAATTGTGAAAATTAAAGTTTTAAGCATTCATAAATTTTTGAGCAAAAAAAGCCTTTTGGAAAAATGCGTTTTCTCAAAATGAAAGATTGTATTTTTTGCACCTCCCGTTAATGTCATAAACATTGTGAAAAGCAACCGAGTACAATTCTTCAGGCGTACGAGAGTTATCGTAGAACAAACGTTTGGAAGGTGGAAAAGAAGGTCCCATTAATGCAAGGCGAAATTCGCATTAAACCATCAAGAGTTTATGTAAATTAGGCGTAGCTATAGCCATGCTGCATAATATTGCGATCCAACGAAATCAGCCAGATTTTTTGGACATTGATGATGAGGACTTAGAAGGACTTGAAATTGCGGACTACAATGAAGATTTGGGTCCTGAAACAGGCCAAACTTTCAGACAACACATTATTGATTCTTACTTTATGTAAACGTGAATGCAAAACGTATGTACATTGTTGCTTTGTTATAGGATATCGTATTGATTTAACGTTTCGGCCTTTATTTTAAAATTACAATAAATGTCATTATTTCAAGCTTAAAAATTTGTTAAACGATGTTCGCGCTTCAATTGTTCAGCTTTTAATTTCGAAATATATATTCCCCAATTTGATTTTTCCTGCTCTTTGTTGAATAGTTCCTTCTTCATAGCTAACTTTCCTTTCTTGATTTCGAGCAATTCTTTCTCGATTTTGCATCTTTCGCGTTCAATTTATACAATGGAATCGCCACTATTGCCCTTTAGATTTGAAGTCGGACGACTTTTCGGCGCAGTAGACGGCTGTTGCGATCCTTCGCTTCCTGTATCTTTTTCTCCGTCTGAACAATCGTCCCTGCATATGTACAGTCATTCATCAGGGTGACCCAAAGAAGTGCTCCATTAACATTTTTTATCTTTCAATCCTTTCAGGGTGGCCACCACACATGGGCGTGGGGGGTTGGGGGGTATGCATGCCCCCCCAGAAGTTGAAATACCCCCAGAATTCAAATTTTTAAAATTCTTTTTTGCTTTTTAGCGATTTTTTGATGCCATTGGATAGTGCTTGATGAGAAACGTCGAAAAATGGTGTTTTTTTCGCCATACGACCACTTTTAAGACCATTTTTTTGACCTTTGAAAATTTTCTCACCCCCCCCTAGAATTTCGGTGCTGCCCACCTATGCTTGTGAGCACACGTGAGCGTATGCAATCACACTAGAAGGCCGAATACCCCCTAGACACCAAAATAACCCCCCAGTATTCAATTTCTGAATTTTTTTGTTTTTCTTCGCAATTTTATGATGCCAATGGATAGTGCTCGATGAGAACCATTGAAAAATGGTGTTTTTTCGCCATACTACCATTTTTAAGACAATTTTTTGGCTTTTGAAAAATTTTGCACCCCATAGAATTTTGGTGCTGCCTACCTATGTTTTTGAGTCAATGCGGGAATGTATTTCACTATTTTTGTTGGTAGTTACTTACTTGTCGTTGAGGTACATATTGTAAGAGGCTTTTGTGAAAAAAATAGAATGATAACTTATAGACGTTAAGGACGCTAATGCGCTTGAAATTCTAAAATTTAAAATAATGTTGATTTGAAATTGCAAAATTTTTCTTATTCTTCTTTTAGAAGTACGCACACATTTAAAAAACATTGTATTGTCAACTTAATTTTTACCTTGCTGCACGAAATATAGTAATTTAGTTATTCAGTTTTTCTCAAAAATTAACAAATTTTATTTGACCGAGCGATTTTCGGTTCAAGCTGTTCAAATTAAAAATTTCTCAGTATAATACGTTTCTTTTAAATGTCTATTTATCTGAAAATTTCACTAAAATGCAATAATAACGCGTAAAAGTAATACATGGGCAGCTAAAAAATTCTGGGGGTCCGATGGGGGCAAAATTGAGAAAAATAGCACCAAAAATTCAATTCTAGACGGTCTATAGAATCTGGGTTGGAAGGGTCCGCCAGATTCTCGATGGGTCTAGAACCCCACGCCCATGTATGGTATTAACGCGAATGATGACCCAAATGTATAGAATTACCTGAAAAACAGATTGACGTGTTGACTCAAAATTCTTTCAATTTGATAATTTTAAAGTTTTTCTACATTCCATTCGCTCAAACAGTAGGTATTATATTTTTTCTTTTTTTCTCAAAAAACTCCGATATCACTTAATAAGGTACTAAAGTGTAAATGACAACCAACTAGCCAACTTTTATCAAAGAATTTTAGTAAGAAAACATCTTGGCACTTTCAAGATAGTCTAATTTTGATCATTCCTCAGCACACCATGCTCTTTTTGAATATGTCTAAGTCAAAAAGTAGTCCTTTGATTTTTTACAACTCGTCTTTCAAGCTCTCGAATAAATGAAACAGACTATAGTAACGGCAAAATGTTGCGGCATTCTGAGGCTAATTCGTAAATTTTCAAGCCATTTCTTAGCATACCATGTTCCATGCCAAAATCAACTGCTCAAAAATTGTTCGTTTTATTTTTTGAATTTCTTTTATCATAGAAACCTCTAGTGATAATCTATAAAATATTATAATGTGAATGATGGCATGCTTATGGTATATGCGCTGTATTGGAAATTGTCGAAAAAAATTAAAGTCAAATTTTTGATTTTGTCATATTTCTGTCCAAATAAAAATATTGTAGGAGTACTGTAAGTTAATATTGATTTAAAAATGTATAAATTATTCATCTTTCATATAAAAAAGAATTATTGATTTCGATCATGGTGATCCTGCGTTATGATGAAAAATACTAGACCCTGTCAAATTTGACAAAATCGGGTATTTTTGTTACTTTACATTGACTGTACACAACGAATATTCGTTTTCATAAAAAACAGTTTACACCATTAAACTTAGCGTCAAAAACTACATAATATATAGTTCGATATATATTGATGTGTGTGTACATAGGTATAAATTAAAATAGTATAAAATCCGACTAAAAACGAGAATTAATAATAAAATTTAAACTGAAAATGAAATTCTGGGATATTGTGGTTAATTTAGATCCGATTTACCAAAATCCAACACACGATTGTGTGATGCATTAAAATTGGATATACAGGGTGGCCCATAAAAAAGGCTACATTTCGATTTGATAGGTCATAGGCTCACATGGGCGTGGGGGGTTCGGGGGTATGCACCCCCAGAAGTTGAAATCCCCCCCCGAATTCAAATTTTGAAATTTTTTTGCTTTTTTAGCGATTTTTTTGATGCCATTGGATAGTGCTAGATGAGAAACGTCGAAAAATGGTGTTTTTTTCGCCATACGACCACTTTTGAGACCATTTTTTGACCTTTGAAAATTTTTTCATTCCCCCCCTCAGAATTTCGGTGCTGCCCGCCTACGGATGGTCATAGGTCATAACTTCGGCTGATGTGGACATAAAACTTTAGGACCAGCTACACTTTATAGACAAGCATGCCTTTGTTTAAACCGCGTTAAAAATTTTGGCCAGCCACCAGCGTTTCGTGCACTACGGCTATTTGTTTACACCTCATTTTGATATTGTTCTAACCCCAGAGTTTCTACATTGTATCATATTACTACTTGTGTAGGTATCCTTTTTGACCTGTTTAGCAATAAATACCGTCACAAAAATTAAGTAGCACATTTTTCAAAGCCCCAGAGTACATACGCTTCCTATTGAGAGCAAAAATCTTAAAATATCGTGAAAATAGGATGCAAATTGATGGCAGGAGCAATGACGCTATTGGCGTTTAAACAATATTAAAGTAGGGTGTAAACTAATTGCCGTAGCGCACAAAGCGTTGATGTCTGGCCAAAATTTTTTTACACAATTCGAAAGAAGGCACTTTTATCTATCTAATGTTGCCAGTTTTAACGTCTCATGTTCACATCAGCCGGACCTGTTGAATCGGAATGTAGCCTTATTCTTTGCAGAAGAAGTTGTCCTGTAGCCCTTGCTTATTGCATGTATGTACATATGTTCTGTGTTAGCACTGTAAACATAGCCGTGCCTAGGGGGTGCGAACTGTGCGGCCGCACAGGGCCGCTAAAATTATGGGCCGCTAAAAAAGTTGTAGTGCATGCCGTATAGAATTCATTTTTTGGCGGCCCTCTTACAATAATTCGATACATACGTTCAAAAGGATCGATTTTTCGACGTTCTAATGCAAACCCAGTCAGTTAAAAATCTTTACTTGCATTTTTAAGAGAACGCTGACTGAGCTATACTTGTATTCATTTTTCAGACATATTGTTGATTTTTCTGTTGCAATAATGTGTGTCCAGAAAATTGAGTTCGAAAAGGCTAAAATGTCAAAATTTTCCGGCGCTTTGCACCGAGCCATAGATCTAATGAATTTAAAAGCTTGAATCAGCTGAAATAATCTAGCACTTCACATCACTAGTAATTTAATGCACTATTTGTTCATTGAATGAAAGTGCGCATGCTTGTTGAGCATAAAACTAAAAGTGCGAAAATGATTGTGTACCAGTTTGTCTATTCTTTGCTTTTTTGTCTTTCTTTACAAGGACACAATCCTATTTTAAATGAAAGAAATGGCCAAATTTTCTTATGTTTTTGTGCATTTCCTGTTTTCTGAACTGCATCTTCTTAATAAGAAGGTCACAAATGGGCCTGAAAAGGGTAAGAACAAAAACTTCAATTTATACATTTTTCTATATCTTATTGGCAGCGACCCGTTGCTGCGCTATGTAATTAGCAGAGGTCGAAAAACGCATTTCAGCTCAGAAGTTTTGTGAGATGTAAGAGTTCATCAATTTTGAGTGTTTTTGGGCTCCATTCAGGGCCGAAATTCGGCCGTTTTTGCGAAAATTTTAACGTTATTATTTGACATTAAAATGCTTTTTTACAAAATTTGTAGGGACTCTGTCCCGGACCCCGCAGGGAACGCTTGACCGCGCCACCTAAGACCCCCGCAGCATATGTGGGCAGCAACAAAATCCCGGGAGGGTAGGTGCAAGGTTTTTTAGAGGTCGAAAAATGGTCTTAAAAATGATGGTATGGCTAAGAAATACCGTTTTCAAGGTTTCTCATTGAGCACTACCCACGAATACCAGCTTTAAAAACATGGGAAGATGATGAATCGCTCAAGTCATGCACATGGACCAGACATGTACGCTGAGCTAAAAGTTCTTGCTCGATCAAGTCCAAATGAATTAACTTCGCCACTAGCTACTCTTAAATATCTATCAAATGACTTCCAGGATGTTTTCCCGAACCTTATAATTGATTTCAGAATTTTACTTACAATACCTATTGCTGTGGCCACAGCAATAGGTATTGTTAGATATATTTAGACATATTTGCGGTCAACTATGACTGATTCTCGTCTAAGTGCACTAGCGATTATTTCAATTGAAAAGGATTTATCATCTTCGTTAGATTTTTTGCAATTGATTGACCAGTTTGCCGCTCAGAAAGCTAGGCAAGTTATTTTGTAATAAAGCACGTCATCATTCACGAAATAGGTAAATTATTTGAGAAAAACATACGATACCTACTAAAAATAATATATTTTGTTAGTAAATTTACAGTAAGATGCTAACTGCGAACATATAGGTACATATGTAAAGGATATACATAAGTGATAATTATGATGCCTATAATACCAGTTTTAAAAATTATGGGGGCCGCCAAAATAAGTTTCGCCCAGGGCCGCTAAACCTCTAAGCACGGCCCTGGCTGTAAACAAATTATATCCACTTAAAGTTGTATGCCATGCATCGCGAAACAAACGTATAATTTTCTTGACGATTTCAAGCTCTTTGCAGAATCCTTCGATTTGCACTAATTTTAGTCTTCACTTTCGCTTATTCTCAGAGCAACTTATTTGCTTAGTCAGACAGAAACCAAGCCTCTCGCTTGCATGCCTAAAATTTGCTAGCGTGGAGTGGGGGGAGGCTTTGGGAGTCCAGAAATAGTTTTTACGCTATTTTAGCACTAGAGTGTTTGAAGTCATTTTGATCAAAAAATTCTCTAGCTCACCTCCCAGACCGACCTATTCCCAGATCGGTCTGCTATATATCGTTGGTACCTATGTACCTACAAATACTGTGCATATAAGTACCTACCACTTTACTGTTAAGTGACAAAATAAAATCCGGAAACGGAAACGATGACTAAAATCCGGAAATGGAATTCATTGCGCAGCTCGTGGGCCTTCTCCTGTTTTGGGGCAGACTCCCGAAATGGGGATCCCTAAGAAGAACGTGCCAGGGTGAACATTTTCAACCTCGTTTCCGGGAAATTTTTCCTACTTGGGTTGTTTAGTTTAAGACGATGTTCCCCACAATGAATATATAGGTACTATACCCCGTTTCCGTCAAAGGCTTCTCTCCCTCCCTGGGATGATTCAAACTTCAGAAACTGGGTGCCATAAGTGCGGCCCGACAGGATAAACACCCATAATTTGTGTAATTAAGGCGGATGGACGTTTAGAAGCGATTTACTGCTTGATTTCCTGTATTTGTAGCATTTGATGCGAAACGTCAAAAATTTTTGATTGAAAATAGAAGAAAACTATGCTAAAATAGCTGTTCCTGCTGTCGAAATAGTTTCGAAAGCTATTCTATGAGCAGTAAATGGCTTCCAGGTCGCCAATAAAATAAATAAATGTCATTTATAGGTATTATCCGGCGCGCAGGGCCGGAAAATTTGAGAAATTACGACCACTGACGGCCAAAAAACATTGCAAATTAGATATTCATTCTTCATCTCGCCAAATATTTTTGGCCAATGCGGGGGCAGTGGGCACCCGCCCCCTTAAATCCGCTCGTGGTCGAGTCGAGTGATTTCGGCACAGAACAGTATAGTTTCATGCAATTTTAACCTAATCTATCAAGTAATCACAATTTTATTTAATAGAGTACAAATCTCGAATTTCATCCCTACCTAGTCAGCCCTAGCCTTGTGCATGTATGCATGCCCTATTATTCCCTTTGTTGAACGTATGGTATGCTAACATTAAAATGCAACATTTGCAACATAATTTCCGTAAAATAAAACTCTCTATACCAATTGTTTTGCGCAGTATCACATTTGCTGCTTAACATGAAGATATTTTGTATTCGATTTATATTGAGGAAAATTTCTATGTAAGAATAAGACTACTATTATCATTATCTAACCTTCGGGCTTTTGCGGCTGCTTGAAAAATAGTTTGTTAAACATGACGAACTTGTGCGCGTCACGTATTAACGACTGCGTTTTTCAAAATCCACTAAACCCATCAGGCCACTCGAAAAACAGAATTAAATTGCGTTTTTATCTCCATTGATGTAAATGTATATCTGAAGACAAAACTACTGCAATCTAGAAACTCGTATAAAAAACAAAATCGATAAGCCATCGAGGATAGGAAATAAGTTTTTTCGTTTAACTCCGTGATAAGCGCTATTTTCCCTTAATTTTCAATGTACAAGGATAAAAAATGATCCCGTAATACAATTTATGTATATCTCGGCCTTGAGAAACACCCCAGCTAACACAGAAATCCGTTCGTTTACGAAAAGTCTATTCCGTTGCAGGTGTAAATAAGGCGGCAGCTTAGAGGCACATTTTTAACTTCAAATAGTTATTAATTGATCAGTGTTTCCTGCACATCTGCGTTTTAAGAAATGCGGGATATCTGATCTGCTAATCTAGAGACGCAAATCAGTAATTATTCAGTAAATATCACAATAGTAAGCATGAGAAACGCATAAAATTTTTAAGCACTAGAAAATGATTGTGTCCAGGGTGGTCGCCCGTCCAGGATGGCCCGCCCGTCCAGGGTGGCCGCCGCCCGTCCAGGGTGGCCGCACGTCCAGGGTGGCCGCACGTCCAGGTGGCCGCACGTCCAGCCTGGCCGTCACGTCCAGCCTGGCCGTGGGTGGTGGCTGTTCCATGCTGTATGAGTGCAAAATTAGGGCGTGGATTTTCCAGCTTGGCCGCCCATCCAGCCCAGCCGTCCATCCAGGCTGCCCGCCCATCCAGGATGGCCGTCCACAGTAAAATATGGCTTAATTATACTGCCCAGAGTGGCCGTCTGTCTATGTTATATTTCTTTTCTATTTTAAATATTACATAATATTGCGACAATATTTATTTGAACAACTCAAACGAGTACCATGTACTAACATTCTCTACAGTACAAAATGCATCTAATTGATACGCATCTCGCACAATAAGAAAAGTATATACCTCATTTGTGTGCGCTTTTTCCATTTTGTCGTGCTCTTATCAAGCAAAACGTGTGCGCAGGATGTTCCCGTCAGCAAAAAGCATATTTTCAGTTTTATGAGTATTCTAATTTTATTGTGAGTTGGTTACCGGAGACCACGAATGATTTTGGGAAGGCAAACTTTGTTACAACTATTCACAATAACTCTTTTACTGTGTTTAAGTAGTTAAGTAGCTTTAAAATGTCACTCACAATTTAAATAAATAGGCAAAAACTTTTTTGGTAGGCCAGATAGTAGTGTAATAATGCATACATTAAATAAGTCCTATCCCTTTATGCTACTCATTGATATAAACCATCATTAAGCTATCTTTTACAAAAACGATTATCATACAAGTCGGACAATCGAGAGAGTCGGAAAAATTAATTTTAGGCAATCTAAAAATGACCTCTTTTATTCTTAGGAGAATCGAACAGTCAGTGAATAGGGACGGTCGAAGAAACGTGACCGAGCGGTCAGGCCATCTAGCCAATGAGGTGGCCAACCTGGACGGACGGTCAGGCTGGACGGGCGGCCCCATAGAACGGACATCCTCCCTGGGAAAATGAAAAAAATAAAACAGGAAGACGGCCACCCTGGACCTGGAGAGTACCTAGAAAATACCCAATACCAATTATATTTTTAAGCACACACACAAACACCTCAAGCGAAGACAAGAAGGAAAATGTATATTATTACGTGTTACCCAGGGCTGTTTTTTAAAGAAGGGGCGGTTGCCCCCTTGGCCTTAAAAAAATTTTGGCAGGTACGATAACGCACAGAGGGATGACAAAAATTGCATCTGTTTGCCCGAAAATCGTCAAATTTTCGGCGCTTCGCGCCGTGTGTGAAGTATTTTTTATAGTTTTGCCATAAGCGCGACCGAAAAAGACACTTTTCAGAGCCTATTTAGAGAAAAAATTTTTTTTGGATTTTATGAGCTTAACCAATGGAGCATGCAAAAAAACGTCGAAAATGCGGTTATATAAGAGCTATCCCTACGAAATTCCCGAGATATTAGCCAAATAACTTTAGGTCGGTGTCCCTCTCCCTCGGCCGCATCCTGGATACGGGCCTGGTGTTACCTATTTTATATTAATATGTTCGTATTATTTTTACGTATGACTTTTATACTTTTATTTACAAAAAATGGGTCAGGTGAAGTTAAGCTAGCATAAATCAGAAATGATTTGCACAGTGTATCTTTTATATCTCGTTGTGTTTAGAGTAGTGTGTGCAAAAAAGTGTTTCCAACTTAATAAGCTTATGGGAATATAAAGCATGCAATAATTCACTCTGCACGAGGATTTTTTGAGCGATCAGAGGATTTCCTTCCATAGGGATGGTTTGAAATTGCTTTCCGCACGAAACCCCTTTGAAGGCGTGCGGCGGACTAATTCATGACATTTTTCCTTTTAAAGACATAAAAATGAAGGTAAAATCTATTAAGCGAACAAATACAGAAATTAAATTCTAAACAAGATGCACAAGTGAAAAAATTGAAATGAAATGAAAAGAAACAAGTTCAAAATATGCCATGAATAAATGATTCCATCTTCTCGACAAAAAACGATAGCAATATAAACAGATCGTAAGTATGAACGGTATTAGAATGACCTTATTTTCCAACATCAGAACGAAACCATAATAAACGATAGGTTTTTTCGAATTAAAGCAGCTGAACAATTTCATAAAACGAACGATACAATTTTATGATGAGAATAGCCTGTGCTATGCTAACCGTTCAGCGGCTAAACTTAGAATATGGTACTTTCAGAAAAGGTGCAAAACGAATACGGAATGCCAAAATTTTTGCCAAAATGATAGAACATGATAAATTGAAGCGCGGAAAGAAAATTTGGTGAAAATCTGAGCCATACTTGCAAAGTTGCAGGCAACTCCTCGATTTGGAGTGTTGCGTGGGACGATCAAACCACTCGATTAAAGGACTTACACATTTGTCAGAAATGAATAATATGGGCTGAAATAACGGAAGGAAGCATAGCAATGAAGGAGAAAAAAGAAAAAGGCGCGGAAAGCTGTTTGAAATTTTAAAAAAAGCTTAAAAAAATTCCATATTTTTTTGCATGTTTTTCGGTTTTACTCGATAAGATATACGAAAATCTAAGTTTTTGCTTCTATTATACTCAGGCTTAGGCTTAGTATATCTAAAAGGTGTTTCAAGCTGCTTAGGTCGAGGTCGCTCCCGCTTGAAGTCGATGTATTGATGCTTAGGTCGATGTATAGATGCTCAGATCGATATATAGATGCTTAGGTCGATGTATAGATGCTTAGGTCGATGTATAGATGCTTAGGTCCAATGTATAGATGCTTAGGTCGATGCATAGATGCTAGGTCGACGTAAATTGGGTATCTACATGTGATTCTGCATTCAGCTGTTTGAATCTTCAAATACTTAGGTTGATAAGATGCTTGTTTGAGGTCGAGAATGAGGCTAATTAAAAACCCACATAGCTTTTGTAATATTGATCATAGACGGATGAAATTTTTTCCGCGCTTTCTTTCAACATGTTCTAAGTACTGAGCGAAAAAATCCGCTCTTCTGAAGTTTATTTGTTAGTATTCAGAAAGTACCATATTCTTAAGTTACTCCCGTTCAGCTCAGTAAACACCATTTTTGACATGCATTTGAAAAGACCATAATGATTATGCTATAATTGAAACCTATCAGGATGCATACATAATTTTGCAGATTAAATTATTGAGTACTGTAACAACGACGAGATTGTAAATAATTAAGGTCCTTACGATGGAATAATCTATTAACCTTCACAAATAGAGTCAAGAATTATAAAAAAGACAAACATATGTACTTGTAGAAGCGACTGTTCACCTTGTAATAGTTTCGAAAAATGAGCTTGCTAAGCGAGAGTTGTAAACCAAGAGAAACTTAAAGTTTAAACATACCATTAAATTATAAAGAGAATTATAAAAGATTTTAAACTATAAGAAAATGAAAGAAGGTGGGATATTAGTAAATTAAAACAAATTTAGAGGATATGATGAAACATTATTGTTGAGAATGACGATCACGTTTTATGTATAATGACTCCTTGATTAAAAGATCAAAAGAGTTGGATGCTCGACTAATAACCTTGAAGCAATCTGATGTACTTGAATGATTGCTATTTGAGATAATGTTTGTGAATAGCAGATAAGCTATCATCACCCTGAATTGGCTTTCCTGCTAGCAAATGAGATGCCAGTATGCTCTGCAATTCTACTCCCAAAATGTCGGCGAGTTTTGCCAATGTAACTATAGTCTGTTTCATTTATCCGAGAGCTTTTTCAGTAAATCTTTTCGGAGGTTACAGTAACCCTTATTCCTTATTTACTGTAAGTCGCTGGATCTAACTTTAGCTACGTACATAGCAAAGAAGGGTTTTTCAATAACATTTTTGCGGCATTATTTATTCTCGTCTTCTAGCAGATCAATTAACTTACTGATTAAAATCGCTTAGTCATCTTATCCTGAGTCGACGCTTTAAACACAATCGCCTAAGATGCTAAGAAACACTGCAAGCTCCCTCATAGCTCAGTGGTAAAACCTCTTGCTTGTAGTTGAAGCAACCCGGGTTCGAATCCAGCCGATAGCTTCTTGTTTAGCGCACTTACTGTAGTTTGTCCCAGCACTGATTAAATGCCTGAATTAAATTTATTTGGGCGTATTAGTGTATTAAAAATGGAAAGAATTCTAGCCACTCGCCCTCACTGAACTGATCTGCCGTAGTACAGTAATTCGTCTTGTTTAGCTTACTGTAGCCCTTAAAAGAATTGACTAAAAAGCTATCGAATAAATGAAACAGACTATAGCTATACAGCTAGAACACGTATACTTATGTATATAGGTACTAAATTGCGAGTAGCTTGGCATGTACAGCATCCTTGTTCTTGAAAAACCCGTTTATACACATGACAGGTTTGTGAACAAAACCTTACTCTAATCTAAGGTAAAATGTATATATATATGTAAGCTTCAGAATTCTGCTGCTTACATTGTAGCCATGCACATCAGTGTAGGCAAAACAAGAGAATAGCATAATTTATCACAACCGACTTTTATTTCATCACTCTTAATATAAACCTTTGTCATAAAGTCTGATATGACCTTATCAATCAAGCCAAGGGGATATCCATTTTGCAGTAGAGTCTGCTTCAGCTTGTCAATATCAGAAACAAAGTCTGATATGAGTTACAAATCATGTAAATGCGACTCACAAGTGTCCTTATTACACCAACTTTATAGGCAAAAGGAATGAAGCTAGACAATTTGGCATAAAGGCCAGAGAATGTAGGTTTCTGATATGATGATGTCACAATATCATCGGACTTCCTTTCAACTTCCTTTCACTTGTTTACAACTCTCATTTAGCAAGCTCATTTTTCAAAACAATAACGGAATAACAATGAGACATATGTATAGTAAAGTGGAAAATATTACTTATTTATGCAAATTGATAAATCTGCGTTAAATATATAATCAACTTCACGACTCTATCGACTTACTATGTACGACTGGGTGTTCAAGTTTTAATTTTTTGCCATTTTTTATAAACACGGCTCGTCCAAATCTCTTTAAATTTTCCTATGTTTATTCTTACAATTCAAACCGAGATATAGTTACTTTTTGAGCGACTTCATGGAGGTCACTTCCGTCTCGTGGCCTTAGTCAGTGGTGTAAAATATTCTGCGTCAAATTTAATATGTCAAACACAAAAAATTGTCTATTCAAAAAACAAGTGCATGAAAATCAGTTTTCAGCGATTAACCGAACAGCTGCAAAAGTAGTTTCACAGTTGCTTACTGAAAATACAATGTTGCATTGTAAAACCTCATATGCTTATTTATTAGAATGCACAATATCCTAATTGCCGCTTCAGTTTAAATCACTTTTATGATTGGTTTATATTGACTTACATAAATTGTGTCCCATGCACAAAATGTTTCATGAGACAGCTTAAAGAATTATAGCGCTTCAGAGTTATGCCTACTACTCTTTTCATTAGAAGCAGGTTTGCAGATTCGTAAAAAAAGTCTTCTTACTGTATTATTTTGGGCACCTCAACGACGAGCGGCGGAGCGAAAGCGAGCGTTAGACAGAATGGCATTGGTGTAGCTGGTTCACATATGTATTAGGATAGCCACGTTATAGGTACGTATACAGCAAGTAGTATCCGGTGAAAGCTGCCACCTAATTGGTTTGATTTGAGTCAAGTCGAAAACAAATAAGGCATTCATCAGATTTTTCCATTAGATTCATGTGACTGACCAAAATATTGGTGCCAGCGTTTGAAATAAGCCTAAGTAATGGGATGCAACTCGCGTCGCTCGCTTCGCTCGCTCCGCTCGTCGCATCCCACTACTCGGGCTTATTTTAAACGCTGGCACCAACTTGTCAGTCCATGATACTAAGCCTAAGCCTAATCAGCTGGTAAACCAGCAAAACATCACGAATACCTTGCAATCTTTATCGAAATTAACCAGCGTTAGTCGATTGGTTATGGTTCTGGACTTAGAGCAAGGGGTCCACGTTTCGAATCCGACTGCCAGCAACTTTCTCTCGTTTCCTCAGATGCTATCGACCGCACACATACGCCCTTATAATATGACTAAGTTAATACATATGTGAACCAGCTACACGAATGCCGACAGAATAGGGTTGCTAAACTTGGGGTGGGGATTCTCCCCCAGTTTGGGGGTTCTTTGAGGCCGTTGGAGGCATTTTTTAGCGATTGAGGTGTTTTGCGTGTTTTTTTTGGTTTTAATTTCTAGGCAGTTTGAGGTAAAAATGTAGAAGAGAACTCGACTCGACGCATGTAAATCAAATCAAATCAAATCAAAAGTTTATTTGTCATCAAACGAAAAATTGGGCAAATAATTTGAGTAAATCGACATCGAAACACGCGTATTATTCTTCAATTGCACGAGAAAATTTTCGATACATACATTATATAATTCCGAACGATACCCAAACAACTACCTGCGTGCATAAATCAGGGTTGGAAAAAACCAAAGTTTGAAAATTTCCGATATTTTGGTTTTTTATGGTTTTTTATGGATGGTTAAATTTTGGTTTTTAAATCTTAGTCGTGAGCATAAGTGTTTAAATGCTTGATTATAATTAAAAACCACTAAATTAAAGAACAGGCATGAGTTGCCTAACCAATTATTCAGGAAAAAATAACAAGTGAACAATTTCAAATTTATTCAGTAGAATAAACGGCAGCATTAAGAATCATTTTCTTCTTGTTAATTTTCATCGCTAGAAATATCTAGGGTCGTTCCTTCGAGTTGGTTTATATTGCTTTTCACAAATTTCAGATTTTGACAGTGTCGGGTGCCAGCTGATTACGCAGCTTTAAGTGAACAAATCCGAACGTCGAAAAATTTCAATTTTTTAATGTTATTTTTGGCCGTTTTTGGCCTTTTTGGCATTGCCCCCCCCCAAATAAGTTGGTCCCCCCTAGTGATCGACTGGGGCCCTGGCCCCGGCCCCGGCCCTGGCAATCCCCGGCCATTTTTAAGCATCCCCGGCCCCGGCGGCAAGGTCAAAAAATGGCCGGGGCCGGGGAAAAATTTAGTGTAATTCGTATTTTGTACAGGCTGTGATACTGGCACTTATTTATCAATGAGCAAGTGTTAATTTTGAGAACTGTACTGATTAGACCATATGTATACTTACTTAGTCCTTGTTATTACTTTGCTACTGTGTATAAATGAGCTTTTACTGAATAAATGTTCAGGAAAATCTGCATGATTTTCGATTCCTCCACTTAACTTATTTTAACTAAATGCCACTTTTAACTCATTCATTCATAGCTATGGCTAAAAGATTTAGAGTTGACAAATACGTTCTATTTTTAGTTGGAAATTGTACGTTTTCAACAAACTATTTTTACAAAAAAACACGTTTACATTTAATTGAATGGGACCGCGTGCTTTAAAACGCGTTCCTTGTGTAATAGTTATTAGGACCGAGAGGCGAATGTAAACTACGCTGCAGAATTGCGTTCGATCCGATAAACTAAATGTCTCAAATAGTTTCTTAAGGTCCGGAGTTGAGGGAGGGGTGAATCCCAAATTGGAGGACCAGAAAATTAAGTGGTGGACTATTATTAGCCGACTCTATTTTGTTGTACGAGCTTCTTGTGCTTGTACAAAGATCTCCAAAAAGGTCTTTGTATGAGCTAACAAATTTTTGTAGCTATATTATATAAATACATTTTTAAACATACACATTTTCGCATACTATCAGTATGTGAGAGTGTTTTTGTACAATGAACCTTTGTATATACATGAACAAAGATGGTACCCAAAAGTCTTTGTACATTTTGTATCAATGTTTTTTTGTGCACGGTCCGTTTGTGCATGTACAAAGATAGTCCCCAAAAGTCTTTGCACATTTTGTATACACAAATTTTTGGTTACTATAATATGGTACAGTAGCGATTTTGGTGTGGTAAAACAGGGTCTTTTGACTTTTGATTGTATTTTTTAGCTAATTTCTGGGTTTCTAACGCCAAAAATTACTAAAATTGTCTCAAAACGGCGAGAAGCGCCTAAAAATTTGACATTTTTCCATTCTAAATACAAATTTTGCCATTTTAAAGATATATAGGACAGACAATTTTTCATATTGGAGCGAAGCGCCGAAAAATTTTTGGAATTCTACACCTTTTTACAGTTTTTATCTTCCCAAAAATCTTTGTACATGTACAAAGATAGCCCTGAAAAGTCATTGTACATCGGGAAAATTCTTTGGCGAATACAAAAAAAAACACTGTTTTGTACATGCAAATTTTTGTATACTTTAATATGGTACAGTAACGATTTCAGTGTGGTAAAACATAGTTTTTCAACCTTTAGTAGTGTATTTGGCTAATTTTTGGGTTTCTGAATATTTGACATTCTTCATTTTTATCCATTCTAAGCGCAGTGTTGCTTATTACAGGATTTAATTCGCATATTACAATTTTTGTAATATTTCTGATTTTGTAGTACAAGTTGTTTTAGCTTTCTCAGTCGAGTTTTTTGTGTGAATTCCATCAAAAGCTCATAAAAATTTCGGCACTTCGTCCCGAACTAATATTATCAACTAAATTCAGGCCGAATTATCACATTTAGAAGCACGGTCTTCTTTTATTCGGCGAAGATTTTTGCTGATGTACAAAGACGTTTCAGGACCGTCTTTGTACATATACAAAGATTTTTGAAGAACAAAAAATGTAAAGGTGTAGAATTCCTTATTGCGAATTCTCCCATTTTAAAGATTTTCAGGAGGGTAAGTGGCTGCAAAAATGGAGCCACTTACTCCCTGCTTTGAAAATGGCCGAGAAATATACATGTGACAGGGGGTTTAGGCCATCCCCCATCCACAGTTTGAAGCCCCGGACTTCCTTGAAGGTCAGAAAATATTTGAGACCATCCTCCCCCATTTTTTGGCGCAAACCTGCGCTTTTTTGGCTATTTTCATGTGTTTTTACCATTTTTGATCTAGTCGCTAACCCCCTCCTTCTAAAAATGGCGAGGGACCCCTACCCTAGATTTCCAGCCATTACATTTATACTGAGGGACCCTCATAAATTTTAAGCGATTACATGCATGTTTTTATAGTCATAATTTATCTATTTACTCTAGCTCACATTCTAAAATAATGTATCACTTCGTGAAATTCTAATAGTTAGGTACACTTTTGCCATACTAAAAAATTAGTTTCAAAAAATTCAAAAGGTTTCCACCAAAAATCGTCTGACAGTGACTTGTCTTGGACCCCGAGGAGAGTAATACCCCCCCCTTATAAGAATGTGTGATGTCTCATTTATTACATCCAATACCTATTGCATCCAATTGATACAGTAGCAGTAGCAGTAGCGAAGATTCAAATGATATTGAGTGTGCTAATAGCAGCGACCTAGACTTTATTGATGATTCAGACAATGAAACACTGGACTAAATTTGTATCTTGTGACATAAATAGTAATAAAACTTAATATGAAAAGGCGCACCTAACTTTGCGCTTGCCATTTACTACTGAATGGAGCAGTCGCTCACTATTTCTTTTCCTATGCCCACCCCAAGTATGTGTCATGCAATAATATCTTCTTGTCTGAGCCGGCCAGCCCGGCCCGGCGGGGCCCAGGAGATTTTTCAGCCCCGTACCGCCCGGCCCGGCCCGGCCGAAAAAGTCGCCCGGTCGATCACTAGTCCCCCAAAAATTGGAGGGTCAGCTACGTGCCTGGATCATCATTACATTATACGATTATAATTACGTCTCTCTTACAAAAGTTCAACCAAAATGAAAATAAACTATTTCATGCCGTTTATTCCCTAAATAATTAGTCTACTCTATGCTAGAGTAAAGGTACTACTTGCACATGTTTACAAATGATGAAATATGAATCTTGCGACATTTTTTAACATCGACCTAATAAAAACCCAAAAAAACCAGAAAAACCAAAAACAGGCCGATTTTCAAACCATAAAAAACCATAAAAAACCAAAAAAACCAAAAAACCATGCCCGGCCAACCCTGGCATAAATTACGATTTTATTAATGCGAAATAATATTAAATCTGGACCAAAAAGTTTGATAGAACAAGGACACGTCAAGAGCCAATTAGAAATGCGCTTCTTACGGCCCGAGAGAAAGCATCAAAATCAAGGGTTTTCAATCTCATCATAAACACTTTCGAGTTAGGAGCTTGTATAACATGCTCAGGCAAGAGTTCCATACAGAAACAAGTCGATTACAAAATTCATATTTTCTTATGTTCAGATTTGATTTGTTTTACAAGTAGTTTCCGAGAGTTTGTGGCACGATTTGACCCAGTATTGAGAACAAAAGAAGTCGTTTTTCTATTCAGTTTCATCTATTCAGTTCGGATTTTTAGCCTAAAAAATCGTGTGAAGCCCAACTATTAATGTGCATAAGCGAAATTATATGTTACATCGATTCTAAAAGTCCAGTTGATGCTATATATTTAGACTTCTGCAAAGCTTTTGATTCTGTCTCATATAATAAACTCCTTCACAAACTTTCATTTTACGGACTAAAAGGACGATTATTTTTAGTGGATTACAGATTTTTTACATGGTCGAACTCAGCAGGTAAAAATTGATGATTCTTTTTCTGAGCTCACTGATGTTACTAGCGGAGTTCCACAGGGTAGCGTTCTTGGTCCTCTTTTGTTTCTTTTTACATAAATGATATCGCTTTTCTGAACAAAAACGAAAAGTTGAAAATGTACCTATTTGCGGATGATGTATAAATGTTTTCCAGTAACAGAACAAGCAGGTTTTGTTGAACAATTTAGTTACTGAATATTCATGAGTGGTCTGAAAAGTGGCAATTACCTTTATCTTTGGCTAAGTGCTCCGTTTTGCATTTCGGTCATAAAAATCCCAGGCAAAAATATTCGATTGGAATGGAGGATATTTTGGAAAACACGAAGTAAAAGATTTAGGTATTCTTTTGAACGAATATATGGATTTTCGCCGCACATTGCACATATAGTTAAAAGTGCATATTTTAGGATGTCATTAATTTTTCGAGCATTTGAAGGCCAAGATGCTGAACTGCTAGTTATGGCTTATAAAACGTATATACGACCTTTACTAGAATATTGCTACGGTTATTTGGTCACTACACAAAAAGCAAGGCGTGAAAAGTATTGAGAGAGTTCAAAGATACTTTACTAGAAGGGTCTTAAATTTTCCCGACTTGAGCTGTAGTGAACGATTAGATTTTCCTAAATTAGACTAACTTCAGTTACATTGAGTCCGTCATGATCTATCGATGGCCTATAAAATTAACCATGGTCTTAGACATCGATTTTAACGAGTTGTTCACGGTGTGTAATGGCATCACTCGATCAGTTAAGTCGGTAAAGCTAAAAATACCTAAATCTCGCTTAAATTTGAAAATGTATTGTTTTGCAAATAGACTTCCTCCTCTTTGGAATAATTTGCCAAAAGAAGTTGTAAATGTCCCGAACTTTCCCTCCTTCAGCAGTCGTTTAGAGAAAATTAGTTTTACCTGAGACTATAAGTAAGTGCAAACCGCCTTTATAGTCCTTGCACAGGTTTTGATAATATATTTCAAATTTTTAGAAAGTTATGCCCGAAAATAGAATAAATCGATGCTGAAATAGCTGTTTCTGCACTTGGAATTGTTGTGAAACCCAGTTCATGCACGAGAAATGGTTTCCAAGTCGTTAGGAAAGTAAATAAATGTCCTAAATAGACGTTATTCGGCGCGACGCGCTCTTAAAAAATTAGAAATCATTATCACTGACGGCCAAAAATCATTTCAAATTTAATATCCATTATTCATTTTAACTATTTTGGGCCTCTCTTAAATCCGCCCCTGTTCTGAATATAAGCAATGTCGTTATTATCAATGGCGTGAAGCGTCGGAAATTTTTGACGTTTTTATCGTTTTATGCTCAATTTTGCAGCTTTCCGAACATAATCAATACAATCATATTTGGCGCAAAATGCCATAAATTTTCGATATTTTCATTCATTCAAGCTCACCTTTGCAATTTTTCAAAGATACATGAATAATGGAGGAATTATATACATCTGGTGTGGAGTGTCGGAAAATTTTGACGTTTTTAAGCTTTCAAGCTCAATTTTGCTTCTTTCTGAAGATTCAAATTCGGAAAATTTATCTAGTAAAAAAATATTATCTGGAAAAATTTAAATATATAGTAAATAGTAATTTTGATTGAATTAGTGGCGCAAAGCGCCAAAAACTTCAGCATTTTCACGCTTGTGAACATAAAAAATTTTATACTTTTATAGCTGAAAATTCTTGAAAAAAAATTCAGAGGGGATTATCCTCCCTTTACCCACTCCCAGATACAAACCTGCATACAATGTGACCATTAAACCTGTAGATCGTTCTGAACGGGTGCTATGTGTACGGCTTCGTTCAAATTAAATGAAACTTAACCGAGAGGTTTCACACAAAAGAATTTTCGACTGTCAAATTTGACCCTGATAATTAACAACAGTTTACAAGCACGTTCAAAAGTGGAATTTTTTATCCGCATAATAAAATAACCAATGAATTAATAACAAAACAATAAAAATATTTAAATAACTGTTTGAAATTGAGGAAATCAATACCAATCATATTTAGACCTACTGCTTGCATACAAATCATCGCGACTAAAGGAATGAAATTTCGAAGCTAGAAAGTCCTTTGTATGGATTACCTTTTATTTACGTTGCATTTAATTTGAACAAAAATCGCACGCATGGCACTCAAATAAAACTGTCTATTTGTCAAGCAGCTATTCAATTAAACTATTCAACCTTGATTTTCAGCATTCATTTCTTGTGAATTTATCTTGCTCAGTCCCAAATTACTCATAGTCTAGTGATCTCGTCATAATATTTAACTGCTTTTTGAAATAATGCATCATAGCCTTTGTCTTCTAAGCCTTTTTGTAGCCGAACACAGTAGTTTTTATTTTATTTTTTATATCCTTTTTCATAACATCCGTACTTTGAGTATATGCTGTGTAATGGTTGAAAACCTGAAAAACTAATTGTGCAAAGCGGCAAAAAATATTTTAACTGTATTTGTGAAACATAATTTTGAACCGCCATAAAAAGAGGCGAAACAAAGGATTGTAAACTTTGCAAGAAACAATCTTCACATAATTATCTATTTATCATGCACGATGCTCTGTTGACCTGTTTCAAGAGAAAAGGTTAGCTGTTTTTAAAAAAGATGTTACCTGTTTTTGAAAGGTTATCTGGTTTCTGCAAAAAAGGTTGCCTGATCCCTGAAAAAGGTTGCCTGCTTCTTGAAAAAGGCTGACTGGTTCCAGAAAAGGTTGTCTGGTTTTTGAAGAAAAGATTGTCTGGCTCATGAGAAAAAGTTGTCTGGTTTTTGAAAAAATGTTGTCTGGTTTCTGAAATAAGGTTGCCTGGTTCTTGGAAAAGGTTGCCCGTTTCTTGCAAAAGGTTGCCCGCGTTTCATTAAAGTTGTCCGTTTCATTAAAGTTGCCTCGTTCTTGAAAGAGGTTCCATGGTTCCTGAAAAATGGTAGCCTGGTTTCAGAATGAAAAGTCGTCTGCTTTCTAAGCAAGGTTGCCTGGTTCTTGAGAAATGGTTGTCTGGATCGTGAAAAAGGCTGCCTGGTACCTTGAAAAAGTTACTTGCTTTCTGTGAAGGTTGTCTGCTTCCATAAAACGGTTGGCCGGTCCCCAAAAAAGGTTAGCTGCTCCCTTAAAAAGGTTGGTTGGTTACCAAAAAAACGTTGGTCGGTTCCCAAAAAAGCTTGGCTGCTCCCATTTAAAGGTTGATCGGTTCGCAAAAAAGGTTGGCTGCTCTCTTAAAAAGTTTGGTCAGTCCCCAAAAAAGGTTGGTCGGTTGCCAAAAAATGGTTGGCTGCTCCCTAAAAGAGGTTAGTCGGTTCCCAAAAAAGGTTGCCTGTTCCCATTAGAGGTTGATCGGTCCGCAAAGAGGGTTGGCTTGTCCTTTAATAAAGTTTGTCGGTCCCCAAAAAGGTTGGCTGCTCCCTTTAAAAGGTTGTTCGGTTCCCAAAAAAGGATGGCAACTTCCATAAGAGGGTTGACCAGTTCCCAAAAACGGTTGTTCGTTTGCCCCAACAGGTTGGCTCCTTAAAGAGAGTTGGTCGGACCTCAAAAAGGTTGATTGGTTAGCAAAAAAGGTTTGCTGTTCCCTTAAATAGGTTGGTCGCTTCCCAAAAAACGTTGGCGACTTCCATAAAAAGGTTGGCCGGTTCCCGAAAACGGTTGGCCGGTCCTTATAAAAGGTTGATCGGTTAGCAAAAAAATTTGGCTGCTCCCTTAAAAAGGTTGGTCGGTTCCAGAAAATGGTTGGCAACTTCCATAAAAAGGTTAATCGGTTCCCAAAAATGGTTGGTCAGTTGCCTAAAAAAGATTGGCTTGTCCCTTAAAGTGGTTGGTCTATTTTCAAAAGAATTGCCTGCTTCCATTAAAAGCTTTATCGGTACGCAAAAAGGTTGGCTGCTCCTTGAAAAGGTTGGTCGGTTCCCAAACAAGGTTGGCAACTTCCATAAAAAGGTTGGCCGGTTCCTAAAAATGGTTGGTCGGTTGCCAAGAAAGGTTGATCGGTTAGCGAAAAAGGTTGGCTGCTCCCTTAAAAAGGTTGGCTGGTTCCCAAAAAGGTTGATCGGTTGCCAAAAAAGGTTGGCTGCTCCCTTAAAGAGGTTAGTCGGTTCCCGAAAAAACTTGTCTGTTCCCATTAAGAGGTTGATCGGTTCCCAAAAAGGTTGATCGGTTAGCAAAAAAGGTTGACTGTTCCCGTAAAAAGGTTGGTCGGTTTCCAAAAACGGAGGCAACTTTTATAAAAAAGGTTGGCCGGTTCCAAAAACAGTTGGTCGGTTGCCAAAAAAGGTTGGCTGCTCTCTTGAAAAGGTTGACCGGTTCTCAAAAAAGGTTAGTCGGTCCCCAAAAAGTTGTCTGCTTCTTAAAAGGGTTATCTGGAGTTGTCATGTACTTTAAAAAGGTTACTTGATGCATAGGTAGCATATGTAGTTCGGCCATTTGCTTCCCAAGTCGTCACATTTAAACTGTCAATCGACTTTCAGCACGTATCTATGCCCATGTACAAAACATAACCTCCATCCCAGAGACCCTTCGCCCTATTGCAGGATTGGTCCGGCCCATTGCCAGTTGAGGGCGATATATGGGGCATGACTGCAGGTGTGCCCTAGACATGACACAGAACATTTAGGGAGAGATATGCTTAACTGATTTTCTTTAGACCAGGAAACCAGCTTATCTATGTAAATCTTTTTTGCAACAAAGTATAATTTTGAGGAAAATTAAAGAGCTTCAAATCATAAGCAAAGAAAAAGACTTCACTACGCTCAACAGCTTGAACAAAATCGTTTACAAACAACAGAAATAAAGAGGGTCCTAAAACTCTACCTTGAGGTACGCCATTAATAACTGGAATAACTGGTTTCCGATCAGATAAAAGCGTACAAAAATTTTTGACACTTTGTGTACGATTTGTCAAAAAACCAGTTTAATAGCATTCCATTTATCCCATAATGCTTTAACTTCTCTATCAATTTAGAATAAACGACAGAGTCGAAGGCTTTACTAAAATCGACATTAACAACATCAATAGGGATAGATGCGTCAGGTGATTTAACCCACATGTTTGTACACTTCAAAGGCTGAGTTTCACATGATTTTCTCTTTTGAAAACCAAACTGCCATGGAAATAAATTAGTTTTCAATTTTTGAGAAGCAATTAAAGCTCTGTTTATAATATACTCCATAATTTTACAAGTGATGCAACAAAAAGATATTGGATGGTGATTTTCAAGTGAAGAATAATCAACCTTTTTTAAAAATAGGTACTACTCGCATCTTTCCAACAAGAAGGTACTTCACCACTTCTATAAGAAAATTCGAAAATAGAACTAAGTGGCTCAACAAGAAATGGACACAATATTTTGATAAAATATGAACAAATACTATCAGGCCCAATAGAGAAAGTTTGCTTAAGATTTCGAATGGATTTT
Organism: Mermis nigrescens; assembly: GCA_036768485.1. Lineage (NCBI taxonomy): Eukaryota > Metazoa > Nematoda > Enoplea > Mermithida > Mermithidae > Mermis > Mermis nigrescens. The sequence goes on from JAVLUZ010000191.1 coordinate 3,177,899, forward strand.
AGTACAGATTCAAAACTAAAATCTACCTTAACATCAAGTATATCTTTGTAACTTAAGTTTGTGGTATTTATAGGGAAATCATTGTCAACTGTAAACACAGATGCAAAGCATTCATTGAAAACATTTGCTTTTTGCAAGTCTGAGTTAATAATAGAGTTGTCAACAACTCGGGCATATTGTTTGACGGATTTTTCTTAGAAATCAATAAAACGATAAAAATGCTTAGGATCGGATCTTTTTTTAACAGTTTACGTTCCTGTGCTACAATAATATTCCTTTATAGCTTTCCTTACAAGTCTACTGTATTTAGAGTAAATATTCCTGAACATAGGATCAAATTTAGATTTTTCCAGAATTTTAATTTCTTTGACAACAGTCGTCTTATATTTTTGGGATATTTATTAACCCTACCAGGTTTGGAAAACGTAACAAAAGAATCTATGACATATTTCATCACAAAAAAACGATTATAAAAATCGTCTATTGTCACACAAGTAGAAAAGATCAATGGCCACTGAATGTTGGCAAGAATAGTAAACAGATTCATAATCAGCTTTTGCAAAATTACTTTTCAAAGCTACTTGTCGCCTGACTTCAAGACGGTAGTAAAATTTTGAAAATAACAGAATCATGATCAGTTGTAGCAAAAGGAGGTCTTGTTTTGCAATCAATGATCAATGATTTATCAGATAAAAATATTAAATCTAGAATATTTTGACTCCAAGTAGGGTAATGTACATGTTGATATAATCCATAATTAATTATTAATGTTTTCGAAAAATAGAAAGACATACTATTTTCAGATAATACATCAGTTTTATTCCATTTTATATCCGGTAGATTAAAATCACCTAAAATAATAACGGTTTTACTACAATCAAGCAATATATTTAAAACAATTAAAAAATCTTGATTTTGTTTGTCGTGTAGAGAATAATTAGGAGGTCTATAGCACAAAATGAATCTATATGTAATCGAACCAATAAAAAGATCGCAGGCAATAATTTCAGCAGTACAATTAATTGAGAAAGTATTAACTAATCTCAGAGACAAATTTTTTTGAAGATCAGACCCCTCCACCTGCTCTTTTTTTACGATCGTTTCTAAAAACTGAATAACCAAAATTTGCAACTAACAAAGAATCACTAAAAGTATCAGTCAGCCATGTTTCAGTAATAAAAATCAAATCATAAGTGTAAGAACTCAAGAGCAAATGCAAATCAGCAATTTTGTTACATACAGTGAGTCGCCATGAAATGACTGCACACCCTCAGAATTATAATGGATGGTGCGTGCAGGCTGCGTTACGTCCATCATGCGCCATCATCTCTTTTTTTCAATGTCAGCTCCATCAACCTCCATCATCCTGTAAATCTGGCGAGCAGGACGGCGCAATTTAGCTATTAATAGCACCAACAAGAAGGAAACGCGCCAGCATTCACGTAAGCGCGCTTCCTTGTTGGCGCTATTAATAGCTAAGCAGTTGCGCGTCCGCATCGCCAGATTAACTGGATGATGGAGGTTAATGGCGCTTAATAGAAAAAAGAGATGATGGCGCATGATGGACGTTAACACGGCGCTCGCGACGCACCATCCATTATAATTCTGAGGGTGATGGCGCGTCATCTTTCATGGCAACCACTGTACACTGCGCGAATTAAACAAAATAGAACACAATTTATTTACACAGTTAGAATTTGGAACGTTTTTTGGGTCGATTATATCAATCTTTAAAAATCATATGTATGTACACATGTAATAGCGGTGTTTGATGCTTTTTTTGTATAAAAATTTTGCGGGCATTGGTGTAGCCACCGTTTTTTTCCAGTTTTTGGCCTATTTGTCAACCAAAATTTTCAAAAATGGAAAAAATTTCTGGGCTTAGTTGGCATTTGTGGAAAATTTTTGTAATGTTAAAAATGCGTTTTAGAGAGGTAAAACTTCAAAAAATTTTCGACGCTTCGCGCCGAATTGATTATATTCTTACTTATTATAAATGTTTAAGCCGCGCCGCGCCAATTTGCAGCATTTAATCGACAATCTGGTCCTAGAACTTCATTACGATTAAAAACCCTTACCTTCTACACGGATTTGGTTAGTTTTTGTAATACAAAAATGCGTTTTAGAGAGCTAAAATTTCAAAATTTCCGGCGCTTCGCGCCATTTCATAAATTATAGTTTTAATTGTCAAGAGCAACTTCAGAATTGGCTAAAATGCTTCACTGAAGGAAGGAAATTCAAGTTTCAACAGAAATAACTTATACTGATCTGATATTTCTTGTTGAGCGCTAAATTTTTTTACACAAAGTGCATCAAACACCGCTATTGCATGTGTACATAGGATTTTATACTTAAAAATACACTGATTTTTCAACACAGACGCTCTATTTTTTAACCTTTTTAGACCTCCCAAAAAACGTGGAAAAGTCGGAAAAGGTGGAAAAAGATTTTGGGTCTGATCTATAATGTCAACCAAATCGCTGGGGAAAAAAACGGTGGGTGTAGCTGGTTCACATATGTATTAAGATAGCCGTGTTATCAGTAGGTATACAGCAAGTAGCATCAGGTGAAAGCTGCCTTCTAACTGGTTTGATTTAAGTCAAGTCGAAAACAAATATGGCAGTCCTAGAATTTTCTCAGTAGATTCATGTGACTGACCAAAATGTTGGTGCCATCGTTTAAAATAAGCCTAAGTAATGGGATGCAACTCGCGTCGCTTGCTCCGCTCATTGCATCCCATTACTCAGGCTTATTTTAAACGCTAGGCACTAACATTTTGGCCAGTCCATGATACTAAGCCTAAGCCTAATCAGCTGGTAAACCAACGCAAAACATTACGAATATGTACCTTGCAATCTTTCTCGAAATAACCAGTGTTAGTCGATTGGTTATGGTTCTGGACTTTAGAGCAAGAGGTTTACGTTTCGAATCCGACTGCCATCAACTTTCTCTCGTTTCCTCATATGCTACCGACTGCACACATACGACCTTAAAATATGACTATGTTAATACATATGTGAACCAGCTACACGAATTCCATTTCGCGCTCTACTAGAAATATTACGATCAGTATACGTTATTTCTGTTGAAACTTGAATTTCCTTCCTTCAGTAAAGCATTTTAGCCAATTCTGAAGTCGCTTTTGACAATAAAAACTAAAATTTATCAAATGGCGCGAAGCGCCAGAAAATTTTGAAATTGTAGTTCACTAGAACGTATTTTTGCATTACAAAAACGAACCAAAAGCGTGCAGAAGATAATGATTTTCAATCGTAGCGAAGTTAAAGACCAGATTGTCAATAAAAATGCTGCAATTGGCGCGGCACGGCTTAAATATTAATAACAAGTAAGATTTGAATCAATTCGGCGCGAAGCGCCGAAAAATTTTTGAAGTTTTACCTCTCTAAAACGCATTTTCACATTACAAAAACTAACCAAATTGTGCAAAAGATACGGATTTTCAATCGTAGTGAAGTTCTAGATCAGATTGTCGATAAAAATGCTGCAATTGACGCGGCGCGGCTGAAAGATTAATAACAAGTAAGAATCTTGAGTCAAGTGCGAAGCGCCGAAAATTTTTTGAAGTTTTTCCTCTCTAAAACGCGTTTTAACATTACAAAAATTTTACACAAATGCCGACCGAGCCCAAAGATGTTTTTCCATTTCCCAAAATTTTGGTTTAAAAAAAGACCAAAAAGTGGAAAAAACGGTGGACATGGCACGTGCCCCTCCGAAATGAAATGTGAGAATGATTTTCCCTTTACCCTCTGTTTGCTTTTTTTGCCGAAAATCGCGAAAAATTTTCGCAATTGTAATTAGAGTCTATTTACCCGAGCGCGTGGTTTTTACGCTCCATTTTTAGTCTGTAGGACCTGAAGCGTATTTTGCATCTAGCGATGTCTCTGTTCTGCACAGGTTTTATTAGAGTGTTTAAACCTCTCGCTTGGCTTTAAATAGACTGATTACCATACATGATCTTGCGGGGGTTTGGGTGGGGTATTCACCCCCGCAAAAAACTTTTCACCTCCCGCAAAAAAATTTTTCACCCCAGCAAGATTTGTCGATTTTTTAGGAATTTACAGAAGTTTCCGAAATTTTCCTAAAATTGGCATAACAAGTGTTTTTTAAACATTTTTAGCCATCTATTTGCTCAAAATTCTCAATTTGTCAAGGCTTTGCTTCATATAATTATGTTTTTCACCTGAATATTGATGAATTTTTTCGACTTTTTTTGATTTTTTTTGAAATATTTTTTCTATGTTTTTATGCACCAGAAAGATAAAACATCGTCTAAAACGCCAAAAAAAGATGTTTTTGACGCGTTCCTATCATTTTTTGGCCCGAAAATGGTACTTTAAAATTTCAACCCCCCCCCCCGCAGAATTCCCCTGCTGTGCATGTCTGCTGATTACAATTCTGAAATTCCGCGCGAAGCGCTGGAAACTTTTTGCGATTTTTGGCCAAAAAGCAAAGGGGGAGTAAAGGAAAAAACATTCTAATATTTTATTTCGGGGGCGTGTTTCCCCTATCCCACCGGATATGGGCCTGAGCATAGGTGTTCGTGACAAGCGCATCAAATAGATTATCAAAATGGATATTTTCGCTATATAAAAAATTTTATGACGTCCCTTCAAAATTTCTCGCCAAATTGGTCGATTTCTATGTTTTTAATGTTAAAAGCAATATAATGCAGCCAAAATGGACTGAAACGCTTAAAAGTACATTAAAACCACGCGGAAGTGTGCAAATTTTGATTAAATTTTATTTTTAAAGCAAACGCTAAATTTATCAAAGGGGTTCATTTGCCTAATTTTCTAGGAGTACCTATCATCATGCCCGGTATCCATAATTCGTTTCGGGGGATAGGAGAGTGTAACACGACTGAAATTTTTGTAAACAATAGGGGACCGCAAAATGAATTAAAAAAGGCGTTTTATTGACCACTTGAGCTGCATACTTCGAAAATTTTGCTGCCCAGATACCGTAAATATGGTGAGAGTCCCATGTAGACCCTCTCTTCTCGGGTCGGGGGTCTGGAGTGGCGTGCTCAAGCGACCCCTCCAGCCAGGTCCTGGGCAGCCCCAAAAAATTCAGTGAAAACAGCACTTAGTTGAATCGTGGTAACCATGAAATTTTTATATTATTAGCCTAATTTGGTTCTGATATATGTCTAAAAATGGTCGAAGTCCGTCCCTAAAATTGTTTTTCATCGTCTAAAAATGTCAATCACAGTCATTCTCGCTTCTTGCACGGATCTCATTTTCTTCATAAAATCTGAAAAAATAAAAATAGATGCAAAACATGCTTTAGGTCGTATAAAGTTTGAATATGGAGTGTCTTAAGCGCTCGTTTGGGACCAAATAGATCGCCGACAATTTTTGCGATTTTTCGCTAAAAACGGGCAGTAAGGAAAAAAGCATTTTCAAATTCCATTTCGATATTTCGAGGGTGCATGTGTCCCCGTCCTGCCTATCATACATGTAAGGAAGGGCTTGAGAATTTGAGTGGAGGCACGGTTTTTTCGTATTCGGCAAAGATTTTCCTGGTGTACAAAGACTTTTCAGGATCGTCTTTGCACATGCACAAAGATTTTTCAGAAAGCAAAAATTGTAATAGGTCTAAAATTCCGGAAAATTCTAATGAGTTATGGTGGATCCAATTTTTAGCCAAAATGGCAAAAAAACATAAAAATAGCCGGAAACGCAAGTTTTCGTTTAAAGTTGGGGGGTTGGAATTTTTTGACTTTGGGGGATGGCGGGAACGTCCAACTTTCGGTAGAAGGGATCCCCTGAACCCAGTGTTACATGTATGGAAGCCACTACCCATATATTCAACTTACATATTTCCACAACATTCAAAAATTGTGGAAGTCGTTCACTTTTGCTTAGAACTGAAACAGTTTTTCATAGTCGATATACTGAATTTAAAAATTGGCGTCTTACTTCCCGCCGGAAATGTGATAACCTGAGCACAAATGACCTAGCTTTTCTCTCTTTTCGTAGGATTAAAATGCAGGGAAAATACTTTTGAGAATATTTTAAAGCAGAAGAATCCATTCGAAAACTCTGTATATCTACAGTGTTTTTTTTGTATTCGGCGAAGATTATTCCCGATGTACAAAGACTTTTTAAAACCGTCTTAGTAAATGTACAAAGATTTTTGGGAAGATAAAAACTGCAAAAAAGGTTTAAAATTCGCAAAAATTGTTAAGCGCTTCGCGCTGAAATGAGTAATTGTGTGTTCTATATAACTTTATAATGTCATGAATTGCATTTTGAAAGGAAAAATGTCGAATTCTTCGGTTTGCGCCGTTTTGAGGCGATTATTAGTGATTTTTGCCCTCAAAAACCCAGAAATTAGCTAAAATACACTACCAAAGGTCGAACAACTCTTTTTCGCCACACTAAAATCGCTAGGTACTGTACCATATTATAGTACCCAAAAATTTATGTGTACAAAATGTATAAAGACTTTTAGGGACCATCTTTGTACATGTACAAACGGACCTTGTACAATAAACTGCCTAACTACAAAGTTGATTGAATTGTTTGGTTTCTAATTTAGATCAGAAGATATGACCAATGAAACGTCAGAATATGGATCAAAATGTAAAACTATTCAGATTTCCCAGTATACGCGCGAGAAAGCTAACAGAGCTCGTCTTGTGCTCGAAAGCTACTATAGCAATCTTCTTATGCAGCATTCGGAAAGAGAGGCAAGGTAAATAATTTTTCAAAGCGCATTTTTTAAAGGTTCATTGAGTGTACGTCAATCTTGCTTAGCTTAAATCGTTCCATGAGCTTTTTTATTTCAGATTGCCTGCATTTTACGGAAATAAAATAGAGGCGTGGGAATTAAAGGTCTCTTTCCAGATCGTTAAAATTATTTTTTTCGCATTTTTGCTTTTTCATGCTGTAATATAAAAATTTGTTGCTGGTTTTTCCCGCAGCCCCGCAGCATGCGAATGTTTTGCGGTTGTTGTGGTGGGAAAGTTTTTCACGTTTTTCTGCAAAGAACCACTGATTTTTAGTGCATTGCAAAGGAATGGTCTTGGAGATTTGGGGTTTTCATCCCCTACAAAATGTTTTTCGACCCAAAAAATTTCACTTCTTCAGAATTCGCAATTTTATAAAAAATGGTACAAATCGATCTAACATGGTGTAAGCTTTTCTAGCGATCTTTTAGTCCAAAAGTGCCGGTTTAACAGCAAGCATCTTTGACTTCGTTGAAATGTTTCAACGTTTTTATCGTATGTGAAGATAAAACATTGTGAGATACGTTTAAAAATGATCTTTGCGACGCGTATTTATCGTTAAGGCATTTTAGAAAAAACATTGGTTTTACCACACTGCCCCAGAATTCCCGTGCTTTGCATAAATGCGCACTGCGCAGAACCAAAATTTTTTAGAATTATCTTCGAGATATAGTCAAATAGAAATGTACTTCTTGATGGTAATTTTACAAGATCATTAAAATTTTCCGTGCTTAGCCTAGAGTTTTAGCTTCTTACTACATTGTTCTCTATGTTTGTATTATGCTGCTTTTTGTACTGCTCGTATAGCAAGCTTCTATCGTGCATCCTCAACTTAGGCAACTTTATAAGCTTTTTCAGTTTTCTGTGAGTAAATAGCTTTTTTAGAGTACAATTAGGCATTCGTTGCAGGTGCGCAAAGTCCAATTTTCAGGGAGAGGTTGAAAACCAAAAACTTGGAGATAGCTAAGTGCTGTGTAAAAAACGATTCTACAGCGAAAAAACGATGGTATATCTTGGAAACCTTTCTTCCCGTGCATTAACGGTTTTCTCCCAAACATAACTGTACTGCCTTTTTGGACTAAAAATAGCTATCAAGCCCCTTTTGAATTTGGAAAAATATAGCTATAAATTCTTTTGAGACGGAGAAAAAATATTTACATATGTATTATTTCTATACTGACACATTATGCATATGTATGTATGTTCTTGAGTCCAAAAAGGCAATTTAGCTAGTTTCTTGTGCACAAATAAGGTTTTATAGCAATGTTTTTTACGGCCACAATAGATAGCTACCGGTTCTTTAAAGCTCTGGGGAACTAACACCCCCTATCACCCCTCCCCATTCCCATGTATGACAGTCATTCAGCTAATATTTGTCTTGTATACCGAATATAATTCGTTAATTGAAATTATTACAGTTTTGGTAGTTTCAGCAAAGGCGCTTTTCAAGCTGAGACTTGCGATATTTTTGTTGCTTCGTGTCAAATGTTTTATTCCATTTTGCATTATTTATTTAGAGAAATCACAAAAATTCAATAGCTTTATAGATTCAGTGAATCGTGATTACGCGCGAAATCTTTGTTAATAGTATTCAATATTCATGACGTTTTTCTTCAGAACCTTGCTATTTTTTAAATATGTACTCATGCGCACTGCTTCTAATCACTGATAAAATTCTTGTGTCAGTGCTAACTGAAACTTCGGTAAGCTCCATGTCTAAGCTGCTGAGCTAAATACATGCCTTGAGATTTGCGTCAAAACTCCTTTGTCACGATGTAGCCTTACACAATTCATAATTGCTAAAGATGAATAGGTTTCAGGATTTCCTCGCGATAAGACCATACAACAGCATGAGAATTATGGAGGTGCGGCGGGTCAGCCCGAAAATTTTTAAAAAGTGCCTTTTTGGTCTAAAAATCGGTAGGTAAACGTCAAAAAACCGTCTTTTTACGTTTCGGGCGATGCTCGCACCTTCTAGAACATGAAAACAAAAGCAAAATTTGAAAAAATTGAGAGAAATTCAGCGCTTCTTTTGCACAGATTAAATTCTGTATGTCAAAAAAGCCTGGATTATAATTTTTTGCTTCGTCGGTTTTATTTGCCTGAACTGTACGCATCTTTCATCATTCTACTGACATTGTTGAGCCATTGCTTCTAGGTACAAGAAGCTAGAGCAGAAGATGCAAGAAGAGGGACTTACTGATGACGAGGTATTATATCACGTTTATTCTACTATATGTAGCATCGAAATTTCTCAGCCGATGCTTTTTGAAAAATAAGTAAAGAGGAAATAGCAAATTCGGGTTCTTTTGCAAGAGATATTAGAATTGTCAGGTAAAAACGCGACTCGCTACTACAGTAATCTATTGACGCCTGATGCGCATGTTCGAACAGCAGGAAACAAACACATATAATGAAGAGACATAACAACGGAAGGAACCGGTCCGAGCTCTGCACGTAAAACTGCTAAGTGAGGAGTCAACGCTGATAAAGGCTATTGAGTTCGCCCAATAGCACCGGTTTTCTTAATGCGTGTGCGCGCGATAATATGTACAGCTGCACAATCCGCAAGACGGTTCAGTCCGAGCTCTATTACAAATCTACAGTCAGTCCGGTAAGTGGATTAGGATTATTGATTGATGAAGTATTGACCTTTTGACTCGACTGACGTGTACAGAGACACGCGGAGTACATTATTAAC